>CAWUFW010007535.1:0-600000 GCA_963921515.1 Calotriton arnoldi
CTGCTGAAGATAGACTACATCAACAGCCAACATACCGGCAGTGGCCCTCCTGCCAAGCCAATATACCTCAGGCCCTGGGAGGAGAAGGTGCGGGCCATCCTTCCGCCAGTGAGCGTATATGGACTAGAGAACATCCCAGAGCCTGGTGAGTACACAACAAATGTACACAATAAACTGCCACAAAACACACACATCACTGTCAAGGGGAGAGTCAAACCATGCACACATAGCAATTACACAGCAACTAGAACAGAATCATCCCAAAATGTGTATGTCAGTCAGATAAACACAACACATGCCATCAAAAAAGTCACATCCAACTGTGCCAACACATGTACAAACACAACCACAACTACAGCTAGGCAGTGGCACAAATAGAACTAACACACACATCCACACATGTAGCCACCACAACAACACCAACACACAGTGAAGACCACTCAAAGGAAGGAATTCTGTGTATGCTGGCCAAGTCAGTGTAGCCAATAGCATCATGGGAGTCGCAGTCACACATATTGCCCCCCACAACTGTCCCATCAACACCACCCTGAACCATGCTCACATCACAGGGAGTGGAGAAGGACTCACAAGATGGCTGACACTGGCTACTGCTGTGGGGAGCACAAGGCCCTGCTGCCAACTGTGCACCAACAAACAGCAGGACACCACTGACTGACATCCTGAGAGACAACTTACACTCCCTGCAATGCAAGCACGTTCCATGGTGGGCTATCTGGCTGGCTGGGTGGGAAGGGGGACTTGCAGCACTGACTATAGTCACCAGCACCTCCCTCACACCCCCCAACACAAACTCCACAGTACCCACCTGGTAGAATGCAATGCCCTCCATCCTAACACAAGATCCCACAAAGCACCACCACCCTGGGTTATGTTGTGTGAAGCACAGGGACACTCTTGGGACTCTTAGCCAAACAACTGCCAGGACAACACTCCCAGCCATCCTGTCAGCACAGCCAGCCCACCCCACAGGGAAGCAGAGTCAAAAGGAAGGAAGCATGGGCATGCTGGGAAGGGGGTGGAGGCAATAGCATGATGGGAGTCGTAGTCACAGACATAGCTCACCCCCACAACTGTCCCATCAACACCACCCTGAACCATGCTCACATCACAGGGAGTGGAGAAGGACTCACAAGATGGCTGACACTGGCTACTGCTGTGGGGAGCACAAGGCCCTGCTGCCAACTGTGCACCAACAAACAGCAGGACACCACTGACTGACATCCTGAGAGACAACTTACACTCCCTGCAATGCAAGCACGTTCCATGGTGGGATATCTGGCTGGCTGGGTGGGAAGGGGGACTTGCAGCACTGACCATAGTCACCAGCACCTCCCCTCACACCCCCCCAACACAAACTCCACAGTACCCACCTGGTAGAATGCAATGCCCTCCATCCTAACACAAGATCCCACAAAGCACCACCACCCTGGCTTATGTTGTGTGAAGCACAGGGACACTCTTGGGACTCTTAGCCAAACAACTGCCAGGACAACACTCCCAGCCATCCTGTCAGCACAGCCAGCCCACCCCACAGGGAAGCAGAGTCAAAAGGAAGGAAGCATGGGCATGCTGGGAAGGGGGTGGAGGCAATAGCATGATGGGAGTCGTAGTCACAGACATTGCTCAGCCTCACAACTGGCCCATCAACACCACCCTGAACCATGCTCACATCACAGGGAGTGGAGAAGGACTCACAAGATGGCTGACACTGGCTACTGCTGTGGGGAGCACAAGGCCCTGCTGCCAACTGTGCACCAACAAACAGCAGGACACCACTGACTGACATCCTGAGAGACAAGTTACACTCCCTGCAATGCAAGCACGTTCCATGGTGGGATATCTGGCTGGCTGGGTGGGAAGGGGGACTTGCAGCACTGACTATAGTCACCAGCACCTCCCCTCACACCCCCCCAACACAAACTCCACAGTACCCACCTGGTAGAATGCAATGCCCTCCATCCTAACACAAGATCCCACAAAGCACCACCACCCTGGCTTATGTTGTGTGAAGCACAGGGACACTCTTGGGACTCTTAGCCAAACAACTGCCAGGACAACATTCCCAGCCATCCTGTCAGCACAGCCAGCCCACCCCACAGGAAGCAGAGTCAAAAGGAAGGAAGCATGGGCATGCTGGGAAGGGGGGTGGAGGCAATAGCATGATGGGAGTCGTAGTCACAGACATTGCTCAGCCTCACAACTGTCCCATCAACACCACCCTGAACCATGCTCACATCACAGGGAGTGGAGAAGGACTCACAAGATGGCTGACACTGGCTACTGCTGTGGGGAGCACAAGGCCCTGCTGCCAACTGTGCACCAACAAACAGCAGGACACCACTGACTGACATCCTGAGAGACAACTTACACTCCCTGCAATGCAAGCACGTTCCATGGTGGGATATCTGGCTGGCTGGGTGGGAAGGGGGACTTGCAGCACTGACCATAGTCACCAGCACCTCCCCTCACACCCCCCAACACAAACTCCACAGTACCCACCTGGTAGAATGCAATGCCCTCCATCCTAACACAAGATCCCACAAAGCACCACCACCCTGGCTTATGTTGTGTGAAGCACAGGGACACTCTTGGGACTCTTAGCCAAACAACTGCCAGGACAACACTCCCAGCCATCCTGTCAGCACAGCCAGCCCACCCCACAGGGAAGCAGAGTCAAAAGGAAGGAAGCATGGGCATGCTGGGAAGGGGGTGGAGGCAATAGCATGATGGGAGTCGTAGTCACAGACATTGCTCAGCCTCACAACTGGCCCATCAACACCACCCTGAACCATGCTCACATCACAGGGAGTGGAGAAGGACTCACAAGATGGCTGACACTGGCTACTGCTGTGGGGAGCACAAGGCCCTGCTGCCAACTGTGCACCAACAAACAGCAGGACACCACTGACTGACATCCTGAGAGACAAGTTACACTCCCTGCAATGCAAGCACGTTCCATGGTGGGATATCTGGCTGGCTGGGTGGGAAGGGGGACTTGCAGCACTGACTATAGTCACCAGCACCTCCCCTCACACCCCCCCAACACAAACTCCACAGTACCCACCTGGTAGAATGCAATGCCCTCCATCCTAACACAAGATCCCACAAAGCACCACCACCCTGGCTTATGTTGTGTGAAGCACAGGGACACTCTTGGGACTCTTAGCCAAACAACTGCCAGGACAACACTCCCAGCCATCCTGTCAGCACAGCCAGCCCACCCCACAGGGAAGCAGAGTCAAAAGGAAGGAAGCATGGGCATGCTGGGAAGGGGGTGGAGGCAATAGCATGATGGGAGTCGTAGTCACAGACATTGCTCAGCCTCACAACTGTCCCATCAACACCACCCTGAACCATGCTCACATCACAGGGAGTGGAGAAGGACTCACAAGATGGCTGACACTGGCTACTGCTGTGGGGAGCACAAGGCCCTGCTGCCAACTGTGCACCAACAAACAGCAGGACACCACTGACTGACATCCTGAGAGACAACTTACACTCCCTGCAATGCAAGCACGTTCCATGGTGGGATATCTGGCTGGCTGGGTGGGAAGGGGGACTTGCAGCACTGACCATAGTCACCAGCACCTCCCCTCACACCCCCCCAACACAAACTCCACAGTACCCACCTGGTAGAATGCAATGCCCTCCATCCTAACACAAGATCCCACAAAGCACCACCACCCTGGCTTATGTTGTGTGAAGCACAGGGACACTCTTGGGACTCTTAGCCAAACAACTGCCAGGACAACACTCCCAGCCATCCTGTCAGCACAGCCAGCCCACCCCACAGGGAAGCAGAGTCAAAAGGAAGGAAGCATGGGCATGCTGGGAAGGGGGTGGAGGCAATAGCATGATGGGAGTCGTAGTCACAGACATTGCTCAGCCTCACAACTGGCCCATCAACACCACCCTGAACCATGCTCACATCACAGGGAGTGGAGAAGGACTCACAAGATGGCTGACACTGGCTACTGCTGTGGGGAGCACAAGGCCCTGCTGCCAACTGTGCACCAACAAACAGCAGGACACCACTGACTGACATCCTGAGAGACAACTTACACTCCCTGCAATGCAAGCACGTTCCATGGTGGGATAACTGACTGGGTGGGTGGGTGGGTGGGAAGGAGGTCTGGCTGTCAACCAAACACAATCAATGCAGACCATGTTCACACCCCAGAGAATACATAGAAATGCCCAAATAATGCAGGACAATGTGCCACACCAATATCAACCCCTGACTGTGACGACTTAGGACAATACAATGTACAGGCCCGCACCCCGAGGCACAGTCACAACTGTCAGGTGTGTCAACCACTGATGCCTGCAGAAACATGACATACATTGTTTGTGTCTCCCAAAAACAGGTGATGATAGGGACACAGCAGCAGACGCTGAGGAGTCCCAGTCCCAGGCTCAAGAGGATGCCGAGCTCACTGGCGTCGTACAGCCTCTGTCCTCCTCGGACGATGAAGAACAACCTGGCACATCCGGTGCAAGTCAACATGCTGCACCAGCAGGACCACCAGCTGCAGCACCAGCAGGTCCACCAGCTGCACCCCTGCACCCACCCCTCCAACGACTGTCACCACGAATACCATCCCTGCCGACATGGACAGAATAAGGAACAACACCAGCGCAGTGACCCTGGACCAACCTGGGGCCATGGACACCACCACCACCACCAACCCCCAAGGTGGACCAGGGTTATCTGTGCGTGCAACTGCACACACTGCACATGTCAGCAGGGGTGGTGGGAGGGGTGGGAGACAGAGGTCGCTGCTTGCAGACGTTGCTGGTGTGCATGAAGACCCACAACTGGTACGCATAGCTGATGCGTACCAGTCCAGCACCGGAGAGCTCAGCCAGGTAGTGGGGCTCCTCAGAGACATCAAACAGCAGCAGGCTGCCCATCATGCCCGCTTGGACTCCCACATGTCCCAAGTGGAGTCCCACATGTCACGTGTGGACTCCCACATGTCACGTGTGGACTCCCACATGACCCGCGTGGAGTCCAAGTGGGATGTACTACATGAGATGACGGCGGTGCACAGGGACATTTTACAATGCCTCCGCCAGATGAACAGCAACCAGTCCACACCTCCCTGTGTGCCAACAACATCTGGTACCGAACAAACTGCAACTGCCACAGGGAGGGAGGAGGACTCTGGCGGAGAGTCCCCTGCACCGCAGCAGCCTGCACTTGAGGGCCCCCCCAAGAAGAGGGGTCGTCCGAGGAGGGGAAAGTGAGAGGCTGATGGCCAAGCGCAACTCCCAGGAAGCCTGAACCTGTTCTGGATTTTCGCCTTTGTGCACAGACTGTTCACCCTGTTGATGGCAACACTACTCCCACACATTGCATGGGGAGTACAAGTTGGAACAATGTGTCAGACAACTGTGGCCCCGATACTGGGGATCCTGTCTACCTGGACTTTCTATTCATCTAGGAACTTGGGATTGCAAGATTCATGTACAGCACAATCCATCCTATGCACTATTATCACAATAAACACACTAATACACCATACTTGCCTCTGTCGTGATTCCAACGTGGGTGCTGTTATGGGGATGATGAACTGCAAAATTACACAGTGTATGCGAACTGCAACAGCAAGGACAACACAGGCATGTGAGTACAGGCAACGTGACACATATGAGGGAGACACACCACCAGGGCTACACAACACATACACACCTAGGCCATCTGACTCATTGCCTACACTGATGTTGCCAGGGAAGACGGTGCAATGCACAGACACCACACCCATTCCCAGTTGTAGTCAAGTAGCCCACAGGTGCAGTAAGCAAATGGCAGTCAAATGTGTGACCACAGACAACGCACATCACTAAGTGAAGCACAGGTTTATTACACAGTAGCAACATGCCGTAACCACTACAGATGCAAGGTAACCCCACCTGGTAGCGGGCACACAGTCAACAACTGTAGACAGAAGGAAGTCCATGGGTGTGGCGCACATCACCTGTAGGGACACAACAGCTACCAGCCTGGATGTGCAATCACGTCGTCGGTGGACACAGTTGACCAAACGAATCTGAAAGTACCCTGTGAAGGACAGAAATGACACACAGTCAAAAGCAATGCAGTACAGGACAGAACAGCAAAACTCATGCACAATACATGTTACAAGATACCCACCCAGAACCAAGTTAGCATGTCAACACTGTTGGGGAGTACAGCCCACCTGTCACCACACATCGCAACACACATCCTGTCAAGTAGCCCATGGACACACTCCAACAGCACCAGAGCACCACCCACACATCATGCCAACTCACATCATTCACATGACACCTCAGGATACTCACATTCAGCTAAAGAAGTTGGTGATGAGCTGTGTGCGGACATCACCATCACCATCATCATCATCATCGTCACTGGCATCGTGGTCCAGGCCAGGATCCTCCACAGGTGGCGGATGTTGGTCATCGTCATCCTGGATGAGAGGCAACTCCTTCCGCACTGCCAGGTTGTGGAGCATGCAGCAGACGATGATAATCTTGCACACTTTCGCAGGGGCATATGGGAGGGACCCTCCGGTCTTGTCCAGGCAGCGGAAGCGGCTCTTCAGGAGACCAAAGGTCCGCTCAATCACTCTCCTGGTCCGACCATGTGCCTCATTGTAGCGCATCTGGGCAGGTGTCACAGGGTTCCTGAGGGGTGTCAGCAACCACGGCATGTTGGGGTATCCCGAGTCACCTACGGACAGACAAGTGCACATCAGCTGACTTGGAAAAGTGGGCGGAATACTACAGATCAGATCACACACAATGGCACAAAGTCAGTACACACCGACAAGCCAGGCACGCTGGTTCTGCATCTGTGCCATCAACCTGGGGATGCGACTACTCCTCATCACAAAGGCATCGTGTGCTGAACCAGGGAAACGGGCACACACGTGTGTGATGGTCATGTCTGCAAGACACACCACCAGTGCATTGACCGAGTGGTAGTGCTTGCGGTTCCTGTAGGCCTGCTCCTGGGCCTGTGGTGGTACCAAAGCCACATGTGTCCCATCAATGGAGCCAATTACATGCGGCATCCTCCCCAGGGCATAAAAGTCACTCTTCACGTCAGTGAGTCGTCGCAGTCTAGGGAAATAGATGTACCGGTTCAGGAAGAGCAACATTGCCGCCAAAACATCGCGGAGCACACGGCTGAACATGGTCTGTGACATCCCACCAGCAGACGCCACAGTATGTTGGAAGGTACCGGTGGCAAAGAAGTGTAGGGCTGCCATCACCTTCACCTTGGGGGTCAGCGCTGTAGGATACGGCCGGCCAGGCTGCAAATGTGGGGACAACTGCACTGCCAAATCCTCAATCAGCTGCCTGGTGAAGCGGTACCGTCGGATGCTGTCCCGTTCCACCATCGTTGCCAGGTCTGGGAATGGCCGATGGACAGCAGGAGCCCTGCAGTGCAGAGGAGAAGTAAGCAAGATCGTCAGTCACCCCACATATGCGGCATTGAACACACTCAAGATCCCAACATACATCATCATGAGGCACAACTACATGAAGTGTGCAGTACCGGAACGACATTTATGGTACATACATGGCCAACATCTGTCAACACGGTCCTACAGGTGGCATCAATTTGTCCCAGGTTGGCCCATTGGATATCATGATGCTGTGTCACAGTCACCCCCAGTGACATGTGAGGACAGATGTGCCCCAGGCACCACAGCTCAACGACAGGCACATTCCCAGGGACCCTGTAATGCCACATGGACACTGGCATCACCTGGAGTATCATGTGTACACCACAACAAAACAAACATGACCCCCACAGGTAGTGGCCACACTTGCCATGGCAGGAGAGCCATGGACGTCTGTGACACACACGCACAACATCAGAGTCCATGCACACACAACGTGGATGTGGAGACTGTCTCCCATTGTGCACATGAAATCAGAGACATTGTAAACACTACATGCACAAAGACTGTGGAGGGCCATCACTATTGTGCCACTGGGACACCCTGGCTCAAACATACCGTCCCACATGGGACTCACGGGGTATGTGACATGACATACACAAACACCACTGTGAAATGTGACCATGGCACATGCACAGATATGAACAGTTGCACATCACAGTGGTCACGTACACGTAACACCCAGGATCCTGTCCCCATTAACACGTGCACAGCCTGGGGGTGGCTGCCCACAGGTGACACCCACAGGACAACATGTACACCAACATACACACAATAGGAAATGCAGCCTTACATGCCTTATGATAAGGTTTGGACAGGCTGTCGTGATGTAGGTGTGCCCCTCACTCCCTGGGAGCTATCTGTGGCTGGCATATGTCCATCTGAGACAGGCATGCTGACATATGCCAGTCACATGTACAGTGATGCGTTGTACTGCAATGGACCGATCGGTGCCTCCGGCCGGCCCATTGCATTCAATGTGTGCGGTGCACGCGTTGTACCCCTGTGCGCGTTGAACAGCAATGGACCGATCGGTGCCTCCGGCCGGCCCATTGCATTCAATGTGTGCGGGTACGCGTTGTACCCCTGTGCGCGTTGTACTGCAATGGACCGATCGGTGCCTCCGGCCGGCCCATTGCTTTCAATGTGTGCGGGTACGCGTTGTACCCCTGTGCGCGTTGAACAGCAATGGACCGATCGGTGCCTCCGGCCGGCCCATTGCATTCAATGTGTGCGGGTACGCGTTGTACCCCTGTGCGCGTTGTACTGCAATGGACCGATCGGTGCCTCCGGCCGGCCCATTGCTTTCAATGTGTGCGGATGCAGCGTTGTACCCCTGTGCGCGTTGAACAGCAATGGACCGATCGGTGCCTCCGGCCGGCCCATTGCATTCAATGTGTGCGGGTACGCGTTGTACCCCTGTGCGCGTTGTACTGCAATGGACCGATCGGTGCCTCCGGCCGGCCCATTGCTTTCAATGTGTGCGAGTGCAGCGTTGTACCCCTGTGCGCGTTGAACAGCAATGGACCGATCGGTGCCTCCGGCCGGCCCATTGCATTCAATGTGTGCGGGTACGCGTTGTACCCCTGTGCGCGTTGTACTGCAATGGACCGATCGGTGCCTCCGGCCGGCCCATTGCTTTCAATGTGTGCGGTGCAGCGTTGTACCCCTGTGCGCGTTGAACAGCAATGGACCGATCGGTGCCTCCGGCCGGCCCATTGCATTCAATGTGTGCGGGTACGCGTTGTACCCCTGTGCGCGTTGTACTGCAATGGACCGATCGGTGCCTCCGGCCGGCCCATTGCTTTCAATGTGCGCGGTACGCGTTGTACCCCTGTGCGCGTTGAACAGCAATGGACCGATCGGTGCCTCCGGCCGGCCCATTGCATTCAATGTGTGCGGTGCACGCGTTGTACCCCTGTGCGCGTTGTACTGCAATGGACCGATCGGTGCCTCCGGCCGGCCCATTGCTTTCAATGTGTGCGGTGCAGCGTTGTACCCCTGTGCGCGTTGAACAGCAATGGACCGATCGGTGCCTCCGGCCGGCCCATTGCATTCAATGTGTCGCGAGTGCAGCGTTGTACCCCTGTGCGCGTTGTACTGCAATGGACCGATCGGTGCCTCCGGCCGGCCCATTGCTTTCAATGTGTGCGGGTACGCGTTGTACCCCTGTGCGCGTTGTACCTCAATGGACCGATCGGTGCGCACCCATTGACAATGGGCTTGCCTGGCAACGGACGCGTTTCGAATATTCGAACGAGTCGGTTGCTGGAAAATCAGTTGGTCACCCACAACAATGTTGCAAAATCATGTATGTCATGAAGTTGAAGATTTGAAGGATGCTGTGGGCGTGTTTTGGTGCTGCTATTCCATGGATTGGCCAGATTCAGAAGATGCAAACGACTTGGACCTATCACTTTGGACACAAGGGACAGTATCTGCCTCTCCAGCACATATATATTGCTGCATGTTCCCCTGAGAGCCCACTTGCCTGCACTACATGCTCCAGGACGACATCTGCCACTGCACTGCTGCTGTCTCTGCCCCTCTGGACCCTGCAATGGCACGTACTGTGGAGAGAGCCCCAGCCTTCAGCCTTGAAGAGAACCAGGCCCTGCTGGACAGCCTTCTTCCACAGTACAGCAAGCTGTATGGGACACCAGGGGAGCAGGTGAGTGTTCTGTGCACTGCCTTTCTGAATGTGCATTTTGTCTGACTAGCAAGGCTGAGAGTCAGCACACCACTGGCTAGCAGGCTCACTGAGTAGTTGTCACCCCCATAGTGTGTAGTGACTTGCACTGGACAGGTATGGTGCAGTGACAGTGCTTCTGAACAGGGTTTTACTCCCCATGCTATGATACCATGTAGTGACTTCTGGAAAACTGTCCATGGGCAGCCGTGCACTGCCTGGGTACACCATGTGCCCCTGTGATTGCGACATGTATATGCAACTGTGTCATGCACGGATATGTTGCATGTGTAGTAATGTCCTTATCACTTTGTCATCCTGACAGGCTTCTGCCCATCGGAAGCATGAGATCTGGAAGGACATCGTCCGGGCTGTCCGGTCCGTGGGGGTCTACAAGCGCCGGATCCGCAACTGCCAAAAGAGGTGGCAGGACCTTCGGGGCTGGACCCGGAGGATTGCACGGGTCCAGCTGAAGCTGTCGCCTCCTCGCAGGAGGGGCGGAACACGGACCCTGACCCCCACATGCTCAGGATCCTGGCGGTGGTCTTTCCAGACCTGGATGGGCAGCTGAAGGCCAGAGAGCAGCAAGGAGGGGGTGAGTCAAAGACTGCACTGTGTACTCTGTCTAACATGTTATGTGCCCTCCTCGGGCCAGGTTGAACTGCCACAGTACAGCAGTCATGTTGTCCAGGAGCCATGTCCCTCTATTGTGCACTGCCCACTCCTCATCTGATACCCAGGTGTGGCCCTTACATGCAGGGAATTCTGTCACTTAGGACTGTGTCCTTGCAGTTTGCTTGACTCAAGGTGGGAGACAGCATCTGTTTCCCTGACTCTGTGGTGGGCATCATGGGTGGGTCCATTGCTTACACAATGCCTGTATTCTGACATGTATTCAGCGTGTTACTTTGATCTGTGGTCCAATTGCTGAGCTGATCCACCACATGTGGCTGGGGTACCTGGCACACACCCATGCTGCGGGTGGGAACAATGTTTGGGCCCCAGGAGTATGTATATGACGTGTGTCACACATACTTAGCCAGCTGCCTACAGTCCAGGGCTCATCCCTCATTCATGTGGGGCTGGACAGTCATGCCTACTCCAGGCCATACAATACACTCTGTACTCCCACTCCCGTGTATCAGAGGACACATTGTGCACAGTGATTTGCCCCTCAGGTGTCTGCCTCTGTGTCAGTGTGCTGTGGATTAGTCGCCAGGACTGCTGTGGAGTTTCTTGGTAGGGGCTCAGCATGCCACTGGAGATGTGACCATAGGAGACGATACTTGTGTGACACATAGGTGTCTGATCAGCTGCCCATGCAGACTGGGGCATGTAAATGTGAAGTTCAGGCAGCTGTTCCCCATGCACAGCAGAGTGTGAGGGGCTCAGGTTCAGAGGGTAGTGTCACAGGTCTCCCATATGTCCAATAGGTATGACCTGGACAGATGAGGGTTAAGAGGATGTGTTGTGGGGGGATGTACATGTGCACTTGTGCAGCTCCAGGACTTGCATTCCCCATGACCTACTATTGTGACACAGTGCAGAGTGTTGTTGTCTGGCTGCAAAGTCATACATCACTGAGACAGTGATGTATGACTTTGCAGTCATGCCTCCGCCATGGCATGTGTCTACTGATTGGTGATCCTGCAGGGGAGTGACATGTGCTACATGCACACCATAGTGGCGCTGGCTATCAGGACATGGGTGCATCATGGTGTCTGTCGCTGGTATGCATCACATGCATTTCCTATTTGACTCTGGGCATCCCTTACATCCGGAAACCTGTACTGACTCAGTGGCAAGAGCTGTGATGTGTCCACACCGTGTTCTCTGCACTGTCCAACTACTGTGTACTTGGTGCATGTGTCAACACTGGGGTGTTGCAATCCAACAGACACCAGACAGATGGGTGCAAGGCCATGTGGGATGTGAGTGCCATGCTTGGCATCAGACTGACAATTGACTTCTCCTGTTCAATTAGTGCACTTTTAGCAATGTACAACTAATGATGCCAGGGCTTGCTCTGTGATGTGCTGTGCTCACAGTGGTGTGTGCGTTATGTGCAGGTGACTGATGTCTGTCTGTTTCCCCATTGTTTGCAGATACATCCACGGCCACGGAAGGGGACAGCTCCACGGACCAGGAGGAGCCGGAGAGCCAGACTGGGTCAGCAGCCGAGGAGTGGTCAGAGGGACCCAGTGGCACGGAGGGCGAGGGAGCCACACCGAGGAGTCCTCAGCAGCATCCACCTCAGCTGAGGACCAGAGCAACTCGGAGGATGACTCCCTTGTGGAGGCGGGTGTCAGCAGCCACCACACCCCAGCTAGTGTTGCTGTCCCCGCCACCACCAGCACCACCACCGCCCTCCCATCGGCTCCCATTCCCCAGGTCCGTGGAGGCTCCCATGTCCGGGAGCGTGTCTCCTTTGGGCCAGGCACCGCACCCCCTGCCCCTGTGTCCCCTGCTGCCCTGAGTGAGGAGTCTGTGTACCTCCTTCGCCAGCTCCATGTAGGGCAGACAGCCATGCTGAGTGTCCTCCATGCGCACACCGCGCTGTTGACTCAGCTGGTGTCGTTCATGGAGGGCATCTCATCGGGCATGTCTGACCTACAGAGGGGCAATAGGTCCATGGACTCCTCCCTGACGGCAGCAGTGTCCCTCCTCAAACGGTCCCTCACCCCTCCTGCCTCTGCTCCATCCACACTCCCCAGCACCTTACCCATCCCAGGCACACACACACTGGCACACACCAGCACACACACATCCAGCACACTGACACACACGCCAATGACAAAACGCACACGCACGCACATTCAGGGGACTGAAGCCAGACTCACAGGGGATGGGGCCCTGGAACACACACACGCATCCACATGCACTGCGCAGTCCTCAGTTCCCTCTCCCTCCAAAGCACCCTCCCTTGCCTCACCTGCAACCCCAAAGTCACAGCAGCTCTTCCTCTGTGACCTCGGCCTCTTCCCCACCGATGAAGCTGCTCCAGCATCCCGGGGAAGAGGAAGCCCACCCACACGGAGCAGAGTGCCCCTCGCCCCGGACACCCTCCCCCAGGCGCAGACGGACTGAGGCCCCCACCCGCAAGTCCCCCGGAGTGCTAAGAGCAAGACCCCGCCACCGCCCTGCAGCTCAGGCACAAGGTCTCCGTCCTCCATCCCTCAGGCCCCCACTGCACAGGTGCCCCCACCACACCCTGCCCCAGGTTCCCCCACCCACAGATATACCATCCCCAAGATGCTCCGGCCTTCTCCCCTGCCACTTGCTCTCCCAGCACCACACCCCCGCTGCGCTTGTCTGTGCCACTGATGTGGTGAGGGTGTCCCCCCTCTGTCCAACCCACCTTGCCTGTTCCCCATTCTCCTCCCCTGGAGGTAGGCACTGCAGTGGAGTCCACTACCGCCCTGTCTGACTTGGGCACTGCAGTGGCGGACCTGTCCACCCCATCTGCAGGGTCCACTGCAGTTGTGCCGGCACCCACGACATCTGTGTCATGCCCCCAGTTGTGCCGGCACACACCATGTCAGACACCTCCACTGCAGTTGTCAGTGGCTCTCCAGCACCCACCACCCCTTCCCTGACTCCCCCTGGTGAGCCCTGATCCTGTCCCTGCGGTGCCTGGCCTGCCCCCGGTTGCCCCTCCTAGTGGATTGTCCCTGGTATTGTGCAGGCATGCGTAGGGTGACATCTGCCAGTGTCACCCTGTTTGAACTTTGACAATGGACTGGCCATTGGCCTTTGCTCTTTTTCAGGACTTCGTTTGGCCTCAACACATATGCTGAATAAAGCAACTTTCTTTTCTCTAGTGCTCATGCTTCAGATGTACATGTTGTTGGTGCAGCTAACCATGCCCTTGCTGCAGTGATGGTGATATCTGGTCTCATGATTATGAAGTGTTACTGTGCAGGAACCCATGTGGTCCAGGGGAATGTGTCCTATCATGTGGTGTATCCATGTCATCAATAGCAGCATCTGAGGGTGTCATGTGTTCAGTATTTGGCAATGGGTTTCCTACTTACATTGGCAATTTCATATCTGTGGCTTCCACCCCTGCACATCTGTTGTGCCTGCCATCGTTGCATTTGTCTACTTCCCTGACCGTGTTGCCATCTCCAGTGGACATGCAGGTTTGGGCATCAATGGGGAGGGACTCATCCGTGTAGTCAGTGCAACATTGCTATACAAGTGTGTTGGATCTGTGCTGATGATTCCGTTGGCACATCCATGACCAGGCTGATGTGATGGGAGCCCTCATTTGGTGCTAATTGTTGATTGTGTGACCAAGTGCTCAGCTGACATGATGGGTCCCTACTGAGGCAACATATGGCACAGCTTTCCTCACACAGGAGTGGAGTCCCCTCATGGCAGTGTGTACACGTGTGACATTGCCTGCGCCCAAGGTGTGTGTTGTATGTGCATGTCTGTGTGTTCACTTCCATTCATCTGCGCATGCTGTGATCCCTAGTGTTGTACCTGTTTGTGATGCTTGCTGACTTGAGCTATGTTCCCCCAAAGTCTTCTCCCTGTGTTCTCTGTGATGTGGGTGCATGGCACATTACTGGTCATCAGGGTGTCACCCATAGGTGTGTTTGCTGTCAGGGCAGAGTTTGTGTGCTGACGCAGATGGGTCACAGTCAGGTTTCCCTTTGGCACTTGTTGTTTGCCCCTGTCATGTGATTTCCAGTTTGTGTTATCTTTCAGTGATTGTGACACGTTGTGTGTGTGACTGCTGGCACTCCTTAGGGTCCGGGCTGCAATGTTGGTTGTTGTCTATGTGTGTTCTTTGTGGGTGACCTTGGCTTCTTCATTGGTGTGTGACTGTGGCTGGGATCCCATTGGTCGGTGTGGTATTGCCGTCATGTCCATGTACAGCGTAGTGTGCAGTGTGTCAGACATTCAGGAGTCTTGTTGAGTGTCCATGTGTGATGTGTTTCTACACCTTGGTTCCCACCCACCACCCTGGAATAGTAATGGGTGCATGTGCAATGTCACCAGTGCATGTGTACTTCACTGCTGCACATTGTTGGAGGTCGAGGGTGTGGTCTTGAGTGTGTGCAGATGAGAGTTGTTGCCCGGCTAGTCCCCTGCCTCCATGTTGGCCTTGGCTTACTGGCCATGCTGATTGATTTGTGCTTGTGTAGGTGTGATGGTAGTTAGTTGCTCAGGACACCTGACTGTGGTTCACAGTGTGAACGACATTTAGCTTTGTCATCACAGTGGTATTTTTCTTCAGCCCAGGGTCACCACATTGTGGGGGCCCTGGGGGTGGTGCTGTGGTGTGTCTGTGACTTGCTGTGTCAGTTGTTGTTCCTACGTGCCTGTGTGACATGTGTGTTTTGTGCTCCCTCTCACCTGTCAATGCCTGCTTGCCCACATAGGGGATTTGGATCCATGAGTTACCTTAGTGTGGCAGTGTATGCACATCTGTATGATTGGTATTCAGCTCTCCTCATGTGTTGTGTTGTTGCCTGGGGACACTGGCACCCCCACCCCTCACCTGCTGTGTATGATGACAGTGTTGGTCTGCCTGTTTGTGTTTGTGCATCTGCACCACTGCATTGGCATATCTTGGGTGTGCCATTGGCTGTATGTTGTTTGGTGTGTTTCCCCTGCTGTCCCTGGGACTCCTAGGTCATCGGTCAGCACAGTGATCATGGTTTGTGTGTCCCATTGCTGCCATGGTATGGTATCTGTTCACCTCACATCTGCTGTCTCCACAGGGTATCTGCATTTGTGTGCCCATTGGTGCAAATATGTGGTTCTGCATTCTGATGGTCACTTCTGTCATTGTGTCATTGATGAATGTTGACGGTCTCAGCCCCCATGGGTGTTGTTTGTCTGCACATGGCCAAAGGAATGTTTCATTTGCACTGCAGTATTTGGCTCCCCCAATTTATGTTGCAATGGGACACATACACTACTTTGCCACAGATGAGTTTTTGGTTCTGTGACCAGGAATGATCCATGCAGTTTGGCAGTTGCAGCTCTTTCTTTGTCAACAATTACCTTTTGGTCACTGTGATGATGAGGGTGTAGACCCCATTGCCACAATGGTCAAAATGTGCTTCAGCTATGGACCCCACACTTACCTTTTGGTCACTGTGATGATGGGGGTTTAGACCCCATTGCCACAATGGTCAAAATGTGCTTCAGCTATGGACCCCACACTTGCCTTTTGGTCACTGTGATGATGGGGGTTTAGACCCCATTGCCCAATGGTCAAAATGTGCTTCAGCTATGGACCCCACACTTGCCTTTTGGTCACTGTGATGATGGAGGTTTAGACCCCATTGCCACAATGGTCAAAATGTGCTTCAGCTATGGACCCCACACTTGCCTTTTGGTCACTGTGATGATGGGGGTTTAGGCCCCATTGCCACAATGGTCATGGGCTGCTTGCATTGTGGGTGCCACACACATATATGTGTGGCACATGTGCTAGGGGGTCACATTGTATGTTCAATGTCATGTTCGGTGTTGTAGGCATTTGACACAGCCTGCTCACACGCTTGTCATGGTGGTGGGGGGATGTCTTAATCTTGCATTCCCTAGGTTGTGGTGTGCTTGTTGTGTCATGCATTGTCCATCCTATGAGTGGGGGTGGTAGTAGTGGTAGGCATCCAGCCCCCTGGCTAAGGGTGGTAGTAGTGGTAGGCTTCCTGCCCCCTGGCTAAGGGTGGTAGTAGTGGTGGGCATCCTGCCCCCCTGGGTGAGGGTGGTAGTAGTGGTAGGCATCCTGCCCCCTGGCTAAGGGTGGTAGTAGTGGTAGGCATCCAGCCCCCTGGCTAAGGGTGGTAGTAGTGGTAGGCTTCCTGCCCCCTGGCTAAGGGTGGTAGTAGTGGTGGGCATCCTGCCCCCTGGGTGAGGGTGGTAGTAGTGGTAGGCATCCTGCCCCCTGGCTAAGGGTGGTAGTAGTGGTAGGCATCCAGCCCCCTGGCTAAGGGTGGTAGTAGTGGTAGGCTTCCTGCCCCCTGGCTAAGGGTGGTAGTAGTGGTGGGCATCCTGCCCCCCTGGGTGAGGGTGGTAGTAGTGGTAGGCATCCTGCCCCCTGGCTAAGGGTGGTAGTAGTGGTAGGCATCCTGCCCCCTGGCTAAGGGTGGTAGTAGTGGTAGGCATCCTGCCCCCCTGGCTAAGGGTGGTAGTAGTGGTAGGCATCCTGCCCCCCTGGTTGAGGGTGGTAGTAGTGGTAGGCATCCAGCCCCCTGGCTAAGGGTGGTAGTAGTGGTAGGCATCCTGCCCCCTGGCTAAGGGTGGTAGTAGTGGTAGGCATCCTGCCCCCCTGGTTGAGGGTGGTAGTAGTGGTAGGCATCCAGCCCCCCTGGCTAAGGGTGGTAGTAGTGGTAGGCATCCTGCCCCCTGGCTAAGGGTGGTAGTAGTGGTAGGCATCCTGCCCCCTGGCTAAGGGTGGTAGTAGTGGTGGGCATCCTGCCCCCCTGGGTGAGGGTGGTAGTAGTGGTAGGCATCCTGCCCCCTGGCTAAGGGTGGTAGTAGTGGTAGGCATCCAGCCCCCTGGCTAAGGGTGGTAGTAGTGGTGGGCATCCTGCCCCCCTGGCTAAGGGTGGTAGTAGTGGTGGGCATCCTGCCCCCCTGGGTGAGGGTGGTAGTAGTGGTGGGCATCCTGCCCCCTGGCTAAGGGTGGTAGTAGAGGTAGGCATCCTGCCCCCTGGCTAAGGGTGGTAGTAGTGGTGGGCATCCTGCCCCCTGGCTAAGGGTGGTAGTAGTGGTGGGCATCCTGCCCCCCTGGGTGAGGGTGGTAGTAGTGGTGGGCATCCTGCCCCCCTGGGTGAGGGTGGTAGTAGTGGTGGGCATCCTGCTCCCCTGGCTAAGGGTGGTAGTAGTGGTAGGCATCCTGCCCCCTGGCTAAGGGTGGTAGTAGTGGTAGGCATCCTGCCCCCCTGGCTAAGGGTGGTAGTAGTGGTAGGCATCCTGCCCCCCTGGTTGAGGGTGGTAGTAGTGGTAGGCATCCAGCCCCCCTGGCTAAGGGTGGTAGTAGTGGTAGGCATCCTGCCCCCCTGGGTGAGGGTGGTAGTAGTGGTAGGCATCCTGCCCCCCTGGGTGAGGGTGGTAGTAGTGGTGGGCATCCTGCCCCCCTGGCTAAGGGTGGTAGTAGTGGTGGGCATCCTGCCCCCCTGGGTGAGGGTGGTAGTAGTGGTGGGCATCCTGCCCCCCTGGGTGAGGGTGGTAGTAGTGGTGGGCATCCAGCCCCCTGGGTTGGGGTGGTGGCGCGCATTCAGGCCCCTGTGTGCATATGTGGCATTGGTGATGGGCATCCCGCCCCTATGGTGCTGCTGGTGTAAGTATATTCAGATTCCCAGTGTATGTGTGTGATGTGTCGTGTACGTGTTGTATGTGTTTTGTGGTTGGTGTCTGACTTACCTTCTGCGCCGTACGCGTCCGTGCCTGTTCCGGTAGTAGATGTAGAATATTGGTATGATCGGGACGAAGGGATTCATGGTTGGTTCGTGTCGTTTGTCCTTCTCGTTGCTTCGCGTCGTCCTCGTCGCTTGGCTTCGTCCTCGTCGCTTCGCTTCGTCCTCGTCGCTTCGCGTCGTCCTCGTCTGTGCTGTGTTCGTCTCGTAGCCGTGGATCGTGTTGTGGCGCGATTCGGAGCTTATGTGCGCCTCTCCCGGATGCTTTGACGTGCCGTGCGTAGCGACGGGTTCGGCGCGTACGGAAAGCGCATCGTACTTGTCCGGCCGGACGGGGCTGCATTTTCCCTTCCGTGCGACTCGATTCGGCGTTTCCGGATTCGCCTCGGTCGGAGAACAGGACCTGGTTTGGGTGAGTACGGCTCGGCCGGGATTTTTGCTGTTGTGCGCATCGTACTTGCTCGTTCGGTGTGCTGTACGGATCGGTCGGGAAACTGGCTTTCGCATGGCTTTTTTCCCGACCGAATAGTATTGGGTGCGCCTCCGACCGAGATCGGAATCGGCCCCTATGTTGGAACAATCCATACTTCAACCACACATGGAATCTACCCTAAGGCAAGTATAGAGTTCTGCCTCAATGTTGTTGCTTATAACAAAATCAACAAGAAAGTAGACATGTTCTTGAAAATGCATAGGCATAAGCATCACTTCTTGGAACGATTCGAGAACGTTGTGATATTCCATTCAATTCAGCAACAGTACCTTGAAATGATTCCATTACACAGAAGTTTACCAATGCCATGATCTTTGTGAGGAGATTGCAGTTGAAATATTAGTATCTGAAGTTAGTTCTTTTTTCAGTGTGTTTTCCAAGGACAATATAATGTTGCAGTCTAATCTGTATTTTATAATAATTTGTCTTTCTTGCATTGTGTGGAGATCAGAATGTGGCCTTTAAACAAGGTCACTACGTATCTAACATAGTCTCCTCCTCCGTTAGTTAAGAAGATGCTGTTTATGTCGGTAAGAAATAAAAAATATAAATGTATTTATTGATAACATACATATCACACCCACAAAAAAATGAATATGCTATAAATAAAACTGATGCATGTATGAAAAACTGTAATTTATTTTATACACAGAATTATATCAAAGGTTTTGGTGTGCCATGAAAATGATTTAAGGTTACATTACGAACTAGGTAAACAAATTAAAACATTTCAGTGTGTTTACATACATTTAAGAAAAAGTTACATGCCCCTCTCTAACAATTTATTATTTTTAAAACAAATTATTTTTAGTTAGATATAGTAAATATTCAATATATAACATTATTAACATTTACTTTCTCATTAATTATATTTAAATAACAAATCCCATGAAGCATAATTTGCTAGAACATTCTAGGCTTTATCAGCTGGTGTCTGCAACTTTTCATCATGGTTGACAATGTAATTGGACTCTACCCGACAACAGATGTAGTGACAATAGAGAGGATTTTAAATTCGTCTTTTTGTCCTTATTTGAAAGTTCTCTGCTGTCAGCTGTGCACTTGTCCATCATCTGCCAAGCTTCCGCCACCATTTCTTCTGATTAGTGTAACTGTTATAGATGCATGGCATCATGGCAGACAATAGCTTCAACCATGATGGAATAAACATGGGCGATGCCGAATTTCCTGTTCACCATCTTGTGAAATATTTACCTTTGTCACAAAAACTGATAATAATAATAGTGGCTGCACCATGGTCATTGACATATTCATTTGTTATTGATAATGGACGTCTTTGTCACTGAAGTACAATCCTTAACTGTTGGACAAAACCGTCATTGGTGAATTTACTGTTTGATTGAGGGAAGGAAGCCATCCGACGTGCAATGTCCTCCTGTGGAATTCCTTGGCATACTTGACCATACGTCTCTAAATCTTTACCTACCTCGCAACCACTAACCTGACAACTCCTCCACCATCGCTGCTGCCAAATTGTTCTTCTGAAAAAATATCAAGGCTGAGGTTTGCAGTGACAGGCCCCCCAACTTCACCCAGAAGAACTGGAATTCCTGGTGGATAGTGCCCTGTCGAGGTACCTTCATACATATATCCAAGGAGACAAACTGGTCCATAGACAGACCATTACTGTATAAAATGTAGGTATATGAGGCCATGGACCTAGTAATATGAATACTTGTATTTATATTTGCTTTGTCCCAAGAAGTCTGGTGTTACATATGTATGGTTTAAATGCAGTAAACGTTGAAAAATAGAAGAATGATGTGTAGAACAAATTATTATAAGGAGTTTAATGTTTGTTTACACATTGGAGAACGGACTCCATTCCACCAGGATGCCATAGTCAAGTCCTGTTATCAAAATATGTTGCCCTATAATTATGATTCCTTGACTCTTTGCCAGACATGTACATGCCTTCAGAGGATTTGTATGCCATGATAGGTCCTCTAAAGGAATGTAATTGTGCTGTGCCTCCATCATGCAGTTAAAGTCACACCAATCTCTTTTTTAACTTTTGAAAATATATTCTATTTATGACACTCCTTATTAATTATTATATGAAAAGTTCAGACATGGTCCTTCTTTGTGATTTATTCTCTTGCAACAATGTTGATCCTTCAAAGAAATGTATGAAATAGAATTATTGCACCTGGGGCCACATTGTAGCCATATGACTTTGGGTGTTATGGAGAGTTTGGCTGATAGAGCGCTCCACTGTAAATTTGGCAGAAAATCCTGTCCACCATACTGTTGATTTACCCATGGTATTCAGAGTTGGGCAAACTTGCATGTCTCAGCCATTGAAAACCGGAGATCTACAGTCATGTGGAAATCATGCCATCAGTCTAAGTAGCTCACACTGTCCACCCTATTTAGCACTAAAGGTTTGATAACTTTTTTTCCTGTTCATACCATCACAAAAAGCCTAGCAAAAAATAAATAACTAATAAAGCCCACATCCTGTGGAAAGAAAAACCGGGGTGTCAGGGACATTAGTCTTTTATTTTCATGGAAAAAACTCCCACTTTGGGATATTGTTTTTGAAAAGACATTATTTGTTAAGCATCTTCATTAAATATGGCAGCCACTTAGCAAACTTTTAGTGTCTTCAGGGAAGCCACCTTGGCAATAGCACCACTGAAGGCACTGAGATCTCTGCCAGCCAGGCAAAGAATTATACATTTGGTGGGCAGCCATTGTCCAGAGTGGCATAGGCTATAATCTCCGCCATCCTGGCAGAATGGCAGCTGGCTGCCCAAAAATCTAAAAGCATACTCCTTTAATATATAAACAAGTGTTAGTATGAATTGTATTTTGACTTTCTAACATTTAAAATGTTCACATTTCCAAAACATCGATTTAATTATTTTACGTTATGAATTCTTATTGTACAGCTCAATTGGATGTCTTTTTTGTTATCATCCACCGTTTATGTCAGTGCTTACACTAAGAAAAAGATCTGATGGGCCATTGCCAAAAGTGCGCATGCACAGGAGGTCGACCAATGCCTCAGCAACCATATCAAGATATTCTCCACCAAGAGAGCTGGCTTGTCACCTAGCAGAAGAAGTAGGTACACTCAGTGATCCTCCCCATATGCATTGCATACTGGAGGTGGCCTACCCTAACTTGAAAGAGCAGCTGCAGGACAAAGAGCAGCAGGGAAGAGGTGAATCTCAAACCTGCTGATATTCAGACATTAAACAAATAAGGTGTATGTGGGTGTTAAAAAAGAGAGGATTTCTTTATAGTTTGTGATTTCACAATAATGTCTGGTGTGGACTATTATGTAGTTCTGCTAGAATCATTACATCTTGTCCTTTGATGCATCAAATTGTATTGGTCAATTCCAATAGATAAATTATATTGATAGTTGACTATTCATTCATACGAGTGAATAAGTCATTGGGGTTTATTTCTTGTTAGGCTCAGTGGAAGGAATGGTATTAAAAGAGGTTCTTCCCACCCTGCAAAATCAATAGTTTAAACACCCTTCTGAGAACAGGAAAACTGTCACTCATTTTCCCTACTGTGTCCACCATGTAATGCATGCTAGTAGTGGCAGAAAAAATACTTATATTCCCCATGCACAGTGAAAAATGTCCCTGGGCATCTGGCCAATTTGTTGTTTGTTATCAATACAAATACTGAACGTGTGTTTTTTTTACTATTAAAAAAGTATTCTTTAACCATTGTACACCATCAGAATACATCACTGCTGTGAAATGAGGTGCATTGGGGACAGCTCCTTCCAGAGCAGTGCAAGCAGTGGTCTACTAATATGGTGGACAGTGCTCTGCCAAGGTGGTGGAGGTCACAACCTCTGCACACATGCAGGACAGTGGGCCACCCACCAAGGGATAAATAAGGGCCATAGGTATTTTATTTTTTCACACTGATGTAACTCTTATATGTACATATTATTAAATCACCCATGTGCAATGTCTGTCCATCAAGGCAAACTTTAAATAACATGAATTTATGTGTCGTAACGCACATCAATTAAATTAACTGCCTTATTTTGTGTTTGTTGGTCAGGGTATTCCATCACCAACATGACATATGTCCCATCCACCATATTATAGGACCATTTAGGTCAATGGCACTTGTAATATGGCTGATGGGATATTCAACACATTTGTGATGGAAACCCTGTTCCCCAAACTATATATATATCTATAAGGACCTTAATTTACTGAATATGTGAATGGCTTACACACAATCCAAGTTTTCTTTTATATTGGCTATAATTAATTTATAATATGTTTGATAGATTGACACAATAGACTTTTAAAAATAATTTTAGATCTGGGTCTGGAAAAATATGATATAGTCCCTTGGATTCGCATTATGTTTAACATGTTTGTTCAGATGATTTCTCAAAGCAAATTAGTCTGAAACTATGCAATTCTTATGTTGTAATGTAAAGTTCTTCCATTTTGTGTATGTAATGTAGACATAGTACTCCACCAAGCTGAAGGTGAAGTTGGCCTATCATCTAGGGAAGCGTCCTGCAACCCCTGAAGAGAGCCAGACCTCAGTCAGGAGACATCAGGCTCGGTTTTCCTTTGCCCCAGGCACCTCTCCCACTGCTTCAGTGCCACCGCTTCTTGATTCCAAGAAGGCACAAAAGGTCATGTAGTTCCCTTGTGCTGAGCAGACTGTGGTGTTAGGTATCCTTGGGAATCTGGTCCAGAAAGTCAGCCAACTCGCGGAGAACATTGGTTCTGTACATTCTATCCAGCATAGTGTCTTTGGGGGGTATTCCCTTCTCACAAAAATGAATTATTAGTCCCATGTTCATTATCTACCATTCGAACAAACAATGTATTCCCTCTTCTAAGACCAATGTCACCATCCTTTATACCGTCAAACCTCCCTGGCTTCTATCCATACCCCACCTAACGTGTCTGGGAATCAAGATACATTAATGGAGAATTTCCAAAATGAGAGGAGGATAATAAATAAAGATGGCAAGGAAAAAAACATTGAAAAAAAACTTTGGGCCAGCTGTATGATCCTTCCATTTTTGAAGTCTCAAATTGCGTCGTTTTGCAAAATGGAATGTACAACAGTGTCTCAGACACTGTTTGCAATTCCTAATGGGGTTGCAAATGACCTGCCTCATCAATATTCATGAGCCATTAGGAATGGCCAGCACTCACAGGGATGGTGGCCTGCTGAGATACATTGAAAAAACAAAAAATTAAATGTTTCTGTTTTATTTTTTAGGAGTAGACAGTGGTCTGTGAAAAACTATTTTTGCATACATTCAAAGAGGGGAACGGGTAAACTGCGAGTGTTTTGCGATCGCAAACAGGCCGATTTCCTGTTTGCGACTGCAAAAAATCTGGCCCAGTAATTTCCCCCATTTTTACTAACATTCACCCTACTCCCCCCAAATGTTTGGAATGCATTTATGTTGCATTATATTTAGTAGAATAAGCTCCATATATTTGACAGTACAGAGAGCAAAGCTTAAACGGCGAACTGATAGTTTTGCACCTCACATCGGTTTATGCCAAATCCAAAGTTCCTCTGCACTGACACCCCAGCACCAGCCGTTACGTGATGCCTCTGTGTTCCAGATCATGAAAGATGCAGCTGCAAGTGGGTGTGTGCCAGGCAAAGAAGTCCAAGATTAAGGGTGGGCAAAGCACTACTCTACGCTTGCGTAGTTTGCGAAGTTTGCGCTACTTCGCACTACGCAAATTGCACATAGCACAGTGCAAACACGCGTAGCGCAGCGTAGCGTAGTGCAGCGGTCATTTTTTGCTTGCTCGCGGTCCTCAACGTCAAGTTGGCGACCGCGAGCAAGCAAAATGACATCCGGCGAGACTTTTTCTCGTTCGCGGTCAGCAACATCAAGTTGCCGATCGCGAGGGTGGAAAATAAACCTCCCGGCGAGATTCTCAATGCGGGGAGGTCAGGTTTCTCATTGCGAGTGGTCGCGTATGCTCGCGACCGCTCGCGATGAGAAACTACCAGTCCGCGTTGAGAAAGCTGCCGCTCAAGTAAAAATCTACTTGAGCGGCAGTAAAAGACAGCTCGCACTGTGCAAGATGCCGTTTTCAATGATTGCACAGTGCGGACAAGCATCCGGCACTGTGCAATCATCGCGAACAGCGCACTACGCAGTTCGCGTAGTGCTATGCGTAGATCGCATAGTGCGAAGTGCACTTCGCGTAGCTTCGCATAGCGCTACTTCGCGAACTACGTCCACCCTTATCCAAGATACTCTTGTAATTTGAAAAGTCTTTATTCTCAATTCATTTTTTCTTTTCTCTTTTTTCAAAGTGCTAATGACACATTAAGCTCAGCCAACGCGTTTCGTTCGCATTCACCGAGAACTTCATCAGGGTGTAAGTCAAAACATGCAAAATACAGTAATGACAGGTTGGTGTGATCCAGTATATGTGCTCCAGTATGATAAGCTGGAAACACAAGGGAATTCCCAGGGCAAGGTAGTGCCCGACAAGGCGATCCGAAATTCCGGTCCAAGTGTGACAGTCCGTGTGGCTACATAACGTACTGGAGCACTTATACTGGATCACACCAACTTGTCAATACTGTATTTTGCGTGTTTAGTGTCCTGCAATGTTTTACATGTGAGAATGTGGTTGTGACCAATAAGCTACTTTATGTGAGTTGATGTTTTAAGTGCCTTTAAATATTTTTAAAGGTATAAGATTTTTTAAAGGACTTTGCATTTAGGACATTTCAAAAGTATCTACCAAATTTACTAAATGCATATTTCTATACCATTTTCCTACTTTGGCAATGTGGAGATACATGTGGAATGTTAACATTCATGCATGTCTGATATATGGATTGAGCTATCCCATATGTATGGTTTGCGTGCAGACAAAAAAAGATGAATATATACCAACATCCCTATTTGTTTTTTTAACAAAGTCCTTTTTACTATTATTTTTGTTGTGAACTTACTGTACCTTTTCTAGTGCAGCAGCCATTTGGTCCACAACCTCTTGCGCATATATTCTAAGTGCTCTCAGCAGCAGGGACATCTTGTCTGAGTTGGTTGTGGAGTGAGCGTGAAAAGAATTGACCTATTTTTGCTTTTTTTCCTCCATAATATATGTGGCCTATTCTACTTCATGGATCTGCCAATGAACAACATTGAAATACGGTGGATGGCTTTTCAGTGACCCATCAGTTTCCATCTTTAAAATCATCACACGGGGGTGGTAGGTGGTGGAGGTGGTGGACAGGTGGCAGAAATTTGCTTGTGACTAGAGCAGACTCTATTTGTGGCAGAGGACGGATGAACCACCAGTGTTTGACTCTTCATCAGCACTTGCCAAACACTCATTTGGCCGAGAGATGGAAGAGAAGAGCTAGGGGGAATCAAGGAAAGGCAGAAGGAAGCAGCACAAGAGAGAGGAGAAGCAATTCACCTATTGTGGCAGACCTCTTTTCACATTGTCACTCTTAAGTTCTAACGCTGTACCACCTCTTCTGCATAGCAGCTACTTGCCAAAGGAATGGTAAGAGAAATAACACACAAGCTGCACGGGTACACGTTCGGCCTATCAGACATGCAGAGCTTATGATGTTCAGAGACTTTACACTAACGAGAGCAAGCAGTGTAACTCTGTACACATTCAGTGATTAGGTCTGGAATACCAAGTGTATGACAAGCAAAGTTGATGGAAATTGTAAACCAATGCTTATAATGGAAAAAGCTAACTTTATGTCTCAGGGTTCTTGAAAGTTGTTGGTTAAAAAACCAAGAACTGGTGAGAAGTTGACAGATACTGTATGAGAGGCAAGATTTAATGTAATTTCTGGCCACGTGGCGTGATCAATGTTAATGTTGCGACATTATGGGGGTCATTACGATAGCGGTGAACCCGCCACCGGCAGCCTGCAGAGGCAGGTTCACGCCATCCTGCAGCCATTCTCCGCCTGCGAGATTTTGTTGGCAGGCGGAGTTCTGGTGGACGGAAAGCATGTCCGCCACGGGTCCGACACAGGCAATCATTATGATTGCCGGTCGGACCCGACCAGCATCCATAAACTGGTGGCGGTGCCTAGCAAGCACCGCCCACCAGGTTAGAATGCTGCAATCTGCAAGCCATTGAATGGTGGTTCTTCCGCCATTCAAAGGTTGGTGGAGATTGAGTTTGGGGGCCCGTTGCGCCCCCCCCCTGTGCAGGGGCACTCCCATTTTGTGCAGGTGTCCCCCTACATATCCCTGCACCAGGTGGCAGGCACCGTGTGGTGCCTGCCACGTAGTGCAGGGAAAAACAAAGCGTGCACTTTTAACATTGGGGAAGGTGCTGTAGCCAGCAGCACCCGCCGCAATGTTAAAACTGCATTTTGCGGCCGCCATGGTGGTGGCTGCATTGTAATTAATAGTGCGGGACCACTGCCACACAGGCGGGTGGTCCCTATCCCCGGGACAATGGCGGATGGACTAAAGTCCGTCCGCCATCGTAATGAGCCCTATGGTATGAAATGCATATGATTTCTTAGTAGTGACTCAAAAATATTTTTTCATCATAATATCGTAGTCAAAATATTGTACATTAAATTAGTATATATATATATATATATATTATTTTTTACAGTGATATCATAATAAAGATACCCTTTATGTTTTATCTATCTATCTATCTATCTATCTATCTATCTATCTATCTATCTATCTATCTATCTATCTATCTATCTATCTATCTGTCTGTCTATCTATCTATCTATCTATCTATCCGTCTATCCATCTATCTATCTATCTATCTATCTATCTATCTATCTATCTATCTATCTATCTATCTACCTTTTGATCTATCTAATATATAGAAGGTGATTTCTTGAAGCTCTTTTGTATCTGTTGCTTTCGGTAGTCTACTCCTTAATCCTTTGGAATCCAGGCAAAGTCCTCTTTTGTGAAGCCCAAAGTGTGCAGCAGGTGCAGTCCTTATGAGTTTAGTCCTCTTGTGGTGCAGACCAGTGGTTCAGCAGGGCAGTCCTTCTTCTCTTGATATTTCCAGACAGGGATCTGAGTTGATGGACAGTTCTCCCATATGTATCAAGGTTTCTGGGCTAGCATGAAAGGGGGTAAAACCCTGACAGATGGGGGTAGGGTGCCACCCTCTGTGATGACCACTTCCCTTGAAGTGTGGCATTTTCTTGTCCCAGAAAGCACTGTTTCCCAAAAATCAAAAGGGAGAAAATCTCTCCTGGAGATCCAGGTCTAGCTAACCCAACACACAGGTTTGGCTAAAGTTTCCCTACACTCCCCTTCCAGCTCCTCTCCCAATTCAATTACAGGGACTCTCAGCTGGCTGGGGGTTCAGTAAGTGTGGGGTGCCTCGTTCCGGTTCTAACAGTTTTTTCCCTTTGAAAACCAGTTTGTCTACCCATCCCCCTTCCTGTTCTGGCATCTGCGGGTAGCAGATCTCCTCCTGCCAGATGGCTCCTTTGTCTCACCCCAGGCCACTCCACCCGTCATTAAGGCATCTTGGCTCAGCCTGTCAAAGGCTGGCCAATCATAAGAGGCTGCTACAGGGCTGAATTGGGTAACTTTATGGAAGCAGTTCTATAACTGCTTTCCTACAATAGTCATAATAAATCCAACCATGGAAAGTTGTTGATTTCATCGCAACTATTAATTTGACACTTTGAATTATTATTTTAATTCACTCCAGTCAAAAGATAGACTTTATGAATGTTAAATAAAGCCTTCCCAGGTTAGCCTATTCAGCTAATGTACTACAACAAGGTAAAAATGAAATTGGCAGTTTGTAGCTCACCAGGGCAATTAAATCAACTTTTATAATGTTCCTGCTTATTTTAACATTGCAGACCTTCTGGGTGATGTATATTTAAATATAAGGTAGTTTAAGACTTTGGAAGTGCCTTTAATTCCAAAGTCGAATTTGGTCACAGTTTTATTTTAAAAGCAGCCTTCAAGGCAGAGCTGGCTTTTAAAATGACAGCAGGCCCCACAGTAGTGCATACAGAAGTGCATTAAATCTACTGGGCTTCTAAACCTACAAGACCTACCATATACTAGGGACTAACAGGTAGGCTATCAGTGCCAATTGTTATTATACCTAATTAATATATACCTTTTAAACAGAGCACTGGCCCTGGGCCTGGATAGCAGGACCCAGGGCACAGTCAGATTCAGTAATCAACAGTATCAGTCAAAATGGGGTCAGAAAATTGGGGGGACACTACAAAAAGCCCTGTTTTCTTACACATACGATTAGCACAGTGCCATCCATGCTGAGCTAGAAAGGAAAAAAGGGCCTGATTAGGATGGCGGTCGGACCGCCCCCAACAGTTGAGGTCCGTCCGCCATCCAGCTTAGTGGTTCGGCTGCCACATTATGATGCGGTAGGTCCAACCGATGCAGTTGGAAGGACCGACCGACATGTCCATCAGGCCCTTGATCGGATTATATTCCCTACAATAGGGGTGGTGCCTCCGCAGGCACCGAAGTAGGGATTACAATGTCCCTTTCTGACAGCTTTTCCATGGCAGTGCATACACTGACACATACAGACACACACTGATGTATACACTGACACACCCAGTCAAACTCTGATGCATGCTCTAACACACCCAAGTACTCATTGAAGCATACACTGACACATATTCACCTACTCTCTCATACACACAGAGACACTCTGGGACTCACTGATACATACACTGGCACACCCATAAACACACCAATCCATCCAGTAACACATTTACACACTCACTCATACACACCCAGACACACCCTAGGACTGACTGATAAATACACTGACACACTCATGCACACACTCATGCATTTACTGACTCCCTCAGTCACTCACTCATACATAGACTCAGAAATGCAAGGACATACTAATAGATATGCTAACATACCCATGCACACACTTATGATTAACAGACTCACTCAGTCATTCACTCATGCATAAACTGATACACCCCATGACGCATTGATCCATACACTGACACACACATGGACACACTGATCTATTCACTCACATACTCACTGACTCACTCATACACACACTGATACATGCATGCACACACTGATGCATTTACTTACATACTCTCACTCATACACACTCAGAGACACCCTAAGACTCACTTATGCATAGACTGACACACTTATAGACAGTAGCGGCCCGTGGTGGGAGTGCTGCCGGGCGCTGACGTGAGGCGGGGCAGGGGCAGGGTGGGGGGTAGTAAACTACGGATTACGGCCGATTAGAGGTAAGTAAACATATAAATGAATAAAACAAATTTCGTTGCACGCGCTGCATCGCATTTTGCAATAGTAATTGCAATAGTAATTTATTTACCCTTTCCTTAATGTGACGTCATCAGCAGTGCATTGCGGGGGGTGAGTTATAGATAGCTCAACTAACTATAACGGCCGAATTTCTCTGGTTTTGTACGAGTGAAATGTCCAACTAACTATAACGTACCTGAAACCTATGGTTTTTTTCAGTGAATTTCGATGGTTTTTTTAAATGCTAATTTCTAACTATAACGTCCCTGAAACCTATGGTTTTTTCAGTGAGTTTGAAAGGTTTTTTAAATGATAATATCTAACTATAACATCCCTGAATCCTGTGGTTTTTTCAGTGAATTTCAAAGGTTTTTTAAATGCTAATTTCTAACTACAACTTCCCTGAAACCTATGTTTTTTTCAGTGAATTTCAAAGGTTTTTTAAATGCTAATTTCTAACTATGCCTACAGAGGTATGACATGTGCAGAAAGAGGAAGAAAAGCACAGAGAGAAGCAAGAGAAAGGCAGAAATAGGCCACAGAAGTCCAGAAAGACGAAGAAAGGTACAGAAAGAAGCAAGAGATATGCACAAAGAACCAACAGAGGTGCAGAAAGAGGCCTTGTTGCAAAGTCATCCTGTGCCCCCAACTTTTTGCTAACTGGTACTGGTGGTAACTGACTCTGACTAACCAGGCCCGGAGCCAGTGCTATGCTGAAGGACACTCAGAATACAGTGAAAACACCTACATACACTAGGGTACACTATGGGTTGGGGTACCCCTGTGATTGGCATGACCTCCCCTGTAAGGCCCTAGTACATAATAGGGTGGGGGATTAAAACTACCTCTAAGTCAGAGGCGCAGAAAGAGGCAAGAGAATTGCAGAAAGAAGCAACAGAGGTGCCAAAACAGGCAAGAGAGGTGCAGAAAGAAGCAAGTGAAGTGCAGAAAGAGGCAAGAGAGGTGCACAAAGAGGCAACAGAGGTGCAGAAAGAGGCAGGAGGGGCGCACAAAGAGGCAAGAGAGGAACCGAAAGAGGCAGGAGGGGTGAAGAAAGAAGGAAGAGAAGTGCAGAAAGAAGCAACCGAGGTGCTGAAAGAGGCGCAAAGTGTGCAGAAAGAGCAAGAGAAGTGCAGAAAGAACCAATAGAGGTACAGAAAGAGGCAAGAGAGCTGCAGAAACAGTCAGGAAAGGTGCAGAAAGAGGGAAGAGGGGTGCAGAAAGAGGCAAGAGAGGTGGAGAAAGAGAAAAGAGGGGTGCAGAAAGAGGCAAGAGGGGTGCAGAAAGAAGCAAGTGAGGTGTAGAAAGAGGCAACAGAGGTGCATAAAGATGCAAGAGAGGTGCAGAAACAAGCAAAAGAAGTGCAGAAAGAGGCAAGAGAATTGCTGAAAGAAGCAACAGAGGTGTGGAAAGTAGCAAGAGAAGTGCAGAAAGAGGCAAGGGAGGTACAGAAAGAAGCAAGAGAGGTGCAGAAAATGACAAGAGAACAGCAGAAAGAGGCAAGAGGGATGCAAAAAAGGGAAGAAGGGTGCAGAAAGAGGCAAGAGAGGTACAAAAAGAAGCAAGAGAAGTGCAGAAAGAGGCAAGAGAAGGGCAGAAAGAGGCAATAGAGGTACAGAAAGAGCCATGGGAAGTGCAGAAACAGGCAAGAGAAATGCACAAAGAGGCAAGAGAGGAGCAGAAAGAGGCAAGAGAGGTGTAGAAAGAAGCAGGAGGGGTGCAGAAAGAAGCAAGTGAGGTGCAGAAAGAGGCAACAGAGGTACAGAAAGACGCAAGAGAGGTGTAGAAACAAGCAAGAGAAGTGCAGAAAGAGGCAAGAGAATTGCTGAAAGAAGCAACAGAGGTATAGAAAGAAGCAAGAGAAGTGCAGAAAGAGGCAAGTGAGGTGCAGAAAGAAGCAAAAGCAGTGCAGAAAGAACCAACAGAGGTGCAAAAAGAGGCAAGATCGGTGCAGAAAGAGGTAGGAGAGGTGCACAAAGAGGCAAGAGAGGTACAGAAAGAGGAAGGAGGAGTGCAGAAAGAAGGCAGAGAAGTGCAGAAAGAAGCAAGAGAATTGCTGAAAGAAGTAACAGAGGTGTACAAAGAAGCAATAGAAGTACAGAAAGAGGCAAGTGAGGTGCAGAAAGAAGCAAGAGCAGTGCAGAAATAACCAACAGAGGTGCAAAAAGGAGCAAGAGGAGTGTAGAAAAAGGTGGGAGAGGTGCACAAAGAGGCAAGAGAGGTACAGAAAGAGGCAGGAGGGGTGCAGAAAGAAGGAAGAGAAGTGCAGAAAGAAGCAACAGAGGTGCTGAAAGAGGCGCCAAGGGTGCAGAAAGAGCAAGAGAAGTGCAGAAAAAAGCAACAGAGGTACAGAAAGAGGCAAGAGAGGTGCAGAAACAGGCAGGAAATGTGCAGAAAGAGGGACCAGGGGTGCAGAAAGAAGCAAGAGAGGTTAAGAAAGAGGGGAGAGGGTGCAGAAAGAGACAAGAGGGGTGCAGAACGAAGCAAGTGAGGTGCAGAAAGACAGAAGAGAGGTCCAGAAACAAGCAAGAGAAGTGCAGAAAGAGGCAAGAGAATTGCTGAAATAAGCAACAGAGGTGTAGAAAGAAACAAGAAAAGTGCAGAAAGAGGCAAGTGAGGTGCAGAAAGATGCAAGAGCAGTGCAGAAAGAACCAACAGAGGTGCAAAAAAAAGCAAGAGCGGTACAGAAAAAGGTAGAAGAGGTGCACAAAGAGGCAAGAGAGGTACAGAAATAGGCAGGAGGGATGCATAAAGAAGGAAGAGAAGTGCAGAAAGAAGCAACAGAGGTGCTGAAAGAAGTAACAGATGTGTAGAAAGAAGCAAGAGAAGTGCAGAAAGAGGCAAGTGAAGTGCAGAAAGAACCAACAGAGGTGCAAAAAGAAGCAAGAGCGGTACAGAAAAAGGTAGAAGAGGTGCACAAAGAATCAAGAGAGGTACAGAAAGAGGCAGGAGGGGTGTAGATAGAAGCAACAGAAGTGCAGAAAGAAGCAACAGAGGTGCTGAAAGAGGCAAGAGGAGTGCAGAAAGGGGTAGGAGAGGTGCAAAAAGAGGGAAGAGAGGTACAGAAAGAGGCAGGAGGGGTGCAGAGAGAAGGAAGAGAAGTGCAGAAAGAGGCAAAAGAATTGCTGAAAGAAGCAACAGGGGTGTAGAATGAAGCAGGAGAAGTGCAGAAAGAGGCAAGTGAGGTGCGGAAAGATGCAAGAGCAGTGCAGAAAGAACCAACAGAGGTGCAAAAAGAAGCAAGAGTGGTACAGAAAAAGGTAGAAGAGGTGCACAGAGAGGCAAGAGAGTTACAGAAAGAGGCAGGAGGGGTGCAGAAAGAAGGAAGAGAAGTGCAGAAAGAAGCAACAGAGGTGCTGAAAGAGGCGCAAAGTGTGCAGAAAGAGCAAGAGAAGTGCGGAAAGAACCAACAGAGGTACAGAAAGAGGCAAGAGAGCTGCAGAAACAGGCAGGAAAGGTGCAGAAAGAGGGAAGAGGGGTGCAGAAAGAGGCAAGAGAGGTGCAGAAAGAGAAAAGAGGGTTGCAGAAAGAGGTAAGAGGGGTGCAGAAAGAAGCAAGTGAGGTGTAGAAAGAGGCAACAGAGGTGCATAAAGACTCAAGAGAGGTGCAGAAACAAGCAAAAGAAGTGCAGAAAGAGGCCAGATAATTGCTGAAAGAAGCAACAGAGGTGTGGAAAGTAGCAAGAGAATTGCAGACAGAGGCAAGTGAGGTACAGAAAGAAGCAAGAGAGGTGCCGAAAATGGCAAGAGAACAGCAGAAAGAGGCAAGAGGGATTCAAAAAAGGGAAGAAGGGTGCAGAAAGAAGCAAGAGAGGTGCAAAAAGAAGCAAGAGAAGTGCAGAAAGAGGCAAGAGAGGTGCAGAAAGAGGCAAGAGAGGTACAGAAAGAGCCATGGAACTGCAGAAACAGGCAAGAGAAATGCACAAAGAGGCAAGAGAGGAGCAGAAAGAGGCAAGAGAGGTGTAGAAAGAAGCAGGAGGGGTGCAGAAAGAAGCAAGTGAGGTGCAGAAAGAGGCAACAGAGGTGTAGAAAGACGCAAGAGAGGTGTAGAAACAAGCAAGAGAAGTGCAGAAAGAGGCAAGAGAAGTGCAGAAAGAGGCAAGTGAGGTGCAGAAAGAAGCAAGAGCAGTGCAGAAAGAACCAACAGAGGTGCAAAAACAGGCAAGAGGGGTGCAGAAAGAGGTAGGAAATGTGCACAAAGAGGCAAGGGAGGTACAGAAAGAGGCAGGGGGGGTGCAGAAAGAAGGAAGAGAAGTGCAGAAAGAGGCAAGAGAATTGCTGAAAGAAGTAAGAGAGGTGTACAAAGAAGCAATAGAAGTACAGAAAGAGGCAAGTGAGGTGCAGAAAGAAGCAAGAGCAGTGCAGAAATAACCAACAGAGGTGCAAAAAGGAGCAAGAGGAGTGCAGAAAAAGGTGGGAGAGGTGCACAAAGAGGCAAGAGAGGTACAGAAAGAGGCAGGAGGGGTGCAGAAAGAAGGAAGAGAAGTGCAGAAAGAAGCAACAGAGGTGCTGAAAGAGGCGTGAAGGGTGCAGAAAGAGCAAGAGAAGTGCAGAAAAAAGCAACAGAGGTACAGAAAGAGGCAAGAGAGGTGCAGAAACAGACAGGAAAGGTACAGAAAGAGGGACCAGGGGTGCAGAAAGAGGCAAGAGAGGTGCAGAAAGAGGGGAGAGGGTACAGAAAGAGGCAAGAGGGGTGCTGAACGAAGCAAGTGAGGTGCAGAAAGACGGAAGAGAGGTGCAGAAACAAGCAAGAGAAGTGCAGAAAGAGGCAAGAGAATTGCTGAAATAAGCAACAGCGGTGTAGAAAGAAACAAGAGAAGTGCAGAAAGAGGCAAGTAAGGTGCAGAAAGATGCAAGAGCAGTGCAGAAAGAACCAACAGAGGTGCAAAAAGAAGCAAGAGCGGTACATAAAAAGGTAAAAGAGGTGCACAAAGAGGCAAGAGAGGTTCAGAAAGAGGCAGGAGGGGTGCAGAAAGAAGGAAGAGAAGTGCAGAAAGAAACAACAGAGGTGCTGAAAGTGGGACGAAGGGTGCAGAAAGAGCAAGAGAAGTGCAGAAAGAACCGACAGAGGTACAGAAAGACGCAACAGAGGTGCAGAAAGGCGCAAGAGAGGTGCAGAAACAAGTAAGAGAAGTGCATAAAGAAGCAACAGAGATGTACTAAGGGGGAAGTGAGGTGGAGAAGGAGGCAAGAGGGATACAGATAGAAACAAGAGAGGTGCAGAAAGAGGGAAGAGGGGTGCAGAAAGAGGGAAGAGTGGTGTGAAAGAGGCATGAGGGTTGCAGAAAGAAGCAACAGAAATGTAGAAAGAGGCAAGAGAGGCGCAGAAAGAAGCAAGAGTGGTTTACACACCATTAGTACCAATTTAATACCCACATTTAGCAATAAGTAACACGTGACCATTCTAGGTTTGCACAGGGCCTTCCACCACACTAAAACACTTGTTGCTGCATTTTTGGTAACGTTTGAGCCGTTTGGGCTAGAAACAATGTTTTTTTTGTTCAAATCTGCAGATTATGTAGCAGATGATGGATTATGTGGCAAACCTGAGGTTACAACTCCACAACACACACCACGCAATTACTCTCCATAACACATAATCCCACTCTACATAATTCCTACACACTAAATACCACATACTTTCTATCCACATAATTTCACTGCACAACATACCACATAATTCCACTACACACAACCTATATCCACTCCACTCCAAGAAACATTATTAAAACACTTTTACATTTACAACGTCAATAGCTCTAACTCTTGCAAATGCAAAACCTATTACATTGCAAATGCTTCTTTAACTAGTAGTCGCGTTTGCAGAGTGGTGGAGAAAGGTTGCTGGCCTCCGACCAGCACTCAGGAATTCCGCTGCACAGGACTTACAGGAGGTACCAGGAGGGCTTCTTAGCCCCCAAAGTGGACTACATCCCCCATCCCGTAGTCTGCCAGGAGGCGCGTTTGCAGAGTGGTGTAGAAAGGGGGCGTGGCCTCCGAAGACGTTTTAGCACTCCCACTGTGTGGGATTTACTGGAGGTAACAAGAGGGGTAGTTGGCCCCCAAGGATATCCTTGGGGGCCAACTACCCCTCCTATTACCTCCAGTAAGTCCCACACAGCAGGATTGCTAAGTTCTCATAGCAGGCCACGCCCCCTTTGCCCACCACTCTGCAAACGTGCTCCCTGGTGCACTCTTGGATGGGGATTGAAGTCCCCTTCACTGCTGGGGGTGGTTAGGGGCCAACTAACCTACTTGTTACCTCCAGTAAGCCCCACACAGTGGGATTGCTGAGAGGTGGACACAGGCCACACCCCCTTTGTCCACTACTCTGCAAACGAGCCGAATGGCATGCTCTTGGGTGGGGAAGGAAGTCCCCTTACCTCCTGGGGGTCCCTGGGGGACAACCAGCCCTCCTGTTACCTCCAGTAAGCCGCACACAGCTGGATTGCTGAGAGTGGTCAGAGGCCACGCCCCCTTTATACACCACTCTGCAAACGCACCTCCTGGTACACTGTTGCTTGGGGAACGAAGTCCACTTTAGTCCTGAGGTCCTAAGGACACAAGAGGACCTCATCATTCCACCAGCAGTGCGCCAAGAGGCACGTTTGCAGAGTGGTGTAAAAAGGGGCATGGCCTCAGACCAACTCTCAGCAATCCCGCTGTGTGAGGATTACTGGAGGTACCTGGTGGTCTAGTTGGCCCCTGAGGACCCTTAGGATTGAAGGGGACTTAATCCCCCAATTCAGAACGCGCCAGGAGGAGCGTTTGCACAGTGGTGCAGGGAGGGGGCGAGGCCACCGGCGAGATGCCGCTTCTCTATCGTTTTTCTTTTTTTAGAAGGGGGGCTGTGTGGCCCCCCTTCTCTTAATTGTTTTAGGGCCCTGGGGACCCCATCCCACAGGGCCTGACCCATTTTTTTACAATTTTTTTTAAACTGGAAGGGGCCACGAGGCCCCCCTCCTGAGGCCTTTATCAGTCCCAGGGACCCCATCCCCCAGGGCTTTGCCTCTTGTTTTTTTTTACTTAAATTTTCAGGCAAGGGCTGCGTGGCCCCCATTCCCTGGGCCACTATTGGCCCCGGGGACCCCATCCCCCGGGGCCTGGCCAGCCTTTATTTTTAATTTTAGAGGGGGGCCGCGTGGCCCCCCTCCTCAGGCCACTTATGGCCCCGGGGACCCCATCCCCTAGGGCTGGCCCTCAACGTTGGGGACTGCGCGGGGAGCCCCAATGCTCCCGCGGTCCCAGCCGGCTCCCCGCCTCCTCCAGGAGCTGGCATTGCTTTTGGGCAAGGGGAGCTGCTGAAATGCAGCTCCCCTTGCTCAAAAGCAATTCTGTTTTGTTTCTTAGAAGCGAGAGCAGGTTTCCTGCTCTCGCTTCCAAGAAGCAAAGCAGTGTTTGCGCCCGCCCTTCCATAGCAAACTGCAATATCCCGAGGGTGGGCACCCCGGGACATTGCAGGAACCGGCCCTTGGGGGTGGTGGTCCCCAGGGCCATCAAGGGCTCCAGGAGGGGGGCCGCATGGCCCCCCTCCCATCATTTGATTAGCCCCGGGGAGGTGGTGGTCCCCAGGGCCGGGGGTCCGCTACGGACCCCCAAATTTTAATTACTGTATGCCCTAGGGAGGTGGTGGTCCCCGGGGCTGTGTGGGGGGGCAGGAGCCCCTGCCACACCTTTAATTAAAAAAAAGCCCAAGGGAGGTGGCGGTCCCTGGGGCTACAGGGGGCCGCGATGCCCCCCGCACTTAATTATTAAAGTCCCGAGGAAGTGGCAGTCCCTGTGCTATTCTTTTTTAAGTTTAAAGTGAAAGTTTATTAAAGTAATTTGCAATGATAACAAGTTAAAAGATCAACAAGAAAAACATTAAAAACAAAAATAAGATTCATACATTTTGAAACTAGAAACATATGATAAACACCAGCAAGAAAATATAAATGAATATTAATAAGGTACGAAGCATGGAATAAACAATGAAGAAATTCCTATAAAGAGAAACATAACATATTGAAAAGAAATAAATATTTTAACAACACATTACATCAAGGAGGTTTAGGCACCTCTTCAATTCGTGGGTTATGGGAATTGGTAGAAAGAACAGAATTGTCTAAAAATGAGGTGATTGGGAGCCATAAGTAGTCTCTTTTAATGGCTAACGAAACAGGTTGAACATAAGCCCTATCAAGCCTATGTTGATAACAAACACCATACCACCATGCCTGAAAGGAAATCTGAGAGGAATCCTTCCAGGATTTAGTGATCTGCTGAAAAGCTACTGCTAGAAGTAAATCAATTATGTAAAAATTATTAGATTGAGATGACCAATACTCTGAAGCACTACCCAGAAAAACATTAACAAAATTAAAAGGAGAATGAGAGCTAAAAATTAAATTCAATCAATCAATCAATCAATCATGTCACTTATAAAGCGCACTACATACCCGCGAGGGTCTCAAGGCGCTGGGGGAAGAGGGGGGTGGTGCTGCTACTGATCGAAGAGCCAGGTCTTGAGGAGTCTTCTGAAGGCCAGTAGGTCTTGGGTCTGTCGGAGGTTGGTGGGGAGGGTGTTCCAGGTCTTGGCGGCGAGGTGGGAGAAGGATCTGCCGCCGGCGGTCGTTTTCCGGATGCGGGGGACTGTGGCGAGGGCGAGGCTGGTCGAGCGGAGCTGGTGGGTGGGGGTGTAGAAGCTGAGTCGTCTGTTGAGGTAGGCTGGTCCGGAGTTGTGGAGTGCTTTGTGTGCGTGGGTGAGGAGCTTGAAGGTTATCTCTTGTTGACAGGGAGCCAGTGCAGGTCTCTCAGGTGGGGTGTGATGTGGCTGCGTCAGGGGATGTCGAGGATAAGACGTGCAGAGGCGTTCTGGATGCGTTGCAGCCGTCTCAGGAGCTTAGCCGTCGTTCCTGTGTAGAGGGCGTTTCCGTAGTCCAGCCTGCTGGTGACGAGGGCCTGGGTGACTGTTTTTCTTGTTTCGGTGGGGATCCACTTGAAGATCCTGCGGAGCATTCGGAGGATGTTGAAGCAGGATGAGGAAACTGCGTTGACCTGCTTAGTCATGGAGAGGGTGGGGTTGAGGATGACCCCTAGGTTGCGTACGTGGTCGGTGGTTGGCGGGGCTGTTCCCAGTGATGTTGGCCACCAGGAGTCGTCCCAGGCTGAAGGGTTGGAACCAAGGATGAGGACCTCCGTCTTGTCCGAGTTCAGCTTCAGGCGGCTGGTCCTCATCCATTCGGCGACGGCCTTCATTCCTTCGTGGAGGTGGGCTTTGGCGGTGTGAGGGTCTTTGGTGAGGGAGAGGATCAGCTGGGTGTCGTCGGCGTAGGAGATGATGTTGAGGTTGTGCTGTCGGGCGACGTGGGCGAGGGGTGCCATGTAGATGTTGAACAGCATTGGGCTGAGGGAGGAGCCTTGGGGTACGCCGCAGATGATCTTGGTGGTCTTGGATCGGAAGGGGGCAAGGCGGACGCTTTGTGTTCTGCCGGAAAGGAAGGATGTGGTCCAGTCCAGGGCCTTCTCTTGGATCCCGGCGTCGTGAAGGCGTGTTCGTAGTGTGTGGTGGCAGACCGTGTCGAAGGCGGCTGATAGGTCCAGGAGGATGAGGGCTGCTGTTTCTCCGTTGTCTAGCAGGGTCCTGATGTCATCGGTGGCGGCGATGAGGGCGGTTTCGGTGCTGTGGTTGCTGCGGAAGCCGGACTGGGAAGGGTCCAGGATGTTGTTCTCCTCGAGGTAGCGGGTCAGTTGTTTGTTGACGATTTTCTCGGTGACCTTCGCGGGGAACGGGAGCAGAGAGATGGGTCGGAAGTTCTTGAGGTCCTTGGGGTCTGCCTTGGGTTTCTTGAGTAAGGCGGTGATCTCGGTGTGCTTCCAGCTTTCCGGGAAGGTTGCTGTCTCAAAGGAGATGTTGATTATTTTCCGGAGATGGGGCGCGATGGCTGTACTGGCTTTGTTGAAGATGTGGTGAGGGCACGGGTCTAGCGGTGAACCGGAGTGGATGGTGTTCATGATCTCGCTGGTGTCCTCGTCGTTGATGTTGGTCCAGGAGAGCAGGCGGTTGGTGGTTGTGGGGGCAGTGGTCTCGGTGGTTGCCGGGGCGGTCGTGGTGTTGAAGCTGTCGTGGATGTCGGCGATTTTGCGGTGGAAGAAGGTGGCCAGTGAGTCGCACAGGTCTCGCGACGGCTGGATGTCGTTGGTGTTGGAGCTGGGGTTGGAGAGTTCCTTCACGATGTTGAAGAGCTCTTTGCTGTTGTGTGCGTTGTTGTCTAGGCGGTCTTTGAGTGAGGCCCTTTTGGCGGATCTGATGAGGTGATGGTGACTGCGGGTGGCACTCTTGTGGGCGGCGTAGCTGTCTGCTGTCCGTTCGTGGAGCCAGATCTTCTCCAGTTTTCGGCATGTTCGTTTGGAGGCATGGAGGTCTTCGGTGAACCAGGTGGCTTTCTTGCTGGTGTGGCTGTTGGGCGGATTCTTGAGCGGGGCGAGGGTGTTGGCGCAGTCGTCGATCCACTGTCTGAGGTTGCGGGCGGCGGTGTCGGGGTCGGAGGGTTCGGCGGGTGGGCTCAGGCCGAGGGTTGTGGTTAGCTGGTCTTCCGTGACTCTGCTCCAGCAGCGGCGAGGCATTTGTTCGGTGCGGTGGTGCGTGGTGGGCTTCCTGTAGGTGAAGTGGATGCAGTGGTGGTCAGTCCAGTGGGGTTCGGAGGTGTGGTTGAAGGAGACGTGTGGGCTTGCGGAAAAGATGGAGTCTAGCGTGTGGCCGGCGGCGTGGGTGGGTGTAGTCACGAGCTGTCTGAGTCCGAGGGTGGCGAGGTTGTCGATCAGGGTGGTGGAGTTGGTGTCCTTGTTGTTCTCGAGGTGGAAGTTCAGGTCCCCGAGGAGGATGTAGTCCATGGAGGCGATGGCGTGTGTGCTGACGGAGTCAGCGATGGAATCGCTGAACTGTGGTCGGGGTCCGGGGGTCTGTAGATGAGGGTTCCTCTGAGGGTGGTGTTGGGATCGGTGTGGATCTGGAAGTGCATGTGTTCGGCGGTGCTGAGGGTGTCGTCGGTGTTGGTTGAGACTCTGAGGGTGTTCCTGTGGACGATGGCGATGCCTCCTCCGACTCCGTTGGTGCGGTCCCTGTGGGTGATCTTGTATCCGTCCGGGATGGCAATGGCGATGTCGGGGGCTGAAGCGGGATTCAGCCAGGTCTCCGTCAGGAATGCGACATCTGGGGAGGTTGAGTCGAGAAGGTCCCAGAGTTCGATGGCGTGTTTGCGGGCGGAGCGGGTGTTGAGGAGGATGCATCTGAGGTAGTTGGGTTCTTTCCTGGGCGGTGGTTTGGCGGGGCGGGTGCTGGCGAAGCTGCAGTTCCGGCAGGTGAAGGGCCCTTGGGTGCGCTTCGGGGTGGCCTGGTAGCAGGCGTGATCTTTTCCGGGGTTGAGTGCGTGGAGGGTGCTGGCGTCGTATCGGCGTCTGTTGATGTGGCGGGCGCGGGGGATGCCCGGACCAGGGGGTCTGGAGCTGCGCGCGGTCACGGCGCGGACGGGCGCAGACGGGCTTGCCTTAGGCGCGCCTTCGGCGCGCCAGCGGCGCGGCCGCCATAAATGGGGAGGTGGGAGGGAGGAGCAGGGAATGGGGCAGCGAATGGGCAGTGAGGGGGCGGGGCCGCAGGGCGCAGCGGCGGGAAACAGGCACAGAAGGGAAAACGAGCACAATCAGGGCATCAAGGGGGCACAGAAAGGAAAAAAATGAGCACAATCAGGGGCAGCAAGGGGGCACAGAAAGGAAAAACGAGCACAATCAGGGGCAGCAAGGGGGCACAGAAAGGAAAAAACGAGCACAATCAGGGGCAGCAAGGGGGCACAGAAAGGAAAAAAAAACGAGCACAATCAGGGGCAGCAAGGGGGCACAGAAAGGAGAAAAAAACGAGCACAATCAGGGGCAGCAAGGGGTACAGAAAGGAAAAACGAGCACAATCAGGGGCAGCAAGGGGGCACAGAAAGGAAAAAAACGAGCACAATCAGGGGCAGCAGCAGGGCACACAGACGGAGCTGTGTGGTGGGGGAGCGACCTACCAGTCAAGGTCAGGGGTCGCTCTCTTCACCACGCAGCGGCCGCCATAAATGGGGAGGTGGGAGGGAGGAGCAGGGAATGGGGCAGCAAATGGGCAGTGAGGGGGCAGGGCCGCAGGCGCAGCGGCGGGAAACAGGCACAGAAGGGAAAACGAGCACAATCAGGGCATCAAGGGGGCACAGAAAGGAAAAAAAATGAGCACAATCAGGGGCAGCAAGGGGGCACAGAAAGGAAAAACGAGCACAATCAGGGGCAGCAAGGGGGCACAGAAAGGAAAAAAACAGAGCACAATCAGGGGCAGCAAGGGGGCACAGAAAGGAGAAAAAAACGAGCACAATCAGGGGCAGCAAGGGGGCACAGAAAGGGAAAAAAACGAGCACAATCAGGGGCAGCAAGGGGGTACAGAAAGGAAAAACGAGCACAATCAGGGGCAGCAAGGGGGCACAGAAAGGAAAAAAACGAGCACAATCAGGGGCAGCAGCAGGGCACACAGACGGAGCTGTGTGGTGGGGGAGCGACCTACCAGTCAAGGTCAGGGGTTGCTCCAAATTAATTTGTTTCCAGACTTTCAACCAAAAATCATAAATAAGGGAGCATTCAAATAGCATATGTTTAAGGTCTGCAAACGGGTGGTCACAAGACCAGCATTTAGGAGAAAGTGTTGGGTTTAATGTATGAAGCTTAACAGGTGTAATAAATAATCTATTTTATATGTAAAAAATAATGTTTGAGTAGTGTTAGCCGCCCTAGAGGACCTTCTTATTTTAGACCATATCATATCCCATAGGGAAATAGGAAAGATAGATTGAAGATCAATTTCCCAGCAAATTTCAACATTGGCTTTGTCTCTATCTACTAGAACTGGAGTCAAATGCTTATAAATTTGAGACGCAGAGGGCAGAGTGTCTAATAAATTGGGAAGAGGAGAAGGAGAGAAAGCAGAGATTTGTTCGGAGGAATGGTTATGATAAGACATTTGTATCACTAGAATGAGTAGGTTATAATTATTTTCATATGAGGCTGGAAAAGAAAAGATTGTTTGAGCATCAGAAAAAGAGAGACTGGAGCCATCCTGGCATAATTGAGAAACGTGTTTTAAACCCTTAGAATGCCAATCTTTCCAAAAAATGACCCTATTTTTTATTTTAATCAAAACATTATACCGAACAGAAGAGGCTAAAAATTTCTCTCCAGATGATTTGAATGACATAAAAGCGGGAGAAAGAATCCTACATGTGTTTTTGAAAATTGGAGGGGATAAGAAAAATGGTTTAGAAGAAAAAGATAAACACTCTAGCAAAGAGAAGGGGCTGAAAAAAGATTTCTCCAGCTGAGCCCATAGGGGAATAGGAGTATTCTCATTATTTTGTAATAAAAAGGCCGACTGTTTAAGACAGAAAGCCTGATGGTATTTGATAAAGTCCGGAAAATTAACACCACCCAGAGACTTTGGTTTTTTAAGTTTATATAAAGACATCCTAGATTTTTTCCCATTCCATAAGAATTTAGTTAAAATTGAGTAAATGTTTTTAAAATAATATTTAGGGATATTGACAGGTATATTAGAGATATAAAATAGTACAATAGGAACAAGCATCATCTTGATGGAGTCAAGACGACCCCACCAGGATAAGAACAGGGGATTCCATCGAGAAGTGAGGTCACGTAAAGTTGTAGACAAGGAGTTAAAATTCAGAGTGACGGAATTTTTTACAGAATCAGAAAACAATAAGCCAAGGTATTTAATGTGATTGGGATTCCAATGAAAGGAAGATGCCATGAAATCAGCGTGGAAACAAAACTTATTTAGAGGAAGTATTTCGCATTTATCTGTGTTCAACTTATACCCTGAAACCTTTGCAAAACTACATACCTCTGACAAAAAGGCGGGTAAAGAGCATTGAGGATGTGACATAAAAAGCAAAATATCATCAGCATAAGCTGAGACTTTAAGCTGAGAATTTCCGTAAGAAAAACCAGTAATTTGGGGATTAGAACGTATTTTAATTAAGAAAGGTTCCAAGGCAAGAATAAATAATAAGGGGGACAAAGGGCAACCCTGTCGTACACCCCTGCGCAAAGGAAAGAAGGGAGATATGAGACCATTAGCAAAAATAGAAGATCTGGGAGAGGAATAAAGTAAAGATACATATTGGATGAATTTGGGACCAAACCCAAACCAAGAAAGAGTAGCAAAAAGAAAGGACCAATTAACTCTATCGAACGCCTTCTCTGCATCCAAGGCAATCGCTGCAAGAGAAGATTTATAGGATTTGGACTTACTAATAACATTGAAAAACAAACGAATATTGTCTGAAAGAAGTCTACCTTTAATGAACCCACATTGTTCTCTGCCTATTAAATGCGGTAAAAAGTCCTCTAAACAAAGAGCTAAAATTTTTGCTAAAATGTTATAATCTAAGTTAATCAAGGAGATAGGACGGTAGTTCTTACATAATTTAAGATCTTTTCCCTCTTTAGGAAGGAGACAAATTAATGCTTCTTGAAAAGTACCACAGGATGAGTTAGTTGAAATAAAGTAGAGAAAGAGTTGATGTAATTTAGGTACAAGGAAAGAAGAGAAAAATGAGTAAAATTCAATGGAGAAACCATCGGGACCAGGAGCTTTACCTTGTTTGATAGAGCGGATGGCATTAGAGATATCTTGAAGCCGAATGTCTTGTTCTAATAAAGAAAAGTCTAAGTCAGAGTGAGAAGGCGGTGAAATGGAAGATAAATACATAGAAGCCTCATGAGCGTCCGTTTGGGCTTCTGGTGAATAAAGATCTTGATAGAATTTAGTAAATTCTGAAAGAATATCTTCACTTTTATGAAAAGTTTGATTGGAAGGAGATAGAATGGAATCAATAACAGTACGCTCTTTTTTGATTTTAAGATAATTCGCAAGAAGTTTGCCTGATTTATTCTGACCACCGTAATATTTCGAACTTGCTTTGAGGAGAAAAGAGTTAGCATTTTCAGTAGAAATCCGATTGAATTCAAACTTGGCTTTTAGCAAATCATTTAAAACGCTTGAAGACTGGGAATTATAATAGGAACATTCTAGTTTCTTAATCTGTGAAGTAAGGATTTTTAACTTATTAGCAGCCGATTTTCGTTTTTGAGAGACAAAATTAATAATAAAGTCCCTAGAGGCGGCTTTAAAAGAGTCCCAAACAATTTGAGAAGTAATTCCAGGGGTTTCATTTTCCTTGAAAAATGTTTGAGCAAACTGTTCAAATGAACGAGTAAAATGGGAATCTGAAAGAAGAGTGTTATTGAACCTCCATCGTCGAGGACCATGGAGAGGAGGAAGGAGTTCTAAATCTAAACTTACTGGAGCATGGTCTGAAATCAATATAGAACCTATATCAGAATTAATGATTCTCTGGGCAAGATTATTGGAAATAAAAATATAATCCAACCTAGATTGTGAGAAATGGGGAGGGGAAAAGAAAGTATATTCTTGAAGAGTGGGATTACACAATCTCCATGCGTCAACAAGAGATCTTTGGGAAAAGGTTGATGTAAATTGAGAATGTATATAAGAGGGTATAAATTTAGTTTTAGATTTTCTATCTAAGATAGGGTCAAAAACCATATTACAATCCCCACCCACAATTAAATACTCATCAGAGTAAGTCATCAACTTAGATAAAACTCCAGGCCAAAACAACTTATCAGGTACAGTAGGGGCATATAAATTAACAATAGTTACAGGAATTTTATCAATAGATAAAGAAACAGAAATCCATCTGCCATCACAATCCACATCTTGGGTAAGCATTTGTACATTTAGACGCTTATGACATAAAATAGCCACCCCATTACGCTTTCCTGACCCTGGGAAGCAAAGACCTGACCAACCCACTGACGTTTTAATTTAGCAATTTCCTTATCAACAATATGTATTTCTTGTAACAGAACAATATCCCCATTTAAAGAGGAGAGATGAGACAGAACCCTTTGACGTTTTATAGGAGAACCTAAACCTTTAACATTCCATGAAATGATTCTTAAAGTCATTTATCATATAACAAAAGTATAATAACATTACCATATACCAAAAAAGCAATAACTGGTGTAATATGAGAATAATAGAAGAAATAGAATAAAAGATAACTTTGATGCAATGAAAGCAAGATGAGGAACTTTGCAAATAGGAAAAAGAAAAGAGATAAAGAGCAAAAGATAGAAAAAGAGAAGAAAAAGAAGAATATGAACAACTATATTTAAAATGCATCGAAATCAGCGCATGATATGAAGAATTGCAAAATAAAATGTGAGTCAAAAACAGACGATAAGAAAGAGAAAAGAAATAAAGAATAAAGTAATATACAAAATTAGTGTTGAAAAGCAGTAAACAAGAGAAAAGAGAGAGGAAAAGTGAATAATTATTTGATGAAAAGCATTGTGAGAAATGAGAACGAGATGAAAAGAGATAAGGAAAAAGTACAGGAAATAGAATCATGTAAAAAGAAAAATACCAAAACCATGGATAAGATACAAAAAATGACATACCAAGAAAAACACACAAAGGGATCGAGGGTGGTGGCGCCACAAAAGGAGATGGGACATCATCCGGAGCATTCGCGACGAACACGGGAGGGAGATAAAATATCATCAGACGAACGAGCAATCACATAAACAGGCATGAGAGGGATGGATCTAAAGAGATAAGAAAATAGAACAAGTTATAAATACAATAACAAAAACATTATACCAACAAATAATTGGAATAATCCAATTAAACATAGAGAATCAATAACGTTCAAACACTGGATCGTGAAACATCCATATCTTCCTGTCTGCAACTCTCCAGAAATTTTTGAAGTAAACAAGGGTCCTCATAGGCTGTAGTTTTATTTTTATAGGTGACCTTAAAAAGGCATGGGTGGATAAGACCAAATCTGGCATTAATATTCCGTAGAGCTGGCCTCATGTCCAAAAATTGTTTTCTTCTGTCCGCCGTTGCTTTAGTGTAATCCTGTGAAAAGAAAAGAGTAGAGCCCTGCCAAGAGATTTTGCCTTTGACTTTTGCAGCCTGTAAAACTTTCAAGAAATCTGTATATTCTAAGAAATACAATATCAGTCCTCTTGGTTTAGATGTTGAAGACGTTGAATTTGAGACATGGCCCAGGCGATGAGCTCGCTGAATGTTCAAAGGTGGAGAGATCGGGATGTCCAAAAGTTTCGGAAGAAAAGATTGAAAGAAGGCGGGAGGATTGGATCCCTCAAGTCCCTCCATCAAACCATAAATACGCAGATTGTTGCGCCTGTTGCGATTTTCAAGATTCCCAACTTGTTTTTGAAGATTTGAAATCTGAGACTGCATAAATGGAACTTGCACCATAGTAGTATGAGAAGAATCCACTTTATTTTCCAACTGGACAACCCTACTCTACATATGTGACCATTTGTCATCCAATTGCTGAAGACGAATATTAGTCTCCTCCATATAGGGTTTAAGGGCTCGAATTTCTTCCAGAATTAACTCCATTGAGGTTGGGGGAGGAGACGCTGTTGGAGAAGGAGGATCTTGTTTGACCCTCTTCACAGAAGGTTGTGCCGATGTACCAGGCAGCTTTGATAAAGGCTTAGAAGAAACATTAGTCAAAGGAGCGCTTAATGAGACCTGTTCTGGATCAGTCATATTATCTTGAAGAACACTGAAAGGATTATAATCCACCACAGAAGTAGAAGACATTGCCTTAGGACGTTGAGCTGATTTTGTTCTCCCCATACATAAAAGTCACCAAACAGCAAAAGAAAAAATGTTGAGGGAAAGCACATCCAGATATCATATATTTCAGAAAATGCCAAAGTTATCAGAGGATCACCTCAAAACCATTCAGTATATGTCAAATAAAAGTTCCAAAGGAAACCAGCACCAAAAGTTGAAAATGCATGCCCTATGTTGCTAATAGCATGTTGCTGCGTTTTATGATGAAACACAGAAGATTGAGGAGAGGTACAGCAGGGCAATATAATCTCCTTGTCAGAAAAGCCAAAAGATGTTAGAGATTAAACGAGCCCACCTCAAAACTCATCTAAATGACCTAAAATAGGCATTCCAAAGAAAGCAACATGAAAAATGTAAAATTTGAGCATCAGAAAGTCATATCCCATGACTTTGAGAGAATGCTGCTCCATTTTGAGGGAAAAAACGGCAATCGCAGAAAAACAAAATGGCGGACGCGAGCTTCAATTCACTCGCGTCTGCATACAAAAAGAAAAACTCAGTCCGCTTACCGCTGGGACCTCCTGGAGCATGTTAAATTGTTGTCACCAAGTTTATATAGTTGCGGCTGCATTTCAAGCCGTTCGTCGCGGCTTCAAGTGTCCCGAAAAAACGGAAGAAAGCTCCCGCGCTGTTACGGAGCTCACGGAAGAGCGTCCATTCCCGGCGGCGCCTAAGCAACGCCCCCGTCCCCGTGCTATTCTGCTTCAGCAAGGAAGAAGGCACGTACTTGAGGTAAGTTGGAATAGGGCTTCTTTATTTACTTAGGTCTCCCAAGACCCCGCAAACAAGGAGAGATGCGTTTCCGCTGCACAGCAGCCTTTGTCAATCTACTTGGCGCCATAAACAATCAAGTATATATAGCCCTTCCCCCTGTAAGGCACAAATGGACATAGAAGAAAAACTGTGCAGTTGTAACAAGATGCTGATGCAGCCATGTTGCTGTGCTTAACCAATATCATGATTAAAAAAAATCGAAAACATAGCTGGTAAAACATGCAATCACATAATGTATAAAAAGTGCATAGTGCGACAAAATGAAATGAGAAATACATATTACGGCATAGTGCACAGTCAACCTGCATTTACCAGAGAATAAACATGGTCAGCCTCCTAGTATATGCACAGAAAGAATATCTCATCAGCCTTAGTTGGGAGAATGCCATAATGACAAGATGAGGTGCATTAATATATATTTAAAATATGGCGCCAGTGCTCTCTGAAAATGCAGCCCATCTGAAAATAAATCAAAAGATAAAGGTACACTGAATAAAATAAAATAAATTAAAATCGTGCTGCATAAGTCATTCAAATCTATTTGCAAAAGCTATTAGCAGAGACCACATTATCCCGTAACTCTTAGATTTAAGAATCTAAAAGGAACATGGTTTACCAGATTTGACCTATGATCTTAACAACGGGAGCAGAGCTATAATTAGCACGCAAGTGCGTGATTTTAAACGAAGAAAAAGAAAGATATCGGGCTTGTAACATATCACAGAGGCTCTGATAACATATGCTGTATATATTTCCAACAATAATGCCAGCCTCCGGGTAATCGCTACTATTCCCAACAGGACTACGAGACCCATAATGCCCTTTGGCGGTCTTGCAAAGTTCAAAGTCCATCCACCAATGACCTGTGTGAAAGTTCAAATCACAGATGTTCCACGATTTTGTTGTGCCGGAAACCGGTATAACCATTCCAAAAGAACAGTAAGTCTGAAGTCAAAATTCCAATACGGTAAATGTCTCAATGTCAATGATAGCAAGCAGCACGAAATATGATTTTGAAATGGGCACATAATATATATATGTGTCTATATGAGTTATTGATTAGTTTGCTGAGTACCTGTATGGGTGCCTGAGTGTCTGTGTGGTGGGTGAGGGGGTGTGTGACTCCCTGCATGGATGTATGAGTGGGTGAATCCCTGGGCGTATGGGTTCATGAGTGCATCTGTGAAGGACTGCATGGGTGAGTGAGTGTGCATATGGCTGTGTCGGTGAGTGAATGGATGTCTCAGTGGTATATGGGTGAGTAACTGCAGATGTGAAAGGCAGTATATGTGAGTGTTGGAGTGTATAAGTGACTGTATGTGTGAGTGAGTGATTGTGAGAGTGGCTGTATGGGTGAGTGTGTGCTTGTGTCAGCGACTGTATAAGAGAGTGAGTATTTGTTAGTATCTGCATGAGTAGTAAGTTTGTGTGTGTTTCTGTATGGGTTAGTAAGCGGCTGTGTGATTGAGTGAGTAGGTGAGTGAGTAGGTGTGTGAGTAGCTCTATGGGTGACTGACGGTATATGAGTGGATGTATGGGTGTATGAGCGGATATATCAGCTGCTTTATTGGTGAGTGACTGGCTGTATGAGTACCTATATGGGAGAGTGACTCGATGTGTATGTAGACCTATGAATCAGTGAGTGGGTATGTACATAATGGTATTGGTGTGTCAATGGTTTCAAGAATGGTAGTCTGAAATTTGGAGTGGGTGTATGAAAGGTTATATTGCAGTGTGAGTAGGTGCATCAGAGATTATGTCGATGATGTCATCAGTGATGTCATTTGAGATGTCATCAGTGATGTAATCAGTGATGTCACTGACTATGTCCTGAGTGATATAATATGTGACGTCATCAGCAGTGCATTGCGGGGGAGCTAGTTATAGTTAGCTCAGCTAACTATAACGGCTGAATTTCTCTGGTTTTGTACAAGTGAAATGTCAGCCAAACTATAACGCCCCTGAAACCTGTGGTTTTTTCAGTGAATATCTAAGGTTTTTTAAATGATAATTCCTAACTATAACGTCCCTGAAACCTGTGTTTTTTTCAGTGAATTTCTAAGGTTTTTTAAATGCTAATTTCTAACTATAACGTCCCTGAAACCCATGTTTTTTTCCAATGAATTTCTAAGGTTTTTTAAATGCTAATTCCTAACTATAATGTCCCTGAAACCTGTGTTTTTTCCAGTGAATTTCTAAGGTTTTTTAAATGCTAATTACTAACTATAACGTCTCTGAAGCCTGTTTTTTGGTGAATATATATATACATAGAAGAAAAAAGATTTTTAAAATATATTTTAATGTTTTTATATATATTTTTTATATAATTTATATATATATGCAGTAAATAGTTTTTCGTAAATATAAAAATGGGCTGCAATATGCTCCCTTGCCATGATATAGGGGCAATTTTTTTTTTTTTTTATTAAGCATTTAAAAAAAAATACATATATATGAAATAACAATCAATAATAAAACCAGTTTATATATTAAAATAGATTAATTAGATTAATTAAAAGGCAGTTGGTTTAAAAGAAAAAAGCAGTCTTCAAATTTTACATTTCATCAGAAATTAAAACGACTTGATCTTATAAACGAGCAGTTAACCTCTCTTACACGGTATTTTGGAGATATCTACAAACGAGTCAGTTCATTAGAGCCTATCTCTGATGACGCTAAGGGCCTCCTCTGTTAATCCCTTCCTATACCACCCTTACATCACTGCTCCAACTGGCGATATATGCCCAAACCTTCTTCCCCCGAATTCTAGCCTGTCTACCCCTGCTAGCGTAGATAACCCTCTCTTGATTATAGATTCCGAGAAGCCTGGCAAGCCACATGTGGAAGGTTGGTGGTTCAGCATCTTTCCATCTAGTTGCTAATAAAATCCTATATACCGCTGTCCCCAGAAAGAGACAGTATTCGTCCTCTACACTAAGTTCCCTTGAGCCATCATAGCCAAGAATCAACAGAGTAGGGGATAATTCTAATCTACGGCCAAATACTTCCTCCCAGTACCCTGATAAACCTTTTTTTAACAAAGTTAGTTTATCACAATCATAGCGCATATGAATCAGGGTAGCTGGTCCTACCCCACATCTAGGTCACTTATCATCTATCCTTTTCCCCCATGTGTACAATTTAGCTGGCGTAAAATATAAATTAAAAATAGTTTTGTACAATTGAGCTTTTAGGTTCGAGGATAAAAGTATTTTAGCTGTTAAAAAGAGGCTCTTATAGATGTCCACATCGGGATTTCCCAGCTTCAATGCCCAAGATAATTCCGTTTTTCTAAATCGTCTGGGATCTTGTCAAGAAGTAAGCCATAAAGGTTCCTAATTTTGGTGGACTTCCTAGTTATGATATCTAAAAGTGGAATCTTATCGAGCGTGATCTTAGGGGTATTTAAGACAAGGATGTTTTTGATCTGAACAAATTTAAAATAATGGTTACTGGGTATATCAAAAACCTTCTGAAGCACGGGAAATTGAAAATCTTGCTCCCCACCACAAAAGTCCCCAATTGTTCTTACCCCTAACCTTTCCCATTTCTTCCCCATGTCGTCGTTAACCTGGGACGATAATAGTGATGAGCGCCACAGGGGGGTATATCTATTGACTTTCGGGATTACCATAAATTTGGAGACCTGCTTCCATACATTCCATGCGCTGCGGATCACTTTAAACCTTACTTTCTTATAGTAACTTGGTTCCACCTGTCTCAATAGAAGCCCTGGAGCTTTCTTCCCAATAGAGAGTTTGTAGATAGTTGGTATTTTTGGACCGTGCTCTGTTCCAGTGTCGTTATCTACGATAAGTAGAGTAGCCATTTGATGGAGAAGAGCCGCCCAATAATATAGGGTGATATTAGGGATTGCTAGGCCACCCCTGTCCTGTGGTAAAGCTAAGTATTTCATTGCTCTCCTAACCTTCCCATATTGCCATATAAACTTGGTAAGCATTGATTCCAATAACTTCAATAATTTGTCTTCTACAGCCAGCCCGAAACAAATATAATAGCTTTGGTAGCATGGTCATTTTTAAAAAGTTTCCCCTCCCAATAATAGACAAGTGTAAACCATTGATTCTCCTTAGATCGTTCCCTATGGTTTTGATCAGAGGTTCAAAATTACATTTATTAATTTCATCTATTTTAGCGCTTATACAAACCCCCAGATAAACCGCTGTGTGTGATTTCCTTGGGTCATTAAAATCAATGTTATCTGTACATAGCACAATAGTTTTCCCCTTATTCAAAGCATATCCAGAGAGAAGCCCATAGCTCTCAGCGATTTTATTAATTTCTATAATTGCCTCAGCTGGGTTCGGGGTTAGTACCGCAACATCATCGGCATAAGCCAGTACTTTAGTCTCATAACCACCTGTAACTATTGGTTTAATATTCCGGCTCTGTAGAAGTTTAACCACCAAAGGATTAATATATAAAGCAAATAAAATCGGGGAGCAAGGACATCCCTGCCTTGTCCCTCTTGATATATTAATATTATTAGACTCCTTTCCCATAAGTTGCAGTCGGGCCCTAGGTTGAGAGTACATGGTTTTAATTGCTTTTATAAATTGGGGCTCAAAACCATTTAGCTCCAATACCCCCCATAAAAACTCCCAGGATACCCGATCGAAAGCTTTCTCGGCATCAAGAAGGATCATAGCCATCTGGCCCCCCGTCCCAGACATGATATCAAAAAGGAAAATAACTCTGCGGGTATGGTCAGTTGTTCCTTTGCCCAGGATAAAACCATGTTGCCAGGGGGAGACCAGATGTTCTATGACCCTCCCAAGCCGATTGGCCAAGATTTTAGAATATAGTTTAGAGTCTGAATTAATCAAGGAGATTGGTCGGTATGATGAAGGATTGTCAACCGGCTTGCCTTTTTTAGGGAATATTATTATATCTGTCTCTTTCCAGGACTCAGGGGGGACTCCACTATATTGCACTCCCTTAAACAAGTCCAAAAGAAGAGGTGTTATCACTGTTCCTAAGATTTTGTAAATCTCTAGTGGGATTTTGTCGGGTCCTGCGGCTTTCCCCGAGGCCATTTCTAGCAGAGCCAAATGAACTTCCTCTAGAGTAATTTCTTCTTCTAGTTCATCTCTTCTTAACCTATCGAGGCCCCCTCCAAATTCGATGTCTACGGTCAGTTCTGCTAGGGCTTTCATGACTTCTACTGTATTTTTCATGATAGCATCTTGATACAAGATTTGATAATACTGTTGAAACCCTTTAATGATGTCTTCTGGATCAGTATGTACTTGTCCATCTATTTTAATAGCGGATATTGCGTTAAAAGAAATCTTCTGCCGGGTACGAAGGGCTAACCTCTTGCCTACCAGCTCACCGTTTTCATATGTACTATTCCGATGTGATTGATATGCTTCTGCTGATCTCTGCGTTAGCCAACTATTTAATTCCACCTTTAAAGCAATTATTCGATGTTGGATATGGACCCCATCTTGTTCCTGTGTTATTGTCAAGACATGTTCCTCTTAAGCTCTGGCCAACTCCCGTGATATTTGTTGATTCTTGTTTTCCCGCTCCTTCTTAGCTCTGGCCACAAAACTGATAGTTTCCCCTCTTAGAGTGGCCTTAAAAGAGTCCCATACAGCCCCCCTGCCTGCGCTAAAGCGATTCATATCAAAATATTCTTGTGCCCAATCCCTAATGAATTCGATATACTCATTATTCACTAGCAATTTTCTATCGAACGTCCATTTACTCCGTGGCCTTTTAAAATTAGTTAATTCAATTTCTAAAATCAGAGGATTGTGGTCAGATATTAATTTAGGAGTTTCTTAATCTCAACTCGTATTAGTAAATCTCTTGTTGCAAAAAGTAATCGATCCTGACATATTTATTATGTGGGCAGGAGAAGTATGTGTACCCGGGCTTAGTCGGGTTTTTTAAATCCCAGATATCCACCAGACCATGACTATTCTTATGGCAATTTAGGGCCCTATAAACTCTAGGCTTCCGGCCAGAATATCCACCTTGCCTCTGCTTCCCAGTACCTATATCTAAAGAAATGTTTAAATCTCCACAGAAAATTAGGGAGTTTGGCCATGTAGCAAGCTCTATTTCTAGGTCTTCAAATATTTGAGGGTCATCTTGATTAGACCCGTAAATCGAGCATACCGTAACTCCTGTTGTAAGTTCTACTATGGCCCACCTCCCCAGGGCATCCACTGCCTTGCGTTTGGGTAATCCTAATGACGTTTTGGCTAGAATGGCTACCCCGCGAATATTAGAGGTCTGAGTTGTGCAAGCTAGAGTATTATACCCACCGACCCTTAGTAATTCTCTTTTCTCCCAGGGAATGTGTCTCCTGTAAGCAAACTACGTCCATAGAATTTAACCTGATAATTTCAGCACATCGAATCCTCTTTACCCTATCATTCAGCCCTGCCACATTCCATGAACATATAGTTAACTTCCCCTTTGAAATTTGATTCCAAGTTTCAGGGTTCCTTCTGTTAGTAATCTATTGCCTTCATGCTCCTCCACATTATGACTCCACTTCTGCCTTCCTTTAATCTCTTTTGACTGTTTCTTCATTTCATTACTGATTTTGGAAATGCTTTTTTATTTTGCTTTATACCCACCACCTTTCCCTTACCCACTACACCCTCTCTGTCACTCCCCCGACCCCTCCCTCCACCCACCTCCCCGACACCCCCACCTCCCCACATGAGGCGTACAGACTCAATCTTGAGTCTGTTCGTGATGAATGTGCAACACAGAGCCTGAGCCCTAATACTGAGATTTTCTACCAGTAATTAATAGATGCTGCTCATAGACCCCAGCTCACACCGTTGTTGTTTTTTTAAAACATGCATTTTATTTCATATATATTTTAATAATTTTTTTAATTTTATCCTATTTCAAATATATAAAAAATAAATAAAAAAACCCTGAGAATATAGTGCTACCTTTGTCCCTTCTTATTTGGTTTGATTTCCTCTTGTGATGGTTATAGACTGTGGCTTACTTGGCACTTTACAGCTGTCTAAGTCTAAATCTATCTAGACAGACTGTCCAGATATTCTTTAGCCTTTATTTCGGAAAAAAAGAATTTGGTTTGTCCCCCCAGATCACTTTAAGCCGAGCTGGATTATTTAAGTAAGCTTGAGCTCTTTTGTCTTGGAATGGCTTAATAAGCTGACGCAACCTCCACCGCCTTCGACGGTGGAGTGGCAGAAATCCGGGCGAACAAAATAGGAGATCCCATTCCTAGTTCTTTCCGCTTCTGGTCTTGCTTTTTCAAAAACCGCTTGGCGTAGTAAAAAATTGCCAAAGTACACCAGGATGGCTCGGGGGAAAGCCCCTGCCTTTGCTGGCTGTTTCTGAACAAAAGGGACACAGTGGGCCCGTTGGACTTCCAGAGCCCAATTCCATTCAGTGAGTTCTGGCAAAGAGTCTCGTAGCAAGTCCACCACATATGATCGAACATCCCCCTCAGCTCCTTCGGGAACCCCAGTACCCGTAGAATTATTCCTCCGCTGACGATTCTCAAATTCCTCAAGCTTCCATTTGACGTCGACTAGCTGTGTCTCATGAGAATCCACTTGTGTTTGATTTGAAACCAAATCGGATTCGGTAGAAACAATTCTCAACTCCAAATCAGTCAGCCTCTCTCCAAATACATTGCATGTCTTAGTTAGCTTTCGGACAACCCCTTGCATTTTGCGCATTGCAGCCTGGGCCTTGCGCCCGTCCTGACGCGTCTCTTCCCGGTGCATTGAAATGGCCTGGAAGATGGTCTCTAACGTTGGAGGGGCTAGCTCGGAATGATCTGAGCTGGGTGGGTCAGGAGGTATAGGTATAGGACTAGTGATTTGATTTGTGGGGGTATAATCCCAAGCAAGCTCCTTTCCCCCTGTCTCTTTTTCTTTTTTTCAAAGTAGTTTTTAATTTGCAACCCTCGTCATCTTCCTGGTCGCTACAGCTCTCATCTGTAGTATATGACAAGTCATCAGACCATTCATCCCCGTCAGATAAAGAAAAGAAAAAATCACTAGGTTCTTTATCAAGATCTGTATCACCAATGTTGGCTTTACTAGCTTTAAAAGCTACTAGAGGTTGACTCACATGAGCTGTGGCGTGATCTACACCAGACAGTTGTACTTGGGATGATATAGGTGCTGAGTCTTGCCCCCCCCAGCACCCCCAATCATATCCGCAGGGTCATGAATAATGGTGGGGTTCTCCAAAGTTACATTCTCATTCTGGCAGGCTGGTATCAGACACTCTGATCCATCAGCAACAGTCAAAGTCATAAGTGAAGGAAGAGGGCCGGGCATACCATCATTATTAGCAGGCCCCCCGTCTTGATCGTATGTCTCCGGATTAGAAAGATCCACTGTCTCGCTTAGCTCTCCTGGTGTAGCCCGCTCTAAACTCTGGGCTGCGTTCGGAACCATGTAGGCATCCGCGGTACTCGCGGATTTCACGCGCAGCTTGGAACAGGCTGTATTCTAAGTCTTCCCCTCTTGACCCGGACCGGGATCTGTTTTCCCGGCCGACCCTCTCAGTAGATCAACCACAGTGGGGCCGGCCGGGGGTGCTGTCTGAGCGGCCCCGCCTCTTCCACGTCTCGGGGTCTGTGTGGGTGACCCCAGCGTCGCTGGAGCCGCCACCTTCACCGTTCCTGTATCTCCCGACTCCAGCGTACCCCGCAGCGCCAGTCTGGCCGTTCTCGTCTTTACAGCCGCAGCCGCCTTCGGTCCCATCTCAACCGACTCCACTGTTTCCACATGCTCGGTTTCCTCGTTGATCTCGGTCGACAGGTAAAATTTCCTTCGCCGGTTGTGGATTTCGATATTATTTTATCTAAATGCCGTAATACAGCTAGCCCGATAGCAGTTCCCAGTAGGTGCAGGTAGCTCCTGGCGGGCTTGAGCTCAGCGCCACAAATCTCTGCATTCATCCCTCCGGACTTTTCACAGCAGCATCATAGGTTCTTTCTGGCTCTCACAGCTCCGTGCACACTGCGATCTCAAGCGATCGCCATCTTGCCTCGATACAGGGGCAATTTTCAATGTCAATACCTCATTGAACACTGGGGTGAACACATCGGCCCACATATCGATATTGGCATGGAATAAGGCATTGGAAAGCCCATTTGGGCCAGGAGCACCATTTGATCAAAGGCGGCATAAGAGATTGGCTATTTCATTAATGCTTATACGATCCAGAACATTCTTCAAATCAGGGCTGCTGACTTGCTCTATATATGACTCACTAGGTTTCACAATATTATGTGTATGGACCAATTCATTACCTAGGCTCATGCCACTCACTATCTCTGTATTTTGGTTTGCTAATTTTGTCACCATTATGATACAGATCTTGCTTATTCACAACTAGATCGCCCACGCCATACAGGTTGGTAATAAAGTTTACCCATTAAACTTCCATAATATTAATACTGTAAGCCCTGTTGCCTCCCATTTCAAGTTTGTTAATTATTTCCCAAAACATTTTAAAATTATTTTGTCTAGAGGCATGAAGTAATCTGTGCCATAGCCCTGATTTGTAACATGATTTAGCCAACCACACACCTTGTCTATACGATCTTCTTAGAGCCGTCATTTTATCCTTATATACATAGCAAGAATGCTGGTATCTAAACTATCTATGAGAGAAGGCATCCCGTACAGCTCTATTGAGTGATCGTTTTAATTCAAACAGCTGAAATGTGTACTATTTATTCGGACGGATTGATGCTAGATTTATTTTCTTTCGAATTCATACTAGGAATTTTCCCACAAGGGATGGTGTAATATAATTACATTTATCGATTATTGAACGTACCCCCACCTGGCACTGGTTGTTATCCTTTATTATTGCCTCAGCGGCCTGTATTATTTCTTCATGTTTATCTGAATGCCATACCAGTCTTTCCAGATTGTATGAAGAATGCACCATATTGAGAAGCTCATTTGAAAATTTAAAATGGCAACATCATCAGACCTGCATGAGGAGGAGGACCATACCTTTTTGGAGGAAGAAGATGAGCCCCAACGAAAGAGGAAGGAGAGTGTGTTGCATTGTCCAGCATTCCGTCCATCAATTGTTTCTTTTGCATATGTCGCCCTAAGTGGGAAGGGTATGCCCAGACGTGGGTCCTGTGGTCACTACACCACTGTATTCAAGCTAGCCTGGCTGATGTAGGGTGATGCCCTGAAGCTGGTCCCAGGATGCTTGTTTCCGGTCTTGGGAGGACCTGACTTGGCAGTTCGGGCTGGACTGTTCCCATAGGAACAGGGACAAGACTGATTTGCATATGGCTGGGTCCAACCTGGGGTGGTGTGGTGAGCAAAAGAATGATGGATTAAACCCGGATCCTTGTGACTGGGAGTGAATGTTTGCATTGTCCAGCATTCCGTCCATCAATTGTTTCTTTTGCATTTGTCGCACTAAGTGGGAAGGGTATACCCAGACGTGGGTCCAATGCTCACTACACCCCTGGATTCAAGCTAGCCTGGCTGATGAAGTGTGATGCCCTGAAACCGGTCCCAGGATGCTTGTTTCTGGTCCAGGGAGGACCTGGCTTGGCAGTTTGGGCTGGACTGTTCCCATAGGAACAGGGTCAAGACTGATTTGCATATGGCTGGGTCCAAACTGGGGTGGTGTGGTGAGCAAAAGAATGATGGATTAAACCCAGATCCTTGTGACTGGGGGTGAATGTTTGCATTGTCCAGCATTCCGTCCATCAATTGTTTCTTTTGCATATGTCGCCCTAAATGGGAAGGGTATGTCCAGACGTGGGTCCTGTGCTCACCACACCACTGGATTCAAGCTAGCCTGGCTGATGAAGGGTGATGCCCTGAAACCGGTTCCAGGATGCTTGTTTCCGGTCCAGGGAGGACCATGCTTGGCAGTTCGGGCTGTACTGTTCCCATAAGAACAGGGCCAAGACCGATTTGCATATGGCTGGGTCCAAACTGGGGTGGTGTGGTGAGCAAAAGAATGATGGATTAAACCCAGATCCTTGTGACTGGGGGTGAATGTTTGCATTGTCCAGCATTCAGTCCATCAATTGTTTCTTTTGCATATGTCGCCCTAAGTGGGAAGGGTATGCCCAGACGTGGGTGACGTGGGTCCCGTGCTCACTACACCACTGGAATCAAGCTAGCCTGGCTAATGAAGGGTGATGCCCTGAAACCGGTCCCAGGATGATGGTTTACAGTCCAGGGAGGACCAGGCTTGGCAATTTGGGCTGGACTGTTCCCATAGGAACAGGGTCAAGACTGATTTGCATATGGCTAGGTCCAAACTGGGGTGCTGTAGTGAGCAAAAGAATGATGGATTAAACGCAGATCCTTGTGACTGGAGGTGAATGTTTGCATTGTCCAGCATTCCGTCCATCAATTTTTTCTTTTGCATGAGTGCAACGGTAGTGCCTGAGTGATTTGATGAGTGCATGGGCAGTGCCTGGTTGTTTGGAATGAGTGCATGAGTAGTGCCTGAGTGAATAGATGAGTGCAAGGGTAGTGCCTGGCTCATTGTAAGAGTGCATGGGTACTGCCTGGGTGATTGGATGAGTGCATGGGTATTGTCTGAGTGAATGGTTGACTGTAATATTAGAGCCTAGGTGATTGAATGAGTGCATGACTTGTGTGTGTGTGATTGCATGAGTGCATTCGTAGTAGGGGACGCTGCCTCCGCTTGTTTTTGCTGTCCTTGCCGCCAGTTGAGGGGACTACCTTGCCCACAATCCTGTGCTCTCCCAGGAGGGAGGAGCAAGCCAGCACCAACATGCTTCAAAAAGCGCCCGTGACCCCCGCAGCGCGGGACGCTGCCTCCGCTTGTTTTTGCCGTCCTTGCCGCCTGTTGGGGGGACTACTTGCCCACAATCCTGTGCTTTCCCAGGAGGGAGGAGCAAGCCAACAGCAATGTGCTTCAAAAAGCGCCCGTGAACCCCGCAGCGCGCGACGCTGCCTCCGCTTGTTTTTGCTGTCCTTGCCGCCAGTTGGGGGGACTACCTTGCCCACAATCCTGTGCTCTCCCAGGAGGGAGGAGCAAGCCAGCACCAACGCGCTTCAAAAAGCGCCCGTGACCCCTGCAGCACGGGATGCGCGTGGGCCGCACCCGGGTGAAGCCTGGGCCAAAGGCGGGCCCATCCTTGCCCGTCATTGACAGGAAGAGGCAGGGCAGGGCCACCCCCCCTTGGAGTTGACTCTTTCTCTGCATGGATCCCTGAGTAAGGCTTTCTGGGTCCTTTAACTGCCCCTTCTGCGTTGTAAACTATTTTTTATCAGTACTGTACTCCTGCTATTATCCATCTTTACACACCAGGGGCCTCAGTGAACCACATGTAGAACTTGGTAGGAGATTCAGGACCGGGGTCACTTTCGATCAACAAGTACTACTGTGCAAGTTGACATACAATTTTACCGGACTGGGGAGTTAAAGTGATAGCTTGTATTTTGCTTTTGGCCATTGAACATTTCATCCTTTTTGTCAAGTGTGCTGTCCTGTTCTTTGCTGGTTTTCCGCTTTTTCATTGTTTCCATAATCTTTACTTGTTTTAAGTTTACATAGGCTTTTTTGTTTGATCCTTAGTGGGGTGGATTGTTCTGTAGTCTTATTAAGATTTTAAAATGGGGAAACGAACATGTATACCCAAACTACAGCCTCGTCCCCAAGCGTTCATGTCCCCCCAATTCCACAAACCTCAATCGATAGGATGCTCCAGAGGGCTATAGGGGTGGTATCAAATGAAATAGAATTGACAGAGAGGTGCTTGTCAATTACCCCAGACCTTTTCCCTCCGGTGCCTGAGATCTCCACTTCCCCAGTTGTCTTTCATGTATCCACTACCAGAACCACAGAGTCCTCTCCATCTCCTCTCCAAAAAGAGCCACCTAAGCGTGTAACTCGCAAAGGTGGATCTGTCCGCAGTAATTCAAAGAAATGAAAGTGTAAGCTAGTTAGTGGATCTGGACCCAATAGAAAGAAAAATGTCGAGTTAAATCCTAGTGCTGACGAGTTAGACAACATAGAGAGCTCAGCAGGATTCCCTATTAACCCTCAGACTGATGCTCTCTGTCCACCCTGGGTGCAGAATCTGTTAGTGGACCTTCAAATCCAATTGAGAGCAATTGTAAAGGAAGAACTTGTATCCATTGTTGACCGCATAGATAAAGTGGCTCGAGAGAGAGCTAATAGTTCCACCAACATCAGCACTAACAACTCCCAGGCACTAGGACGGGGGATAGACTGCAGCTCCCAGACAGACAGTGTTGGCCCGAAATTCTTAGACAAGAGCAATGCTTCAGGGGAGGTAGTCCCTAATTTGATCCCGGGACCCAGTAAGGCAGATCATCATAGTAATAAGGCAGTCAATTTTACTCTCCCCTCTTTGGACAAGACAGGCAATCACCAGCCCCAAGTCCCCAGGACTTCCATTGACCCCTGGAGATTCGATAACAACGCCGGAAATAACAATCCTGCTCCCCTGTTGAGGGGTTTGAACAAAATGAACCCTACTCAAATAGGGCCTAGGGATAGCAGAGAAGGGTTGGGCACTGAGGAGGGTGTTTTGAGGAGGGATGAAGCAGTGACTCTCCCCATTATAAATTTACCCCCAGCATCACTTCCATATGTCATCGTACTGACCGGAGTGCCAGGAATTAACAATGGACAGAAGGAAACGCAATTGGACCTTAGGAACAAATGCCTTTTCTGGCTGGCCAGGCACAGGCAGTTCAGTTATGATAGGGCAGGGGAGTACATAATGGTCCGTAGAGTTGGCTGGGTGGGTAAGAGACAAAAAACTACGAAAGGAGATTGTGTAGTTATCAACTTTAGTAACCCCCTGACTGTGCGTACCTTATTAGTCCAAATCCCTTACCCCCAGGTACCATACACAAGAGTTAGGGCCTACCCATTGGATTACTTTTACTCCCACTGTCACAGTGACCCTAGGGCTTATAATGGTAACACCCCAGTAAACTGGCCCTTGGAATGTCACACAATGGGTCCTTCCCCCAGACCCCTGTTATACAACCTTCCGGTAGCTAACAGATTCGGGGCTCTAGAAGAGGTGGATTGACTCGCAATGACCGGGCGTCCATCCCCTGATCCTATGTGCTACGGGTCTGGAAGGGATACTAGTGAGCTTAACAGTGCCCAGCCGAGTCGGTCCACCTATAGTGGGGATGGGGAGGGGTTGCTGGACAAAGAAAGTGTAATACAATCAGAGAATAGTGGTGCAGGTGGGGAGCGAGACGAGCTACTTGATACTCCACTTGCTGCACTGTCTCCCCTTCTGGTTGCTAGTAAATCCAGGGTAGGTGCCCCTTTGGAAGCATTTGCACCCCCTCCCCTGGACCAGTTGGAGGCCCGTCAACCCCCTAATATCCTTATGATCAATGACCCTTCTGACAACTGTAACCCAGAAAATAGGCTGAGAGTATTATCCTGGAACATCGCCGGCTTAAAAAACAAACTCCACTGCCCTGATTGGGGACTCTTTGTGGAAAAATTTGAAGTGTGCATGTTTCAGGAAACGTGGGCGAGGGAAGATATTGCGAGGCTGGGGTATCTTACATTCAATGTATCCGCCACCAAGGGGGGAAGAGGCATACCATCAGGGAGCCTATCTACTTGGGTTGCTATACATCTGGGATGCACGGCTGAACAGGTGAACACCCTTTCTAATGACATCCAGTGCATTGTGCTCACCTTTCCCTCTAGCCTGAAAATAGCCTTTATTAATCTCTACTCCCGTCCTGTAAGTCTTGGACGAGAATCTCCGACTTTTGACCAGCTGAATACCTTTGTTGATACAATTCCTACGAACTTAAAGCTGGTCATCGAAGGAGATTTTATTTGCCAATTTGAGCCCCTTGCTGATCCCCTTGATACAATCTCCAGTGAAGAGGATCTCTCATGGCTAATTCCTGACCCTCAAATTTCACCGATTAAGGCTTGGTCCCCGTTGGCACTTCAGATTTACTCTGTCACTCTGACCTACTCATTGAGAGCATGTAATGGCCGCACAAACTCAGACAGACCAGAGAAGGAAACATTTAACAGAATAGGCCAATCCTCCCTGTTGGACTATATCTTAACCGAGATCAGGCTTTGGAAAAGGGTTGTTGACTTCGCGGTTCTGCCGCAACAGGACAGTGATCATAACGCCTTGGCCTTGGTAATGGAGCTCCCGGACCTTATTAATCCAATGAGCAGCGATATCCCCGCAGCCAGTAATCTAACACTTTCTAATAATAGAAGGAGAATAAGGTGGGGGATAATTGAGCACTCACCACACAAGCTCGCCACACTGTATTCTGTAGTTATTTCGCCTCTATCAGAACTGGGGAGGCTGCTAAGTCAATGGATTTTTTCCATGATAATGATAGAATAGCGACATTGCACGCAGAATTGACTTCCAATCTGACCGACATATTTTATCCCAGGGCACCTGTTAAGGTGAAAAAGAGGGCCAAACAAACCTGGTTTCATGATTCTTGTCGAAAGTCCAAACGAGCCTTGTTAGAAGTTATCAAACTTAAGGATAGGCAATCAATAAAACAAACGAGGCTCCTCTACCAAGCTAACATCCAAAGAGCCAAGAAGAGCTGGGAATTGGAAAGATGGGAGGCCCTCAAAACTGCCCTAACCACCAAGGACATGAAGGTGTTCTGGGCAATAGTCTGTACAGGCAGTTCTGAAGGGAAACCAGCAGTAGAGCAGAATATTGCAGCAGCAGTGTGGAAGACTCATTTCCAGGCCTTATATACCACAGAGGATGTCCCACCCCCAATGGATGAAACACCTTTAATATCCTCTGGAACCACGTACGAAGAGCCCCACGGAATTACCCTGACAGAAGTTCTTAACGCCATCAGTAAGCTTCCCCTTGGAAAAGCCCCGGGTCTGGACAAGTTACCAGGTGACTTATTTCGGTCAGAACCAGAAATATGGGTTCCTTATCTATGGGTAATATTCAATGCCATTATGAGAGGCATGGTGATCCCGGAAACTTGGGCTGGGCCAGAAATCTTCCCAGTATTTAAAAAGGGTTCACCCCTCTTGCCTACCAATTACAGGCCGATCAGTTTGATCGATGTTACCCATAAACTGTTTGCTAGGGTCCTCCTCGACCGCATGCATGTGTGGATGGAGGAGTTTGAAATTCGGAGTCCACTTCAAGAAGGTTTCAGAAAAAACATCTCTACCATCGACCAAATCTTCAGACTCCAAGTACTATATTGGAAAACGGTCCTATTAGGGGATGGCAGCCTCTATCTATTTTTTGTAGATCTGAAGACGGCCTTTGATTTGGTCCCTAGAGAAAAACTGTGGGTTGTTCTTAAAGATCTGGGAATTCCTGCCTACCTCTTGAGTCTGCTTATGAGACTGTACGAGGGTAATTTCGCCCAAGTAAGATTTGGGAAGTTTGGTGAACTAACCCCCGCTTCCCTGTAAACAGAGGAGTAAGGCAGGGGTGTGTGCTTGCCTCTACCCTGTTTTGCCTTTTTATTAATGCTCTGGTTGCCCACCTTAACGAGGTCGAGAACAACGATGCCCCAAAGCTGGCACGTACTAAGGTACCAGCAATGATGTTTGCGGGCGACACATTGTTACTCTCTAAGTCGCCCATGGGCATCCAGTTAGTTTTGCCTTCTTCTGCAAAAACAGGGGGCTGGAAATAAATACCTTAAAGACCAAATGTATGGTCTTCAACCCAGCCAAAACATCCCGCCCAAATCCCTCCTTAAACGGCACTTTGCTTGAGAGGGTGTCACTTTTTCACTACCTAGGTGTCACTCTCTCAGAAACATTTGAATGGGGCCCGCAGTTGGCCAAAGCAAGCCTGAAGTTAGCCCAGATTGTGCGGGGAATCGCAAAGATTTATAGAAACTCCTCTCACAAACCAGCTGGCCCTATAGTGGAGATATACAAGGTCCAAGCAAGGGGTGCTACACTGTATGGGGCTGAATTAAGGGGTCATCGTCCCTCTGATAGACTGACCAAAACACAGAATAACTTTATCAGGCAAATGCTAGGTCTCCCGATTAGTACCCCTCTCTTTCCCCTACGCATGGACTTAGGAATCAGACCAGTAGCGGATGAGACTGGACTTAGGCCACTAACATTTTGGCGTAGACTGTGGGTGACCCCGGAGCTAGCAGCCTACCAAAAAGAATTAAAGGAGTTACTGAGTCTCCCGGGTCTGGACAAAATACCTTGGCTTATGCATATAAAGGACCTATGTTGCAGATTGGGCAAATCTAGCTTATGGAGTAACCCTGAAGAATCGTGCCCCACGACATCACGTCTAGAACTAGTCAAAGCCTACAGGTTGTTCAAGCTAGCAGATGTCCAGGGGGATGCGGCCTTAGGACATCTGACAGCTGACTTCCTAAGGATTAAAGATGATTATCGGACCGAGCCCTTTCTGGATGATATTCAGCCCTTCTCTGTAAGGAAACTATACATCCAGTTCAGATTGGGGTCTTTGCCGCTTCGTGCTTTTACTAATAAATGGACAAAAGCCAATCCCCTTGGGTGCCCAGCATGTAGTTGTGGGGTTGAGTCAGAGCTCCATGTCTTCTTCTTCTGTCCTGGCTATAAGCCAGCCAGACAGCGTTGGCTCATCACACTCTGCCGGAACATAGGGTTCATGCACTGTGTGGAGGCGTTTAGAGTCCTGAAATATGACCCCCACTCACCCATTGTCTTTGCCGTATCCCGTTTTCTTAATTCAATGTGGCATACCCACAGGAGGTTGATTAATATGGCTCCTCAGTGTTAAAAAAGTTTATAGTGTACGAAGCCTCTCTCTTTTTTAACTTTTTAAACTCTTAACGTTTTTCTATGTTTTAACAATCAAGAATAGCGATGAATTGTAAATATGTATTGATAACACTCTATATATAGAGTTTATGGCCCTAATGGCTCTTTACAGGGAAACTGACAGGGTTGCTGGGTGAGGTTGGGGTGAAGGCCTGGACCCCTTGTTTCTCCCACCCTGTGTCTATTTTGATGTTTGCAAATTTCATCTGCATGTTTTTCTTGTATTTCTTTTATCTTATGTGTTTTTATCTGTGCAAACCATCTTTTATCTTGTACTTTTTATGGTCTACATTGACCGAAATAAAGTTTGCTGCAATGGAATGGCATTTGTAGTTTCTGGTTGATTGAATGAGTGCATGAGTGGTGCCTGGGAGAATGGAAGAGTGTATGTGTAGTGTCTGAAAGAATGGATGAGTGCAAGGATAGTGTTTGAATAATTGGATGAGTGCATGGGTTGTGCCTCAATGTATGTATGAGTGCAAAGGTAGTGCCTGGGTGATTGAATGAGTGCATGGGTAAAGCTAGAGTGAATGGATGATTGCAAGGGTAGTGCCTGGGTCATTGCATACGTGTATGGGTAGTGCCTGAGAGAATGGAAGAGTGCATGGGTAATATCTCAGTTAATGGTTGAGTGCAAGAGTAGTGCCTGAGTGATTCGATGAGTGCATGGGTAGTACCTGAGTGAATGCATGAGTGCATGGATACTGACTGAGTGATTGAATGAGTACATGAGTAATGCATGGTTGATTAGATGAGTGCAAGTGTAGTGCCTGGGTCATTGGATGAGTGCATAGATAGTGCCTAAGAGAATGTAGCAGTGTATGTGTAGTGCCTGAGTGATTGGATGAGGGCACGGGTAGTGCCTAGTGTGAGAAGTTGGCCTGGTATATGCTGTCCACTAGTTATAGTGGGCACCTTGCACCAGTCCAAACGACCTTTATTGATGATAGGTTTAAAGACAACCTTTATTGAAAGCTATCCTAGTGGTAGCTAGTGAGAGAAGCCTTCAGGCTAAGTCTTGAAGGAGTGTAAAGCTGTTTGTTTTACCAGTCTATAATCTCTTGAATGGTTAAATGAAAGGAGACCACCACAGGTATATATATAAAATATATGTATTTATTTCTAAACACACCCTACCAGTCTCTTTATGAGGCTAGAGGTCAAAGCACATATGTTACACTTCAAATATCACAGTAAATTAGCACAATATACGATAGGCCCTAGGGGCGGACCAAACCATATATTAAGAAAGTGGTATAAGAACCACGACTTGACTAGACACAAGGCCTAGAGCCTGTAGAATCGCCGGGACCCCAAGGAACCACCCAAGGTAGTGACACAGGGGACCCACGGGGGACGTGTGCAGTGTGTGAACACAGCCGCGAGCTCCGTTAGCGTCTATGGGGAAAGTCGCGGTTAGAGTTTTAAAGTTTAGGGACACTTCGGAGTGGACTAGGAATAAACCCTTTTGGACTTAGATTGTTCTAGGGCCAACACCCACGGTAGCACCGGAGTACTTGTGTTACCTCACCCAGGGAAGCCGGGTGCATAGGTGTCAAATGGTGTCGGGCCGCGCCGTCGTTTTCAATGGCCGCTTGCTGGAAAGTGCTGCTGCCGGGAAGATGTGAAGTGTCCGAAGAGATCCAAGCCTGGATCGGGGATGGGAAGAACCTGAAAGCAGAGGGGACAGAGTCTGGGTCACTAGCCAGTGACCAGGGGCACGATAGTCGAATGCCCATCGATGTTGGGTGCTTTAAGTTCGAACAGATGAAGATTGTCTCTGCAGCCACGAGTACCAGGAGGTGTCGACGACAACTAGGAGCTGGATTTGAGCTGTCCCACAAAGGAAGTCACTTGCTGCGGTGTCGGTGCCCGGATTGGACCCAACAAGCCTTGGCAACAGCAACCCATGCAGGAAGAGAACAAAGGCTTCGGTGCGGACCAGCGAGGTCCGAGGGACTCCCCAAGCAAGGGAGAGTCAGGGCAGGCCTGGAGCAACAAGGCAGGCTCATTGAAAGTAGAGTTGTCCTTCTGAGGGACCCACAAGTTGACAGAAAAGGGATCGTGAAGGGACCTCAAGCGGAATCACGAAATGGCAGCCCACGGGTCACTGGGAGTAGCCAGGCCAGCAATCTTCAGTGGATTCACTGCTTGGGGTCTGGGCTACGAGTAATCTAAAGCACAGCCTCTAGGATTGACCAGAAGCTTATGCACTTGCAAATGTGCACGGTGTCCAGGGGTTCCGGTTCCACGGTACCCACGAGGGCTACGGGTCTCAGCTTTGCTGGGGACTTGGGTCAGCCTCTGGGAAGTCTGGAAACCCACCTCCTGGGTTGCAAAGTTGTCTGCGTCCGGCGGGAGCTTTGGAGATGCAGACCGGACAGATGCGTCTTAGGTGCCTGCCAAGCAGGGGAGTAACTCCTTTACTCCAAGGGAGATTCTTCAGTCATCGGGGGTTTAACAGATCGTCGAAGGTCCAGGATTCAGCTTCAGAGTTTTGTCCAGGGATATCTAAAGTCCTGTTGCCAGGGGTTCCTATCTTATACCTAAGGAAGGGGTTGGACTAACTCAGGGGACCCAACTATGGGAGGGTTTGGAAAGAGGGGTGGCTACACCCATTTCCTTTGTCCAGTTTTGCACCAGAGTAGGGGCTGGTAGCCCCTGCAACTGGTTTGAACTGGGCTATGCACAGGGACACTAAGTGTGCCCCCAGTGCAGGATTTCAAAGCACTTGGAGAGTGCACCCACCCAGCCCCAATACACTAAAGCCTGTCTGGGAGGTGGTTACACCTCCCTGGGACAGAAAACCTATTGTCCAGGCCTCCCCTGCCGGAGTTTCGGTCAGCAGCAGGAGGCCAGACGCGTGTCTGTGGCTGCAGCATCCATTTTGTGATGCCAGGGCTCTGTTAGCTGGTACCGGGTATACCGGTGCTGTCATGTCTCTCCGTCTAGAAGGGTGGGATCGTACTCCAGTTACTGGTGTGGGGGTATGATTCCAAGGTGTTTGACACCAAACACGACATGTTTCCGTGCAGCCAGTCCAAAGTTAGCATTTACCGTTTAGTTATAATGCACTTAAGAGTATATGGTCAGGCTGCATCACAGACAACCCAGGAGAGGAGATTCCGAAGGCTGCAGAGGGGCTCTGCTCATGCATGGGCACCCTCTCACATAAAACCAAGCACCCTGCCTTCAGGATTGATAAGGCCTGCCATAGGGGTGACTGATAGGTTTCTATGTGCAGTGATAGGGGGAGATATAGTGAACCTATATCTCAGTAAGGGGTGCATGCACCATCTCACTCAGGCTGCTGTAGCAGTCCTGTGGTGTCATTTTGGAAGGCTGCCCAGCGGTGGCATAAGACATGCTGCAGCCCCTGGTAGGCCTCTGGGGTACCTATGCCCTGGGTACATAGTATACCATATACTAGGGACTTATAAGGGCACCCCAGAATCCAATCTGTGGTGTACCTAAGGTACATGGAATCAATTTAGAGAGGAAGCAGCTAGGCTGGGGTCCTGGATAGCAGGGCCCCAGCCAGACTAAAGTTGAAAAACAGTGAAACATCAGCAAAAAGTGGGGGTAAACATAAGAAGCAGATCCTACTCTCCTACACAACCCCCCCCCCAAACGCAGGGACATTAAACTAACCTTCAAGGATCAAGGAAGTGCGTGTGAGCAAGACGAGGACGCGAAGGCGCCATTGCGGTCTGTCTCCGTTTTTATCAGATTTTACGAAAGATTCGAAACATATATGAATCGTAATTCTATTCTCCTCATCCAGAGATAGAAGTATTGAATTTATCATCCCTGTCACTATAATTGACATTTCAGTCAGTGTTTATTTCGATAAATCGTATACGCCAGTGATGATCGGCGTTTAAATACGATATTGAAGAAATCAGTGACTACCTCATTACAAGTCGATGTAATATCTTAAAGCAGCGATCTATCAGTTTTAAGAAATCGTGTGGCTTTCCTGAAGAAGGCGCAAGTGCGCCGAAACGCGCGTCGAAGATAATTTTGTGCCACAATTGTATTTTTATTTTATGAAATGTGGATTGTTGTTATATAATTGTATATTTGGTCGCATTACACTACAGCTAAAGATTACATTGGTTTGTGAATTAAAGATTTGACCAGTGATAGCTGTTTTTAATATTTGTTGTTTGAAATGTATATATGTATGTCAAAGATTTTATGATTAATTGAAAAGAAGATTTATATATATTTTTTTTAAAAATAAAGATAAAAAAAAAATTCTAAACAGTTTTGAGTTGGTACATTGTGTTGCATTAACTGTGAGGATTTATTATTGGCTTATTTTTAAAGGCTATACTGTGCCATTATCTTTATTTAATTGCCTAGGAGTTTACTATTCATAATCATTAAACTAACCTTGACCAGTTGAGTCTTCATGTTCTAATTGGAAATATCTGGAGAGTCCATCTGCATTGGCATGGCTACTCCCAGGTCTATGTTCCACTGTATAGTCCATCCCCTGTAGGGAAATGGACCACCTCAAAAGTTTGGGGTTTTCACCCTTCATCTGTTTTAGCCATAAGAGGGGCTTATGGTCTGTCTGAACAATGAAGTGAGTGCCAAACAAGTATGGCCTCAACTTCTTCAGAGCCCAAACCACAGCAAAGGCCTCCCTCTCTATGGCTGACCAACGTTTCTCTGTGGGGGTCAGCCTTCTGCTAATAAAAGCTACTAGCTGATCCTGACCTTCATAATTCAATTGTGACAGTACAGCCCCTACCCCCAACTCAGATGCATCTGTTTGTACAATGAACTTTTTGGAGTAATCAGGGCTCTGCAGAATGGGAGCAGTGCACATGGCCTGCTTCAGGTCATCAAATGCCTTTTGACAGCTAACTGTCCACTGAACCTTTTTGGGCATTCTCTTAGAGGTAAGGTCATTCAATGGGGTCATTATGGATCCATAACCTTTTACAAATCTTCTGTAGTACCCAGTCAGGCCCAAGAAGGCTCTCACCTGAGTCTGGGTAGTGGGAGCAACCCAGTCCATTATGGTCTGGATTTTGCTCTGCAATGGTTGAACCTGGCCTCCACCCACAAGGTGGCCCAGGTACACAACCTGACTCTGCCCTATCTGGCACTTAGTAGCCTTGACTGTTAGGCCTGCTTTTTGCAGGGCCTCCAAAACATTCCTTAGGTGGACCAGGTGATCCTCCCAGGTGGAGCTAAAGACAGCAATATCATCTAGATATGCTGCACTATAGTCTTCCAGGCCTGTAAGGACTGTATTCACCAACCTTTGGAAAGTGGCAGGTGCATTTTTCAAACCAAAGGGCATCACCACAAATTGATAATGCCCACTAGGGGTAGAAAATGCTGTCTTTGGCTTTGCATCATCAGCTAGTCTGATCTGCCAGTAGCCAGCTGTCAAGTCAAATGTGCTCAGAAACTTGGCTGAGGCCAAAGTATCTATAAGCTCATCTGCCCTTGGGATGGGATGGGCATCAGTCCTAGTGACTGCATTGAGACCCCTGTAGTCCACACAAAACCTCATTTCTCTCTTGCCATCTTTGGTGTGAGGTTTAGGCACAAGGACTACTGGACTAGCCCAAGGGCTATCTGAGGGTTCAATGACTCCCAAATTCAACATCTTTTGGACCTCTGTCCTTATACAATCCCTGACATGATCAGGCTGCCTGTAGATTTTATTCTTGACAGGCAGACTGTCCCCAGTGTCCACTTCATGAGTGCACCAGGTAGTCTGACTAGGTGTCAGGGAGAACATATGCCTGAACTGGCTGAGAACTTTTCTGCAGTCAGTTTGTTGCTGGACAGTGAGGCTGCCTGCCAAGGCTACACCATCTACTGCTCCATCATCAGGGTTCTAAGAGAGCAGGTCAGGGAGTGGATCACTCTCTTCCTCCTGTCCCTCATCAGTAGCCATGAGCAAGCCCATGTCTGCCCTGTCGACAAATGGTTTCAGTCTGTTGACATGAAGTACCCTGTGGGGACTCCTGGGAGTTCCAAGGTCTACCAAGTAGGTAACCTCTCCCTTCTGTTCAACAATTGTATGGGGGCCACTCCACTTATCTTGGAGAGCTGCTGGGGCCACAGGCTCCAACACCCACACCTTCTGTCCTGGCTGGTACACAGTCAGCACAGCCTTTGGTCATGCCAGGCCTTTTGTAATTCCTGGCTAGCCTCAAGGTTTTTAGTTGCCTTTTTCATATACTCTGCCATCCTGGAGCGGAGACCAAGTACATAGTCCACTATGTCCTGTTTAGGGGTTTGAGAGGTAACTCCCATCCCTCCTTCACCAGACACAAAGGACCCCTAACAGGATGGCCAAACAAAAGTTCAAAAGGGCTGTAACCAACCCCTTTTGAGGCACCTCCCTGTAGGCAAATAAAAGGCAGGGCAACAGGATGTCCCATCTGCGCCTAAGCTTTTCTGGGAGACCTTTGATCATGCCCTTTAAGGTTTTGTTGAACCTTTCAACTAAACCATTGCATTGTGGGTGATAGGGTGTGGTGAACTTATAATTCACTCCACATTCCTTCCACATTGCAGTCAAGTAACTAGACATGAAGTTGGCACCCTGTCTGATACTACCTCCTTAGGAAAACCCACCCTTGAGAATACTCCCAAGAGGGCCCTCACCACCACAGGTGCTGTGGTGGTCCTAAGTGGAATTGCTTCTGGGTACCTAGTGGCATGGTCCACCACCACCAGGATAAATCTGTGCCCAGAGGCTGTCTGAGGATCCATGGGACCAACTATATCAATCCCCACCCTCTCAAAGGGACCCCCACCACAGGTAGTGGTATCAGGGGGCCTTTGTGGTTCCACCTGCCTTCCCACTGGCTTGACAGGTGACACAGGAGCGACTAAACTCCTTGGTGTCTTCAGACATGTGGGGCCAATGAAAGTGAGGAACAATTCTGTCCCAAGTCTTGTTTTGGCCCAGGTGACCTGCTAGAGGAATATCATGGGCTAGTGCCAATAGGAAGCCCCTACATTTCAGAGGTATTACCAACCTCCTGGAAGCACCAGGCTTGGGGTCTCTACTCTCTGAATATAGGAGTCCATCATCCCAATATATTTTATGGGTGCCACTAGCATTCCCAGCAGCCTCATCAGCAGCTTGCTTTCTGAGGGTTTCAAGAGAGGGGCAGCTCAGCTGCTCCTGGCTCAGATCTGCCCTGGAAGGGCCCCTGTCCCCAAGAACTCAACCTGATCAGGTTCAAGCTCCTCTGGGACAGTTCCTTCTTCAGGACTAAGATCATCTCCCTCAGGAGGCTGATCTGTATTCTGAGTCAGGGGGGAAGGCTCTACCTTAACCCTACTGCTCCTCCTCTTGGGAGGCACCTGGTCCATTATTCCAGAATCCAGGGCCTGTTCAGTGTTAGCCTTTTTGGCCTGTGACCTGGTCACAGCAAATACATGTGCAGGGATCCCTAGCATTTCTGCATGCGTCCTGAGCTCCACTTCTGCCCAAGCTGAAGTTTCTAGATCATTGCCAAGCAAGCATTCAACAGGGAGGTCTGCACTTACCACAACTTTCTTGAGGCCAGTTACCCCTCCCCAGGAGAAATTAACAACTGCCAAGGAATGGTCTGTCCTGACATTGCTAGCATTGGTCACTTGGTACATCTCACCAAGTATAATCTGCCCAGGAGCCACAAGATCTTCTGTCACCATTGTGACACTTGCTCCTGTGTCCCTGAATGCCAAAGCCTCTTTTCCATTTATCAAAGGCTGCTGTCTGTATTTGCCCAAGTTACTGGGACTCACAGAGGAGGACATGTCCATGCCTCCATCACAGACCAGGACAGCCTGAGTTGGAACTCTGACTAGGCCAGAGCCCATCTCAGAACCCAGGGTTAACCCTACTATACCCTTACTCTGAGTACCACCAGTTGTAGCTGCACTAGGGGGAACAGTTGCCTTAGGGGCAATGGTGGCTGGACTTGAGTCTTTGGACTTGGTGCAATCACTGGTCCAGTGTGTTTTCTGTTTACAGATCTTACACCATGGTTTCTTTTGGCCTTTACTTTTGTTAGATTGGGTTTCCCCCCCAGCTGAAGATTTTTGGGGACCTTGAGAAGACTTATGGTCTTTACCCTTTTCCCCACCCTTGTCAGGGTTCTTAGAATCTTGCTTCTTTGGGTCACCACCTTGGTTCTGAACCTTCTGCCTCACCCTGGTTCTGACCCATTTGTCTGCCTTCTTTCCCAATTCTTGGGGAGAGATCAGATCAGAGTCCACCAGGTACTGATGCAACAGCTGATTTTGACAATTATTAAGGATCTGCTCCCTCATAATTAAGTTGTACAATCCTTTGAAATCACACACCTTACTGCCAAGTAACCACCCCTCCAGAGCCTTAGTAGCACCCAGTCTTGATTTTGTGCCTTTTGGGTATCTCTGAACTTTATCCTATACTGTTCAGTGGTTAGGCTAAACCCCTCAATCAGTGCACTTTTCAAGATTTGGTAATCATCAGCATCCTCTTCTCTTACAGTGAGGAGCTTATCTCTACCTTTGTCTGCGAAGTAGAGCCACAAGATTGCTGCCCACTGCTCCTGCGGGACCCTCTGAACTTTACAGGCCCTTTCCAGTGCAGTAACCCATTTGTGGATGTCATCCCCACTCTGGTAGGGAGGGACAATCTTGCTTAGGTTTCTATGGTCATGAGACCTTTCCCTAACACAAGGGAAGTTGCTGCCACCATAAATCAATCATAGCATTTGTAAAGCGCACTACATACCCGTAGTCCCAACTTATTTCTTGTTTTCTGAAGCTCTAGGGACTCCCTATCTAAAGCCAACTGCTCTCTTCTGATTCTAAGCTGAGCTTCTTCGAACTTGAGCAATCTCTCTTTCCTTTCATGAGAGGATTCCCTCCTATGAGAGGATACAGAGGTCCCTATTGAGGTGTCAGAATGGTTAGACTCCTGAGAAGGAGATCTTGACATTCTAGGCACACTCTCAACTCTCCCTGGTGGGATAAAGAGGGGGCCATTGTGGCCATCCTCCTCATCTGCAGGGGGAGCTGGATGTTCCAGGGTAAGATCATTGTAATCTTCCTGGCCAGTTTCAGAGGTCAGGTCATGGGTATCTTCACCCTTTGGCCTTTCCTCATCTGCTGCCCCACCCTCTCTGCCTACCCCATCAGACCCTGAGGTCTTTTGAGATCATCCAACAGCAGTACCTCTATGAGGCGTTGGGTGTTTGCAGTTTTTCCTGTCTTCAATTTCCTAGTACTACACAATGCTCTCAATTCCAAGAATTGGAGGTTGTCATACTTGGATGGTGGAAGCCCATTGGCTTCTGGCAGGGACCCACTGGTTCCTGGCCTTGAAGACATCACTAGTGAGGTGTGGTGTATGCACTACCTACTCTAGTGTGGCCTACTGAACTCTCTTGAGTTGTAGAAAGGGTGTGCTAAGCCCTTGACACACAACTCTAAGTTCAGTAGAACTTACTGTAATTTTAAGCTTGAATTATATGTACCTCAGGTACCTTTAGTGGTTTTCAGTTAGTCACTCACCTGAGATTATCTGGTAAAACAAAGGCAAGCTTGAATCCAACCGCTGCACACCAATGTGAGAAGTTGGCCTGGTATAAGCTGTCCACTAGTTATAGTGGGCACCTTGCACCAGTCCAAACGACCTTTATTGATGATAGGTTTAAAGACAACCTTTATTGAAAGCTATCCTAGTGGTAGCTATGGAGAGCAGCCTTCAGGCTAAGTCTTGAAGGAGTGTAAAGCTGTTTGTTTTACCAGTCTATAAATTCTTGAATGGCTAAATGAAAGGAGACCACCCCAGGTATATATCTATAAAATATATGTATTTATTTCTAAACACACCCTACCAGTCTCTTTATGAGGCTAGAGGTCAAAGCACATATGTTACACTTCAAATATCACAGTAAATTAGCACAATATACGATAGGCCCTAGAGGCGGACCAAACCATATATTAAGAAAGTGGTATAAGAACCATGACTTGACTATACACAAGGCCTAGAGCCTGTAGAATCGCCGGGACCCCAAGGAACCACCCACGGTAGTGACACAGGGGACCCACGGGGGACGTGTGCAGTGTGTGAACACAGCCGCGAGCTCCGTTAGCGTCTATGGGGAAAGTCGCGGTTAGAGTTTTAAAGTTTAGGGACACTTCGGAGTGGACTAGGAACAAACCCTTTTGGACTTAGAGGGTTCTAGGGCCAACACCCACGGGAGCACCATAGTACTCATGTTACCTCACCCAGGGAAGCCGGGTGCATAGGTGTCAAATGGTGTCGGGCCGCGCCGTCGTTTTCAATGGCCGCTTGCTGGAAAGTGCTGCTGCCGGGAAGATGCGAAGTGTCCAAAGAGATCCAAGCCTGGATTGGGGATGGGAAGAACCTGAAAGCAGAGGGGACAGAGTCTGGGTCACTAGCCAGTGACCAGGGGCACGATAGTCGAATGCCCACCGATGTCGGGTGCTTTAAGTTCGAAGAGGTGAAGATTGTCTCTGCAGCCACGAGGACCAGGAGGTGTCGACGATGACCAGGAGCTGGATTCGAGCTGTCCCACAAAGAAAATCACTTGCTGCGGTGTCCGTGCCCGGATTGGACCCAACAAGCCTTGGCAACAGCAACCCATGCAGGAAGAGAACAAAGGCTTGGGTGCAGACCAGTGAGGTCCGAGGGACTCCCCAAGCAAGGAAGAGTCAGGGCAGGCCTGGAGCAACCAGGGAGGCCCATTGAAAGTAGAGTTGTCCTTCTGAGGGACCCACAAGTAAACGGACAAGGGATTGCAAAGGGACACCAAGCGGAATCACAAAATGGTGGCCCACGGGTCACTGGGAGTGGCCAGGCCAGCAATCTTCAGAGGATTCACTGCTCGGCAACAGGGCTACTAGTATCCCTAAGCACAGCCTCTAGGATTGAACAGAAGCTTATGCACTTGCAAATGTGCACGGTGTCCAGGGGTTCAGGTTCCACGGTACCCACGAGGGCTACGGGTCTCAGCTTTGCTGGAGACTCGGGTGAGCCCCTGAGAAGTCTGGAAACCCACCTCCTGGGTTGCAAAGTTGTCGTTGTCCAGCGGGAGCTTTGGAGATGCAGACCGGACAGATGCGTCTTAGGTGCCTGCCAAGCAGGGGAGTAACTCCTTTACTCCAAGGGAAATTCTTCAGTCATCTGGCGTTTAACAGATTGTCGAAGGTCCAAGATTCAGTTTCAGAGTTTCGTCCAGGGATATCTAAAGTCCTGTTGCCAGGGGTTCCTATCTTATACCTAAGGACAGGGCCGGACTGGCTACCGGGCGTTTTGGTGTGCTGCCGAGCTGGGGGCTGATTTCACTGCGGTGGGGGCTGATTTTGTTGATGGGGACCTGCATGAGCTTCGAAATAAACAAAGCAAAACAAATGTTTTTAAGCACACGCAGGTCCCCGTCAACGAAATCAGCCCCCAGCTTGGCAGCACACCAAAACGCCCGGTAGCCAGTCCGGCCCTGCCTAAGGAAGGGGTTGGACTAACTCAGGGGACCCACCTATGGGAGGGTTTGGCAAGAGGGGTGGCTACACCCATTTCCTTTGTCCAGTTTCGCGCCAGAGCAGGGGCTGGTAGCCCCTGCAACCGGTTTGAACTGGGCTATGCACAGGGACACCAAGTGTGCCCCCAGTGCAGGATTTCAAAGCACTCAGAGAGTGCACCCACCCAGCCCCAATACACAAAAGCCTGTCTGGGAGGTGGTTACACCTCCCTGGGACAGGAAACCTATTTTCCAGGCCTCCCCTGCCGGAGTTTCGGTCAGCAGCAGGAGGCCAGACTTGTGTCTGTGGCTGCAGCATCCATTTTGTGATGCCAGGGCTCTGTTAGCTGGTACCGGGTATACCGGTGCTGTCATGTCTCTCCCTCTAGAAGGGTGGGATCATACTCCCACACCAGTTACTGGTGTGGGGGTATGATTCAAGGTGTTTGACACCAAACTCGACATGTTTCCGTGCAGCCAGTCCAAAGTTAGCATTTACCGTTTAGTTATAATGCACTTAAGAGTATATGGTCAGGCTGCATCACAGACAACCCCGGAGAGGAGATTCCGAAGGCTGCAGAGGGGCTCTGCTCATGCATGGGCACCCTCTCACATAAAACCAAGCACCCTGCCTTCAGGATTGATAAGGCCTGCCATGGGGTGACTGATAGGTTTCTATGTGCAGTGATAGGGGGAGATATAGTGAACCTATATCTCAGTAAGGGGTGCATGCACCATCTCACTCAGGCTGATGTAGCAGTCCTGTGGTGTCATTTTGGAAGGCTGCCCAGGGGTGGCATAAGACATGCTGCAGCCCCTGGTAGGCCTCTGGGGTACCTATGCCCTGGGTACATAGTATACCATATACTAGGGACTTATAAGGGCACCCCAGAATCCAATCTGTGGTGTACCAAAGGTACATGGAATCAATTTAGAGAGGAAGCAGCTAGGCTGGGGTCCTGGATAGCAGGGCCCCAGCCAGACTAAAGTCGAAAAACAGTGAAACATCAGCAAAAAGTGGGGGTAACCATAAGAAGCAGATCCTACTCTCCTACACCTAGGCAATTGGAATAGTGCATGGGTAGTGCCTGGGAGATTGCATTAGTGCATGGGTAGTGCCTCGGTTATTGGAAGAGTGCATGAGTAGTACGTAAGTGATTGGATGAGTGCAAGCATAGTGCATGAGTGAATGGATGAGTGCATGAAAAGTGCATGAAGAAATGGATAAGTCAATCAATCAATCAGGGGTTTGTATAGCGCTCTACTCACCCGTGAGGGTCTCAAGGCACTTGGGGGGGAGGAGGCAGCTCCGGAATCATTCGAAGAGCCAGGTCTTGAGGTCCCTCCTGAACGTGTGCAGAGTCGGGGAGCGTCTGATGTTCACCGGGAGCTCGTTCCAGGTCTTGGCTGCGATGTAGGAGAAGGCTCTTCCTCCGGTTTTGTTTCTGCGGATGTGGGGTACCTCTGCCAGGGCGAGGTCTGCGGAGCGGAGGTTTCTCTTGGGTGCGTGGAAGGAGACTCTCTTGTTGAGGTATTTGGGTCTGATGTTGTTGAGGGCTTTGTAGGCGTGGGTGAGGAGTTTGAATGTGACTCTCTTCTCGACAGGGAGCCAGTGGAGGTCGCGTGGAATCATTAGTTTATGATTGTTGAGATGAGTGCAAATGTAGTCCTTGGGTGAATGCATGAGTGCATGGATTGTGCTTGAGTAAATGAATGAGTGCATAGGTACTGCTTGAGTAAATGCAAAGTTAGTCACTATGTGATTCATAAGTGTTCTGGTAGTGTGTGTATGAATGGATGAGTGCATGGGTTGTGCGATATACAGTACATTCTATCATTTTAAACTTATGCCTATTAGCTCTATGATATATGTTAAAAAACTCCTTCAAATGAGAACATATATCAAACTTCAAAACTGTCAAATTTTCAAATATAATAAAACGCACTTTCAATACTCAGCTGTTCTGTATAAGGAAGAAAAGGAATACATACACTTTCTTGTACACAAATTTAGAGAACATGTAGTGTGAAACAGAGGTATTTTGGTTTTTTTAGGTTTCTTTTGATGTATCATGGCACCACAAAGAGGCACAGACACACATTGAGGTCTTGAGGAACATTGTAACACTTACCACAGAGACATTAGAAGAGTTGGTGTTTTATATTTGGCTAGGCGTAACGTTGTGAGCAGTCAGTGAATAATGAAGCTGCCTAATATGTATTCTTACCTGTCAAGTAATTTATATACATCATTCACTAAATCTGTTCTGCATTAAAACTGTTTTCAATCTTGAAGAGCACCTACTATAAAGAAGAAAAAGAAAAACTGTTATTTAATGATAATATGTTAGAGAAATTATAATATTATATTTTTGAGAACACAACATTAATTTAGAATTAGAATTTAGAATTAGATAACATTCTCAGTTTCCCTTTTTAGCTGTTCTCAGACTGAACAGAACTTCACCATACACAGTGATTTCAATGTAGCATCATCAATGAACAGTGGGGAAAAAAACAATCAAATTGATTGTAGAACAAAAAAAGCAAATCAGCATGCTACATCATTATCAATATGTGTAACTATGCGTTTACCTATCTACACTTTGTTAATCACTTCTTTGATCTACATTAACTCTATTATTTATCACAAATACATTAATAAAAATGTGCAATCTGATTTCCATCTGGTACAATATTGACAACAAATATATAAACTATTTGCTTTTAAACACAATTTTCAAAATGTAAAATAAATTAGGCCAAACAATAATCAAAATACTATTTGTAAACGCTAATAGATTGCAGTGTTTTCTACTTTCTATTGACATCTTCCCCAATAGGCGAATGAAGTACTCAAAACGTTGGCTGGAGAAATAACATATAAGAATTTGGTAATTGATAAGGCAATCTAGGGGCCTGATTCACAGAACTAACTTACGTCAAAAACGTAAAGTTAGTACTTTTTGGTATTCACAGAATACACTTACTCATTTTGGTATTCACAGAATGAACTTACTCATTTCGGTATTCACAGAAGTTAGTAGTCCTAACTTTAGGACTCCTAAATGCCTTCTGTGAATACCGAAAGTCTTAAAGTTAGGATTTTTCTCAGTTTAGGAGTAGTAAAGTTAGTAGCAAAATTTGGTGCTCAGGTTGAGGGGAATAGGGAATGGAATGTGGTAGTGATTAAAGTGAAAATGTGGGGGTAGTGGACAAGGACAGGGTGGTGTGACACATATACATCAACATCATATGGTGGTGCTGATCCGGCCTTATTGAAAGGTCAATTGTTCCACAGAAAACGCATAGCACTATATGAACACTGTCACAAGGCCGTACATCCATTTTGTTTATAAGTAAGTGACAACTCAGTTCCGATGATAGAGCAACTGCGTTGCCACGTTTACAAATCATTACTTTAATACAAATAAACTGCATACATTTTCAAATGTGATATCTAAAATTAGGTATTGTGAATGCGTTGATTTGTTTGATTTTTGTTCTAAGCAGTCAGTGCTAATTGACCATTTCTTTACTGTACCGCTAATCCAGTTGGAGCTGTTACAACACAAGAAACATGTGATTCTGTAGTTTTGTGTAGATAACTGGTCAAAACTTTAATTAAGAAACTTTTTCCTGTTCCAGAATGATTTAAATGATGAACATTGGCATTTTTTTTTATGCAGCAAACCATGTTGTACCTGTTGTTTGACTTGTAGATATATTTTTTTGTTCAATATTTAGTTGTTCCTCTAACTTTTCAAACTGAATAACATCCTGTGTGCTTGCTGCATTGCCATTCCTACCTTCATGATGGCTATTGCTGCTTCATTTTTAATAATTGGTTGCCCAGTGGATCTTGAGTTAGTGGACCAACACTTTGACTGCTTTGTGAACTTTCTCTAGCTATTTCAGCTACAATAGTACCTTCTTGTTCAATCTCATCATTTAACATTTGTAGGTAAGTTGGAAAAATTGTGCACTGAATGATGTCTTCAGTTGCATTAAAATAATCTTCATAGCAGTCAAAATCTCCAAGTAATTCTGTTTCATTACTCCAAGGCTTGAACAGTTGCAAAAGTGCTAAAAAGAAAAATTCTCTTTTATCTGCATTTTCACAACTCAGTTTTCTGTGGTTAATAAGATTCCCTTTGACATGTTTTACTAAACATGCATCACATCCAATTACTGAATATATTTCTTCTTTAATATTTTCCCTAACATTCTTTCTAAACCTATAATGCTGACGTTTTTCATACAGACATAGGTTTTCAAGATGAGGACTCCTTTTGGAATAGTATGTATCCAACATATTAGTTTTGACAATATCAGTACTTTCTGGCTCATACTGTGCTAAGTATTCAATTTCTTGTAAAGATTTTAATACTTTATTTCATGTGGAGGCAAGACCTAGACTTATCCAAATAATTCCTCTTGACTTTGAATATAAACTGGCTGAGTTCAAGCGATCCGAACATTCATAAGATCCGATCTCTCTATGGGAAAGCATTTTCAAACTGAAGCAGTACAATTTCTTGCTAAGACTATTTTCTGCCAAACTTTCTTCCCACATTTCTTTCATCTCTGTCTTCTCTACCATTTTAGATACCTCTCATTCTACCAACGGGCTTACTCAGCTACAGATGTCTTTTGATTCCTTCCACACATCCCTTCAAAATGCTGACAATATGGATTGTAGGACCCATCTATGTTTTCTGGGGCAAAAGGTATGCTGAACACAGAGGTATTGACAAAGACCTAGGTTTGCAAAATGTGGATATTAAATGGTTTGCGCAAAGAGGATTAAAGTGCCGCCAATTGATGCCTTTGGTTAAAACCTTCTTGCATTTCCAACACCCTGACCTCATGATTGTGCAAGGGGGTGGCAATGACCTAGGCACATTGACTGGGGTAGGATTGGAAATCCTAATGAAGGACGCCTTTGCACAACTGATGTTGTTTTTCCCTCACACAGTCTTTACATACTCTAATATATGCCAAAGACAGAAATGGAAGTGGTCAAACCAATTCTGTCCACAGATTGACAAAGCTAGGAAGCATGTTAACAAAGCTGTTTCTGCTTACCTCAGAGATCATAACATGGGCTCTATCTAAAACCACAATCTACGTTTTGACATGCATAACATCTACAGAAGTGATGGAGTTCACTTCAGAGATGAAGGGAACAGAGTGTTTCTCAACAACCTTAAGCTGTGCATCCGCACTTACATGTAGCAGCAACAAAGTCATAATGAACACAACGGCTCCTATTAGAGCCACCCTATAACCCAACTGTGAAAGTTAAATATTTTTAAACACACGCAGACCCTCCCCCTTGGGCAGTGTGATCGCAGATTGCAGTGATGCTGTCTGAATTACACATAAGTGTGTGCCCTGAGAGCCTTAGAATATCTGAATGCGTAAAAGCCACTGTAGATCTACAGATCAAAGGTGTTAATCGCTTTACAGTAGCTCATGGGATTAATGCAAGTACTGCAGAGATCTGGACCTTTATAACAGGTTCAAAATTCAGTACGATGTCTCATGGGATCAATGTGCCTGTTGCTTACATATGGGGCTATTCTGCAAATTACAGGCTAATATGCCAGTAGATTGGTGCAACCCTCCAGAGATTTTAGCCTAATTTGCAAACCACAGGTCTGAACCCTTTACAATACAATTACAATTTATACCCTAGTGTGTTCTGTCATCGTATCCACGGAATTTTTAATTCATCTACAGTTATCTGGATCAAATACTGTTACTATAGCATAGCGGGTCAATGCGTATGGCAGAGATCTGTGTGTAACACGCAAGCCACAGATTCCAGTCCCAAATCGGGTAGGTCGACACACTGCTAAGATTTATGTGTAATTTTAAGGTACCTCTGCGTGTTAACGCACATGCGAAACTTACCAGTGCCCAAAAGGTATACATTTCTACCACTCTCACTGGCCTTTCATCTTGTCGATAAACCAATCGCGGATTAGGTAATAATGACAGATAGCCCGGGTTTTAACGCTATATAAAAATATCACCCTTATCATGACTAGGAGGCCAAGTCAAATACTCATGATCAAACAGCAGAAGCTATATTCAAGGAAATCGTTTTTACACATTTTTGTAATGTTCACGTGGGGTTATTGATAACTGATTTATACCTCAGTGCGGTGGTGTTTCCAACGAGTTGCTCTGTCACCGGACTGCCATATTTTATGACTCTTTGGAATACAGAGTTATACACAGATTTCTTACTAAATTAAGAAATATAACGTGCCTTCATCGGATCAGGTGACCTCCAGAGAAAGGATTTGGTTGGAATTGATTTCTTCCCTCCAGTCCTTCTTGGTTCACATTCCTACGCTCAGTGTGATCTTGGACAGCATTAAAATGTTACACTATGTTGGTTCATTAGCTTTCACATCTGCTTCTGCCCTCGTCATGTACACCGCGCAGTTCCTCACAGCAATCTGCGGTTCTCAGCTGAGAGTCCTAGGCAGGTAGGGGTCTTCCGTATACATTCACGTCCCTCAGAAGTACAACCTGAATCACCTCACTGGTCTCAAGAGAGGCGGTGCTGCCTGCTCTCTGCAGTGTTGCCTGCACCCAGAGATGCTGTCGGTCCGGGAGATCACAGGTTCGAGGCCCTGCCTGCTCCAACTATGCACAGCTGCAGGAGCTCCGTGTACTCAGATCTCAGTCTTGCATTGCTGTCTCCTCTCGGGGTGCTGCCTACTGTGTGCATTTCTAGGTTGGAAGTACTGTCTGCTCGCAGCAATTGTCCAGGTTGCAGACAGGGTCTTGTTTCAGGCAGGTGGAGGGCCTGTTCTCATAGATGCTGCCTGTTTGGTCTATTTACGAGATGGAGCGCAGTTCAGGGTGCAGTCATGGAACGTATCCCCTCTAGATGTGCTGCGTGCACCTAGTATTTGCTGCTGAGATTAAGATGCTGTCTGCCACGTGTGGTGCTTGTTCACACAGGTTGAGGAAGTTGGCGACTAACAGCGTGCCCATACTAACTATAGTTACTGCCTACTCTGTGCTTGTCATCCAAGGCATCACTCAGTCACTGCCTGCTCCCTGTGGACCCCTGATAGAGTTGCTTCCTCTTCCTGTGCCCTCTGAAGCCAGTGTTTGCTGCCTTGTCCAGTGTGCAACTATTTGTGACCCCAGTCTGGCATTCCTGCCTGCTGTCTGAGTGCCCCCAGGCTACGGGATCTGCCTCCTTTGTATGCATGGATCCAGGTGGTGGGGGCTGCCTGCTCCAGAGCAACAATGCAACAGGTTGCAGCGTGTGTGGTCCCAGCCTAGAGCAGCTGCCTTCTCTCGCTGTGACCCCAGGCTCGAGTTACTGCCCATTTTCTCTCTGTGCCCCAGGAGGAAGTTGCTGCCTGCTCTCTGTGTGGTCACCGAGGAAAGTTCCTGCCTGTACTCTTTGAGATCCAATCCTGCCTGATCGCTGAGAGCTCCTAGCCGGCATTACACATCAGTGTGTGCCCTGAGAGCCTTAGAATATCTGAATGTGTAAAAGCAACTGCAGATCTACAGACCAAAGGTGTTAATCCCTTTAGGGTAGCTCATCGGATTAATGCACGTACTGCAGAGATCTGGACCTTTATAACAGGTTCTATATTCAGTACCATGTCTCATGGGATCAATGCCCCTATTGCTTACATCTGAGGCTATTCTGCAAATTACAGGCTAATATGCCTCCCCTCCCCAGGCTATATTCGGCCCACTGGCGGACCCCATACTCTGGGGCTTGGCCATTTCTTTTCTTTTTTTAAAATGTATTTTAAAGGGGAAGGCCGGGCGGATCCCATCCTCCGGGGCCTGGCATTTAAAAAAAAAGTAAAATAAAGGGATGGGGGACAAGTGGCCCCCCTCCCGGGTCATTTTCGGCCCGGGAACACCATGCCCCAGGGCTTGGCTTCTCATTGGGATCCGCAGAGGGAGCTCCAAGGCCCCCGTGGTCCCTGAGGGCTCCCTGCCTCCTGCGGGAGCCGGCATTGCTTTTGGGCAGAGGGAGCTGCTAACATGCAGCTCCCTCTGCCCAAAAGCAATTCTTCTTTGCTTCATGGAAGCCAGAGCATTTTCCATGCTTTCGCTTCCATGAAGCGAAGCAGTGTTTGCTATGGCGTGGTGAGAGCAGTGCTCCCGCCAAGCCATAGCAAACTGCAATGTCCTGGGGGTGGGCACTCTGGAACATTGCTGGAGCTGGCCCTGGAGGGGGGGGCCAGGGCCATAGAAGCGAAGCAGTGTTTGCTATGGTATGGTGGGAGCAGGTCTCCCGTCAAGCCATATCAAACTGCAATGTCCCAGGGGTGGGCCCCCTGGGACATTGCTGGAGCTGGTCCTCTGGGTGGTGGTCCCCAGGGCAATGGAGGGTTCCTGGAGGGGGGCCAGGTGGCCCCCCTCCCATCTTCTGTGTAGCCCATGGGAGGTGGGGGCGCGCGGGGCCAGGGATTTGCAACGGACCCCTGCATATACTTAATCTCATGGGAGTGAGACACTATTGGGAAGCTGTGACACTTATCAAGAGTGATATTAGAGAACAACTAGCCTTTGCAGTATCTCAGTACTTGCATTGTGCCTGGAATCAAAGGAAGAAGGCCCTAGAAAATTGCCAATCCTGATAGCCAAACTGTCAGAGAAAGCTCCAGTAGGTTTATCTAGTGTCCTCTTTTTCTTTTTTTATATCTTTTTTATTGCTAATTGTTAAAGTTTTACCGATCGAAGTAAATGTTTATTAATTGTTTTTATATATATTTTTAGGAACTTTCTCAGATTGCTATTTGCATACGTCTTTATATACAACTATACAAACTTCTTTAGATTGCTATTTGCACTAGAGGACATAGGCTCACCTAAAAACTAAATTGGTGTATAGTAGTGACATGAACTGTATTAACAATAACTAAACCTCCATTTGTTTTTTACTGTTTGTTTCTGTTTGTAACTATAGTTTAGTATATTCAGACAATATTGGCTCTAAATGTTCTTTCTATATGTTTGTGCATACTTACAATATCAACGGGGTGATTATTCAAAACGTCTTGACTAGGACCTATCTTTACATCACAACTGCCCCTTCCACATATTCTTCATATTGATAGTAAGCATGTAGTAGCCTATAGAAAATACAAAAAAACCTTATTAAGAGTCATTGAATGTTTCTCCTTTTCCTTAATTGCTTGTTATATTCTTAATTTTATTTTTCACTTTCTCACCTGAGGCAATTCTTTTTAAGTCAAATTCCAGCGTGCATGTAGTCTGATCAGTTTAGGTCAAAGGGTAATCCCCCTGATGAAGGATACTGTAAATAAAATAGATAGAGTTGTTCTAACATGTAACCAAAGACCAATGTTCCTAAAAAACATCCCAAAGAAAAACACTAAATTTCAATGAAAATGCTTCCCAATGGGTAGCTTCCCTTTATCTACTTGCTATTAGATGATTCATTTCTTTGGGATGTTAATTTGAGGAGAAATTACAAAGTTCGATTTAACTATTTCTAGTTATACATTGCCTGTTCAGGTTAAAACCACGGTGCAAAAATTGCCTTGTGGCTCAGAGCTTTTCTCGTACCTCTAATTGTTGAAAAACTACTTATTGCATGGGTACTATATTCCAAGAAATACGAATTTACATGCACAAACTAACTTGTTCTGTCCCAACCAGCATTCCTTCACTGTATAAACATTCTCAAAAAATGAAGCTTCTTGCTAATGTAGTACATCGTTCTTATTGAGATAGGGTGGCATTTTCAAATGCACCCACTTGGTAAAAATCACTCTAAATGATATGCGGACACATCTCCAGATACCTGATTATGTTACATACCACCTTGCACCTGTCAATACTGAGTTTAAACCAGGGATCATTTAAAGTTACACGCCATATGCTAAGGTAGTTGTTTAAAGTGTGATTGCTAAAGAGGTTCCACAAAGAACCCACGCAGTCTCAAAAATGAAACTTCTCACTAAATATCACAACATTTCTTTTGAGATAGCTCGATATCTTTTGATGCACTCACTTGGAAAAAATCACTCTAAATTGTATGCAAACAAGTCTCCAGTTACCACATTTAGTTACCTAACATCGTGCACCGGTCCCCACTGCGTTTAAACCCACAGTCATTTAAAGTTACACACCATATACCAAAGTAGCCGCTAAAGGAATTATTACTATAGGGGTTCCACCAAGAACCCACACAATCTCACAGTATCACAAATTAATCGGTATTCAAATAAGAAGGGGTTCCCTAAAGCTAAAATTTAAACTGTTATTAAAGTATTCGTACACAGCCTTGTGGTAATTCTAACTATTGCCACTGACGATAGTTAACTCACAACATGACTGCCCTCTCATCGAGTTTGAGGTGCAATGGGTGTGGACAAATAAGCCCTCTATTTATGCTCAGTCATTCACTTAATAGGTTTCACCAGAGCAAGCACAAAATCTTTTTCGGTTAGTCCTCGTAGTGTGTTGCTAAATCTTTACAACAAATATTATTGGTATCCAATATATCCCATTCCCATTATATATTAACCTTATTACATACATTCTTAACCCGGTTGGATTAGTCCATAAAATCACCGGTCCTCTATGAAACTTTCTTTGGAAAAAATTTTTACATTGAAAAATAAAATTGATAAAATCCACTTACTATTCCAGATTTGTACTCCTCATTAGGGTCTCGAACCAGGGACAATGCTCCTCGTATATATCAATGCTCTCTCATGTTACCCTTGTGCTCTGCTGGGTTCACCTACTTCACACGCTATATATATGTCCTCAAATTTGGATAGCTTACCAAAAAGTCTTTAAGTTACTTCTTTGATTAGTTTGATCTATGCAAGAGCTTATCTCAGTCTCTTATTTGAACCTTACTCCAAATGTTAAGGCAGGGGGAAGAGAAAGTAAAAACAAAATTTAGAATATTTATACACAAGATACAATCAGTCACAACTTTCTTTGTGAAAGTTTAGTGCCCGGGGTTGGAAGCCTTGTCGTTGTGTACTATTCCAATCACTCCTATCTCTCCCTGTCTTCGAGCTATGTACGATTCCCCTAAGTCTCCTTGGAAGAAAATCATTAATCCACAGTTTCTCCATCCATAATCTTATATTATACTTTTATCTGGAAGGATGTGGGTTCTACTCTGCCTCTTTACCCATTAAGCCTCATAAAGCTCTCCTCATCATAAAATCATATTCTTAACTTGGACAAAATGCCTGTTCTGAAATTAAAATTGGATTTTATTGCAGTAAGATTTGAGGGTCTATATTTTTAGTCCTAGTTTTCAAATTTCTGGTGTCTGCTATTATTCCGAGAGTAATACAATGTGTAGCCTCAGTTAACACCATTAGATCACCATATGTAATTTTCTGTCTATATTTAGTCTAAATTGTACTGTTTGGAGTTAGTTTATCCAGAATGTTTCTCTCATTCTTCTCTTCTTTTCCAGGTCTCCTCCTCTCCTATCCAATGATACATGTTCTATTCCCATGAAGGGTATTCCTCAAATTTCTGTGTTTGTGGGATTATCAAGAAAATGTATGGCCAATGGATATTTCGTGTCACAGTTTTTGATCGCCCGTAGGTGTTCCATCCACCTAATTTTGAGTTTTTTCACAGTTGATCCTATATACATTTTACCACAAGTGCACATCATCACATATACACAGTAACTTGTGTTACAGTTCATAAAGGAGACAATTTCATATCTCCTGCAATACCTACTGTCCAGAAATGTCTTAGCTCTATCAACTACATGTTTGCAACAAAAACAGTTATTACATCTTTGTAAACCCTTAGGAAATGTGATCAATCCTGTGTTATCTATACTCATCCCTATATTAGAAACTTTATACAGTACAGTCTCACTTGGACTCAGTAGCGTTCTCAAGGTAGGGGCTTTCTTGTATACTATGATAGGCTTAAAAGGTAAAATTTTCTTGATATCCATATATAGTGTGAGCCCATCCCAGTTTTCCGTAGGGTGTTGAAAACTCTTTTATTACCTTCACTGTAAGTTCTCAAAGTGTCTATGACCAAGGGTCTACTCTTCACCTTGTCGTATAGTAATTCTTCTCTTGCTATGTTATGAACTTTTCTTTTGGCTTTCTTGATAATATCCAAATCATAACCTCTTCTACTGAATCTCTGTGAAATGTCATCAGCTACCCTCTCATATTATCTATGTTCACTACAGTTACGTTTAGCTCGTAAAAATTCACCAAATGGGATATTTTCAATTTGTCTCCTCAGATGTCCTGACTCCGCATGTAAGATGGAGTTTACCGCTCTAGATTTCCTATATAGTTTGGATTCTAGCTTGCCTTCAATAACGTACATTCCTAGATAAAAAAAAACAAATCTTCTGTTTACTATGCTCCAAAGAAAGTGCGATGTTGTGCTGATTATTGTTAAGATAAGCATGGAAGATTTGAGAGCATCTTCACTTCCTTTCCAAATCACAAAAATATCATCTATGTAATGACCCCAGTATACCAAATTCTCTTCAAGCATGTCCTTAGATTTCCAGGCATGCACTCTCTCATACAGGCTCATGAAAAGGTTTGCATAAGAGGGAGCAAACCTGGACCCCATGGAAGTCCCTCTAATTTTTGTGAAAAAGATCCTTCGTACATAGAATTTTTTTTTGTTAAGAACTAACTCAACCGGTTCCAAAATCATATGTGAATGTTGTAAATAGCTTGCCGATTTTGTGTGTATGAAGTATTTGACCGCTTCCATCCCTTTCACATGTTGTATGCTGGTATAAAGACTGTTCACATCCATAGTGACCACATAGATATCTACTTCCCAGTCTATGTCCCTGATTTGTCTTCAAATATCCTTTGTGTCTTTGATATATGCGGGTAATGTTCTGACAAAAGGTCCCAAAACATATCAACATATTCAGAGATGTGTTAATATGGCTCTCTGTTCCTGAAATCATAGGTCTATCTGGTGGAATCCTGCCCCCCTTGTGTATTTTGGGCAAGAAGTATATAATGGAGATTTTAGCATTATCCATCCAAACATAGTTAAACTCCTCTATTTCCAACAGTTGTTTGTACATGAAGAGTCTGAGTTTCTTTTTAATTAAATCTTTGGACTTTTTCCATTTAGACATCGCTACTTTTTCATAATTAGAGTGGTCTCTTTGTTGACTTAGACCTTCACTGTGTTAATCACAATTATTCAATATTAGCACATTTCCACCTTGTCTAATAATGATGGATTTATCAACACGTAAATCACTTAAAGCTTTGAATTCATCTTTATTCAACTTATAGACATGATTGCAATATCTATGAAAATCACGCATTACTAGAATATTGAAAATATCCATAACATTATCTTCCTTCACAGGGGGAATAGATTTCTACTTTGATTTCCAATTACTAGTTACACAGTGATCCGTTTCGATATGTAGTTCTTTGGCTGAATCTTCTATGTCACAATCTGTTTCATTTTCCAAATTTATTTGCACACTTATATCCAATAACTCACTAATGGATACATGACTAGGATCTTCCCTGATGTGCACTGTCTCATTGCTCCTAGGTTTGTTCATAAAATGTTTCTTCAATTTAATTTGTCTTACAAATCTATTGCCCCCTCCTTTACTCCCTCTCCCTCTCTTCTGTCCCGCTCTGCGTCTCTTCCACCCGTTTGAATTTATAACCTGTGTATTTTCCTTAGTTCCCTTAAAAAAGACAATGAATTTTCCCTAGAGAACTGTTCTGAAGTGCCAGGTCTGTCTATGTCGGATTCACTAATGCTCAACCCTGTACTTGATGCTTCACTCCCTCAAGGGACACCTTCCTGCACAAAAACAATCACAAGAGGTGATTTCCTCTTTCTTTGTGTGCTGCAGAATTATCTGTATTGTTTAATGAGGATTACTTGCCCATTTCATTACGAGTATTGAATGCCATATATGATGCAAAATATATGTCTACCTGCGTGGCATCAAGCTATTGGAGGCACTAAGAGATTGATACTTTAAGTTGGCGGACGCTCTTCCGTACAATCCTTTTCACTTTGTCCATGGTAGTCCTACCTTCATGTTTATAACGAGAACACTGTAAATGTCTTTGCCAGTTCTTTGTCAATACTGTGAAAAAGGCTACAGCCGAAATGCGTTGGTGAGGTAACTCGCTGTGAATATGTAATTTCAAGCATCCTGGTGTCATTCTGGTGTTCCTGTATCGGTGGAGACGTGGAGTTGGTAGATTGGGCCTCCGGAGCCCAACCAGGACCGCCATGACACGCAGCCCCGGGTCTTCGGATCTCATGGATGTGGACAAGTCCTGGGCTGTCCGTAGGAATTCCTGTGAAGCCAAGTTAGGCTTCAATGGTAAACACCAAGAACCTTCCCAAGAGAAGGTCGAGGAAGGTGTCAGACTAATGGGAACAAACCCCCGATTGGGGGATAAACACCATGAAGGAACCCACTGGAGAGCCTGTAGAGACTGCTCGGAGGGTCACCGTGGGGAAAAGGGTGATTACAGCCAGGTCGGATGAGACGCCTGTGATAATCTTGAAGTACGCAGTAAGTACGGCTTTCTGAAAAAGTGCTTTAATTCTTCTTTTCCTGGCACAGGGAAACTAAAGCTGCAGAGCAGCATATACTCGGGACTACACCATCCTTGAAGCTGTACCTGGATGCTTTAATATTGCACTTGAATCGGTGACAATGATGGCCTCTGCAATGGAAGCTAAACAAAAAAAGGTGTATAGTAGCGTATTTTTTAATTCAGAATGTGAAGGGAGGTACCAACATCAAAAACAAAATCAACATTGGAGAGGGATTGAGAATTCAAATGATATATGAAAAATTGGAAACTATTTACAAGAAAGAAATGGCAAAGTGGTGGGAAGCAGAATGCTTGCAAAAATCCATGGATGTAGGCCTAGTACCTGCGCCCGCGCATGCACATTTCTCGCAAGAAATGCACATGAGCGGGTGCGCGCGCATGCGCAGTTTTCTCAAGCATTACTGGTACGGCGAGGAAGAGGAGGAGGGCAGCCCGGGGACGCCGCAGTACACAGGTAAGGGGTTTTAAGTTTCTTTTTAATTAATGTCAACGTATTTCTTAATAAGGGAGTGGAGGCGGGCGGCGTAGCGTAGCGGAGCTCCATGGTGTTTGTTTGCAACTCCGTGGACCTCCGCGTAGCCCCGCTACGCACACTACGCCCGGGGTTAATAGGCATCCCCATCCATAGGGTGAAGAAGAGAGTGCAATCAAACCTAATGATGAGCATTATCCAGTAGCCCGACATTTCAAAGAAAAACATTATCAGGATGAAAAATTGTGGTCATTTGTAGTTCTAGATGCCATATCACCTCAGTTAAGGGGAGGGGACAGAGAAAACGAACTAAGAATTCTTGAGTCAAAGTTTATAATAGATTTTGTAACTCTTACTTCAACAGGTTTGAACTCAAGTTAGGAAATGTCAGTTCATTTCGGACTGTAAAGCTTCAACTGTCATTTGTTTTTCCTACTGTCCCTTTAATAGTTGAAAACCCTTATTCTGAATATATGGAAATTGTTAATTATGAATTCTGTCCTCTTGATAGCTTCCAGATGTGATCTGTAACATACATTGTTTATAGAGCTGTTTTTTTTAATCTAATTCTAATATTACACTTTTTAATACTTTTTCACACAGGTTTGAGCACTGTATGACACAGAAGAGTAGCCAGATGAGCACAGCACCCAAGTGTGCGGTTTGCACATTGGCATAGATATGAACATAAATAAACTAGCCCACATGGGCAAGACGAAACATTGGCATGGAACTCAGTAGCAGTCCATGCATCCAGAAAGACAGGTGCATGCAGGTAGGAACACCAAGGTCACTTATTTCCCCTTCCTAGTAGATCACCCTATCAATGAGACAAAATTCTGCATGTATTGATTTCACCCACATGGGCAGGACCATAGAACAATTTCCAGTATTGGAGCAATTATAGGAAGAGTGGGCTATCCCCGATGGGGCCAACAGGTATGAGGCAGCATTGGGATGCCTTACAATAATGGCAGAATGATAGACACTTACGAAAGATGGCTCGATATCAGCCTTCTGCTGGTGTTAGATTACTAACATAAGCTCAGGTGAATTGACAGTTGGGCCACAAGGACTTGCAACTGTGTGCCTCCAGATCTCATGGACAAGGATGCGAGTGACTTGTAGGAACTTTATGTATTTTACATTTTCTATAATTTCTGGGATGCAATTATCTATATTGTTTAATGAGGATTTCTTGCCAATTTCGTTAAGATACGAGTATTGAATGTCATATATGATGCAAAAAATATGTATACCTGCATGACATCAAGCTATTGGAGGCACTAACAGATATGTACTTTAAGATAGACGGCCACTCTTCCGTACACCCCTTTTCACTTTGCACAAGGTAGTCCTACCTTTATGTTTATGACCATAACACTGTAAATGGCTTTGCCAGCTCTGTCTCGATACTGTGAACAAGGCTATGGCCGAAACGGGTCGGTGAGGCAGCACGCTGTGAATAAAGTAATTTCAAGCATACTGGTGTCGTCCTAGGGTTTTCATATTGGTGGAGACGTGGGGTTGATATATATGTGTGAATATATATATATATATATGTATATATATATATATATATATATATATATATACATATATATATGTATGTATATATATATATATATATATGTGTGTATATATATATATATACCTTACTGGTGGTCGCCAATAGGTAGTTATAGTTAGGACTTAGTTCCATATAGGAAAAACGATTATTGTTTTGCTAATAACTTTGACGCTGTTTGACGAACTTTTCAAAACTAGTGTGCACCTGAGTTAAGCGGCTGAGTGGAAAGTTTTGCAGTGATTCATCAAGCGGCGGCCAAGAAAAAGGGGGTCCCAAAACTCATTTTCCTCATGCAATTTCCCATAGGGATTTTAAACATGACTACAGCCTGAACCGCTAGACAGAATTACACCACATTTGGCAGGAAGCCTCTATGACATCATTGATAATATCAGTACAACATTTGCTGTGAAATTATTGATGAGAAAGCTGTGCATGGTAGGAGCGCAAGTTATAATTACCTTAGGGCCCGAGTTATAATTGCTTGAGATAGTTCTAACTATAACTGCTGAATTTCTATGGTTTTCTGGGAGTAAAATGTGAACCTAACTATAACGTCCCTGTAACCTTTGTTTTTTTTTACTGGATTTGTAAGTTTTTTTTAAATTTTATTTCCTTACTACAACGTCCCTGTAAGCTTTAGTTTTTAAAGTGAATATATGTGTCTGTACATGTGTGTGTGGGTGTAGATAGACAGAGAGCTAGAAAGTCGATAACAGTCCCTTTGTAGTTATGTTTAGGTTAAAGTTTATATTGAGAAGGACACTTTCCACAAAAAGTTCTGTCAATTTGAGTTCAGCAAGTTTTTATGCAAATTCATCCTGGGGTGGGAAACAAAGAGAGTATCAACAAAGTGACATTTCCCATTCATCCTTCTCATCAGATATTTACTATTAGATATGTAAAAAAACACAAAGTGACATTTCCCATTATAACTCTCATCAGATCTTTACTACCAGCTATGTAAACAAGCATTTGCAATGCAATCGGTCTTGCCTTTGGGAGCTTGTATGTATTTAGTAATGCAGCACATTAGCCTGGGTGCTAAAACATCTACTGTTCTTTAACATGGAGGGAAAGTAAGCACCAAACTGCATGACACACCAGGAATGGGAACACATGGAGAGAAATATTTGCCTTTCAGCGGGAAATGGTATGGTCCAAAGCTCTGTTTTTAATATGAAATCAGGGCCTTCGGTGGTCATATCACTGAAAATACAAGATTTGAAAAAAATATTATTGTCTACGGGTGCTCGTGGAAGACAATTTCTATGGACTGGAATCTAGAGAATGCTAAAGTGATTCTGGTATTTTACTGACCTATGCTGGTCGTTTTCTATCAAGAAAGTTAAATAGAGGCAGTTGCCAGAAAAATTCAAAAAAGAAAGTCCCTCAGCAGAAAGCAATTCTGGTATTTTTCAGACCTCTACTGGTCGTTTTCTATCAAGACTGTTAAATAGGGGCAGTTGAACAAGCAGAAAGCAATTCTGGTATTTTACTGACCTCTACTGGTCATTTTCTATCAAGACAGGTAAATAGAGGCAGTTGAACAGAAAAAAAAGTCCCTAAGCGGAAGCAGACAAGTCCTAGGGCTGATCTCAAGAGCCCAGAAAGTACACACTCATATAATTATATACTAAAGTATATACAAGAGGTCTTGAATGCTCGACCTAAAAACCACTAGGAAACTGAAAAAAAAAGTTTTATTGCAGAATTTGTGAATCCTATGCAGGATTTGAGAATCACTTGGTAAATGTAGTGTGTGACTACAGAAGATACCACCTTCACCCAGACCTTGAAGTATGGTTTTCCCAACATTACGGTAAGCGCTAGTTACGAACTGTGCATCATCACTTTTCTCACTAAACATGTGTCACATCATTTTCTTTGTTTGCAGTGCAGTGTCACATAAGCATCTTTTGACTTGACTTGAAGTGATTGATACCCTCAAAGCATGGGTTTAAAAGCACTTTTATGCTGATATTTCTGTTGTTTGAAAATATACAATGTTGTTTTTTTCCATTTGTTTCTCTATTTTAGGAAGCCTTACTTATGCTTCTTATGCTTACTTATGCTTCTCGTCAAGAATTCCCTTTATGACAATTGTGCACTTGATCTCTTAAGCAATTAGAATAAGAGATAGTGATCCTCATTGCCCTGATGTTGTTCTGATATCGGCACTAGAGAGTGCAAAAACATGTTGACTCAACACGGATGCGTAGGTCATGAAACCCAAAGAGCATCCACCCTCCTACTGTCTGGTTTTTAAACATAACTGGGTACTCATTAATAAAGAGATATCCTTATGTTCACCTCAATTGTTTTTTAATTTGAGTTGCTCACTTGGTTCCCCTGTTTATCCACTATATCTAATATCAAGGACTTCCTCGCATTAAAGTTGTAAACGCCCTGGTAGTACCATTGTACCACGGTGGGATGAGGTTGCCAAGGATAAAGCATGCCACGAAATGTGTGTCTGGCTTCCTCCTCCAATATGGCATGCCCAAGTGTACCAGTATGCATATGTTAGTATATAAAGGAATTCTTAGTCATTGCATATAAACTAAGGTTTGACTTGAATTAGGCATCCCTTGAATGACGATTGCACTGTTTTGTGGTATTTGATTCCCTCAGTGGGGGCTACAGATTCTTCTGAGGTTTCAGGATTTACAAATCCTGAACAAAATTAGAATTAGCCACATACAGCAGCATTTTGAACAACAGCCATAGGTAGGATTTGGATGCAGGGTCTGGAAGGAGGCAAGCCTTTGACTCACGCCTCTTCACACAGCAGGTGTCTGCTGTATGCACTGGGGGATTAGTAACCTCTATGGGTTGGCACAAGGGGGCAGAGGGGGCTGGGTGCACTCAGAGGGTTGAGAGTAGGGCCTTGCCAAAGACCAGACTCTGCGGACAACCCTACTGCACACATCCAAAGATCATGCGCAACCAGGTTTAGAAGTTCACAATGTCTTGGAGTTCATAAGCATTACATTTGGTGTGCACGTTATTTTGTATATGGCAGCTGTGCGAGTTATGGTTTGTGGCGCTAACTTTAAGTGGTATATTTCTGTATTTTATTCAGTGTAAATCATAACCATAATAGTACGCCAACTGTGCTTTTTCGACAGAATTTTTGGGTTTTATAAGCAATTATAATTATAACCTCATTTTAACTATTTTTCAGAGAATTTGTGATCGTGAACCTGCGAGTCTTGTTCTTGGATAACAAAAAAGGCCAATGGTCTGTGACCCAAATCGCAAAATTTCTGTTTTGTTTTTTAATTACTTATTAGGGTCCGCGTGCGACTCATTCACATGGCCCAGAGGTCCAGGGTGTACTCCCCTCCCTTTTAAGTTTGGTGTCATTTTGTGCAGTGTTTTTTCCACACTACTTTTTTGACCCCAGACCCTAATATTTCTCTCCTTCTGGAGGGATGTGCACGATACTTTGCCATGTCAAACCTAAACTGGATAAACATTTTTCTTCATACAGATTAATCTAAAGTGCCAAAATTATTATCAAACTAAAAATCAGCTTTTCAATGGTAACTTTGGATACCAGAGTCCACATTCTATGTTTTTACTAAAGTACACATTAACTAAGGTGAGAAACACAGCTGGGCTAATACTCACAAACCCTTTTAAGTGTGATTTTATCTCACCATACGCATGGATTTAATCTATTTTGTCCAGGTTCCGGCTCCGTTTTTTTTGTCTCTATCACTTGTGCATGAAAATAGGAGCTATGCAGATTCCACGAGAGAACTATTGTATTTACAGCTATTTTATTTTAAGTCCTGGCGCCTCCCCACTTTCAACAATGCTAATATGGTAATGAAAAACAGCTTACACTCCGTGCACATTTTCCCCTTCCATGTGCAATATTTGTGGTAGTATATTGCAATATATAATATTAATATAATATTATTTTACTTTGTTGTGCATGACCAGCGCTTCATATCCCTTGCGCGGAAATGTCACGTTAAAAGCATTGCTGCCTTCTAGAGCTATGCCAGACTGTGACTTTAAAAGATATGGAAGTTCTGGCAATGCACCAGTCCATTATAGTACCAGATGCATGAGGCATAAGAAGGGCGCATTAAGTGTTCGGCTAAGGAGTGAAAAATGACATAATGACCTGACCTGCATCACAGTGCAATGTTAGTTCTAAAACAATTTTCTAAAGTAAATCTTCTCGGCAGTTTAGTGGCACGCACATGGACATTTTCATTAATCCTCGGAGTTGACATCCCTGTAAATTATGCACCTTTAATTGAAGGCTTTCAGTTATCAGGCAACCTGCTTTCCATCATATTTCCTCTAATGAGAGAAATGAGTGTTTCTTTTCCACAACATTAAATGACATTACAAGAATGCCTCTTCATACTTCACTGTGACATAAAAAAAGATCCCTAAAGTCTGAAGTGGAGCAGAAAGTGGCCTAACTGTAATGCAAATATGCGTGATTTTCTTTTAAGTCCTGAACCACATTTGTCAAGATGTTTTGGCACCTTGCAACAACATTTGCAGGTAAATTCAACTTGTACGTTCAAATGCTTGGTCTTACTAGTGCAAACTTAGGGGCCCATTAGGATGGCGGGTGGAAGCACCACCGCCGTGCTGGCGGATGCAAAAAGCACCAGCTACCGTCCGCCCGCCACAGCACACACGCCCGCCCAATTAGGATGTGAAAAGTCAGCCAAACACCGCCCGTAAGCCAGCTACGCCGTCCGCCATCAAAGTGCGCCCGTTCACGGAGCGGCGCGGCCTAATGGAGACACACCGCCCGACGAAATCACGTACCGCCCGGCGTACAAATTACGATGCCAGAACCAAACAGTTCCCCCGGCTAAGAGACACCGCACGTGAAAGCAAGGCGGAAAACCGAACGCACAGTACGGATAGCAAAGAGGCGGACCCCCCGAGCATGAATCCAGCACTGCAGGCCCTCCCCATGCTCTACCTGATGCAGCACCCAGGAGTCAACGCACCGCGGCGACGCAGGTAGGCAGACACACAACAGGGGCACGCAAACAGTGCACACAGTGCAAGGGCGGGAAAACTGTATATGGCCCCCCCCCGACACCCCTGCGTGGACACGACACATCCACCACTGCACCCACACATGCGCACAATGCAGAGGCCAACAGCAGCGCAATGCATGCGCCGCACACAAACAACACAGGGTCACAACCAAACACCACACACACCAGCACCACCCAGAACGCACATGTCACGTGACAGCCCTGCCACAGTCATGTCCCCAACCGGCAATTCACTGTTGCCAACCTGACGTCACACAAGTGACGCGAACATGTCAGTGACGTCACGCCAAATTAGGACACACCCCTGTGTGCAAAACACGGCGAAGCACACAGCGGCGGCAACATCACCCAGCAGAATATGGACCCCGTCGGCAAAAGGTACGCCAGTACCACACAGAAACACCGATGCCACCCTGCACCCAATAACAAGACATGCAATACGTAACATCAAAGATACCGGGGACAGACAACAGGTGGTACCAATTATAACACAAGGCCCAACGTATAGCGGAAACGCAGCCTGCCGCCCACACACGGGAGAGGAGACAGCACTGAATGACCTTCCATTCCCACTCTGAAACCACATCCCGACTAAACAAGCCGGAGAAAACAGCCATTGTACCAAAAAAAGCCCAACACAGGCATGCAGAGGGAAGCGGCCACAGGGCAGATAGCGCATAACACCAAAGAACATTCAGAACGGAAAAAGAAATGATAACACTCCCCCATGTGGTTCACATGCAAGTTATCTGGAAGGAGTCAGACACCACTGACCTTGACCATTCAGAGAAGCATGTGGGATGAGGGCCCGTGTCCTCCGCACAAGCTAACATAACACAAGCCCTGCCTCCCTACGACCATTACAGAATTCCCAGCAACGTCGGAGGTTGCACCCTGCAGACTGCACAGACAGCCGGAGCACGCCACCACATCGCCCTGCAGCAAAATGGCACTTGCACCACACCTACCCAACTACGCCGGACAGATTAAGCTGTACAAACATAACCTGATACAGATATTGGGATGTGACAATCTGGCCTTGCTGAACGTAAGTTACCGACTAACTTACCGCATCGCATTGTTCAGCTGCGTCATCCCCGTCTTCTACTGTCGGAGGTGTCCCTTCTACTATCCTGTGGATTTATGTCTCTCCAACCCGGCATGTCCAAGGGCGGACCTGCTACAACTATTCAACCCCTGGACGTCCACGACAGGGTCTGTTCAGCCTATGGGGGCATGGCGTATGTGGCTACTATCGGACCCACACTGCAATGGGACCACTGTGCCTCCACACGACGGATAATGGATCACAGTTACATCGAATGTCATCCAACATGTCCCATCATGCTCCTACAAGGGACAACTCACGACCAACACCTTGACAGCCACCATCCGCTACATTGGATGGCATCCATGTTTACCACCAATGCCATGGAAGCCCTGCTGGAAGGTATCGCATACCTGACAACCTGTCAATTCGTCGGGCCCCGCCGCCATACCCCCAATTGAACAATGATGTCCCACACCGTACCCATGCATGGCCTCCGCACGGACTGGGCAGTTACCAGTACAACAACTATACCATACAACCTGCAACTGACACCACACCATCAACTACACTGCAATGACATCGGATATATTCGGGACATGCACTCTGTTCCTCATCACATCCAGTAACTCTGCATGAACAGGGGAGGCAGAGGCATGGGATTTGTGTATGGCAACCACATGGACAGAACTGCACGTACAACCATGCCATAATATGCATCCTGCACCCATGAACATATGCACCGGTCAGTGGACAGTAATCGTCCGGCTGTAGTATGTGAGAGCTGTCACCTCACCTCCCCCTGAACTTCCGTGCCAGGACCTTTGCATGGACAACAAGTGCATCCACCAACAACATGACCCCAGTGACTGTGACATGTCCAGTAGCCACCACATCGCAACAACAAGTGGGACGCCGTTGCATGCACGTAAGTCCATGCCCTGATGTCACCTCCACGCACGTGTGTATGAGTAACTATAGCAGCAAACCTGTAACATGGAACTGAGATGCACTGTGCCCATGATGACAAGCGGACTGGTAGGCTAAATGTATACTGTCTGTGTCAAAGTCAGCAGCACCTCAGTAAGTAGCAAATGTACATTAGCACAGCAACGGCTAAGCAGTCGTAACTCTGAAGCCCACATCCCACAGTCAACAACTAATCACATCTACCCCTACACCCTATGCCATGTGTAATCATGCTGAGTATATCCTCCACATGCATTTCGCTGCCAGTAGTGTCCACTATACTGCATCACAGAGGACATAAGTACCAATACATGTCTAGAAGCAAAAATGTGTCTCTGCTGATTCATTTCACAAGTACGAATGAGAGAGGATGAGAGTGTGAGAAGTACACGGCAGTTGTGAGATGACCATGTAGTCCACTGTAATTGGATGTCAACGCAAATGAGTAGCACAACTGTGGAAGACACACATGTGTCATGTGAAGCGGGAGTCACGCATGGCTCAGGTGGGTGGGTGTGACGGGTAGGTGCGCACATGCAATGTTGAAACACGCTGTGTTGGGAGGATACAGGAACAGTACATTGGCGCTCTCCTGGGAATTTGTAAAGACCACCTGTCTGGGGATGAATGTGAACTCGTGTGTGCACAACAGGCGGGCACACGATCAATGCTGCATCAAGTGTAGACGTCAGCCCACCCTCCGTGGACATGCTGGATACTGCTGTGCGTCCGCAAGGCTCTTGCCAAGGCACTCACATCCCCTGTCGACCAGGTGTATCCACAACATTGTCCACCTGCACAGGCAATCCAGGACACGGGATGGCAGTGGAGCATGGTGGGTGAGAGGTCATGGCGCGCTCCTCCTGGTCACATCACGCAGGCAACACATCCCCAATGTGTAGTATGGCACAAGTCATATGGAAGTAGTGGGGGACGCACACATCACGAGCAGTAGTGACGTCACGGAAGGTGGCTCGCACCATCCCACCCATTGCCTAGATCTCCACACACGTTACATGCCATTGCAACAGAGAAGCCAGCGCGTGCACAAGCAGCTCCGAGCTCGCCCCAGAGAGGCCAAAGAGTGAATGTGTGGGTCCATGAGCTCCAGTTGGACGCGGCCTGGGCCGCTAGGGCAGCTACAGCCTCTGTGTGTTGCAGGTGGTGTATCCGGACTGCGGAGCCTGTCATGCATTGTCAATGTTGCCCGGGTCTCGAGTCGGGGCACCACGCAGGTGGACGGCGTCCCGCCACATATCATACCGTGAGACAGACCACTTGTTCAACTGGACCCACACATACATTCCTTGGCCTCTCTGGGGCAAGCTTGGAGCTGCTTGTGCATGCGCTAGCTTCTCATGTGCAAATGCATATTGGTGTGAGTGAGGACAGTGTAAAAGATAACTGTTTGACTTTCAGTTAGTTTAAGGAATGCCCCTGATGTGGTCAGAAAAAGACATGTCTCGTGTGTATTGCAACTAGTAGATAAGCCGATGACCTTCCCATGTCTTGCATGTAGCCCCGCACCTAGCCCCGCACACTCGACACATCAAAATGAGTACCAGCACCACATTCTTCCCATTCGAAGCACTGACTGGGGGTGACAACCATTGGACAGTCTTGTGTAGTCCACCCACGCGTACATGTGGGCCCTCCATGATCCATGTCACCTGCGGCAAAGTGATGTCATGGACAATGACGGTAGTGAGCAGAGCTGTCTGCCCCACGCACAGATGGTGCATCAGCTCAACAGACCCAGCACTGAGGGCAGCAGGGGTCAGATGTGCAGGGGCAGCTGTGCCTGTTGTGAAGGCACATGCATATAGACAGCACATCGTCCAATGTGTAGTCTGCCCACATCTACAGTCCATTGTCAGGCGGACCTAGCAAAAGATCACAAGACAACACATCTGTGTGGGTGTACCCACTGTGACCAACACTGCGCAACAATCAACGTACCCGCCCTGTGCATGGCCCACCCCGCAACGGAGGTCACATTCAGTGCCACTATCTCACACACACATCCCTGTCACGAGGCATGGTGTGTCCAATAGACAGGACTGAGTGAGCGCCCATCCGGAGGGTCCTGAACAGGAGACACATGTAACCCACTAGGCAGTCTGTGTTGTCACCTACTGGCATTGTGCAGTCAATGTGCAGGCCAGGCCTGCTGGGACTGAGAAGGGCAGCATGGCCCCAGCCTGACATTCACACGACCAACAAGTGCACTGAGACCTGCATTGCCAATTGGCTGGGTCACTGGATGTCTGACATGAAGTTGCCATGTACCACCACTCGGGAGGGACAGACAGGTCAAAGCGCCCGAGAGCACACATACCCATGCCACCTGCAGTCAGCATGGTGAGCAGTGGATGTTTGAACACCACAGGCTCTGACTCATAGTGCTGCGGATCAACGACATGTGTGTCACCCACATGCACCCCCACACACACTGCAGCTGTCTCCCACACACAAATTTCGCAAGGAATAGCCATGTGCAGTGTGCGTGGAGCTCGGAATCCAGGATCTCCAGCTCCTCGCTGGTGAGTGGACCTGGACATGTCCTCAGCGTCATCGACGTGTAGGTGGAGAGGTGGCAGCAGCATGTGTTCTCGAGGGGTGCCAGGCTGCAGTTCCAGGTAGATGTGGTAATGCCTGTCCCACTCACACACACATATAACCCCCTGGGTCAGTTACAGTGGGTCCAAGCTGCTGCAATCCGTGTACCATGTCTGGCAGCTTCAATTGCAGACGTTGGCCTGCTCCCAGCTGGCCCGGGACGCTTCCCTCCATAGTGGAACACGCAGGGTGCAACCGCGAGGGACATTGGAGTTGGCCGTAAGGGCCTGGACCATGGCGGGTACAGTCCGCTGATGCCATGTGCACCACACAGTATGATGTGCGCACTGCATCTGCAGGTGTGGCCATGATTTGTGTGTGGGTGCAGGTGCACAATGGACGGGGCCACAACATGCTGTGTGCATAGGCAGGGACGGCCAGTGGCCAGCCTCCACATGTCTGTTGGCACATCATCATGTACACATTGGCATGGGTGCATGGGATATGCATATGCACACACATGCCATCTTTCACTATGTACATCTGCCACTTGGCACGTGCAATGTTACGTGTCACTTGTGATGTGTATTTGCAAGCACACAGCCGTGTTGGCATGGGGCTGTCAATGTGTACACCTGTCAATGTTTCTGGAGGTGTGATCCGTACAGTGCTGTACATAGGGTGCAGTGGTGACACCAATGACTGTCTCATATCCCCTCGTGCCACAGGTCCCACTTGTTTTGGCCGCTCAGCCTGTGTCCATAGCGTTGTTGGTGTGTGCCATACTCACCCAGCCTCGGAAGCAGTGTGATGCACAGCAGCAAGTCATGTTGCCGCGGTGTTGCCGCTTGCCGAATATGCAGTCTGTTACCATCAGCATGCCTTACAAGTCATTGAGGCCTAGATCCCCATGTGCATGCTCATAGCAATGGTGTGTGTCACTGCCCATTGCTATTGGTAGGGGACCTGTGTAAGTGTATTGTGGCTGTGCTGTCCCTACTTGTCAGCTGTTCTGTGATTCAAGTGCTTGCTCAGTCATTTTTGTTTTGTGTATGTGAATATGCCATGTGGCGTCTTGCTTTGACATGTGTCCACTTCCATCTTTCCTAGGCGGAGACCAAACATTCATCGCCCCTACCAATTGCTGTCAGACATGGAGGATGTAGAGGTCATCCGTAAATATCGTCTGGACCGACCCACCCTGCATCGTCTATGTGCCATGTTGGAACCCCACCTCCGTCCTCGCAGGGTGTATCCAACAGCATTCACCCACACGGCTAAGGTGATGGCTGCACTGCATTTCTTCGCCACTGGGTCATTCCAACACACAGTGGGCAGTGGAGGTGGGATGTCCCAGCCCATGTTCAGCATGGTGCTGAGGGATGTACTGTCAGCTATGATGCTGTACAGGAACAGATACGTCCGATTCCCCAGGGCTCGTGAATTGGCGGCAGTGAAGGGTGCTTTCTATGCCCTTGGACGGATCCCCCACGTCGTTGGTGCTATAGATTGCACCCATGTTGGCCTTGTTCCACCACAGGCCACTGAGCAGCTCTACCGTCAACCGGAAGCACACGCACTCCCTGAATGTGCAAGTGGTGTGCCTTGCGGACATGGTGATTTCCCACGTGTGTGCCAAGTTCCCAGGATCGGCACATGACGCGCACATCATGCGCAACAGCATCCTACCACGACTGATGGCCAATCTGCAACCGGACCGTGGCTGGATTGTCGGTGAGTATGTGGAGTAGTGTAGCGTGCTGGCTGTGCGATGCTGTCTTGTGTCCAGTTGGAATTGCAACGGTTCTCTGTGTCCCTCACACCCAGGTGACTCTGCTTACCCGAATGGGCCCTGGCTGCTCAGCCCATTGCGACGTCCTGGGAGCCCAGCTGATGTCCGCTACAATGAGGCACATGGGAGGACCAGACGTGTGGTTGAGCGTACCTTTGGCCTCCTCAAGTCCAGGTTCAGATGCCTGGACCGCACCGGGGTGCACTGGCGTACTCCCCACAGAAGGTGTGCCAGATAATAGTGGCTTGCTGCATGCTGCACAATATGGCTATTCGCAAGCAGATCCCCCTAATTGTGGATGACGGAGATCAACCAGGGCCCCAGCCTGCAGACCAGGACAGCTCGAGTGAAGAGGACAGTGGAGAGGAGGAAGCTGTGAATGTGCGTCAGCAGCTCATCGCCCGCTACTTCACTTGACGGTGAGTGTCCATGTACGACGGCTGATGTAGCTGTAGTTGTGCAGGTGTATGTGTGCTCTGTCACGGGGGCCTTTTGTTCACTGAGTGCTGTGTGTCAATGGTCCATGTCCAGGTTGGTATGCCACTGGCAGCGGCTGTAGCAGTGTGCCCTGTTGCTCTGTGTGATGTGTGTACATTGCTTGTAGTTGGTGACAAGTACTGTGTGATGAGTGTGTGACACACTCATTGAATGTACTCTTGTTCTGTTTTTCACCCCTAGGTCCCTACAGCCTCTCCTGTCCCATCGACATACCACACAGCAGATGCATTTCTGCTCATGGTGGCGATTGCACATCGTTGAATAAACCCAGGACACATGAAGCAGATTGTGATCAAGGTGTATTTATTTACAGCGGTGACATGTGATTGTGTGCAAGGTGATGACAAACGTGGTGCATGCTGTGACAATGAGTTGACGGTCATGGCTGCGTGATGGTCAGGGTGTACCCATGAAGTTCTATGTCCACAGTCCAACAGACACATGCCATTCACATGGCAGTGTGGGGTAGGATCGTAGTACAAGTCAATGCAGTAGGTGGTCAAGGTGGCTGGCTGACTCACTGGCGTTTGGTGCGTGCGAAGTCCTCTCTGGACACCTGTTTCCTCTTCGGACGGCCCCTTCCACGTTTGGTAGGGGGTGTGTTGATGTGCCGCTGGTGGTGGCTGAGGAGTGCTCACTCGCTGTGGACGCAGGGGAACGCGATGCTGCACGACCCTGCGCCACAGCAGGTGGTGGCGGAGGTGGTGTTGCTGGCCTTGCTTGTGCCCTCACCACCACCACCAGCTGGCCCATTAGGTCCACAAGTTGGTCCATACGGGTCACGAATTGTCCCATATGGGCGTCCATGGACCTCAACACCCCAAGGACCTCCCGCATGTCGGTAGCCGACCTGTCCCATTGTCCTTGGGCCTCTTCATAGGCCCCAAGGACTCTGGCGATTTGCGGCAGGGCTTGGCTCCCAGGCTCAGATGGCGTTGGCCTGGCCCTGCTCCTCCTACCAGTACTGCTGCCACCGACCTGCCCACTAGCCACATTGCTCACCACGGTCCTCGCTCTGGCTCCCAGGGTGGAACCCAACGGCCATGCCACCACTTGCGCAGGGGCTGCGGCCAGGGATGGCGTGGTGGTGGTGGTTGCGGCGGTGGTGGTGCTTGCGGCGGTGGTGGTGGTTGCGGCGGTGGTGGTGGCCGCAACGACCGTGGCAGCAGGGGTCTGTGACTGGTCAGCAGCCCTGGGTGATGGGTTGGTGGGCAGGAGGGGCCCTGGGGAGCGGTTGTGCCCTGCCACTGCAGATGGGCCTGCTGGGTGGTCCGCGTCCGAAGAGGTGTCCAGCTCCTCTACATCCGTGAGTCCGGGTCGGGGGCTTGCGGACTGGCTGTGCTGGCTGCTGTCTCCCTCTACAGCATCCAGCAGTTCGGCACCTGTGGGGAGAATGAGATAGGTCATTGTGTTGCACCTAGCAAAGTATGTATTGGTTGTCTGACATTCACAGTTCGTGCACTGTCGTGCACAGGTTTCCCAGTGGCGTGTGTGTGGATGTACGATGTGTGTATGCGTGGGCTAGGCAATGGAACTGTGTGATGTGGACATGTGGCATGGGACGGATTAGCAATGCCGATGGGTGTGTGTTGCTATGCTCCTACATTTTGTGGCTCGGGTGTATGCGTGCTCCAGGACCATCGACGATGTTGGGTTGAACGATGGTTTAGGGGGAAGGATGGAACGCTTAGAAACGCTGATGCCAAAAGGGGTACAGCCCCCTAAACGCTCTTGGGTTGAAATATGCTTTTGGGGTACATACTGTGAGTAATGGGTGCAGAACGTGACATGTGTTCTGGCAACATGACAGTGCATAGACAAAGGTGTGTGTCTGTCTCACATGCCCGGAATATCTGCTGACTGTTATCATTCATGGACATCACATTGGTAGCATTGTTGTGAGTTCGTGCTTGTTGTGTGCCACACGACGTATTGCAGATGGGCCAAATCCTTTGTGTGCGTGCTGCCCTGGTACATGTGCATCAGTGCTGTGCTCTTGGGGTGTTGACTATATTATGTGTGTTGTTACTCGCAGTGTGACGTGCGCTTCAGTCACTGCAGGCACATGATTTGTCATGGGCAGGTATCTTTGCATGACTACTGTATGAGGGCCAGCTGTTCGGATGACATACCTTTCATGACACTGTGGCTGAGAGATGAGATGGATGATATGTTGAATGTGCATTGTGTGCCTGTGTGTTTCATGGGTCCAGTTGTCTTTGTGTGCAATATTGTGGTTCCAAGCTGTTACTTCTAGTACGGTCTGTCTTACGTGGGCGTTGTTGTACGATGTGTGGGTGACAGGCAGTGAGGACTACATGGACAGGACTTCGATGGTGTTGCTGATGTGTGTGATGGGTGGCACAGTGCCTGCCGTGTGGGTCTGTGCTCCAGTGGGACTTGTGCATGCAGACGTGGCTCCTTAGGTGTTGCTGTATCTGTGATGGGTCATGTGGGGTTTGACTCTGTTGAACATGTCCGTGTGCACATTGGTCTCATGATTGTGACTGGGAGCAGTGCTGCGTGTTCCTCTGCTACGTGACATGTCCCATGTGTCAGTCGTAGTACAGTCCTCATGCCTACAGACGCCCGCCCTGTACAGTTTCCCACCTACAGGTTGTTTCTGAGTGCGCAATGCAATGGATGCCACATGGTACTGGGAGGGAGGGGTGCTCCACCTTGCTGGTCTGTGGGAGTGGGAGCCTGGTGGGTGTTTTACTTCAGCTGTCCCCCTCCGACCCACTGTCTTTGTGTTCCGGCTACTTACCTGTTACTTGTCGGTCAGTGCAGCTATGGCGGACACATGGATGTGGGGTGTGCTCCACCTTGCTGGTCTGTGGTAGTGGGGGCCTGGTGGGTGTTTTACTTCAGCTGTCCCCCCTCCGACCCACTGTCTTTGGGTTCCGGCTACTTACCTGTTACTTGTCGGTCAGTGCAGCTATGGCGGACACATGGATGTGGGGTGTGCTCCACCTTGCTGGTCTGTGGTAGTGGGGGCCTGGTGGGTGTTTTACTTCAGCTGTCCCCCCTCCAACCCACTGTCTTTGTGTTCCGGCTACTTACCTGTTACTTGTCGGTCAGTGCAGCTATGGCGGACACATGGATGTGGGGTGTGCTCCACCTTGCTGGTCTGTGGTAGTGGGGGCCTGGTGGGTGTTTTACTTCAGCTGTCCCCCCTCCGACCCACTGCCTTTGTGTTCCGGCTACTTACCTGTTACTTGTTGGTCACTGCAGCTATGGCGGACACATGGATGTGGGTGTGGGGGGTGCTCATTCTGGCGCATCTGGAGTACAAGGGGACCTGGTGGAAGTTGCGGTGCTGGCTGACTGTACACATGCCCCCATGGTTTTGTTAGTTGGTAGCTTTGGGCTGAGTGTGTGTGAGTGTCTGTTGCATGTGTGGGTGATGTCTTGTGTATTGTGTACTGGACATGGGGGTGTTTGTCCCTAGGAGCTATGGCATGGTGGTAGTGCATGTGATTACATAGCGGTGTGCTGGTATACGTTTGTTTGTACTTACCAGCCTCCACTCCCCCTGGTAATCCGGTGAGGATCTACGGATGTATGATGACTCGCACCTTCTCCTCCCACGCCTTGAAGGTCTTGAATAGCGCGGGATTCCCTCCGCCAGTCCTGGCAGCCAGCTCTCGATTTTTGGCTCTCCTTCTTCTTGACCACGCTTTTGAGGTCGTTCCACCTTTTGTTAATTTCTCCTCTGTTGCGTGGAACGTTCCCAACTGCATTGACCTGGTCTACGATCCTGCTCCACAACCGGTATCTGGTGGATAGTGGTGTCTGTTGGACCTGGTTGCCATAGATTTGTGGGTGCACCTTGACGATCTCGTCGACCATGACCGTCAGCTCGGTGGAAGTGAACTTGGGCATTCTGTGTGGTGCCATGGTGTGTGTTTTGGTGTTTGTGGTGCTGGTGCGGTGTGTGGTGTGTGATGTGCAGGGGGTTTGTGTGGCCGGTGTTTGGTGGTGGTGGTGGTGATGGGTGTGATAGGTGCGTGTCTGTGGTGTGCTGCTGTCCTTTCTGTCTCGCGGTGTTGTGTGCTTTCGTCCTCAGTTTGTAATGTTGCAGGGGGTTGTGGTCTGTGAAGGGGCTGGTTTTGTACTTACCTATGTGGGTGTGTCATGATGGTCTGTTGTTTTCAGGTGTGTTGTGGCTGGTGTTCTGGGATTTGTAGTTGATTTTTTTGTCCAGGGGGGGTGTGTTTCCGGGATGTGTACTGTGTTTGGGTATTTGTGCGTGGGTTGCTGTGTGGACTTGTTGGCCATGTTGTGTGTGTTTGTTTTTGTCAGCGGATGATTTCTGTGCATGGACGTGGCCGCCAGAGCTTCCGCCGTGTCCATTTTCGTCACTGTTGTTTGCGCTGGCGGGCGGTGTATTTGTGGATTTTCCGCGCTCATGTCGGTACGATCCTAATTTCACGGGCGTTGTCTCGGTCGTCAGGGCGGGCGGTTTTGGGTTGTCATGCGTCTTTCCGTCCGTGGCGGGCGGATGGACTTAGACTCGGACATGGGCGGGCGGTATTTTCTGTTTATTTTCCGCCTCCGGCGGTTTTCGGTTCGCGGCATCGTAATTGCTCGGTCGGTATTCAGACGGTGTAGGCGGGCGGATTTTTACCACTGTGGTTGATGGCGGATTTTTTACCGCCCGACATCGTAATGGACACCTTAGTTTTGAAATTCACAAAACTTGAGCTTGCACTCGTAAAGGGAGTTAACTATTATGTTGTAACTTAGAGTGGGAAGCGTTATAATAAGCCCACAGGATCAGGGCTAAAGTGCTAGTTGAAATGTTGACAGAATACCAAGGCACCTCCAACTGTCAAGGAATATTCCATTATTCAGTGTGACTACATTAATTCCCACCCCTGCAATCCTCACCGGTTTAGATGAATGACTGCAACCTATTGTTCTTCTTTCCACTAATTTGACAATCTCCCTTGTTAAACTTAGGTTCTGCAGTGCTGTTCTTCCTGTCCCATCTCTCTTTGTATTTGTTTTGGTGCATTTGGACCTTATCCATCACCTGCTCCCTACAAACCAACACCGGGTTTTCTTTTTTTAGCCAGTTCGTAGACACTTGGTTCTGGAATGCCTTCCTTTCAGGGAAATTAATGGTGATATCCCTGTGATAGTGTTTTTTACTAGTGCAAAAAGCCCATATGGTTTCTTGGAGAGCCTTAGCAATGGGAACCTGATTTATTTTCGCCCTCTGCATGCATTCTTTTATCATACTGTTCAAGCAATTTTCAGGTGTTTCCTAGAGAGTTCTCGTAGAAAATCCTGCATCTGATGCGAAGTACATTGTACACCATTATCTGTTATCAGGGTTTCAGGTACCCCTTCTTCAAAAAAATTATTTCTCAAAAATGTTATAAGCATGTTAGTGGTAATGTTGTGAACACACTTGGTAACTATCCACGGAGTGTGATAGTCAACTAACACCATATCAAAACACTCATTCAGTGATTTCTATTTAAGTGGCCCTATTATATCAAGAGCTAATTCGGTCCAAGGTTTATCTGGAATTTTTACCATAGAGAGTGGGGATTTATGTGTGCTTAATATCTTGTCACTTTTAGCACAGTCCATACAATTCTTTACCAACTCTTCAACCATGACATCCATGTGAGACCACGAGTAGTCATTCTGTATCTTATGTTTTTATAAGATTACGTCCCAGATGTCATTCGTGGGGTAGATTTCTTTCTCTCGTTGCTTGAGGAAGCACAATTTTGACTCTGAAAATGCATTTCCATGCATTGCTCAACTCCAATCTCACTTCCTAGTTTGTGGTTATGTGATAGGGCAATTAATTTGTATTCACAGGCCAACCCTCATGGATGTAAGGTAGAAGAGTATTCATTTCTTCATCCTCTTCCATGCTTTTGTTCCCATTCCGCAGACCCATGACAAATCTGATCAGTAATTAACATATTTTTAACCCTATTGCTGCATTTTAGACTTCGGTATCACTTCCACCCCAGTGTATTTCGAAATAACTGATTTCTGAGCACTTGTGCCGTGGAAAAGGACTTTTAAACTGCAGATTACATTTTTAATCAAAGATTACCGTAGTGCCTAAAGCATAATTAGCACTCTGGAATAGTGTTCTTACATGCTCTGTACGGCGCTGTAAAGGCGCTCCCAAGGGCAGGGCACTGAACACAGAGGGAGCGCTTTAGTGGTTCAGTCGTCCTCTCCATTTAGGGCATAAAAGCGTGGCTACCAGTAGCGACCCGTGGTGGGAGTGCTGCCAGGCGCTGACGTGGGGCGGGGGAGGGGCAGGGTGGGGGGTAGTAAACTACGGATTACGGCCGATTAGAGGTACGTTAACATATAAATAAATAAAACGAATTTCGTTGCCTGCGCTGCATCGCCAACTCCCACCAAGAATAATTATAGCTGTACATCCATGATAGGATTTGTGGTTCAGATTTGTGATTTGTTTGAGAATAAGGACCTACATATGCATGGCAAAAACACAAACCTTACGAACTGCTAGATAGAAAAAAAGTATTATGATAATGACTTAATGTGTTAATTCCCTTTATTGGTAAAGACAATAAGAGGTTCTTTTACAAGTTTTACAGATTATAATTATTAAAATCAGCTATCATCTGAGTCAGTGGTGCTCCAATATTTGCTGACAGGCTTTCTCTATTATACTTCTGAAGATGTAACTTTTCATATATCTATTTGTTTGTTTTAGCAATTAGGAATTTGTTGTCATGTCTGTGGAAAGCACACCAAAGCCTTAGCCTTATTGCATAGTCACACAAATTTTAAATATACTGGCATTTTGTTATCCCTTGATGTACAATGCACATTTAGCCTAACTGTTCTAGTAAGCATAGCTTCAAAGAAGTGAGAACTGCAGATTTAGTGGTCAGCCTTTTTGCGCTATCTCACTGTATCCTACTTCATGGTCTTCTCTTATTCTCATCCTTCCCACGAGAAACCCCCAGCACATGCTTGTTAGTATCCATCTGTAATTTCAGTTGTATTCCGTGTTCCTGCTCCAATCATTGAATTGAGAAGTGCATAAATGTAGCACTGAAATGTATAGAATTTAGCATTACATGCTGCAACTTATCAGGTCCAAAGCTCTGGTCCGTTGAAATGGCAATTTTTCTTGGAACAGGTTTAATGCTTGCTGGCTATTTTTGCATTACAAATGTGTTAGACATCTCTGAACTTTCCAGAGTGCCTTTTTTTCACACTTCCTTGGCCTGATTCTTAAAACACATAGGGGCAGATTTACAATTCCTGGCGCATCCCTGCAAATCAGCAGGGATGCGCCAGGAAACTTACGACACGCATCACCATCCTTGCGCCACCACTGATGCGCCGCATTTACAATGCGGCGCATCATGGCGCAAGGAAATGCAGATGCGTGTCGCATCTGCCGTCAGTAACGTTGGCGCAGTGCTGGAGTTGTGTCGCGGGCGCGACGCAACTCCAGCACTGTGCCGACCCGGCCTATCTTGCACATGGTGCGTCACACCTTACGCCTGCTTCATGCAGGCGCAAGGTTTAGACGCACCGGGTCGGAAAGTGACTGAGTGAAATCTAGTAGATTTCACTCAGCCACTTTTGCGAGGCGTTCCTGCGCCGGAACGCCCCCTGCTCCGGAACGCCCACATGAAACCTGACGCAGGTTTCATGTGGCGCAGGGCTTTACAACGTGACGCATCTCCCTAGATGCGTCACGTTGTAAATACCCCGCAGCATGGCGCTGGCTTTACGCCGCTGTTGCGTCACAGAAGTGACGCAACGGCGGCGCTAAAGTGGCGCAAGGGGCTTGTAAATCTGCCCCTGAATATCTGGATGCATGCAGGGCTGACTCAAGGTATAAGGCACCCTACATAAGGTATAACACCACACTCTTTTTTGGAATCAGTGAAGTAGCTGCAACTCTATGCATGAGCAACAGACCCCTGATATGGCATCACAGGAACTGCATGCAAGGTCTATGCCTATTTACAGATTGTAGAGATCCCTGCTTGGTGAAGTTCGTCCCAAAACTACCGTATGTATGTAAGTGAAAGGTACAAATTGATTATGCATTATACATGTATTCATATGTCATGGGACTAAAATACATTTCTGGATCACTCCTGCCTAACTTTCCATGCTCTAGTGTGTAGCTTCCACCTTGCAGATAATGTAAGTGAAATTCAAAGGGGACATTCCATTTCTTTATTCTGTATGTAGAATATTATTTCATTCTTCGTTCACTCTCAGTTTGAAAATGGATAATATATTAGCACTTTTAAACACTGTCAGCACTTACCATATAGCTATTTGAGATGTACGTTTAACATTGCAGATACGTGTTGTAGCCGATCTACAATTTTTTTTGAATGCCCAAAAAATGCAAATCAAAAATTATACATCGAATTTGCTTTGCATTTTTATGACCGCTCATCTGACAATCCTTTCGCCAATTCATCAGTGCACCTCATATAAAAGCAGAAGATAGGGCTACTTTACGAACATTCCAAACTCATAGAAGACACCACAGTACGAGTAACGCATATGTTTCTGGCTTAGTTAATTGCAATTAGGTTGTGTCTGCATTAATTATATTTACATATGTAAGTTACACAGGTACGTCTCAAAAGCCATGAGACCCCCAGTCTTTCAGCTTTTAAGTAGAATTGTGGCATTGAAATGTCATGGTTAAATTTAAGCACGATGCCTTACAGAGTGGCGTGCCAGTGTGAAGTTCCTCTTCAAATTCTAATGCAACGTAAACTTGCTGGCTGCAGTAATACCTGCATGCTCTGAGGTGAAGAAAACGTGAGAAAATGGTTTTAAGAGTTGCAACATTTTGTTCCTTTTTCAAACAATTCTATAGTTTGTGATTTTATATAGCACACATATGGCCTCGGGGCATCAGAGAATGTTACAAGAGTTCAGTTCGCAACAATCAAGATATATAACCCAGGAGAAATGAAAAACAAAAAAGACAGACATTCGGAAGTGTGTGGGAGATCATCGATTTAGCCCAAGTGTGTTTTAATGAGAAGAACCTTAAGTTCCTTTATAAAGATAGCATGGCAAGTGGTCAAACAGAGGGTCATAGAAAGGGAGTTCCAAATTCTTTTGGCGCTACCCGAGACTGATTTGTTTAAATATCATTCTCGTTTGATGGTGGAACGGTCCAGGAGAAGGGATTGTACATTTGTTGAGTCATGTTTTGCGCCCACATTTTTCAGTTTTCCAGTTATGCACATGGTGATGAGGAATGCAGGGCTTTGGGTGTGGTGCAGGGATTTTTAAATTGAATGCTTTCCTCAATAGGAAGTCATTGGAGGGACAGCAGGATAGGTGCGATGTGATCACATTTCTTGTATCCAGTAACAAAGTGGGTCACAGCATGTAAGCTGCTCTGGGCAGAACTAAATATGCTTTAGGGATGCCTGAGAGAAGTGAGTTCCTGTAGTCTAGTAGGTAAAGAACCAATGCATGAACAACTGATTTTAAGACCTGCTCCAGAATGAGCTTCCTGATTCCCCAGAGCAGCTTTAGTTGGAACTGGGCTCTTTTGACACTTGGGGCCAGATGTACGACCGTTTTATGCGGTCGCAAAGGGGTTTTAGGCCCGTTTGTGACCGCAAAAAACGTGTGGCCAATGTGCCAACCCTATTTTGCGAGTCGCTAATCAATTAGCGACTCGCAAAATAGGGTTATCGACTCGCTATTAGGAAGGGACATGCCAAGGGCGTCCCTTCATAATAGCAAGTCCAGAACCCATGTATGAATGTTTTGCGACCGCAATTGCGGTCGCAAAACACTCACAGTTTACCCAGGGGACCCCTTCCCCTTTGGGAATGCATGCACAAATATTTTTTAAGAGCAGGCAGTGGTCCCAGGGACCACTGCCTGCCCTTAAAAAATGAAACTGAAAAGTTTCATTTTTATTTTTTAAAGGCATCTACATTTTAAAAAAAAACTGCTTTATTGACAAAGCAGACCCAGACATGGTGGTCTGCTGACCCCAGCAGGCCACCATCCCTGGGAGTGCTAGCCAGTCCCAATGGGGTCCCAAATTGCGACAGCCTCATTAATATTCATGAGGCATGCAATTTGCGACCCCATTGGGAAGCGCAAACAGTGTCTCAGACACTGTTCTACATAGCATTTTGTCGCTCACAAATTGCGACTCACAATTTGTCGCAATTTGCAAGTCGCAAAAAGCTATGGTCGTACATCTGGCACTTGTTGTTCTGAACAATGGTCGGTTGGGGCTCCAGGGCAGAGAGGGATTCTATTCATTCTTGTACAGGCAGGTTGAATAGCTTTGGAAATATAATAAGGAATTCTGTTTTAGCGGTGTTACGTTTAAGGTGGTGAGGTCCCTCCTTGTTTGAATTCTTACGATGGTGTTGGTAGGAAGGCTAATTTGTCCAGAGATGAGACCGTAAGGTAAATCTAGGTAACATCATGGCTAGTTAATATCAGGTAGTTGGGGGAAAGGAGTCGGAGCATAGGCAAAGAACAGGGAAGAGGTTGGGTGGTTAGTATCGTGTTGATGAGGAGATATGTCATAATGTGGGGGAAGAGGATTTGAGAGGCTTCATAGGGTGGGAAAAGGAAGACTGGTAAAGATTTGGAGAGATGCGGCCTGTAGGGGATGATGGAGATAATTCAGCAAGTGAGACTTGAGGTGAGAGGAAGGTGGAGGAGGTGGTAGATGAAAGTGTGGGGGCAGGGCAGGTTTGAGATAAGGGGTGGGGGAGGGGGAGAGGTTGTTAAAGTAAAAATAACATGTTTAGGGTCTTTTGATGGGGGGAACATGGGTAAGAGAGTTGGGGTAGATGTGCTCTGAAGGAAGGGGTTGTTAGTGAGGAGAGGTCCAGGGCATGGAGTTTGGGATAAGGTGATTGGGGGGTAGACTGCCTGGAGTAGGGACTGAAGGGGCTATGAGCAGAGTGTGTGAGGTATTGTCCAGAGGTGAAACATAATGAGTCAGAGGAGAAACATATAAAAGTAGGAAAGAGATGATTAATCATAGAGAAAGTAGTGCCATTTGCTTGGACCATGATTTTTCCATTGTTAAAGGTGGTAATGGGGAGGATACAGTTTAAGTGGTGGAGTTAGGTTTACGTCTAATGGGAATGTTTGTCAATGAGTAGATGTGCATATTCTTTGCTAAAAATTGAGACCATAGGACCGAGTTGTGCATGAAGAAGAGGAGGCCAGGTTTGGGTGTTCCTTTCCAAATACAATGTTATTGGTCTGGAAATAGGGCTTCTGGAAATTTTGTCTGGGTCTCGTGTTTAACGACCCCATTGAGTACTGAGATTTGGAGGAAAGATGATATTAAATTAATTGACTGGATTCAGAGAAGATTTATTGAGAGAGAGAGGAGATCAGAGTGTGTTGTAGTCATAGTTAAGGAGTAGGGGGCAGATCTACAAGAAAGTGCCGCAGCGTGGCGCTGCAAGCCCTTTGGCTGCGCCACGCTGCGGCACTTTCAGAGCACAGGAATGCGACATATTTACAAGAATATGTCGCATTCCTGTGTCTCTCCCTGCGCTGGCGCACAAACAGCTGCCAAGCGCCGGCGCAGGCACCCTTGCACCATGGTGCAAGGATGCCTGCGCCATGGGGAGATTGTTTTGTGCAGGAAGGGGAACCTTTCTGCACAAAAACAATCAGTACAGGCTTTTCCTCTTTCAATGCGTGCTGCAGAATGCAGCATGCATTGAAAGAGGAAAAACGAGGAGAAATCCTCGGTGCGCTTGCTACGCCACCTCTAGGGTGGCGTAGCTTCAGACGCATCTCCAGATTTACGATTTCTCGTAAATCTGGAGATGTGTCTTGTTCCATGGGTGTTGCGTGGGAACACCCACAGCAACACCCATGGAACGCCCCTTCACCGCAAAGTGCTGCGTGTGAAGGGACGGTATTTACAAGGAGAGGAAAAGTCACGCAGGGTGGCTTTTCCTCTCCTTGTAAATATCGAGGAGCCCCCTGCGCCACTAGTACGTCACGAAAAGTGACGTACTGGTGGCGCAGGGGGCTTGTAAATCTGCCCCTAGGAGTCTTAGTTCGGACGAACTAGGTCAGCTGAAAAAGAAAACCCTGGGCTCCTTAGAGAATTCAGTCAGCTGGAAGGCAGGAAGAATATTTGGGATGGAATTTTAGAAGGGTCTAAATGCCATTTTCATCTGTTTCTCCTGGAGGTGATGGGTGACATATTTGAGTTTCAGGGATGGATGTAGAGAGAGTACCAAGTGCAAGAATACAAGTTATTTTATTTCTGGTGCTGTATAGTTGTGAAGAACTATATGCAGTGAGCTTATTGAAGGTGGAAAAATACCTTATTTAGATTTAAATTGGATTTAGATTTAGATTATTTAGTCCTGCACTGTCGCAAGCCAAGCCTCAAGCCCTGATGTGCTGTATCTGAGGTGAAAAAAAGTGCGGAATTAAGTGTTTGAAAACCCATGTCCATTGCTGGTTACTTAATTTGCTGGTTACTTAATTTATATGTAAAGCCCTAACATAATTGAATGCTATTTTGTAGCAGATTGGTGCTAGTAGTTAGGTTTCTATCAAATATTTGTGTGCTGCTTTCTTTACTGTGTACACCATTCTGCACAAGACTTCATGGATTTTTCTCTTTGAATCTGTCTTAAATAATGTTGCTTATGCCGTCTTAGGTGAAAACTTGCAATCTCATTGTGTTTTGCACACAGAAACCTCTGAGCATATCTTGCAACAGCAGTGACTGCAATGTACTCAAAGCTGCTGACAACGTGGTATCAAGAATTCCAATGACAGATTCACAGGCCCGATGTAAAAAAAAGAAGGTTTTCACTAATGGAATGGTCGAACTGCTTAAAATGACACTTTTGGGAGGATGAAAACTCAAATCTTTATTTTATTAAAAGAGGCATGTTGAGTCACAAATTGCTTTGCAACTTACAAAGTGTTGCTATTTCTCTCAACGCAAGAGACTTTGGGGGATATTTTCAAGAACGTGTGTTAACTATCGCCAAAATCGCTTAACGCAACTTCTCACATCGCAGTCTATCGCCGTAAAATAACACCGTGTCAACGCAGTATTCACAACCCGGCGGCACCATGCGATAGCCTCACGATAACGCGACAAATGCCCGCGTTAAAACCAACGCGACGGCGAAAAAATGCGAAACACGAACGCCAAAAAAGTGGCGATGACCCCAATGGCGATACAAAATCTGCGAAAACCAGCGACATGCCTGCTATTCCCACGCGTCATGCGTGAGAATGCACTATAAAAGCAGAGAAAAAAAGACAAAAAAATGTAACTGCGTAGCACCATGGACGCACCCGGACCGAGTGCAGAGGACAACGCGAACCCCACAAGCCCCACAGACGACCAGCCAGGGCAAGGAGAAGAGGAAGAGGAAGACGGGGTTCAGTCCGCAGGAAAACCGGATCATCGTCACGGAGGTGACCAAACACTACCAACAACTGTTCGTCACCTCCACCGTGTCATCGGCAACACAAACGGAAATATGGCAGTCCATCTTGAACAACGTGAATGCAGTCGGAGTGTCGAGGAGGTCAATGGAGGAGGTCAAGAGGCGCTGGCATGATGTGACAAGCCAAACCAAGCAGAAACTCGTTGCCAACCGGAAGGCAGCAACGGCCACTGGAGGTGGGAGTCCTGCGCCACAGGAGGAGCTCGATGAGCTGGAGGAAATGGTGGCCACAGTCATCAGTGCGGAGACTGCGCAAGGAGTTGGGGGTCCGGACACTGCTCGATATGACCTGACCCAACAGCAACAGGGTGAGTAACGACCAGGGACTGGGGGTACGGGGGGAGATGGGCACAATGGCACACATGCACAATCAAGAATAGCACACTGCACATCCACAATGACTGTGGAACATGTCCCTGATGGCCTTGGCACACTGCAGCACACATAGAAACACCAAGTAGGCCCCCGTCCACCATGTGCACAAAAGGCCCCCCCCTCACCAATCTCACAACCTACCCATGCACATGTGCTGAACCCAGCAAAGCAGCGGCTCTGTGAGCCACACTGACAATGCAAGTGACACGGCATGACCAATAGCATGGCTGCAGTCAAAATACATGACATGGTGCACGACACGACACTGAGGTGGCCCAGTGTGGATAACAGCCTCAAAGGAGCAGGTCACACCCTGACACATCCACGTGCACATACAACCCCTGACGTCAACAACAAATCTGCAGACAAACAATGCACAAGAGTACAAAATCCGTCCAAGAGCACAAATGACCCAAGTCGCCAACATCTCAGCACCGTAAAAGCACACAAGTCAAAGGCACACTGCCTCAAAGGGATAATGGGCCGTTAAATCAGAGCTGCAGGGGCGACTCTCCCACAATGCAGCACACACACATAGCAATCACAGCACATCAACATTGACAACATTGTGGTACAAAGTGCCACACCAACACCACAGAACAGAGGACACAACTGGTGCTGCATGTGCGTAGAAAATAGCCAATCACATCAGGCATAGCAGGAAACTGTGAGATGATAATGTACGAGTACAACCTCACATCCTTCATGTAGTCGGAATGTCCACTGTCCCCCATCAAATAGCCAGCTCCTCCAAAACAGTCACATGTACATTGTCATGCAGTCAGTATGAAACATGTACAATGCCTGCACATACATCTAACACACTGTTAACCTGCATCTCCCCTTCACATTGCAGAGGGACAATCAACACCTCCTGCAGAGCAGACCAGACATCTCTTCAGTGATGAGGAGGAGGAACCCCTGGCCATCTGCCCCGACACCCTCCAACGGCTCGTGGACAGCCTCCGCACCCCACCTCCAGGAGCAGGGCAGCCCAGCTGCATCGAGGTGATACCACCCCCTGCACAAACCACACAGCAGGAAGCACCCACCACCACGGCTGGCTCCCAGCACCTCACCGAAGAACACATGGCATTCCAACGCCGTGTGTCAGACTGCCAGAGGCGGCTGGCTGAACAGGTGCGGCTGGGTTTCGACCTCATGGCAGCCAAACTAGATGCCATACGTGGGTGTCTCAGTCCCATCAGGGACCACTTACAGTCCCTAATGGACACCCACAGTCCGCTCCATGCCCTACAACAATCCTTGGCTGACCTCGCTGGAGCCTAGCTGTGGACTCATTAATCATGAACAACAACCTCGCAACCCCACAACGTAGCCCCACGTCCATGTATTAAATAGGGCTGTGTGTAAATATGTCAAAGTCGGTAGGAGGCCTAAAGTAGTGTCCCACATCACATGTGACAACAGAACATCTTCTCGCATACCTACACACACTCAACTGTGTGGACACAGCCTGTTTTGATGGAACACATTGATCCACATGGCAAGAAGTTGGACACGTAAGCGCACAGGTCTACCAGCAACTCTCCCACCCACAATGTCTGACTCACAGAGGTGGAGCTGGCAACAGGGACTCACCCCTAAGTGAAATGCGTCAGTCAGTCCCTCCCTGTTTACGGACACTGCACATTGAGGCACACGATTTGGCATGCTAATCAACACTCATCACAGTTGAACACTAGTGAAGCTGCGTACACTTTATTGGCATGTGCGTGTCAGTACGGGCAAGTCAAGGGCCACAACATGCAGATTAATGCATCATACACTATGCAAAGGTACATGTAGAGGTGCAAGACATGGGGAGGCACAAATAAACACCAACCATGACGGATGCCGACGGTCTCAGCCCACCTTGCCTTGCTGGACGTGTCATGTGGTGTTTGGGGAATGCTCATTGCACCGTGTCAGGGGACACCACTCACGGCCCATAGGATCTGCATAGTCCTGTACCACTGGACAGCGCTGACTGTGTGCTTTGCTGACAGTGAGCAGGTGAAGGAGTCCAACAAGGTCACATGTAGTACTACATTGCCATGTGTGTACTCTCCCTCCAGCGGTGTGTCAGTTTGAGTAACGTTGCCAGGCGCTGCTGTCCACTCACCTTGCACAGGTGTGTGTCGACCCGCAGTCTTGCACGCACATGCATTCTGAGTCCAGGCGAATGCAGCCATGTCCACTGTCATGGTGGGATCTGTGTCCATTTCTCCAAGATGCTAAAGGGTGTTTGGACCTGTGCCATGGGTTACAATCTTTTGTGGCTGCAGGAACGTAGTCACTTGTCCATGAAAGCGAGCACAGCTTCATGGGCAATGAGTTCCAAGATTACGTCATTGTTGACTTCAACGAACACGGGGGCGAGCCAATCCATTAGCTGGTCCAGACAGATGTGCTCCGTCCACGCCGTTTCACCAATCCGCAACACAGCCCAATAGGGGAACGCTTCGATGTGGTCACTGCACACGAGGAATTGTGCAATCTCACATGCCCAACTGCCAGCACATATGCCAAATTCCAAGGCATCCCATGAACGGGTATCACGGTTACACTCCTGGTCGTGGGCCAACAGGGGGCGCACACACATGTCATAATCCAGTTCATCTACCGTTGTGTTGGATAGGCAGACATCCATGGGCCACTTGAATATGGATGATCGGCAGTGGAACCAGGGCTGGACGCAGGTGACGTACGCAAGACGGAAGCTCAGACGGTAACTGATGCGCAACACTGCCAGTGGCAGTGCCCCCAACAAATGCAGCATTCGGTCACGGTACAGTTCCACGTGACAGGGGTTGTGCATGTGCCCGGGATGTTCTGCCATTGCGTTGTTCGCACTCGTAGAACCGGCACTCTTCTGACCTGCGGCTGTTATGTGGATGATATGCCACAGCTCGGAGCAATGAGTCGTATGAGTGTGCAAAGTTTGTACGTATGGGTTGTCCTGTACGTAAGTGTCAAGGCCGTTCCATGCAGGAGCACCTCGAGCAAGGACTTCTATGTGTGGGGTGTGGAGACATTGATCTTTCATTGGCGCCATGTGTAGTGTGGGAGTCGTCATCATCTGCCATGGTATCTCTCTTAGGGCGTACCTGCTGCATGCATTTCCAAGGTCGGGGGTGCAGATGCCCTTCCGCCTTCTGTATTGAGACAAAGGGGCTTTCATCCCTAATGTTAGTCAGACTACTGCTTGTATCCTGGGATTGTGATGTAGCTATCGCTCTGCAATTGAGGCTAGGCCTTGGGCTTATGGTGCACCAAATGTGATGCACACACAACAGTTGCCATGTATGAGCCAAGACCCCGAGCGGCCTTGCGCCACTTGTACAGTCCCATCGTGCGCGGACGCCCTCCAGGTGCAGGCAACATTGCAACATTGTCAATTGCGGGCCGAGTGGCACAGACACTGCAACAGAGACACACGCATCAGTTGGTTTCCTGTGCAGCCCAGATATGAACCACGCCCAGAGGCCAGGGATAATTGTTCACACCCCTACGCTGGCTGGCGTACACTGAGCCAGCCCACTTGGCTTACGTATAAAGGGGGGGACGACGACGCTATGTGACCCAGTTCATCCCCACTGCCTGAGGTGACATGACTGCGTCTGCCTGGCCGATGACGGGACTCAATCATTTAGGGTCCATGACTTGGTCGGTGGCACCGGTTGGACTGCGGCCGGCGCGGGCCTACTGCCACAGGACTATGACTTACTGTGCACTGAGGTAGGGGCACCTAAAGTGCTGAGCGGGTGTGCAGCCTGCGATGATGACGTGTGCACTGATATGGTCTCTGCCATTGCTATATCAAGACCCAGAGTCAAGTGTGCAACTGGTGGACCGCAGTGTAGGCCTGAGCCAGCGGGCAGCCCGGGCCTACCGCCACATGGCGTTGCCTCGCGTTTCACAGAGTTAGTGGCACCTAGAGAGCTGAGCGGGTGTGCAGCCTGCGATGATGACGTGTGCACTGATATGATCTCTGCCATTGCAAAATCAAGGCCCAGAATCAAGTGTGCAACCTGGTGGCCCGCACTGCGGGGATGCGTGATGTGGAGGTTGCCAAGGTCGCGGGCCCCGGGCATGGAGCTTTCACTGGGACGTGGTGGGCCCTCTTGAAGACACGCCTGTGGGGGAAGGTGAGCAGTGAGGCCTGGGTGCGCAGGAGCGGGTAATCCCCGCTGGGCGGCGGGAGGGGCTGGGGTGCAGCAGCCTGTGTGCGCAGGGGCGGCCAAGCGATGTTGCAGTGTGCAATGATATGTACTCTGCCATCATTGGCTGTGGACTCTGTTTCAGATGAGGGACCTGGTGGCCTGCAGTGTGAACCGGCAAGTGGTTGGAGACACACCAGTGGCAGCAGGTGAGCAGTGAGGCCTGGGTGCGCAGGGGCAGGCAATCCCCGCTGGGCGGCGGGTGGGGCTGGGGTGCAGCAGCCTGGGTGCGCAGTGTCCGCACTGTCTCTCCCTGTCCCTCTCTTAATTTCACTGTCTCTCTCTCTCCCTCTCTTTCTCTATCTTTCTCTCTCTTTCTCTCTCTCTCGCTCCCTCTCTTTCTCTATCTTTCTCTCTCTTTCTCTCTCTCACTCTCCCTCTCTTTCTTTCACTGTCTCTCTCTCCCTCTGTTGCTCTCTCTCTCCTACTCCCTTTCTCTCTCTTTCCCTCTCACTCCCTCTCTTTCACTCTCTCTCTCTCTCCCTTTCTTTCTCTCTCTCTGTCCTTTGTTGAGCGCATGACACACCTTCTTATCTTCAATTTTGTCTTGCAGGCTGTGACTTACAGTTTGTCCGGAGAAGACCCGCCATGACTCTTCCAATTATTGATGTTGAGTTGAATTGGAATAAATTGATTATTTTTGGCATTCTAAGATGTATGTATGTTTTTCTTTTTTCGGACCGCACATGGATGTTGGTTGTTGTACTTGTGCGACATCAGGAGAATTGTTGTGTTCATGAATTTGTAAGGTAGATGTGAAATATCTTTGTCGGGGGTGCCCGGGGTAGGGCCTGCGGGGGGTCCTGGGGGGGGGGGGCTGGGTGTGGTGGCGGTGGGTGTTGTGGCCCTCTTGGGGCTCCAGGCTGCATGATCAGTAGCTCCATGGCATCTGTTGTTCTTCAGGTGTGGCTCTGGGCTGGGCTCCCTTTCATGGTGCAGGTTGCCGTCCGACTTAACACCAGGTAGGAGCAGGTGTTAGATCCCTGGGGCTAACGCACCTTATCGCATGTTTTTGATTCTTATCGCCGATCTAGCTGGTCGTTGGGAATGTTGCGTAGTGATGTTTCCGCGGTTTCTTGCACGGGAACGCCTATTCTGCATCTCATTAGCGTTAGTTGCCGGTGTCATCCATGGCGGTGTTTTTTGCGGCTGGTATCGCAGGATAACTGGCAATATGGGCTATTGGCTACTTCAACAGCAATACTAAAACATATTTATTTAAATAATAGTAGTGACACTAGGACTGAAAAAATAAAAAAATATTTATTATGGAATAAATTCATTAAAATTCAAAGCTTTGTGTGTATTATATTACAGAAAAATGGCTATTTACACAACATACTGACTGCAATCAATCATCCACTCATTCATACCTCACTGGAAAGTTTTTTACATATTTGTCAGCATATTAAATTGATTAGATGTCTGACCACAATACAGTACACAATGATATTAGGAACGTAAAAATCACATGGATTAAGCTAATAATAGGGTGGTTTCCAAGATGTCTCAATGCGCGTTTCGGCAGAAAACTGCCTTCCTCAGGAGAGCCACCTCCAATTAAATTTTTCTGTAAAGACAAAATATGACCTCAACCAAGTGTCACAATGTCACTCCTCTATATACACAATTTACAACATTTTTGTATATATTGTCCACATTTTGATGCCAAGAAAACTATCTATGAAGAAAAAGAGAAGAAGAGAAGAAAAGAAAAGAGAAGAAATACTATACAAAAATAATATCAATGTGCATCTAGAAAGTATGCACGAAGAAAAAGCCTAGAATATAAACAAGAAAACCTTGAGCCCAAATATACAGTGTTTTATCAGGCTGGTGAGAAAGAACTCTGAATGTGAAAAAGTGATCAATGGAAAAACCCATGCAAGTGATGATATAACGAAATGAGAGTCAGAAGTGTCGCACCGGATAAAGATGTCACAAAACGTAAGACAAAAGTCTTTCCAAATGAAACTCGTGGCCCAAGATAGTACACGTCCTAGTGACTATGACCAGTCCTGTAAAATTAAACGCTACCATCAATGCACAGCTAAAATATGGTATGTACATGCGATATATATAATGGCAAAGTACAACCATTAATGCAGATAAGGTGAACAGGCGACTTTAACCTACAGCTTATAGGGTCTGGACCGGATGATGACCCTGCGCAAGATCTCACTACCACATGGGGAATACCAAATCAGGGCCCAGCAAAAATTGAGAAACCTACAAGATGCTCAAAGCACTGAATGGCCGCTTTCAGGGGGATAATCCACCGGCCGCTACATTTCATTCATCAAAAACTTCTTCTTCTCTAGACTTCACGTTCATAACCCTAACCATGTTTAATAAAATAGGCAACAATGAACACAGCGATCACCTACCCCAGGAAGTCATGTTAAAAGCTAATACAGCCCTCACACTCGAGGCATGTAAAACCATCAACATAGAAGGGACCCCAAATCTCAAGCGAATAAGGTGTAACCCTAGCAGCATTGAAGCAATATCAGCCACCGCAAAAACATTATACAACCAAGGGAAAGACATACCAACTCAACCAGTGAAAGCATGGGAAAGCCTCATTACGACCCTTGGTGGGAAACTCGCGAAGGGGCTTAGAGACGAGATTGGGACAGCCGGAGGACACCGCAACAAGGCTGACAACCAGCCCAGAATCAAAAAATTCAAACGTACCATAAACCGAACACTAAGGCGGCTTCGTAAAACTCCACAAAACATGGTCTTGCAATGCGTCCTCTGGAAAGCGAAGGTACTATTAAAAAGAAAGAAATGGGAAAAAAAGTTTGAAGAATAACGAACTATGGGCCAAGTTACTTCATGAATCCAAACAAAAAAATAACGCCAATTTTGGCAAACAATCAACAGAATCGAGCGACCATATCATCCTGGAATAAACTCTAACATAACAGAGGAAGTCTGGGTAGACTACCTCTTCAACCATTTCAACAAGAAAGTGAAAAAGGAAGAAGAAGAGGACAAGGAAATGGGGAATGTGAGCAGGGATAGAAGCGACATTAAAATGGATGAACCGACGCATAACTCCGCTCTAGCAGAGCCACGTGATTCCTACGGGAAAACGCAAGATCATCAAGAGGGTGCCCCGGTAGTAGGCTTAGACCCCTTATCCTCCGTCAAAGCGGAATGCTATGGCCCAACAGCAGCTCAGATAAAGAGGCAAATAGCCAGGGGCAGACTTGCAGGTGCCCCAGGCCCTAACGGCATCCCCCCAGTGCTGTACAAACACGATGCAGAATTTTAAAGCAAAGCACTGTCGCCGCTTTATAAAGACATAAACTGCACAACAACAGTCCCGGAGTCCTGGAAAGGATCAATCATCAGTCCAATTTTTAAACAGGGCGACAGAAAAGCTCCAAATAACTATTGACTAATCGCTCTCATTGACGTAGAGGCAAAGTATTAAGCGGCAACAATCCTGGACGAACTATCATCTTGGGCAACAGAAAACTATTATCCCAATAAACCAAACTGGGTTCTGCCAGGGCCAGGGAACCACAACCAACATCATGGCACTAGACTTGTTAATGGACGCAGCCAAAGAGGCAAAATAAAACCCTATTTCTTTGTTTTATTGACTACACTGCTGCCTTCGACCATGTTGACCGAGCCAAACTTTGGAAAAAACTGGAAAGCTTGGGGATACTAAAAACACTTCTGAACCGGCTCAAACTGTTACATACAGACACTTGGATCAGGGTTAAGCTAGGCGCAGGGACACACCTCTCCAAACGAATCGCGACCTCTAAAGTGCTAAAGCAGGGGTGCATCCTAGCGCCCCTACTTTTCAACCTTTTTCTAGCTGATCTTCCAGGGGAATTGGACAGGAGCAAATCACATGCTTCAAAATTGGGAAACATGTTACTGTCAAATCTGCTATACGCGGACGACCTAGTGCTGATAAGCCGGACCCCCATCGGTCTTCAACCCCTTTTGAACACGACAAACAGCTTTTCACCATGGAACGCCCTTCAAATAAATCTTAAGAAAACTAAAATCATGGCAGTAAATTATCAAAAATAGAAAAAAATCAACTGGTATTTAAACGGGCAATGTCTGGACCAGACAACCAACTACAAATATTTAGGAATACTTCTGGATCGCAAAAACTCATTTAAACCCCAGCTGGAGTCCCTGCGGGGGAAGGGAATTATGACCTACCTAGCGATGAAACCACTGAAGAAAATTTTGCCCGACCTAACACTCGATCCCTTGCTACAGGTACTGCGAGCAAAATTGCAGCCGACATTAACATATGGGAGCGAATCTCTTAAAGGTAAAGATGCTTCAGCTCTGGACATAGTAATAGCTAACTCTTACAAAGCAATTTTTCACCTACCAATATATGTTTCACCGGGCCCAAATACGGCTAGAATTTGGGCTCCAAAAACAATCGGTGGAAAGAAGGGGGGCGTACGTAAAAATTTGGCACAAGATCTATAGTGCCCAGGCTGGATCCTTAAATTCACATCTTTGGATCGAGTTGCTTCGCTACGGAAAATCATCAGCCAGAGAATATTTGTTTGACTCCCTTAAGACACTGGGATTGTCGGATTTTTAGGGAACGCCAACAGATCATCCATCCTTCAAAGAAATTGTGAAAAAATCAACACCAATGGTATCTGTCTTAGAAGTCAAGGAAACGCTTGCTAAAAGGCCACATGGCTGGATAGTGCTCAGCGATTATGAAGTACTCAAACCGCAATCCTACTTGAAAATAGGAGTCAAAATAAGGACGAAGGAAAATGTTTTAAAGCTACGACTAGGAGTCATTCCTATAATCCCACATCTTCCACCATGGGAAAGGAGAGGTGGTCCGCAGCCCTGTCGCTTATGCGGAAGAGGTAAGGAGGATATCATCCATGTAATCTACACCTGCCCTAATCTAAAGGATATAAGAAGCACTTTATTACGACCAATTTTCAAGCGGGATGGCATCCGGTCCTGTAGGCAGACAGTAAAGCTGTGCTTCAATCCAGCCGAGGTACAGCTAAACTGCCGGCTCACAAAATGTTTTGAAACTGTAACTAGGAGACTCAAAATCACACAGCATTCGAATACTGACCATAAAATATAGCTGAACCGGGCACCCCTTGATGCCAGACCCAAAAGCTAACAACAGCACCCTACAGTCGCACCGGCACTTTAAACCAACGTTGTCTATATGCGCAAAACATCACCTTGAAGCTAGGCCCAAAAAGCTAACAGCACCGTACAGTCGCACCGGCACTTTAAACCAACCATGGCTACATGCGGCTCACAAACAATTATTTGAGACAGTAACTAAGAGACTCAAAAACACGCCGCATGCGGACACTGGCCACAAAAAGTAGCTGAACTGGGTACCCCTTGATGCTAGACTTAAAAGGCTAAAAACAGCATCTCACAGTCGCACCGGCACTTTAAACCAACAATGGCTATATGCGCAAATCAACGTCTTGATGCTAGACCCAAAAAACGAAGCAACAGCACTTTACAGTCGCACCGGCACTTTAAATCAACGATGTCCTATAAGCGCTAAACAACGCACTTTATCACGCTGTATAAGGACGGCAGCTCAAATCAGGACTATTACTGTGAGCCTAGCATTTTCCGCAGCACAAGACTTACTGACGAGCATAATGCCCAATTGTGTAATTTTAAACAATGTCTAACGATGTTTTTTTTATACTGTTTTATTTACTGAATTGTGGATAAGAAATTTCTTATTGTTATGTGTGTACAAAGGTTTTAATTAATCATGCATAATAAAATTACTTACTCACTCGAGACTCCCTCACAGTTCTAGCAACAACCCTTTGCTTTATCTGCCTGGTAGCTTATGCATTCCTTGTTCCGTGCTTCCATTCTAAGTACATCCTGTGTTCACAGGCTTAACCGTGAATGTTAGTAGAGCTACCGCCATTGGTTTCAAATGACTCCTTGGGCAAGGATTATCCAAAATGTCAGGGGCAGAGGAACAGTGATGTCATTCACCTTTTTACCTCTGGTAACTTCACAGGTTTGATCTGTGGTCCCACCTATAGCCTTTCATCAGCCTTTTGTTGCTGCTGAGGGTCTAGAGAAACAGCAAAGATTAACTATAGAGAGTAATCTTTCCCTTAGAGGCCTTTTCACTCCCTGTTCCAGTCTCTTCCCTCCTGGCCATTTAAACCAGCATCACAAGGGCAGTGCCAGGGATAACAAAGTGAAAGCTACTGCCCCTGGAGATTCTTTTTTACAGAAGACTCGTGCTTTCAGCAGCTTTATTTATGCATTGCTTTCAAATGTCTCCTCCAATAAAAGAATATTTGCCCCAAGCCACGTAACATGGGTTTAAGGGAAAACTCTTCGTTTTGCATCGCTGCTGTTGAATGTTAGACGGCTGTGCATTTTCATAGGGGGGGGGGGTCTGTTGAGTGTTCGAACTCACCTCGTACAAAATGCGCCGCTTCTAGCATAGTATATGGTTGGGGATTCATCGACATACCTCCATGATCCCATAGACTTGTGTCCTTATGTTGTCACCGTTCTATAGGTCGATGGATATTCTCAGATCTTCAGTTTGGAACAGGAAGTCATGAAACCCAACAACTTCAAACTTTGAGGCCATTCCATTTTTGTGGAAGTATAACGACGATCACGACAAGCTAATAGAAGCCACAGGTTGGAATCCACCTGCAACCTGTTTTCGGGGTTGTGAAGAAAATGGAAGTGAGAGCAGCCAATCAGCTTCGAATGAACAGATCGAGGGGATGTAGGTATCTGTTCAAGGGCAGAGACTGACCATTAGAAAGTTTAAGGCTTCTTCTGAGGCGCCGCACTAAGAAGTGTCGCTTCAAACACAATGCAATCTACGAACATCTTTGGCTTTATGTTTATGAAAGTTGGGGGTTCGTACCTACACTTAAAAATTATTCAACAGGGCTTACATAGAACACCTGTGAGTCGCTGCTTCGGTTCACAACAATGATGGCACGTGTACTTAACGTAACAATGCTACCTGTTTGCTTCACGTTTTAAGCCATTTGTGGAAGAGGGGAGCACGACAGACCACAGACACCAGGATTGTGTGTGAAAAAGGCTGCTTTATTGAAACAGGTGCACATTACAGCATAACCTGGGCCTTTGCCTTACAAAACTATAACCTCACTAAACACCTTTAATTACCTATAATAAGCTTCCCCCTACCCCTAACATACCCCTTTCCCCATAACAATCTTAAAAGCTCAATAAAATACTTGCATCAGAGCTGATCAACTGTAACTGGGACCTCTAAAATCCCTTCCATTTTCCTACCTCAATTACCCTTTGAACCCCATTGAACTTCCTACCTAACCTTGAACTTCCTATGTCCTTCAGGCGTGAACTTCCCTACCCATTCCCTGTCAGCCTGAAATGCCGCTGACAAACAATAAACTTCTGTTAATAATGGCAACTTCTCAGCCAACTGTTAATGAACCTGAATAAAGCGACAACCTAAATACATATCTATATATCCCCTTGTGCACCTGTCGCAAGTAAAGCAAGCCAGCCCCCTAGTGCGGAGCCACTCAACTGAGACAGAAATTCATAACCCTTATAACAGGGACGCTCGGGCGGTTCAGAAAAGGGATCCTGCCTAGGTTCCAGCCACCGCATCACTGAGACAAAATGGTGGCTGGTACCTTAAAATGGGGGCCTATATATGCGTTGGGCTACGAAGTAGCCCAAATGGAGCCCAATCCCCGGTGCAGTTGCTGGACTTCACCAATTTCCCCCAAAACCCCGGAGGGCAGACCTCCCTGCGCTCGGCTTCCCCCCAAGTCCCCATTGTCCATATTGCTTCTGTCGGCATCGCTGACAGGGCTGGTTGGTTACGAACTCCCTTTTTTTCTAAATATTTACTAGGCAGCATATTGCCGATGCTACACAGACTGAAACAACAGGAAAGCATTAAACAAAAATAAGCAGGCAACAGGCACACTCACCATCTGGTCCGTCCGTCACGGTCACAGAGAAGAGGACACGTTGCCTCCAGGCGTGCATGATGAAAGCTCACTGTTCACCAGTCCGGGGGCTGGGGGAAATGCACCCATAAAGAAACCTCAGCTGAGGTGGGGTCATTCCAAAAGAAATACATTTGCTTGAATGACAACTATCCTTTCCCGCTGATGGTCATGGGATATTTTCAGGACAATCTTTGCAATTGAAACAGAAGATCAAGTTTTTTTTAACAGCCGACACCGATATAGAAAAGCTTAAGGAACCATAGAAACTGGATAGTGTGATCTCAGTCATTGCTTCATCTTCTCCAAGTACAGGCTCAGTTGAGAAATGTAGGGAATAGCTGCAGAAAGCTAGACCCCCAGAGACTGAGCCACAGAATCAGACTAACTTCCCCAATACTAGGGATGGTGCTTCTGTTAACCGGAGTTCCCTTATAGAGTCTTTATGCTCTAAGTTTAGCCATCTTTTTGATGTTAAACTGTTCCCAAATTATGATTGCTTGGATTCTGTTGATAAACATCTGGAGAAATCAGGATTGGCCTCCCCTGTTGCATTGGTTACTCGACCTTCAGTACACAACCTGACCAAGGAAACCGACCTGTTAAACACCAAAACAACTAGGGTAGCGGTCCAATCTGGGGGTGCAAGTGAACCAGTCAGTCACACAAGGGAGAGAAGACCAGATATGAGAAACACTATGATTTTTGATAGTACAGACAATGAGCAATGGCCGAATATGCTCCCTGCAGTCCATTTACCCCCTGCCTAAAACCCATATGTTGTTGTAGTAGCAGACATGTCTCATTAAGCTCCTCAAGCCTTTGAAACTTCAGACCAATAAAAAACAAAAAGGTGACACACTGGTTTTATAACAACGTATAGGCAAATATTTGTTTTTACAATGAGACTCTATTGGGCCAAAGGGTAAAGTGGTAGGTCTGTTGCCTAAGCATTTTAAAGGTGACCATATCATTGTTAATTATTGACAGCCATCTATTGCTGGAGGGTGAGTACATGAGCCAAAGATAAGTAAAATAGACACAGGGCCTATACAACTCTTAACATTGGGCTTTTTTTTATTACAGCCATCTGTAACCTCCAGTGCATCACTGAAGCCGGGCTCTAAGATACCTTTTGCACTTATACTCAGCTGATGATTTCTTGTCATTAAATAACTATTCCAGTCTATCTGATCTTGAAGAAAATGACTGTCATAGGGGGTTTGGGTTAAATTTGACTTTTTATAATGCCCAGATTCCGGAGTTGGCCAATGCCCCAATTGCAGAAACCCACTTTTGTTGATTTTGAGTGATGCTGTATATACAATGAGATCCTCTCAGACACTGGAATATGTGGCTATTAGGGATGCCAATCTGGAAGTCGGTGCCGGAATTTCTTTATGTGAATTTTAGATCTAATGATGACGATCGCTTCTACAGAGCAAATTGTCACTTTTTGGCAAATCAAGGGCCAGTGCAGGACACATTACAATTCTCTTTTAATGTAAACATGTTACATTTAATAAGCTGGAATGTAGCGGGCTTGCCAGCAAAGTTACGATTGGAACATTGGTTAGAATATATCAACAAGTGTGATATATTTTATTCCAAGAAACTTGGGTTACAAATGATGTCTCTTGTGAGGGATATATTTGCTATAATTTACCTGCATTTTCATCCCCTTTGGGCTGGTCAAGAGCAGGTCTAGCATCATGGCTTAAGTTTACGATAGACTATCATATAAAGATAATTAGTGTTATGGAGGAGAACTTTGGAAAAAAAAGTTTGATTGGTAGTTGTAAATTTTTATAATGATGAACTTTTCATGAGGGATAATCAAAAGTATCAGAACTTTTTTGTCTTTGTGGATGGTGTAGTTAATAGATACTTTGATTTGGGTACAAGTTTCAACCTTTTGCTCGCGGGGATTTTAATGTTAAGCTGGACAGTATAATGTTGTCTCTGTACCCAACTCTCTCCTCCACAAATAATGAGCTGGACTTCAACCAGACTCAGGATCCTAGGGGTCATATGATAAATAACTACTTACTGCTGTATGACCTGGAGAGTGTTATGACCCTGCCAGACCAGCTTGTCCCAACTTATATTAGAAGAGGATGTAGTTCTACCTCTGATTATATTTTTTTACAAGGAATCTGCTAAACCTAACATTGAATGATGGAAGTACAGGTGAGTGTTTATAGCTATTACTAATTCCAATTGGAAGGGCGCAGCGAGGGCAGGTATCATGTGTACTATGTGTGGCACACAATCTCTGAATGTTTTAAGGTGTGCAATGATGACTTATACTACATTGATACACAAGCCTCAGCAGAAATAATGTATTTTTCAGAAATCAAACATATTACTACAAGGGTACATTTACTTTTTGACATTTCAAGGCTTGGCAATGTGCATACAGGAGGCAGTCAAGTCATGGCAGCCTTAAGTAGTCAATCATGAGTAATGTCTCCACTCTCTATTACTACACTTTAAGATCACCTCAGATTCCTGAAGGTTGTGTGATACAGTCGATAATCATCAATGATTTCTCCTATCTAACTAAAATGGCTTCTGCACTTCTTGTAAAGAATGAGTTTGATTTCACCTGGTGATTCCCTATTGCATGGAATAAATGGTCTGCATTTCACAATGCCTGCAATAACCTCTGGGGTCTGACTTGAGCTTAGCACATAACGTTTCTCCTTACAATGGTTTTCCATCCTGAGATATTGAGCATAGCAAATTCTCTACAACCAAAGGAAAAGTGGCAACTATTATGGAGTGAGTAAAAGAATCAAGAGGGTGTTGGGCTACTACTAGTGCTCCTGGTGAACATGTAAGCCTGATATTAATGCACAGTTAGGCTAGCTAATGGTGCGTGTTTACACAAATATATCTTAAAGTTGGTGTAAGAAATCTACCTGGTGAGCTGGGCAGTAGGAGTGACCAAAGACATTTTAGGTGAGCTGGCTAATCTCTCACAGCGGCCTGGTCAGGATACCAGAAGAAAATGACACATTTGTCGCAAATACCTTTATGTCATCAGCTAAAAACGTGGGTCCAGGTCAACACTTAATCTTAGAAATTCTTGCATACGTACAAGAACACAACATATTAAGCCATGTCCAAAAAAAAAATCCAAAACACATTTATAAGATACGAATCCGATTCTAACCGCTAAATATTCAGAGGACAACACTAAAAAAAATAAAAAGTGGAGACAATTCTGTAGTTAACACTTTTTAAAAAAGTCAATGTGAATGATGGTTAAAGTCAACCCCTGTAGCTCTCAAAACAAATCTAGAGTGAAAGGTAAAAACAGTGAAAAGGTGACAAACTAACTTTATGGGTGGGCTTCATAGGGCATTGATAAAAACCTATCAACCAAACCAAAAAGGCAGGGGTCATTGGTGATGTCTGGTGACCAAGTTTCATTCAGAATTAGCCTCTTTACTGTGGCAAACCTTCTTCAACTGAATAGGTTTCAATAAGCCATCTGATAAGAACTCCAAAGGTCGGATACACAGTTTGAGTCATCATGCAGAAGATGAAATCCAAAGCTGAAGTTGGTGTCCATCAACAGCTGATGCTCAATACAAGGACATTGCCTATAATACATTTTTCTAACTTAGTTCCCCTGTTTCACTAAAATTCTTTCCAACACATGCAGCTCTGAGTAGAGCTCCATAATCTAATGTAGGTATATTTAGTCGTCTTAGTAAACTTTATGATTTATTAAAAAAGGTCAAGCTAAGAAATCGAGTCGGATCATGGCACTGATGTCATGTCTTCATCTGATTGACACAGGCACTTCACACTAGTCTCCTGATGGAATTCAACCTTCACATGATCTTACTGTTTACATTTTGGGGGTACCAAATACAGCCCAAACAAATCCACACAGGTTTAAGCAGACTCAATTTCTTTTTTTAAATGGCAGGAATCTCCAGGAATAAAAGTCGAACTTCTTCCGGTGCACACGAAGGAATAGGGCAGAGAGCATTGAGTCGCATTTCTGTCAAACCATACACATTGTCAAGCACTTGAAATTCTGATAGCAGTAGAGAGATCCTACTCTAGTAGACAGCTTAAATCTAACACAGACTCTTGCACAGAAGAATAGACTTTCTAGTCTTCTCTGGAAATCTTCAAGATCCAGAATGTTTATGAAAGCAGTCCATTGGGTCCCAACAAGTTCCTTTGGTTTTTGATGCACAATTATGCCTAACATAGACCAATGCTAAGCTTTCTATAAAATATCCTACACTCACCTGTAAAACAAAGATGCCCCATGCCAATACATTCTTATTGTGTTGCTTGCTATAATTCCAAGATGGTTAAGTACTCAGGGTTTTGGGGAAAAACTGTAACTGTCTCATTGCTCGTAGTATCCCTGTACTACAAAGAGATCCCTCATAGTGAGGCAGGGAAAAAGCATTGCCACTCTTTCTGGATTTCGATCCAAAAGGACTAGCGTGCTTCCAGTGAGGTTTAAAATTCTTCATCTGCAAATCGTTCGAAAGTAGTTGTTTGAGGTGGCACCAATGTTGTGAAGTCCACAGGGCTTTTCTAAAAATGACTCATTGGTATTCTATGACCTCTATTCATTCCGCTCATATAAGGCCAGGATAGAACTCGGACAACTATTTGTATAATGGCTAAGGGTTTGCTAATTTGTTAATAAGCATTTTAATATTCCTTTATAAAATCAAGAGATTATGAAATATCAAAATCGAGAGTTTTAAGAAAATGACTCTTTCAAATTTCATAAAGAGCGAAATGGCCTGTAGACACATCAAGCGTATATCAAGTGTCAAGAAGATATCAGAAAACCTCGAAGCTATAGAATGATGAATATTTCTCTGAAGTTAACTTTCCAATTAGAAAACTGTGAAGCAGGAAGATTCAGCTATCCGTCACCAGATACATGAAACGGACACACTTTCAATAAAAGTTCTTTGTGTGCTCACAAAATAGGCTTGATCACTAGTAGACATTAGTCTTGTCATGAACATGACATGCCCACTAGAAAAGGCTTAGCCATTTAAACGGATATAAACGTGGCCTGACGCAGGTCTATAGAACTCAGGCAACAGTATAGCTGGGACAGACACGTTACAGGGTATTAGGAATATCAACAAGGCATATAGAATCCTTACACGTGTCTTTCACAAAATATTTTTTAAATACTCAGGGGGATATTCTCAAGAACGTGCGATAAACATCACCAAAATAGGTTAATGCGAGTTTTCACATCGCCGTCTATCGCGGGAAAATAACTCCGTATTAATGTCGTACTTTCAACACGGCGGTAACATGCAATAGTCTCCCGATAACGCGTCAAATGTCCGTGATAACATTACCGGGACGGCGATGAAAATCCAAACCCGAACGCGAAAAAAGTTGCGATGGGCCCAACCGCGATAGGACAATCGGCGGAAAGCAGCGCCAGGCCTGCAAATCACACACGTCAGGCACGAAAAATCACTACAAAAGCAGAAAAAAAAACACAAACAAAAACCAAACTACAGCGAAGCACAATGGAGGCAGCCGGAGCAGGTACAGAGGACGGCCAGAACCCCCACAAGCCCCCGGAGGAGCAGCCAGGGACCTCGGGGACAGGGTAGGGCAAGGACAAGAAGAAGAGGAAGATGCGGTTCAGTCCGCAGGAAAACAGGATCCTGATCACGGAGGTGATAGAACACCATCAACAACTGTTCGTCACCTCCACTGTGTCATTGGCAACAAAAAATGCAACATGGCAGTCCATCGTGGACAAGGTGAATGCAGTCGAAGTGCTGAGGAGGACAATGGAAGAGCTCAAGAGGCGCTGGAATGATGTGAAGCGCAAGACCAAGCAGAAACTCGCCAACAACCAGAAGGCAGCAATGCAGACTGGAGGTGGGAGTCCAGCGCCACAGGAGGAGCTGGATGAGATGGAGGAAATGGTGTCCACAGTCATCAGTGGGGAGAAGGTGGCAGGAGTTGGGGGACCGGACACTGCTCAACATGACCTGACACAACAGCAACAGGGTGAGTAATGACCAGGGACTGGGGGGATGGAGGGAGATGGGCACAATGGCACACATGCACAATCAAGCGGAGCACAGTGCACACCCACAATGACTCTGGATCATGTCCCTGATCCCCTTGGCACACTGCAGCACACATAGAAACAGCACGTTGGCCCCCATCGACTATGAGCCCAGAAGAGGCCCACCCACACATCACTTATCTCACAACCAACCTATGCACATGTGTTGAACCCAGCAAAGCTGCGGGTCCGTGAGCCACACTGACAATGCAAGTGACACTGCATGACGATTAGCATGGCTGCAGTCCGATCATCATGACATGGTGCACGCCACCACACTGAGGTGGCTGAGTGTGGACCACATCCGTAAAGGAGCAGGTCACACTCTGACACATCCACCTGCACAAACAACCCCTGACGTCAACAACACATCTGCGGACAAACCATGCCCCAGAGTCCCAACTCCCACCAAGACGCAAATTCACCCAAGTCTGCAACATCTCAGTACTGAATGGGCACAGAAGTCAAAGGCACACCGCCTGAAAGGGACATGGGGCAGCAAAATCAGAGCTGCAGGGGCAACTCTCCCAAAATGCAGCACACACACATGACATTCAGAGCACATCAGCATTGACAACAATGTGGTACAAACTGCAACACGTTTACAACAGGACAGAGGACACAACAGGTGCCACTTGTGTGTAGAAACTGGCCAATCACATTTGGCATAGCAGGGAAATGTGAGATGTCAATGTACAAGTACAAACACATATCCGTGATGTTGACGAAATGTCCACTGTCCCGCATCAAATAGGCAGCTCCTCCTAAACAGTCACAATGTACATTGTCATGCAGTCTGCATGTGAACTTGTACAATGCGTCAACATACATGTGAACATACTGTAATACTGCATCTCCCCTTCACATTGCAGAGGGAGCAGCAACACCTCCTGCAGAGCAGCCCCAACAACTCTTCACTGATGACGATGAGGACATCTCCAACATCGACACCGAAGCCCTCCAAATCCTCATTGACAGCTTCGGCACCCCAACTCCAGGAGCAAGGCAGCCCAGCTGCATCGAGGAGACCCCACCCCCTGCACAGACCACACAGCAGGAAGCACCTACCACCCCGGGTGTCTCCCAGGACCCCCAGAAACAACACATGGCCTTCCAACGCCGTGTGTTAGAGGTCCAGGAGAAAATGGCTGATCAGGTGCGGGTGGGGTTCGACCTCATGGCAGCCAAACTTGATGCCATACATGGGTGTCTGATTCCCATCAGGGACCACTTACAGTCCCTAACGGACACCCACAGTCCGCTCCATGCTCTCCAACGATCCATGGCTGACATCGCTGGAGTCATGATACTGAGACAAGAACAACTGTCCAGTCAGAGTGGCTCCAGCGATGTCAGCCGGGAGTTGGGACAGATGCGGGGGCTCATGGAGAACATGGAGCGGATGACGGCGGAAAGAATGGCTGCCATGGCTGCACACCAGCGAGATGTGCCTGGGACCTTCCATGCCCTGCAGCACATCGTCATGGCATTGCTGCCTCAAGGCCTTGCGCAGATGAATGCTGCTGCTGCTTCTACATCCACATCTCCGCCCCCTGATGTGTCAGTGCCTCACAGTGCGGCAGGCAATCCACCTCTGGCCCCTGTGGTGTCAGTGGCACACAGTGCGGCAGGCAATCCACCTCCGGCTCCCGATGTGTCAGTGGCACACAGTGCGGCAGGCAATCCACCTCCGGCCCCCGATGTGTCAGTGGCACATAGTGCGGCCGACATTCCACCACCACCCACGTGTGAGGCACATGTGACATCAGAGGACGAAGATGTGGGTGAATCAACCTTACTGGTAAGGAGGAGGCAGTAGCATTCATCTCCGCCATATGGCCTGATTCTGCTTGGTTCTGCCCTTTGCATCATCACCTTCCACTGTCCCCCGATACACTCTACGACACTCACCTTGGACCTCGACATGGACTGCCACTTTCTGTTTGGTTACCAATGACACAGCGATCAGACTGCGGACTGAACTCTTCCTCTTCCGATGTACTTGTCATTCCCTGAAGCACTCTGGCTGGCCCTCTACGGGCCAATAATGTGAAGTGGGGTTTGCATGGCCCTGTACTGCTCCAGCTACAACACTCCACTGGATGTGAATTAAACATTCAGAATCGCACAGATCTTTCATGTCTTTGATCATTCAAGTATGAAAGTATGGATGAATGTAGGGTCAGTGATTCCCCCTTACGTCCATGTTGCTCATGTCGTGGGACTTGAGTCACAGGGTGCAACATTGCCGATTGCGGTCCGGATGGCGTAGACACTACAACAGAGACACAAGCATCAGTTACTTCCTTGTCCCGCTCAGAACTGAAGCACGCCCAGAGCCCCGGGCTCATTGTTCCCACCCCTATGCTGGCCTGCCATACGCCAGGCCAGTCCACTCCGCTTACGCTCAGAGGGGGGGGGACAAAACTACATGTCCCAGGTTTTCCCTGTAGTGATCTGCCAGAGATGACATGATGGTGTCCGCACCACGAGACTCAATCATAAAGGGTCCATGACTTTTGGCGTACCGGGTTAATGGCACCTGCTGCACTGCGGCTGGCAGGGGCCTACCGCCACGTGACGATGACTTGCATTGCACAGGGTTAGTGGCACCCGCTGCACTGTGGCTGGCAGGGGCCTACCGCCACGTGACAATGACTTGCGTTGCACAGGGTTAGTGGCACCAGAAGAGCTGAGCGGGTGTGCAGCCTGCGATGATGTGTAGACCTTGATGAGCCGTCCTGCTAATCGTGGTTCGATTTGAATTGTGAGTCCTGCTGGACCGTAATGCATGCCGAAGGCAGCAGTCAGCACACACATGACTCTGCGGTGCGGTGCCGCAGGGTGCGCTGGGGGCCTGTGGGGCGGAATCCAGCGATCTGCTGAGGAGGATGCACCGGCACATGGTGGGCCCTCTTTGGGACACGCCAGTGGCGGCAGGTGAGCATTGAGGCCTGGGTGCGCAGGGGCGGCCAGTCATCGCTGGGCGGAGGACCGGTCTGGGGACCAGGGCTGGGGTGCAGCAGGCGCACAGGATCGCGCAGGCACCACCGGTCACAGCGGCAAACTCGTGGCTGGGTGGGGGGCGCCGCCCTTGCTGACACGGCCCTGCATGTGATGACGTGATGTGTGCGGGTTGGTTTGGGACATAGCCACCTCGTCTCCAGTGTGAATGTGCCCGTTGAAGGTGGTCGGCCACGTGTGTGTAGGCCTATGGACAGGTTGTGGTGGACACTGAGACACACGCAGTAGTCACTTTGGTGGTGGATTTGTGACGTGTGCATTCCCACAGTTGTGAGTTGGGGGATTGTGGAGTTGAGGTGTGTGGTGTGTTCAGTTGGTACTTGCCGATGGGCAGTGCATTTCCATGGGGGCCATCCTCAAAGCACTGGTTGGTGGCGGACTTGCGGACATGTGGGAATCATGCACACTGCCTGGGGAGTTTGCGACGACATTGGTGGACAGGCCACGGTGGTCCACTTTTGTATGCACAGTGATGGCATGCGTGTGGTTGCTGTTGCAGTGATTGTGTGCAGTGTTGGCAGGGGGCACAAGTCGTACACGTGTGCTGTGAATTGCCCCCAACACGTGCGTGATGCCAGCTATGGCGTAGTTCCCTTGCATGGTCTCAAGATGTTCCTGCGCAGTGTGGGGGGAGTGAGGGGCAGGGGTATCAAGCTGACGCACACCGTGATGCCTTCAGGTATGATGAGTCCTGCATGATGTGACCGTAACAGCAGTTTGTGTGGTCGTTACCATTCTCTTCATTCCTACCACGGTTACGGCCACACGAACTTCTGTTACGGTCTTCTCATGCATGGTTTATCATGCCTGTGAGCATTCTGGTTTGTCCAAGTGCAGTACACTGTACCAGATTAGGCATGTGACTATACGGAAGTGTGACCATTGTCACCATTTCTTCCACAGGTTTCTGGAGACACGTTGCCCTGTTGAAGTTCCCCGTTGGGAATGGAACGCGTTGGCTGAGCTTTTCGTTTTGTTTGTTTGTGTATTTGTAATAAAGTTCTTTTTTTACACTACTGTTGACTACTGGACTTCATGACCTGACGCACCCACATTTCGGTTACTACGATCTTGGGTTCTGGGGCATGGAGGCGTCTAGCACGGCTGGCGTTGGGGTTGGTTGCGCAGGTACACTACGAAATGGAACTATCGTGTGGTGCGGATACAGGGGCCCGCCGTTGCTTTTGTGGACATGCATCCATGACATGTGTGAGGGAGTTTGATGGGGCTGGCTGTGAGACTCCTCCGACTCTGGCAGTTGTTGGTTGGAAGGTACCAGGGGCCAACAGGTGCAGCACAGCCAGCAGCTTTGTCTGCGGGGGGATGTAGGTTGTCTGCTGTGTTGGTACCATCAGCCTGTGGGCAATGTGGGTCAGGATGTGGAGGATGGTTGTCCTTTTGAGCCTGTGTTGGCCAATGGCTTCCTCTGGCATTGAGTCTCTGGGGCTGGTGCGTTTTAGGGTCGTCCGCTGTCCTCCACTGCCTAGGTGGTAATCCGGGGGGTGGTCCGGGGGGGGCCTGGGAGTTGTGGCGGTTGGTGTTGTGGTCCTCTTGGTTCTCCGAGCTGCATGCACATGCCGCTGCCTCAAAAAGGCCTGGAGGAACACCAAATCCACAGAAGCCCACAACAACTTCAGAGCCGCCACCAACGCCCACCATCAACTCATCAGAGAAACGAGGAAAAAAGCGATTGAAGACAAAATCTCCACCCACGCGCACAACAGCAAGGAACTCTTCAGCATCATCAAGGAGTTCGCCCAACCCACTAGCGAGTCTACCGACATCCCTCCCTCACAAGACCTCTGCGACAAACTCAGCACCTTTTTCCACCACAAAATCAAGAGCATCTACGACAACTTCGATGAAGACAACCAACACACTGAACCCTCACCAACCACCCCGACACCCGGAAACCAGCGATTGACGACTGGACAGCCCTCACCACCGAAGACACACTGAAGACAATGAAGTCAATCCACTCAGGGGCCCCCACGGACCCCTGCCCCCACCACATCTTCAACAGAGCCGCCAACACCATCGCACCCATGCTCCGCCACACCATCAACCGCTCCATGGCGACCGCCTCGTTCCCCGACAACTGGAAACACGCCGAGGTCAACCCCCTCCTAAAGAAACCCTCAGCGGACCCCACCGACCTCAAAAACTACAGACCCATCTCCCTGCTCCCGTTCCCAGCGAAAGTCATCGAGAAAGCCATCAACAGCCAGCTCACCACATTCATTGAAGAACACAACATCCTCGACTCCTCCCAATCCGGCTTCAGAAAAAACCACAGTACGGAAACCGCCCTCCTCGCCGCAACAGACGACATCCGCACCCTACTGGACAAAGGAGAAACAGTAGCCCTCATCCTCCTCGAGCCTATCAGCGGCGTTCGACACAGTCTCCCACCGCACCCTAATACGCAGACTCTACGACACAGGAATCCAGGACAAGGCCCTCGACTGGATCCGCTCCTTCCTCTCCGGCAGGACGCAGCGGGTCAGACTCCCCCTTTCCTCTCGGACCCCACACCTACCACCTGCGGAGTCCCCCAGGGCTCCTCCCTCAGCCCGATGCTCTTCAACGTCTACATGGCTCCACTCGCCCCCATCGTCAGAACCTATGGACTCAACATCGTGTCATACGCAGACGACACCCAGCTCATCCTCTCCCTATCCAACGAGCCCAACACCGCCAGACGCAACTTTCGAGAAGGCATGGAAGCCGTCGCCAAATGGATGAAAAACAGCTGCCTACAACTAAACACCAACAAAACAGAAGTACTCATCATGGGCCCAAACCCCGATGCCTGGATCGACACCTGGTGGCCCCCCGCCCTCAAAAACCCACCAACCCCCACGGACCACGCACGCAACCTGGGAATCATCCTGGACTCCGAGCTCAAAATGGACCGCCAGATCAACTCTGTCTCGTCTTCCTGCTTCCACACCCTCCGCCTCCTTCGTAAGACCTTCAAATGGATCCCCTCGAACACCGAAAGACCGTCACTCACGCCCTGGTCACCAGCAGACTCGACTACGGCAACGCACTCTACGCCGGAATAAACAAAAACCTCACCCGCAAGCTATAGAACATCCAGAACGCCGCTGCAAGACTGGTCCTCAACCTGCCAAAACACTGCCACATCTCCCAGCACCTGCGCACACTCCACTGGCTCCCTGTCGAGGCGAGAATCACCTTCAAGATGCTCACCCACGCACACAAGGCCCTCCACGGCACCGGACCAGCATACCTGAACAGCCGACTCAAATTCCAGGCACCCCAAAGGACCCTACGATCAGCCCAGCTCTCCTACGCCGTGGTCCCCCGCACCAGAAAGACCAGATCGGGAGGCCGCTCCTTCTCCTTCCTCGCGGCCAAAGCATGGAACGCCCTTCCGCTCCACCTCAGACAGACAACATCGCTCCCCATCTTCGCAAGAAACCTCAAAACCTGGCTCTTCGACAGACCCCCTCCTTGATGGATGGAACCTGCACCCCCCCCACCCCTAGCGACTTGAGACCCTTACGGGTGAGTAGTCGCGCTTTAACAAACCCCTGATTGATTGATTGATTGATTGATTGATAGCTCCATGGCATCTGTTGATCTTCAGATGTGGCTCTGGGCTGGGCTCCCTTTCATACTGCTGTAGTCGTCCTGCTTAACACCAGCAAAAGGCAGGTGTTAAATCCCTGCTGCTAACGCGCCTTATCGCCTGTTCTTGGTTCGCATCGCAGATCTGACTGGTCATTGAGAATCTTGCGAAGTGGTGTTTTCGTGTGTTTTTGCACGGGAACGCCTACTCTGCAAATCATTAGCGTTAGTTGTCGCACTCATCCGTGGCGATGTTTTTTGCGGTTGCTATCGCAGGAAAACGTGCGATGTCGGGAGTTTGCACCAGCTTGTGAATGGGGCGATAAATCTATTGCCACTTTTGCGGCGCTAAAGTGCCGATAAATCGGCGATGACTCCTTGAGAATATGCCCCTCAGCTGTAAATTGAGTTTTCCTTGTCTATAGCTGTCAAAAAGAGTCAGAGTGCACTAACTTCTTTCACCTTGTTAGGTTGGGCAATAAACTGTTTTCATGTTCATGTCATAAAGACACACAAATACACAAAGAGCAGTGTTTTTTTTAGACCGCATTAGCCCTTGGCTTGTTTGTGAAATCCTCTTACACCCATTGGTCGTTTTCAATATCTGTCATATTTTCAATCTGCCCTCAAGTGTGTTGTGCAGGTATTTATTTGCAGTGGGGAATTTGAAAAGAAGAACAGCATCCCATTTACAGTGGAAAGTTAAACCTAGTAGCAGTTGGAACATAGTGGAATCCAAACCTCACAAAATTATTAGAGACGCTAAATTACAATTGGGATTAGTAAAACGGCATCAGTGTGCAAACCTAGGCATGGCATCATGGATTTGCAAGTAAGCGCCGTAATTTGTTTTTGTCATCAGAACAGTTTCTTCTTAGACCTCTGCAATTGACAGTTAAGGTATACTAGGGTATGGTAAAAAAAAGAAATATGATATGTTTCATTCTCTATTTATGAAGTTAGCATTCTTGTTATATTTGTGCCTACTTGTGATACCTCGCTCCTGCTTACTTGGTACTAGATGTCATTTTGCAAGTATCTGCCTGATTTAGAGTTTGGCAAATGGATTGCTGTGTAACAAACGTGACTGAAATCCTGTCTGCCTGATTACAAGGGCCATAAAATGTAATACACGTGTAATAAGATGGACAGGATAACACTAAATTGGTAGTTTTTCCCTCGCTAGGGCATATAAAACATCTTTTAAAATGTCCCTCCTTATTTTTACATGGCATCCTACCCTGGGGGCACATAGGGTAGACCTTAGGGGTGACTTATTTGTATAAATCAGATAGTTAAATACTTTGGAAGTACCATTAAATCCAAAATCGAATTTGCATGCATTTTCAATTTAAAAGCAGCTTGCAAAGCAGGGCTGACTTTTAAAATGACAGCAGGCAACAAAGCAGTGCACACTTAAGTGCATGAAATCTGCTACGCCTTGAAACCTACATGCCTTACCATATACTAAAGACTTACAGGTAGTTTGTCAGTGCCAACTGTAATTACACCTAATTACCAAATTCCTTTTTAATCAGAGCACTGACCCTGGGCTTGGTTAGCAGAGCCCAGGGCACAGACAGAGTCAGTTACCACCAGTATCAGTCAAAAAATTGGGGGTGATCAGGGAAAAAGGATGACTTCCTCACAGAGCCTCCTCCCAAACGAAAGGTGATGGGTAACTAACTTACACCCTGGTAGTCCTCATCAGCGAAGTGGAAAAACCTGGAAAGTCCATCCAAATTGGCATGGGCAGTCCCAGGTCTGTGTTCCACAGGGAAGTCCATCCCCTGTAGAGAAGTGGACCACCTCAATAGCTTTGTATTCTCCCCACTCATCTGCAAGAGCCATCTGAGAGGTCTGTGGTCAGTTTGAACACGGAAGGGAGTACCTAACAGGTATGGTCTCAGATTTTTCAGGGACCAAACCACAGCAAAGGCTTCCTGCCTAATGGCACTCCACCTTTGTCCTCTGGGGAGAAGATGGCTGCTAATGAAGGCAACTGGTTGATCAAGGCCCTCCTCATTTACCTGTGCCAACACTGCCCCAATCCCTTGTTCTGAAGCATCTGCCTGAATCACAAATCCCTTGATGTAGTCAGGGGGCAGTAACACCGGTGTTGTACACATAGGGCCACATGTATCATGCATTTTACTGGTTGAAAACAGACCGATTGCAGATTCAGGTCGTTTGCAATCGGTAAAATGCATTTTGGTATGTATGAAGTCCAATTTGCGATTCGGTAACATGTTATCGAATAACAGAATTGCGAATACATACCGATTCGATATTAGGAAAAGGCGTGTATAGGGCGTCCCTTCCTACTACCGGATTGGAGAGGTATGTAGAAATTTTTTGAGACCAAAATGAGATTGCAAAACATTAGCATTTTACCACCTATGTCAAGTAGGAGGTAACCCATATGCAAATGGGAAGGGGTTTCCAAGGGACCCCTTCTCCTTTAGGAATGGTAGCGAAAACATTTTTGCAGAGCAGGCAGTGGTCCTCTGGACCACTGCCTGCTCTTAAAAAATTAAAAGACAACTTTTCATTTCTCTTTTTTAGGCGCAACCCGTTTAAAAACAGCAGCATTTAAAAAAAAGGATTGCTTTATTTAAAAGCAATCACGGACATGGTGGTCTGCTGAACTCAGCATGAAACTATCCTCGCAGTTTTTAGCGATTCCCAATGGGTCGCAAATTGTGACCTACCTCATTAATATTCATGAGGTAGGTCGATTTACTACCCACTAGGAATTGCTAAATGAAACCCATGGAGTTTTACACATTAGGAATAGCAATTACCTAATTGCGATTCGCAGAAAATCACAATTAAGTAATCACTATTTCCAATATTGATACATGTGGGCCATTGCTATTTTCAGAGTGTCAAAAATCTTCTGGCACTCTGGGTTCCAAATTACTTTCTTTGGCTGCTTTTTAAGCATGAGTCCTGTTAGGGGGTACAATGGTCCCATAATTCTGAAAAAATGGTCTATAATACCCAGTCAGCGCAGGAATGCCCTGACCTGTGTCTGAGCTGTGAGAGCTACCCAATCCACAATAGTTCGTATTTTGGGTTGAAGAGGTTGTACATGGCCCCCACCAACAAGGTGGCCAAGATAACCCACTGAACTCTGACCTATCTGGCACTTACTGGCCTTGAAAGTCAGGCCTGCCTGTTGCAGTGCCTGAAGCACTCCCTTCAGGTGGTCCAGGTGATCCTACAGGCGGGACTGTACACAGCTATATCATCCAGATAAGCTGCACTGTACTGTTTAAGCTCCCTGTTCACCAAACTTTGGAAGGTGGCAGATGCATTTTTTAAGCCAAAGGGCATTACTTGAAACTGGAAATGTCCCTCTAGTGTACAGAATGCTGCCCTCTCTTTTGGTCCTGGAGTGAGGGCAATCTGTCAGTAACTTGAGGTCAAATCAAAGGTACTTTGTAGCCCCTAACCTATCAATGAGCTCCTCAGTGGAGAGGTGTGGTGCAGCGGCCAGGGCAGCTGTCTTCGGAGCACAGGGTTCACGGTTCGATCCCCGGCTCCGGCGGCAGCTCAGCTCAGCACCATGTGACTCTGGGCAATAGCTCGCTTAATTTCCACGACGGCCCCCAGCGCCTTGAGACCCGTAAGGGTGAGTAGTTCGCGCTTTACAAATACGGATTTAGATCAGCTCTAGGTAAAGGGTGAACATCGGTCTTAGTGACTGAATTCAGTCCTCTGTAGTCCGCACAGAACCTTACTCCTTCTTTTCCCTTGGGGATTAGGTTTGGGTACCTGCACCACTGGGTTGGCCCATGGGCTGTCAGAGGGCTCAATTACCCCCAATTCTAGCATCTGAGCTACTTCAGCCTTAATGCTAACTCTGACCTAGTCAGACAACCTGTACAACGTGGTCTTGATAGGTAGGCTGCACCAGTGTCAATGTTGTGTATACACTAGCTAGTGATACCTGGGGTCAAAGAGAACAGGCCGGTAAACTGCTCAAGCACCTGCTTGCAGCCACTGTGCTGTTGGTCTGTCAATTTGGGAGAGAGTATTACTCCCTCCACTGACCTTTCTTTCACATGGTGGAAGAGGAGGTCTTGGCAGAGGCTCAGTCTGCCCCTCTCCTACTTAATTCATGACTATGAACTTGGTCATGCCTGCCGTGTATTGGTGGGGTTTCAACGTATTGACATGCAGGACCTGGTGAGTGTTACTGGGGTTGTTAAGGTGTACCAGGTAGATAACCTCATCCTTTTTCCCTAGGATTGGATAGGGCCCAGTCGACTTGTCCTGAAGGGCCCTAGGAGCTACAGGCTCCAACTCCCACACCAACTGTCCTGGAGTGTACTCAGGCATAGTAGCCCTTTGGTCATCTCAGAGCTTCATGTTCCCTCCAGTTTCCTGCTTGCTTTGTACATGTACTCTGCCATGCACGATGCATTAGGCTCTTCTGTATTTTCTCTAAATTATCTCTATCTATTTGACTTTAGTGTCAGCTTTAACCATGGAAACCTGCCTCTTTGTGTTTTTTTTTCTTTTATACTCCCCTACTGATATTCTGTTATAGTTTGTTGTAATATTATATTTATTACTTATCCGGTAGCATTACATCCGAAGTAAGTTTATGTGTGTGCGCATATGTAAGGAAACAGGCCCTTAGTTGTGTGGCCTGCACAAGTAATGTGTCCACATTTGCCCTCCACTGGAAACCAAACACCCCATTGTATCGCTTGACTATCTCAGGGTTGCGGAGCAGAGCAGCCCAAGGCCTACTCTACTAGTGTATATATTGGTGTGTGCATATATATATATATATATATATATGTGTATATATATATATATATATATACGAGGAAGGGACTGGTGGAACCGCAAGTGATCTTAGATGATGAAATTGAAAAAACAGTTATCAACTTGACAGATATAGACCTCAACAAAGCGGAAAAGCAAATTTTGGCTTTGGGGCTATCCTACTGTCCTGAGTCCAATTTTGATTATGCCAACACTCGGATGGACATTTATAAATTTGTCCGCAAATTAAAATTGAAAAAGCACCATACTTTATTACTCCAACAACAAAAAATTAATATGAATACCTATGCGGAAGAGACTGTTGACCCGGAAATAGCAACAACATCTGAACAATCTCTCCTAGACACCTTGATGGAGCTACAGGATGAAACATATGATTCCAGCAGCCAAAGAAGCGAACAGGTTACAAGGGTGGAAATGATGTCAAAATATAAAAGGAAAACAACTCCATTCAAGAAAAAATCAACCTTTACACCAGTCGCAGTGAGAGATGGAATTGACATTTTTAATGAAAATGTGGTAAATGAAACAAAGAAATTAAACATCAAAACTCAAAACATTAAAAGAAAAGTCAATAAGAGAAATATGCAGTACCACCAACTAATATCAAAGTTACAGAAAAACGACAATATTGTCATCAGAGGCTCGGATAAAGGGGGCAATGTTGTTTTATGGGCAAAGAAGGAATATGTTGAGGAAGCACTATCACAGTTAAACGACAGGGATTGTTACCGCACCAGCAACATTTTAGCATTGAAAGCAATATACAATGACTTCTATGGCAAATTGGTAGCCTGGAAAAGTGCGGGTCTCCCAACAACAGACAAATATAAATTCATTAGAAAAGATAATCCCAAGGTACCCAACATATACTTTATTCCCAAAATCCATAAAAGTACCACGAAACCACCAGGAAGACCGATCATATCGGCACAAAATAGCCTCCTGGAGAATGCTTCAATTTACGTGGACTTCTTTTTACAGGACCTGGTACAACAATTGCCCTCTTATATAAGAGACACTAGTGACTTTATTTTAAAATTGAAAGACTTCAGTTGGAAACAGAACTATTTGCTAATGACCCTTGATGTCGTGTCCTTATACACGTGTATCAACCATAAAGATGGATTGCGGGCTCTAGAATTTTATCTAGGAACAAACAAAACTGCCCTATCCCAACACAGTGTAATGTTGATAAATATGATCAGTTTCTGCTTACATAACAATGTGTTTATGTTTGATAAAACTTACTACCAGCAAATGCGAGGAGTGGCTATGGGGGCCAGCTTCTCCCCCAGCTATGCCTGTTTATTCATGGGCTGGTGGGAGAGGCTGGTCCTCAGTGTCACTCACTAACGAAATATGGAGAACAATGTAAAGTTATTATATCGCTTTATTGATGATCTGTTCATTGTATGGGAAGGGTCTGAGGAGGAAGCTACAGAATTTGTTGCAGCCATTAACAAAAACAATATCAATCTTAAATTCACCTCCACTGTTAGTGATAAAAACATTCATTTTTGGACGTGGAATTGTACATAGAAAACAATAAGATTGAAACAAGAATTTACAGGAAGGAAACAGCTGGAAACTCGGTGTTGCATTCCACGAGTTTCCATCCGAGGCACCTGGTTGAGAGTATCCCCAATGGGAAAATGTTACGATTCAAACGAGCCTGTAGCAACCCCATAGACTTAGCAGTTGCACAACAAGAAAGTAAGAAAAGAATCATTTCACGAGGATACTCAAGAAAGGCAATAGAATTGGCCATAAACAAATCCGCGAAAAAGGACAGATCTCTTCTATTTCAAACTAAAAAGATAAGAGATCAAACAGAACAGCAACAACCATTGGAAACAAGGTTAATCTTGGCATACAATGCCCAACAAAAAGAAATCAAAAAGATTATGCAGCGAAACTGGCCCATTGTGAGGAGTGACCCAGTCATAGGGGACAAATTACCATCTAACCTGGGAGTCACTTATAGAAGAGCCCCTTCCATGCATAACAGTTTAGTAAGTAGAAGTCTAGAAATAAAAGACCAAAGAAAATGGTGGGTACAAAAAGGATTTACTAAATGCAAAAGTTGCAAGGCATGCCAATATGGCACCAATAAGAAAACATATAAGATGGCGTTTAGTGACAAAGAGTTCACCATCAGTAAGCCACTAAATTGTAAAACTGAGTACGCCATATATGTTTTGGAATGCTCTTGCAACCTCAAGTATGTGGGAAGCACTAAGCTTCCTGCACACAAGAGAATCTTGCAACACATCAGGGCGATCAATAATTATGATCAATCGTACCTAGTTGCCCAACATTTCAGGGAAATGCATGACGGCAACCTTAAAGACCTTACTTACTATCTAATTGACACCATTCCCATGAATAGAAGGGGTGGTGACAGAGAGGGGCAACTCAGAAAGTTGGAAACAAGATACATCCTTAATTTTAACAGCAAGACCCCGGGAGGTTTAAACACAACTGAGGACCTATATACCTGTCTTTAGTGACTGTGCAAGATAGCATTAACTCTCAAATTGACCCCTGTACCAAGTTGGATACCCCTTAGGTGCAAACCAATATGAAAATTGGGGAGAATCTTTTGAGACCCTAACTAGGAAGGGAACAGGAGGGTCAAAGCCAGTAGAAGGAAAAGAAAAGTAGTTGCAAGAGTATTTTACTTTAAATAATGGAGGCCGCCCAACCAACCCTAACCACAAGAATAGGGTTTTTTAAATTTTAGAGCACCTTAAATTTTTGATATCACATTATGTAACATATAGGGAGACTGTGTATCTTTCACAGATAGGTGAGCACTTGCACTTTTAGAAAATAGGTAATTGAGTAGGAACAGACGGAACCTGGGGGACCCCAGAATAGGACTTTTTTTTTGGGTGAAACCATTAGTAGGAACCATTGTACAGTTGACACCACGCATTTAAGCGAGAATTTTACCATCAAACAGAAATTGCTTTTTAAAAAAATGTTTGGCCTCTTTGAAAAGAATTTTTAAATGAATATTTATTTATTTATTTAATCATTCTAAATATTGAAATTCATAATATGAAATTGTTATGGTATTTAATATTTAATACTGTTTTAATATTGTATGAATTATTAATTTATCGTATACTTATACGGATTTAACAATATTGACTATAATTAAGATGACATATGTATTTAACATTACAAATTATTTTTAGAAAAACACTCAAGATGAAGGTGTGTTTTTTGAGAGAAAAAAATAGGATAAAGCAATTTGTTGCAATATATTGAAAACTTGCAAAACAGTATGTGCTCTATGTCTATTAACTACCTCCAATGACAATGAGCTCAAGTCACTTTAAAAGGGTGCAAAAAAATCATAGGCGTTGTCATGTGATCAAGGTCCGGCTGGACCGAAACGCGTTATGGCTGATGTGAAATAAATTATTGAAGCACTTACTTTGTGGTCCGCGCCTGCTTTGGTCGACAAGGATTTGAGGAAGAAGGCAGTTGAATTGGATATATATATATATATATATGAACAAGGCCGCATGTCTGGCGGCCGAAACCCGTCATCTGGACAATTGATGTGTGAATAAACCATCACTTTGCTTTGACACATTGCTTACGGAGTCTGTTTCCTGATGTTGCGCCATTCCCTTGGAGTGTACAGCGTTAGGAGGTCGTTGTGAATATATATATATATCAGGTATGTTATATATCATCCTTTATAACATACTGTTTGGCTTGTCAGCCTTAGGGTGGTCTTGCCCCTAAAATTTTGACTCCCCCCTCCATTTTTTCTGACTTCGGTTTTGCTGGCATTAGGACTCTGAGCACTTTACAACTGCTAACCAGTGCTAAAATGCTTGTGCTCTCTCCTCTAAACATGCAACATTGGCTAATACCCTAATTGGGATATCTATTTTACTTACAAGTCCCTAGTAAAGTAGCACTACCTGTGCCCAGGGCCTGTAAATTACATGCTACTAGTGGGACCACAGGACTAAGTGTGCCACCCACTTAAATAGCCCTTTAAACATGTTGCAAGGCCTGCCATTGCAGAGCCTGTGTGTGCAGTTTTAAACTGCCATTTTGACCTGGCAAAATAAACCTTTTTCCAGGGCCAAACCTTCCTTTTAAATACATCACACATAGGGGAGGCCCTGGACATCCCAGAGGGCAAGGCGCAATGAATTTAAAAAGCAGGACATGTACTGTTAAGTTTTACATGCCCTGGTAGCAAAAAACACTTAAATTAGTTTCGCTCTACTGAATGGCCTATCGCTCCCATAGGATAACATTGGAGTTGCCTTATTATGTTTTTATAAGTGTAATATCCACATGGGGAGGGATAATTATTTCATAGTTGGTGTCTCTGGAATCACAATTTAAAATCCTAGCTCATGGTGAAGTAAGATTTTAAACTTCAGTTATGAAAATAGCACTTTTAGAAATTCAGAATTTTCTTGCCCTAGCCCTTTAGTGCCTGTAGCCTGCCTCTGGTCACATGGCTGAGTGTAGCTGACAGTTGACGTGTGTTTATTCTTACTAGACAGCCACATACAAGAGGGAGCTTCGGTGTTCCTACATGGGCTTTCACACGCAGGATGGGAGGGAGGAGATGGGCACCTAAATAGACTGTGCCCTGCCTCCAAAAAAAGGGCTGCATCCCCCCTGCAGTTATTCCAGGGCAGGGAAGGCAGAATGCCTTGGAACTTCAAATGAAAACCTCTATAAGCTTCTTCCCCACTTCAAAGGCACAACTGGGTATAAATACTAGACCTCAGACACCAACCCTTCAGCACACTTCTTGACCTATGGATACTCTGCCAGGAAGAAGGACTGCCTGAAAGACTGCCACTTTGCTGGACTTCACTCTGCTGGACACCTCCTCCATCGTGCCTGTATGAGAAGGACTGGACCTGTACCTCTTGAACCCAGAACCCAGAGTGACTCCAAGGGCTAGTTGGCTGGGCTCCGGATCTGAAGCCTCAAAGACATAACAAGCTTCCAGCCACCTTGCATCTGCACCTGGACTCTGTCATCTGTGAGCCTACCCTGCCAAATGGTGCCACCCCAGTCCTGGACCTTTGGAAGCCGACTTAAGGTGCTCAGCTAGCCTCTGTGGATCCAAAAGAACCGATGCATCTCTGCTGCTGCATGGATTTGACAAATCGCACAACCTTGCATTGCCAGGGCCACCTTCGGAACCGCCGCTGCACGATGCATCCTCATGACAGGCACTTGCGTCTTTCATCAACTGCAGCCCTGACAGACTTCACATCGCAGCCTCGCAGCACCTCAGACTCGACGCATCTCGCCAACTCCACGACGCATCCCTGACTCCGAACTTCATATTGTAAGCATTCACCAAAGGGATCGTTAATGCTGACACAACAGGACTTCGCAGCACAGTCTTGCCGCATCTCGGAACTGATGCATCGTTTTGGCTGCATGACGCATCTTTGGCTCGGATTCACGCAACGCTCCGCAAACCATGATTTAAGGTACTCTGCCCAGCAACCCTAACTAACTCCTTGTAGCCAGCCTGCGCTCCATTGCAGTCCGCCTGAACTTGTAGCTTTGTCCCAGTCCGGCATGACCAGATACCCACAGTTGGCGCTCTACTCCTTTTGGTGCTATTGTCTCTAAAAACATTAACGTTCAATATCTCTGGTTCTACTAATTGGATTTTTGTCGTTTTGGCCTTGTTGTATTTATTAAAAATCAGTCTGTTTTTCCTAAACTGTTGCGGGCTCCTTTTGTGGTGTGTTTTACTGTGTTACTGTTTGATATGGTAATCAAATACTTCACACATTGCTCCTGAGTTAAGCCTGACTGCTCTGTTCCAAGCTACCCGAGGGTTGAGAACAGTTTAATTTAGGCCTTGCTTGTGACTTCACCCTGGGGAGAATTGTGGTTACTGCTTGAGAAGGGTTTCACCCCTCCTCAACCAGTAACCCTTTCTTACACATATGTAACAAAAAAGTACAGTTTTTAAAGAATATATGTATATATATATATATACACACACACACACACACTCCACTGGGTAGTTATAGTTAGCATAGTGTTTCCGTAGACAAAGCCTTTTTTGTGTTGCTAATAACTTTGGTGCCATTAGACGAGTCTGCAAGAAACTTTCCAAAATAGTGCTACTTTTTGGCTAGTTTGCGTATTCAAAGTTTCAGGGTGATCCCTCAAGTGGGGGTGGAGAAAAAGGCGGAGTCCCAAAATTAATTTTCCCCATTCATTTTTCCATACGAACTTTAGACACAGCTACAACCCACACTGCTGACTGGATTTACACCAAATTTGGCAGAAAGCTAGATCTTGGTCCAGAAAGAGTGATTTTTTTTTTTATTTGGTGTAAATCCATTCAGTAGTTTTTGAGCAATTAATGCTCAAAAACTTTGCACATATCATGCTGCAGATCATTTGTGGATCCTTCGTGATGGATCCATGAATCTGCAAGGCACACCTCGCATTGTGATTGGCTGGCTGCAACTTGAACAGCAAGTTGCAGCCATCATCTTATAACTTGGGGACTGGGTCCCTGTGCCCTCAGAAGTTTTACTAAATGGGTGGAACGGGGTAGGGTAGAGGTACCCTCGCTTACTGGTTGAGTTGAGGGTGTTGTGAGTGGATTCTCTCTATAGTTGAACCACATAAAGAAAGTATGTTTTTGATCCTACCTTGGATTTGCAGACCCAGCATGGCGTTCAGCTCAACCCTGTGAGTGCCACGATGGATCCACGAATCCATCTGGCCATTTTAAACAAAAAAACACACATACATACAGATGCACATACTCACTCACTCATATAACCACACAATCTCATACATGCACAGTCACATAGAAACCCACACAATATCAGACAGACATAGCCACATGTACATAAGCCTTCAAACACATTGTCACCCATGCATCCCGAGAACTGTACACAACCTCACACACATACACACACACAATGCAGCACTCACCAACACACCCACAGAACAGTCCTTCATACACAAACCCTCCCCATCACACACAAAAGCCTCCATACACACAGACACACTGCCTCACAATCCCATAGACACAGCCATACAGACACCCACACAACTCCATGCACTGACATACACATAGATACATGTAGACAACCAGAAACGCATAGTCACTCACAAAGTAACACACCACATGACCACACACACATACACTCACACAACAGCACACACATATATCCACACAACTCCCACATACTAACAGAGAAAGCACCACACACAATGCTGCACTCACACACACACAAAACACCCCCACACACTCACACATAACCCTACATATACACAGAGACACACATACCCTCACAATCCCATAGACACAGTCATACACATACCCACACAACTCTGTGTAATCACATACACATGTATAGAAAACCATACACATAGGCGCTCACATACTGACACAATGCCACATGACCACACACATACACCCACACAATGATACATACATGTACCTATACACCCATACACTGACAGAGACAATACCACACAACCACAGACACATACACCCATATGTTACACTCACACACATATACAACATCCCCATGCACTCACACACACAACCCTTCCCCAACACATCCAACCCCCCCATACACAGACACACACAGATTCTCACAATCCTATCAATCCTAGACACAGTCATACACACACAAGCACATACACACATAACTCAATGCATTCACATACACATAGACATATAGAGACAACCGCACACACACAGTCAACCACACCAACACAATACCACACGACCACACACACACATACACCTACACAATGACACACACAGATACCCATACAAACACACACACACTCACAGACACAACAGCACACAACTAAACACACAGTGCTACACACACCCATATTATACCCCTACACAATCACACACATGATTACCCCCACACACAACCACCCCCACACAGTCACAGCTACCCTCATAATCCCATACACACAGTCACATAAATGCCCACACAAACCTACACACTCTTAGACACACAGATATGTTTGCAGCATCTCATACACACATACTCACCCACACATCCACAGACCCACCCCCACACACACAGGCTCACATTCACCATCACAACACACACAGTTACAGACACAGCAACACAATCTCATACATACAGTCACAGACACACCAATTCAACATGACACTCACACACACACACAGGCACATGTTCCTAACCCCACACACACAATTTCACCCACACAACTGCTGTCACACAAGCACACACAGACATACACACCTCCACACGCACATTTATGTACACAGACCTACACACACATTCACCCTCACAACACCAAACACTCACACACAGACACCCATTCACAATCGGACATATAAATAGTTACCCAGACAACCACCTCAACACAGACAGAGGAACACTCATCTTCTTAACACACAAACAGTATACATACAGTCACTTAAACACCCACACAACCTCGCACACTCATACATAGACACAGACACATGTACATAATCTCACACACACACATATATTCACACACACATCCACAAAATCTCACACACACATATGCACACAGACTTATACAACACAACACACTCACGTACACAAACACATTTAGAAAACCCCAAACACTTATACACACACAGGCACACATACTGAACCCAGACATACATTTACTCACCTACACAACCATCTCTCACACACAGATACTCAGAATCACACTCACAACACACTCACAACACACACACACCCACTTGGGCACTCAGACAAAACATACTTATTGACTTACACTTACTAACATAGATCCACAAATGCAAACATCACTCACACTCATATATTGTAAGTACTCATCCAGACATATACACAGATGCAGAAGCACACAGTCCCAGACAGACACAAACTTACATACTGACATATTGTTACACATTGGCACACGCACACATATATGCTGAACAGCACACACAGACATGCTATTAACTGTTTATAGAGTCACACTATACACAGACTCATTCATTCATATACAAACATAAACAATTATAGACTACAACACACACTCTAAGATATCCACAAACTAACAGATAACATATAGTTAATCTCACGTTAAACCAAAAGAGATTCTGAAATTCTTTTTTAGGGTGGTTTTTAGAACATGTTTCATATATATATATATATATATATATATATATATATATATATATATATATATATATATATATATATATATATATATATATATATATATATATATATCAGTCCACCAAAGAGCAATAAAGCTGGGTACGCGCACTCCATCTATGGAATAAAGGTTCACTTCATCAAGTTTGTGCAGGAAATATTTATTCCATTACTCAGCAAATATCCAGCCGAACAAAACCCTACGCGTTTCGGCGTTCTCCGCCTTGCTCACGGGTATGGAATCAACACAATCCAGCGGTATTTCATAAACTTAGCATGTGTGACGTAAACAACAACATAAACAATAGACAAAGGACTAGTGCACTCCCAGTGCCACATGATCACCCAAAAAGCGGTCGGCCATATTATAATGGTAAAATCTCCCTTAAACCTTAATACTCTCATTCCATCCATCAATGGTTTGCGTACAGTTGTAGCTTGTAGTGGATTATTAGATCATATGCCACATTGAACACAATTACTTGAAATAGTTCATTTTCACATATCACCTCATTCCATTTTTGTAACTTATATAAACGCAGCTTGAAAATTACACATAGCTTGCGTTAAACCTGAAATTCATGATCAAAACAGTGATTAGTAACAGTATTGATCCGCAGTTGATCAATTGGGCAATATATATATATGTATATATATTCACTGAAAAAACCATAGGTGTTTTAGGGACAGTTATAGTTAGTTGGACATTGCACTCGTACAAAACCCGTAAAATTCCCCCGTTATAGTTAGTTCAGCTAACTATAACTCGCGCCCCCGCAATGCACTGCTGATGACGTCACATATTACATCACTCATGACATGGTCGGTGACATCACTGATGACATCACTGATGACATCTCAAATGACATCACTGATGACATCATCCATGTGATAATTTCATGCATCTTCTCACACCCTAATATAACCTTTGATACACCCACTCTAAATTACAGACTGCCATTCTCAAAACCATACACACTCCAACACCAATAACTACATACCTACTCACTGATTCTTAGGTCTACACACACATCCACTCACTCACCCGTACAGTCACTCATACTTATGGTCACTCAGTACAGGACTATCATATGCACTCATACACCTACATAGACACTCACACACCGCCACTCATCCATAGAGGTACTCACACACCTAGTCAGTCATGCAAATAATTAATCACACTGCCATTTACTCACCTATACAGTGATACACACACCAGCTCACTTACTCATACAAATACTAGCACATTCTTACACTCTTATACAATCACTGATACAAGCACACATGCATCCATACAGCCACTCTCACAATCACACACTCTCAGTTATAGCCTTTTAAATACTCTAACACACATATATACTTCCTTTTACATATGTTGTTACTCACACATGTACCACTTAGATATACATTCACTCACTAACACACCGATACACACACTCACCCACCCAAGCAGTCCATCACAGATGCACTCTTCAAATCATGCACCCAGTGAATCACCCACTCACACATCTATGTACCGAGTCACACACACCCCACCCACACAAACACTCAGGCACCCATACAGATACTCAGACAAACAATCAATAACCCATATAGACACTCATGTAGCTAGTCGCACACCAACAGACAAATGGATACAGACATTCACACAGTTTAGTCAGTAACCCATGCATTCAGTAAGATACGTTTAATCACTCACTTGGAGAGTCAGTCACGCACCTACTCAATCACCCATTTAGACCCTTATACACCCAGTCATTCTTCAATACGCCTTTGCCTATATATATTAAACATATTTAAACTTTACAGAAACACACAGTCACTGCATGATGTCATCAGTGATGTCATCAGTGATGTCATCAGTGATGTCACTGACCATGTCATGAGTGATGTAATATGTGACGTCATCAGCAGTGCATTGTGGGGCGCGAGTTATAGTTAGCTGAACTAACTATAACGGGGGAATTTCACGGGTTTTGTACGAGTGCAATGTCCAACTAACTATAACTGTCCCTAAAACCTATGGTTTTTTCAGTGAATTTGTAAGGTTCTTTAAATGCTAATTTCTAACTATAACGTGCCTGAAACCTATGGTTTTTTCAGTGAATTTCAAAGGTTTTTTAAATACTAATTTCTAACTATAACATGCCTGAAACCTATGGTTTTTTCAGTGAATTTCAAAGGTTTTTCAAATGCTAGTTTCTAACTATGCCTACAGAGGTAGTACATGTGAAGAAAGAAGAAAAAACGCACAGAAAGAAGCAAAAGAAATGCAGAAAGAAGCAACAGAACTCCACAAAGACGAAGAAAAGTGCACGAAGAAGCAAAAGATGTGCAGAAAGAACCAACAGAGGAGCAGAAAGAGGCCTTGTTCCAAAATCATCCTGTGCCCACAACTTTTTCCGACGTGTACTGGTGGTAACTGACTCTGACTAACCAGAGCCAGTGCTATGCAAAAACACACTTAGAATACAGTGAAAACACCTACATACACTAGGGAATACTATGAGTTGGGGTACCCCTGTGATTAGCATGACCTCCTCTGTAAGTCCCTAGTACATAATAGGGCAGGGGGATTAAAACTACCTCTTAAAACGCGCTACAGGGCCTCCGTGGCGCGTTTTAGGTTGCTGGATTAGTCCCCTTGAATCCTGAGTGTCCCTAGGCCCAACTAGCCCCCAGGTACCTACAGTTAGGACCACAGAGCTGAGTTGCAGAGAGGCGTTCCGAGGCCACGCACCTTTTTCACCTCTCTGCAACGCAACTCTGTTGTGCTTACTGAAGGTACCTGGTGGGCTAGTTGGACTCCAGGGACCCTCAGGATTGAAGGGGACTTAATCCCCCAACTTAAAACGCACCACAGGGCCTGTTTGCACACATGTCACCTCAAGCCCCGCCCCTTCCCTTCACCACTGTGCAACGCGCCCCGTGGCGCATTTTAAGTTGGGGATTAAGTCCCCTTGAATCATGAGGGTCCCTGGGGTCCAACTAGCCCACCCTGTACCTCCAGTATGCGCCATGGAGCGGCGTTGCAGAGAGGTGTTCAGAGGCCCCGCCCCTTTTTACACCTCTCTGCAACACAGCTCTGTGGCACTTTCTGGACGTACTTGGTGGGCTAGTTGGCCCCCAGGGACCCTCAGGATTGAAGGGGATTTAATGCCCCATCTTAAAATGCACCACGGGGCCTGTTTGCACACATGTCACCTGAAGCCCCGCCCCCTCCCTTCACCACTGTGCAAACGCGCCCCGTGGCGCGTATTAAGTTGGGGGATTAAGTCCCTTTGAATCCTGAGGGTCCCTGGAGTCCAACTAGCCCACCATATACCTCCAAAAAGCGCCACAGAGATGCGTTGCAGAGAGGTGTAAAAAGGGGCGTGGGCTCTGTACACCTCTCTGCAAGGCAGCCCCCTGGCGCATACTGGAGGTTCCTGGTGGGCTAGTTGGCCCCCAGGGACCCCCAGTATTCAAGGGGAATTCATTCCCCATCTGCAAACGCGCCAGGGGGCGCGTTTGCAGAGTGCTGCAAGGAGGGGGCATGGCCTCCGGCGCGATGCCGGTCTTTTTATTTTTTTTAAGAAGGGGGGCTGTGTGGCCTTCCTTCTTTTTCTAAATTATTGGCCCTGGGGACCCCATCCCCCAGGGCCTGCCCCCTATTTTTTTTTAAATTTGGAAGGGGGCCGCGTGGCATGGCCTTCTTTTTTTTTTTTAAATAACTTATGGAGGGGGGCTGCGTTGGCCCCCTCCTCAGGCCACTTATGGCCCCGGGGACCCCATCCCCCTGGGCCGGCCTTTGTTTTATTTATTTATTTATTTATTTTTAATTACATTTTGGGGAGGGGGGGCGCGATTTTCTCAGGAACTACTGAACGGATTTACACCATTTAAGCAAAAGGCACGACTCTGAACCAAGGGCTACCTTTTTGCCAAATTTGGTGTAATTCCGTTCAGCAGTTCGGGCTGTAGCTGCGATGAAAGGTTCCTATGGAAAATTGCATGGGGAAAACACGTTTTGGGACCCCCCCTTTTTTCTCGGCCCCCGCTTGACGAATCACAGATAGGAGCGTACCGGAGCGGGCCACAAAGTTTGAAAATTTCGCAAAGATTCGTCAACCGGCGCCAAAGTTATTTCAAATAGAATGTTGCGGATTTCCTATGGAAAATAGGTCCTAACTATAACTATCTACTGGCGACCGCCAGTAGATAATATATATATATATATATATATATATATATATATATATATATATATATATATATATATATATATATAAAACATACACAGTGTGCTTCATTTTGGACAAAATGTGGAACAGTTTTATATATATATATATATATATATATATATATATATATATATATATACATATATATATATCACTCCCATCGGGTAAACAATCCTGTGCAGCAAATCAGAGCAAGCCTGCTGCGTTCCTCCATTAATATGCCCAACGCGTTTCGGATCCCTTATTATCCTTGTTCACGGGCAGCGGTATTGTTATCAAGAATCGTCTCCAGGGACTGCCTATAAATACCCACATAATCTTCTTCATTCAACTCATGTGAGTATGTAATAATCAACAATGCATGATGGGATAGGTAGTCCAAAAACATTACGTTTTAATAATAACCAGTTCCGCTCAATTCATATATATACATTCACCATGATAAGTTTGAAAGTCAGCATTCCGCTGGTTTTTAGAACATGTTTTATATACATATATATCTATATATATATATATATATATATATCATATATATATATATATATATATATATATATATAGATATATATATATATATATATATATATATATATATATATATTCCACCAGGTTTCCCACAGCGTGTCTAGCTGATAATGGGACACGGACAACAATTTTGTGCTGGTAATTTATTTCTTTTTAATAAACATGGCAAGATGACGGGTTTCGCCCACCTCCTGGGCTTGTTCACATCACGAGATTGAATACAAAAGCCATCTTTTTACAACACACACCATGTGATTGCCTGTCAGCACAGTGAAAATAAAAAACAGACTATACATAGAATATATCTCAATTGTCAAACAAATGCAGAAAATGCTATATGTCTTACTGGCAAGGTATAAACATTGTTAAAAAGACTGTACAACCTTGAAATTGGAATTAGAAAAATTGAATATTATAGCATAAAACATAACATAACACTTGTATTTGTAAAGCGTACATATACATATAAATAATCACCATCCAATTCATATATGTACAGTTAAAATTCCTAATTATTTCTTATTAAACCATTTTATAGTCAATTACGCTGGGTACTGGCATCAGTGCTATTTGTATGTATGAAGAGGAAAACTCCCTGCATAGTGCTGGGGTTCTATGGTATTGTGCCTTTCCGAGATAAATAAAGTGCATATGTGCTGATTTAAAAGCCTTTTTGAAAAACTGTCTTCTATGTCCTTTGGAGAGAACTATTCCTAAACTTATTTTAGATTAATATCAAAGTGCATAGTGCACTTTTCTTCTCTATAGGTATATCACAGTATTCAAATTAATGACAATCATGCAATGCATACTACGTGACTTTTTGAATAATTTAAATCAGTTGATGTCCCGCCATGACTAAAATTATGACAGATCTAAATTCAATCCTGGCTACTATCAGCATAATGCAATTTCGATGACAATCAGTCTCTTGATGAATCAATTCATTGAGATATTTGTGTCTAATAGTCTGTATATATTTGGTTTTTTTGGGCACACCAATGTAGCTAGAATGAAAAATAGGATTCTGGAACCTGAAAGATATCAAGAAGAGAAAAAAAGCATTTTAGCATTTGTGATCAACAACTGATTTAATGAATGCAACAATTGACTGCTCACCAACTGGGATTATTTAATTGAAGATGGTGCAAAAACTTGCCCTCTTCTGTATCTGTGGCATGGTGGATGGAATTTTCTGTGCAATTGCACAAAGAACTGTGTCACCAGCCACCAAAGGTGGATCCGCAGAAGAGGTTGAGGCCTCAGCAGCGTCTCAGGCAATCTCTGCTCTTGCGAACTGCCTCAGGTGTATTGTTTTCAAATGTTTTATCATACTTGGGGTGCCATGTAAGTATGTTTTTGTCGTGCCTCTTGATAGCTCCTTCTGTCAAAAGTTGAATTTGACAATATTTGCCACTACTTTATTCTCTCCCAATGGGATGGTGAAGAAATTCCAAGCAATGGACTGCTTCTTGGGTGGTGGCTCCTTCCGAGGTTCTTGATCCTCATGCTTCAGGTCTTCAACTGAAGCCATTCTCACAGTTTGCCAAGAGAACAAAGAAACACCAGCAAAAATGCAGCCTGAACTAGGCATTGGTGTGAAAATCTTCCAGACTCACCCAAGGATGAAAGGAAGGGTGGAAACCTTGAGTTCAAGATGTTTGCCAAGTGCAAAGCTGCAAGTCCAGGAAAACATACAAAGAACATGTGAAAAGTAGAAAAAGGGCTCTAATTATGTGAGTTTGAAAGGCTCTTTAGTAAATCAGTTGACTCCATTTATATTTTTAAAGAGTCCTATATGTGTAACTCAACTTTAAACAAATTCTGGTGGAGCCACAGTACTACAGCGCATCCTGGAGTGGAAGTTTGACCACATGGTCAGGCATTTGACCTTGCAGTGGATCCGCAAATCCAAAATACAATGGAATTTTGTTTTAACAACCCATATTCATTTCTCTATTGTTTGACATTATTTGTATTTACATAAATAAGGTAATAATTACTAGACCACTAATTACAATGGATATTGTTGGTGCAGGATGTGTGCACCATCAGTGTTCGGCACTTATAGTGAACAGGGTGCAGGAAGTGAGGAAGTGATAGCAGTTCAATCAAGGTGATACAAATTAAACTTAACATTAAAAAAAGAAACCTTTGAACCTCAATGAAAAATCAAAGGTTTAAGTGAGGTTATAATTAGGAATGGAAATATGTTATTCAATTGCATCACAGTAAAAACTTTAGAACTTCACAGAAAAATCCTAGGGTTAAAGGAGCTTTATAGTTGTGTAATATGTCATTTTACATTGCCTATCATTTCAAATCTAAAAGAACACTGAAAATCGACAGATAGTTCATCTATCAATCAATCAATCAATCAGGGTATTGTGAAGCGCGCTACTCACCCGTGGGGGTCTCAAGGCTATCCTAACTATAACTTACGCCGCTACCATGCACTGCTTATGACCTCACATATTAGATCAATCATGACATGTTCAATGACATAATTGATGACATCTCAAATGGCATAATTGCTGGCATCACTTATCACATCACTGATGACATCATCCATGAAGTACGGCAGTGTACTTTACAACTGTACTAAAAGGAAATATTTAGTTAGCTGAAAGTGTTGCTAATGTTAAAGGGCCTCAGATATGCTAACTACAATAAATGGTTGGTGAATTTCTTCTGTGGTTTTTACATTCTAAATGATAGGTAATGACATGTCACCTAACTACAACGTTCCTTTAACCCTAGGTTTTTCAGTGAAATATACTCCTTTGCAGTTTTCAGCAAAGGATGTGGACAGACATGTTCTCAGGTTCAAAAAGAACATTCATTTATGTGCATAGTGGTACCATGCTCGCAGTGGATAGGGCTAATTTCAGGGTTTTTTTAAACATTGATTTGTGCCAGTCACAAAAGTGAATGCACTTTTTACATCAGAGAGTGCCTGCCTACACTGTCTTTAGTCCAAAGGAGTAAGTATGGTTTCTCTATACACTTTTGGGTCTTCTGAACTGTACATGTGGTCCACAGAGTAGTAGGGCATGTTGCCACTGCCAGGCTGACAGATAGGGTGTAGGACTGAAGGATTGTGAGGGATGTGGAGTGGGCTGGCCATCAAGTGAATGCATACACCTAGATTGTGTTCCACGGTGAGCCAGGTGTGTAGGGATGATCATTTAAAGGTTGTTAGTTACTAAGATAGTCTGATATCTGGTGTGTTATTGTTGGCATCCTCTGTGGCTTTATGTTACTAATACATTCCCCATCTCCTTGAAGTGCAGTATGCAATGGGAGACTGGTCATCAATAGAAAAATGCTGTGACACGAGTGGAGAAGCAATATTATTGTAGGAAGCAAGCAAGGGTAGCATGCAATGTCATTGCATGAGTTAGAGTAGCAACATACACAATTAAAGCAAAAGCATTACTAACGCAGTATTGACATAGGCTGTTCTTCTCTGCACCTGTCCCTTCGCAAACCAATTGTCTCTCTGTGTCCATCACCTTCCCCTTTCAGGTTTTTAATATTTCCCTACCCAAACTTTCTTTCCATGTGTTGTTAACTACTCTAATTACCTTTCCTTACCTCGTCCAGTCCTGAACCCCTCCTGTAAACAGTGTTATAAAACAGAGTATGAGTGACCTGATCATACACATAATTGCTTGATGAGGCTGAGCCGCACCCACCCTCCTACTGTCAGTAATGTGTATACTACTACTGCCCTTGCCCTACCCTCTGTAACTGGTGACCGCTAATGGGGTCGGTCACCTGCAACAAAAACAACAACACCTCCTTCCAGAGAGCTCCTTTCCTTACCTGAGCAGATAAAGTAATGTCTCTCCTATAATTAGTCCATACCTTTATGCAGGGTTTGGCAAATAGCCTTATTAATTCCTAGTGGCGGTGGACCAACGGTACTAACAGTGACATCACAGGAATTGCAGGACATCGTAATGAGCCTGGTGATGAGGTGAACTAGTGCATCACAGCCACCAACTACCCTAAAAGACAACAGAATGCATGGAAATTCCAAGACTAAGACTACCATGATAAAACAATAATTAGCAACATAGTGTTGAGTTGTTTACTAAAGTAAGCATATAGAGCCATCAAGTCTCAGGAGGAGCCAGGGGGACTCAGTGGAAGGTACTTCAGTAGAATACAAATACATGGGTCATAGATTGTGGAAATGTGCACTCTACCTATCCTTTGACATACATTGAGGTAATAAATCTTTGCACTATGATGTCCCTTCCATGCCTGGGTAGGAGGAGTGGGTACAGGCAAATGTCAATTTTGGCACTACTATCCATCTCCTGAAACAGTTGGTGTCGCTTTAACCACATATGCCCCACCAAGTGTGAGATCTGTGGATGGTGGAAATTAACACGCAACCCACATGATCACATAACCAGGGGGAAGAGGGTTAGGGGTCTTATGAATGGATGGGTAGGTGGAATTAGGGAAAGGTGAGATAGACAAATAAAACATTCATCACATCGATTAGCCCATTACATCTGGTGTGAAAGGAAGTTACCAAAAGCAAAAAGTCCTTCAGCCCCCAGACTCATAAGTTACCTAACAAATGTGTTACCTATAGCTTGAAAAATACAAAATAGGGAGAACTAACACAGTTCGAAATTAGTTATAGTTAGTTATGATCAAAAAAATTAAACTGTGTGTAAATGAATGGTGCACCTGCATTTTTCTGGCATTGTCCATCTTGGGGGCAAGACTTAACCATAAAATCTGGAGCACTAAGGAGCAATCTTCTTACACACAAGGTGGCCTGTGGAGTGCACAAATAGCATATCAATATAGCAAAGTCTGGTAAGCATGATGTGCCTGAGGAGCAAGAGGACATAGGCTGGCAGAGTGGTGTGTGCCATTAACTAAGCAGTAAGAAAACCAGTCTTGTACCACCAACAGCTAGTTCCATGTACCAGGCTGTTCACTCTAACAATAACAATATTGTGCTGTGTGCAGTGAAGCAGACCACAAGTTGATCACTTCATTAGAGTGTACCATTTAAGCCACTACTCTGGATTTTCCTAACCTGACATATTGATGGTCATTGGCACACACACACACATATATGCTGAACAGCACACACAGACATAATAAATGTTAAAAAAAGTCTCACTATGCACGTACTTGCTCATTCATTCATATACAAATATAAACAATTGTAGACTACAACATACACTCTAAGACATCCCCTGGGGAAGGCCCCACTGAGTCCTCTTGTTTCCCCTTGAAGTAGATTCTAGGCAATGGTCTTCTTAGCATGGTCAGCGGTGTTTTGAGATTATTTCATTTGAAATAGATAGACCTGTAGTTATGAAAGGAAAATGAAAAGAATTGGGGGATTAGTAGTTTTAGTTTAGTCTTGGTAAATAAACTAATTGATCTCAGAAGAACCTAGTGATGATGGACTTCAGTTAACAAAAGGAAAATGAAAATATAAGAATCCCATTATATGAAAGGCAAGCAATGATGCAGAATGATTTCCCAAACAACTCATTACAAAGTGCAGCTTAGCAGTCCCTCCCATCCAGCACAACATGATGAATCTTTTATTTGGTAATAATCAGTACCTTTTCCAAGTGTGTGTGGTCCCATGTCTCCGACTTCCCCATGGAAGTGATACACAATATAGTGAATCATCAGTTTTTGAATCTTCACTGGCAGTCCAGCAAGAGAAGGACAGAAAGGATAATGATGGGAGACATTTTACTCTTGAACTTCAATTTAGCAATGGAGGATTTCTATTTCAGCAGACTGTCTCCATTTGCTAACTTCAAAGTCAGCAATTGAACCGAAGGTTAAATTAGTCTTTCTCAGCTCTCACCGATTTGCCAGCCCAGGCCAAATACATGCTGTGTCCTCCTTGATTGACTATCTGTGGCATGGACCAATCTATTTCAGTTTATTATTTACAATATGCGGTGTAAGTAAGACACACACCATATCTATCTATCCATCTATCTATCTATCTATCTATCTATCTATCTATCTATCTATCTATCTATCTATCTATCTTTACATACATATATAAATATGTATATTTATATATATATATATATATATATATATATATATATATATATATATATATATATATATATATATATATATATATATATATATATATATATATATATATGTGTGTGTGTGAATATTCCCTACTGGCACTCGCAAGTAGGTAGTTATAGTTAGTACCTAGTTTCTATAGGAAAAGCGCTTTTCCATTTGCCAATAACTTTAGCGTTGTTTGATGAATCCTCATGAAATTTTCAAAACTAGTATGACACTCATTTCAGTTGCAATTTTGAAAGTTTCGTGGTGATTGATCAAACAGAGGCTGAGAAAAAGAGGGGGTCACAAAATGTGTTTTCCCCATGTTACTTTACATAGGAACTTTGACACGGCTACAGCCCAAACTGCTAAACGGGTTTGCACCAAATTTGGCAGAATGATAGATATTGGTCGAGAGAAGTGCCTTTTTGTGATTTGGTGTAAATCCGTTCAGTAGTTTTAGAGATATCAAGTGAAATTCAAATGTGCATATATATATATATATATATCGCCACACTCCGCCTCAACGTTCCTCACAGCGGGAACAAACGGAAGACGAACCCAGATTTGGTGTAAGTTTCGTTTATTTTTCAGTGAGCCACCATTGCTGCCATGACGCGTTTCGGCCAGACTCGGCCTTGATCACATGACGCGCGTTTAGAGCCACAGTGTGATATTTAAAGTGAAAGATCATCTGCACACGTGATACAATTCTTTCATAGGCATAAACAACATACTATGTTGAAATAACTCTTGTTGGTGCAAAATATGGCAATCGATGTATAAATACATACATAGATAAATACATGACATATATAAATAAATAAATAAGTAGTATTGATGTAAAATACAATATAACCACAATATGTAAAATACATAAACACAATTGTAGTAAAACCTCAATTAAAAAAAATAATTGAATATATTAAAATTCATTGTGAGTTTTTTGAGGTAGTTAGTTACTAAATATAATGTCAGTATGGATATTAGCATACTATTCGGGGGGACTAAATGGATAAATCCTAATATTGATCCCCATTTTAGTAGTCCCAAAAAAATGTATCCCTGAGTGTGGATTTGGTTGACTGATGTTTATTCAAAATGCTGTAATTAGACTCAACCAAAGCTGCTGCCCGTTCTGCCTACTTAATTAAGAGTACCTATGTGTAAAGTGCAAAGTGTCAATAAAGTGCTAAATAATAAATCTACAAATTGAGCATTTTACATAAAAGATCGCGAAAGCCATCATTCATAAAAATGCCAATAAATAGATAAAAATACGTGAGTGAATAAAAAATAATAATTTTTTCAGTTCTATTAAAAGTTTAAAAACGAGAGGCAGCTGGCTGACTAAAAAATCCTTGGACAGAGAAAGCACATGTAAGAGACATGCCATATACAGTTAGAGAGTTCTTAACAGTATATCTATGTGTGTCTTTCTGGTGGAATCTATCTAGTATAATCTGATCCCTGATTAACTATAGCCAAGTATAGAAATCCTCACTTTAATTATGCCCGTTAGGATTTTTTGTATCAAGATCGAGGATGTACCTAGTTTCGAGGCTTCTGAGTTTGGCCTCCCGATCACCTCCCCGTCTTGATGGTAGAATGGAGTCAATTAGGAAATAACTAAAATCCTGAAGGTTGTTTGCATGTCTTTCTTTAAAGTGTCGTGCGAGTGGATGGGCCTGATTCACAGAACTAACTTACGTCAAAAACGTAAAGTTAGTACTTTTTGGTATTCACAGAATACACTTACTCATTTTGGTATTCACAGAATGAACTAACTCATTTCGGTATTCACAGAAGTTAGTAGTCCTAACTTTAGGACTCCTAAATGCCTTCTGTGAATACCGAAAGTCTTAAAGTTAGGCTTTTTCTCAGTTTAGGAGTAGTAAAGTTAGGACTCCTAACTTTAGGACTCCTAAATGCCTTCTGTGAATACCGAAAGTCTTAAAGTTAGGATTTTTCTCAGTTTAGGAGTAGTAAAGTTAGGACTCCTAACTTTACTACTCCTAAACTGAGAAAAATCCTAACTTAAAGACTTTCGGTATTCACAGAAGGCATTTAGGAGTCCTAAAGTTAGGACTACTAACTTCTGTGAATACCGAAATGAGTAAGTTCATTCTGTGAATACCAAAATGAGTAAGTGTATTCTGTGAATACCAAAAAGTACTAACTTTACGTTTTCTCAGTTTAGGAGTAGTAAAGTTAGGACTTTACTACTCCTAAACTGAGAAAAATCCTAACTTTAAGACTTTTCGGTATTCACAGAAGGCATTTAGGAGTCCTAAAGTTAGGACTACTAACTTCTGTGAATACCGAAATGAGTAAGTTCATTCTGTGAATACCAAAATGAGTACGTGTATTCTGTGAATACCAAAAAGTACTAACTTTACGTTTTTGACGTAAGTTAGTTCTGTGAATCAGGCCCGATATGTGGGATCACTGTTTGTAATTGCTTGCATGTGCTGCAGTATACGTTTGTGGGCCTGCAATTTAGTACTGCCCACATACTGCAGTCCACACGGGCAACTCAACACATACACCACATATTCTGTCTTGCATGTCAGGTATTTAGTTATTCTGATGGGATCCTTTGTGAATGGGGAGACATATGAGGTTGTATTTACCCCATATTGGCACACCCCACAACAGTTGCATTTATAGAAACCTTTTCTGACTTGATTTAGCCAATTTCTGGTGGTTGGTATTTCCGGGCTGCTCTTGACTAGTGTATCCCTCATTGATCTGGATTTCCTAAAGGTGATGCTGGGTTTCACAGGCAGTGAAGTCCCGATAATGGGATCACTCCGTACAACCGACCAATTTCTATTGATGATCCTACGCAGGGTATTCTGTTGTCTACTATATGTTAGGATCAGTCTAGTTTCTGAATTTGGACTGTCCTGCCTTGTGGGAATGCTGGTGGTTCTGTCTTTGTTGATGAGAGCCTTTCTATCTTTTTTGTTAGCTTTAGAGATGGCTTCATCAATAATCTTGGAGTTGTACCCCCTCTCTAGGAATCTGTTCTTACTCTGTTGTTGGGCCTCTTCCAAATCATGCTCGTTGCTGCACGTGCGTTGTATCCTCAGCATCTCTCCATAGGGTATACTATAGATGAGATGCTGAGGATGATGACTGCCAGCATGCAGCAGACTATTTCCTGCCGTGGGTTTGCAAAAACATTTTGTCTCCATCTTGTGGTTTTTGATGTATATCTCCACGTCTAGGAAGCATACAGATTGGTCGCCGATTGTAGCTGTAAAGTGCAGGTTCAGGCTATTTTGGTTTAGATTGTGTACAAAATCCTGAGCAGATTCTTTTGTGCCACGCCATATTACGAATAAGTCGTCGATATAGCGTAGCCAAACTTTTACCTGAGTGTCAACAATTGATTTAAATTCATTTTTTAGGATTACTTATTCCCACTAGCCCATATGCAGGCAGGAGTAGCTAGGGGAAAAGCAAGCTCCCATAGCTACTCCTCTGACCTGCTGTAGGATTTGGTTCTGGAACAGAAAGTAATTATTGTTTAGGCAGTATGTGATCATGGAAATTAGCATTTTGTTGTGTTGGGCAAGATGGAGGGGTCGGCTGTTTAGATAATGTTGTGTTGCTTTGATGCCATCTTTGTGATGTATGCTAGTGTATAGCGATGTAACATCTAAACACATTAACAAGCAGTTCTGTTCCCATTCTACCAACTCCAATTGTCTCAGGAAATCACCAGTATCTTGCACAAATAACGGAAGATTTTTAACAAAGTCTTGTAAAAAGAAATCAATGTATTTGGTAGTGTTTTCTAAAAAACCACCTATCGCTGAAATTATAGGTCTACCTGGCGGGGTGGTGGCAGTTTTGTGCAATTTGGGGATGCAATACATAGTTGGCATTACAGGGTGTTCATTTTTTAGGAACTTGTATTCATCCATATTGATCAACCCGGTGCTTCTCCAAGCACTCAATTTAGAGTAGTATTCAATCCATGAAGCACGTACAACTTCGACATTAGTTCTTTTATAACAATTTGTATCACCCAATTGTTGAGTTGCTTCTTTGATGTAGTCATCCCTAGGCCATATGACAATGTTGCCACCCTTGTCAGAGTTCCTGATTATGATTTGGTCATTTTTCTGTAGTTTTTGCATGAGTCTGTTGTATGCCCTTTGCTGATAATCTTGTCGTTGTTTGCTTCTGGTGGTTTGTATTTTTAGTCTTTTTATTTCTGTGGTGACTAGATCATTAAAAATATCCAATGAGTCTCTGAGAGTAATCGGTTGGAATGTAGATTTAGGTTTGAAATTGGTTTGGACAGTGCCATATGTTGTAAGGTTAGTAGTTGCATAACTGACTACTCCTTCATTGCCTTCATTTTCCAATTCCTGTAGGTTGCTTAATAGTTCTGCATCTGCAGCTGTTAGGTTGCTATTGCCATTTGTTGGGGTTGCATTACTGGAGTTACAATTTTGAGATTTGTTGGTATAAATTTCCTAAGTTTTAAATTTCGCACAAACTTGTATACATCCACTCGAGTTTGGGCGTAATCAAAATTATTTGGTGGACAGTAAGACAAACCTAACTCCAGCAACTTGATCTCTGCTTCATTTAGACTCATTGTGGATAGATTGACGACAGTTTTGTTTTGGTTTAATATATTTGATATTACTTGCGATTCCATCTTTTTTTGTAGTGTGTTTTTTTGACATTGCTGTTGGTGCCATTTGTTGCACTTGCGTCTTTCTCTTCACTTGCGGTTGAGTCTTTGTTTGGTAGTTGCATTGCTTTGCGAGGGCGTAATGTCTCTCTGCGGTCCTGCCGGAGGCAGTTTAATTCTTCCGCTAGTGCGAACTTGCGAAACCCCAATTGAGACCTTGATCTTGCTTGTTCAGCATCAGAATCGCTTTCCATATTAGAACTAATATCAGAGATTGAGGTTGATGATTCGGCAACTGGTCGTCCACTCGCTAATCTTCCCTCCTCAATGGTTACCCTTTTGGCTGTTTTGATGGAATCAAATTTCCTAGAGAAAGTGAATATTTGGCCCTGCTCGTAATCTTGTTTGTCCCTTTGAAACTTGTATGTTTTCCGTTTCTTAATTGTTTCCTCATCTTTGGCCAATCTGATTAACATGTCCTCGCACATTTTTGTAATCAGTGGTGTAATTTCAACTTTGTTTATTTCACTCTCTAGGTCGTCGATTTGTTTCTGTGCTTTTATTCTGTCACTCTCTGCGTATTTGACAAGTATCATCACCAAACGCTTTGAAGATTCCAAATTGCATTCAGCCCACTCATTTAGCATTTGAGGATCTGGCTTCTCGTAGCTTGGGGCAATCATAATACGTAGCCCCCTTGGAATACGTCCTACTTGCAAATATCGGTCCAGAGACCGGTGTTCCCACCATTTTGCTTGCTCAGTACGTTTAGCTTTCTCAAGCTGCTTGTATGGTTCCTTCATGTTAGTATGCACCTCCATTATCTGGCTGGTGTGAGCCACCGCTTGTTGCGATGTGCTGGGGGCATCGTCGAACATAGTTTCAGCCGCTGCCTCGCGGCTCCTAAGCGCGTCTGCAGACATGGCGGCAACACTGTATGCTGGTAGACGCTGTTATGGTACTAGCGTACTACGAGAACACCACGGCAAAATTACGGTGCTCCTTCACTACACACCTCCACAACCGAATAGTTCCCTTGTGCTTCCTACCTTGTGCCTTGCTGACGGTTTGCGCGTCCTCTGACCCGTATCCCGCTGTTGCACTGACGGCAGAAAGCTCTCAAGGGCATCCGGGGCTGGTTGCGGCGTTTCTCGTTCTGAGATCCCAGGGTGATTTCCGGCAGCCGCCAGACAGTAACTTCTTGCCGCTCCACCCGTATCCAGGAGGGGGTTCGCCAGTACCGAGGAAGCTTGTCCCGGTATGAATATCGCCACACTCCGCCTCAACGTTCCTCACAGCGGGAACAAACGGAAGACAAACCCAGATTTGGTGTAAGTTTCGTTTATTTTTCAGTGAGCCACCATTGCTGCCATGACGCGTTTCGGCCAGACTCGGCCTTGATCACATGACGCGCGTTTAGAGCCACAGTGTGATATTTAAAGTGAAAGATCATCTGTACACGTGATACAATTCTTTCATAGGCATAAACAACATACTATGTTGAAATAACTCTTGTTGGTGCAAAATACGGCAATCGATGTATAAATACATACATAGATAAATACATGACATATATAAATAAATAAATAAGTAGTATTGATGTAAAATACAATATAACCACAATATGTAAAATACATAAACACAATTGTAGTAAAACCTCAATTAAAAAAATAATTGAATATATTAAAATTCATTGTGAGTTTTTTGAGGTAGTTAGTTACTAAATATAATGTCAGTATGGATATTAGCATACTATTCGGGGGGACTAAATGGAAAAATCCTAATATTGATCCCCATTCTGGTAGTCCCAAAATATATATATGCAAAGGCTCTGCAAACCGTCCCGATCTCGTGCTGAGATCTGATTGGCTGCCAACACTTCAAAGAAGGAAGTGTTGGCAACCATCTTGGTACTCGGCTTGAGCCAAGTCCCACACAAAATGTTAAAAAAAAAGAGAAGGGGGCAGGGTAGGAGCTAGGAATGCACTTACCCCCTAGGCCTCAGGGTGGGGTCCTAAAGGGACCCTGCCAGGGCAAAAAAGGTTTCTAAAAAAATATTTTGGTGGGAGCCATGCTGGAGCTGCGAGTCCTGCCTAAATATTTTTTTAAAAATAACTGCTGGCTTCCAAGCTTCTTCGGAGATATAATTAATTGCGGGGGCCTTGCAGAACCCCCAGTCCAAAAAACCACCACTTCCCCAAGGCTAAATGAAATGAAATGGGGGGGCACGCAGCTCCCCCTGGGCCTTTGGGACCACCACCTCCCCGGGGCCAAAGTAACATTAAAGGTGGGCTGTTCTCGGCCCCAGGGACCGCCACCTCCCCCAGTAGGCCCTACTGAGTAAAAGTAGGGGGCCACGCAGCCCCCCTCCTGGAGCTAAAGCTGCCCTGGGGACCACAACCCCCCAGGGTCAGCTAGGGGTACATCCCCTGGAGCCCACACCTTGGACATAGCTGTTTTCTGTGACTTGGTGGGACCTTTAACTGCAAATGCTCTCACTTGGTGAAAGCAAAGCATTGGTCTATTTCCCTGCCCGCTGTCGAGCAAGCAAGGAAACAGACAAATTGCTTTCAGACACAGGGGGCTGCATGTTTAGCAGCTCCTTGTATCTGAAAGCAATGCCACCTCCTGCATTAGGCAGGGAACCAGCAGGGAACGCGGGGACCTTCAGGCTCCGCTCACGGTCCCAATACAAATTGGGTGCCCTAGGGGCACCCAGAACAAATGGACAGGTTCCGGGGATAAGGTCCTCAGAAAAAATAGGCCTGGGGAGGGGGGCTGCGCAGCCCCCCCTCCCATCTCTAAGTGGCCGGGCCCCTGGGGATGATGTCACTGAGGCCAAAATCTGCCTGCGGAGGGGTGGCCGCACGGCCCACCTCTACTATTACAAATATAATTTAAAAAAGGCCAGGCCCTGGAGGATGGGGTACCCAGGACCGAAATAGGCCTGGGGAGGGGGGCCGTGCACCTCCCTCCCATATTACAAATACAAGTTTTAAAAAGGGTGGGCCAGGGGCTGCCATCGGAGGCCCTGCCCCATTTCTCAACCACTCTGCAAACGTGCCTCCTGGCACACTACTGGTTGGGGGACAAAGTCCCCTTAGAGGCTGAGGGTCCTTGAAGGTCAAAAACCCATCCTGTTACCTCCAGCAAGTCCATCACAGGGGCATTGCCGAGAGCTTGTGCGACACCCCACCCCCTTTCTCCACCACTCTGCAAACGTGTCTCCTGGTTCACTACTGGTTGGGGGTGAAGTCCTCTTGGCTGCTGAGTATCCTTGAGGACCAACAACACCTCCTATTACTTTCAGTAAGTCCCACACAGCCGGATTGTGGAGTGATTTTTGGAGGCCACACCCCTTTCTCCACCACTCAGCAAATGCGCCTAGTAGTTAAAAAACCATAGAAATTCACTGAAAAACCCAAAGGTTACAGGGATGTTACAGTTAAGCTCATATTTCACTCATAGAAAACCAGTGAAATTCAGCAATTCAGTCTTTGTTCCGAAAGAATTTAAAAACTTGGCTCTTCCGACACCCTTCTGGTGGATGGAAGTAATATTCTTGCCTTCTATTGTTCTGTCAGTCCTATGCGCAGGAAGATCGCTAGGTCAGGACTGTCGCTGGGTTTTTCATTGATGTCCTAGCGCGGGTACACTCCGTTTGGAGTAACCAGGCGCTTTACAAGCTAACTAATAATAATAATAACAATATGGCAGTAGTATAAGCATTGTCGAAAGTATCGGCGCGCTTTACAAAAATTGGTAGCATAGAAATCACAACAATATAACGAAGGTATATACATTGACTCGTGAACGACGTCTGTTCGGGGAGGGGGGAAAAGTCCAGGGAACGAGATGGCAGTGGGCGAGGTAGGAGACTTAAATTTAAAGTGGCGCGAGTCGTAGTGGTCAGGATTCTGAGCTTGGGCGACAGCTATCCATTTGGGAGAGATCCGTTGAGGAAGAAGTCTTTGATCCATAGAGCCACTCACACATCAACTCACCCATACAGCCAGTAATGCAACCACTAACTCACATATATAGCCACTTATGCACCAACTCCCTGACCAATACAGCCACTCACACATCCAGTCATACAGACATACAGACACTTACACACCCACACATACATCCATATAGCCACTCACACACAGAATCAGTCACCAATACAGCTACTCACACACCTACTCACTCAACCATACAGTCACTCACACAACCACTTACTCACCCATACAGTTACTCATATACCCACTCACTTACTCATACATATACTAAGACATGTACTCACTCCCCTATACAGTCACTGAGACAAGCACATACTCTCCCATACAGCCTCTCCCACACTCACTTAATCACCCATACAGCCACTCACACACCCATCCACTCACCCATACAGCCACTAACACACCCACTCACTGACTTATATAACCACTTACACACCCATTCATACATCAATATAGCCACTCATGTACCCTGTCACTCACGCATACAGACACTTATGTACCTGATGGGTCACCCATTCAGCCACCTATGCACCCTCTCATTGACCATTTACATACACTGACACACCTGCATACTCACCCATACAGCCACTCATTCACCAGTACAGCCAATTACATGCCCAATCATTTACTCATCCATACAGATACTCATAAGGCCACTCACTTATTCATGCACCCACTGACTCACCAACTCACTCACCCATACTAAAACTTACACACTCACTCATGAATAGTCTCTCACATACCCACTTACTCTTCCATACACCACTTACACACCCACTCACTCACCCATACAGGCACTCCGACAGTCACATACCTTAGTATATATGTTTAACACTCAGTACCTTTTACAGAACACTCACAATCACTGGATGATGTAATTTGAGATCATCAGTGATGTCATCAGTGATGTCATTTGAGTGATGTCATTTGAGATGTCATCAGAGAGGTCATCAGTGATGTCACTGACTATGTCATGAGTGATGCAATATGTGAGGCCATAAGCAGTGCATTGCAGGGGCGTAAGTTAATATTAGCCAAGGTAACTACAACTGCTGAATTTTATTAGTTTTGTACAAATAAAATCAAAGCCTAACTATAACATCCCTGTAACCTTTGTTTTTTCTAATTAATGTGTATCTATCTATCTATCCATCTATCTATCTATAGATAGATAGATGGATAGATAGATCCATCTATCTATAGATAGATAGATGGATAGATAGATAGATAGATAGATATAGAGATAGATAGATAGCCAGATAGATAGATAGACAGATAGATATGCATTGAAAAAAACAAAGGTTAAAGCTTAGTTATAGTTAGGTAAACTATTTTCACTATACATACAAAATGAAACTACACAAACTACAAATTCTAAAGTTATAGTTATAACTTTCATGTACAATTTATCTACTGCCTTCAAATTATTATAGGTAGCGGACCTCATTACAGACTCTTTTCAGCTCGCTAACCAGACAACACTAATTGTAACTCGCCACCCTACCATGTTCTCTGTTGTGACAAATAATTTAATTTGAGAAGTTATGTGTTGTTATTAATGCTATCATTTCACATGCTATAAGTGATGCAAGGGTATAAGCAGTGCATGGAAAAGTTATAGTTAATGTAGTGTGGAGAGTGAGGCTACAAGACTGTGTTTGGAGGTAATTTGAAGGTGGTGCGTAAATTATAAATTGAAGTTATAATTATAACTTTACAATTGTTAATGTTTGTGTATTTTAAGTTAGGCTTGTATAGAAAGAATAAATAAGGTATTTCTAACTTTACATTATCCTTCACCTTTGTTTTTTCATTGTATGTCAATGGTTTTTATTTTTTTATAAAAATGTGTCTCAAATCGCTCCATTGATTGGAGTGTCATAAAGTGGAGTGTAGTACAGGACAGTGAAGGAGAGTGTCATAGAGTCTAGTGTCATAGAGTGGAGTATTGCAGAGTGGAATAGAGTGGAGTCGAGTACAGTGGAGTGACGTAGTGTACAGTGGAGTTAAGTGTTATACAGTGGAGTAGTGTGATGTATCATATCGTGGAATAGAGTATCGTAGAGTGGAGCAGCGTGTTGTGCAGTGTACCGGTGTGTTGAACAGTAGAGCTGAGTGTTGCACAGTGGAGTGTCATTGACTTGAGTAACATTAAATGGAGTGTGGTGGAGTGGAGTGTCATTTAGTAGAGTGCCATACAATGGCATAGAGTGTAGAAGAGTGTCTTATAGTTCAGAGTAGTCGAGGGCAGTGTTGTGCAGTAGAGTGGTGGAGAGTCTTGTAAAGTGTAGTGTTGTGCACTGCAGTATCATTATTTGTGAGAATGCAGTGCATGGTAGAGTGGCGAGTTATAGTTAGTGTTATCTGTATAGCACATAGTGGAGTAGCGTACAGTGGAGCGACACAGACTGGAATAGAGTACAGTGGTGTTGCATACAGAGTAATAGCATAGAGTGTAGTCTCCTACTGTGGAGAGGTATAGAGTGGAAAGGCGCACAGTGAAATAGCGTATAGTGGAGTGGCTACAGTAGCATGGCATATGGATGTATGTGAAATTTAGCAGCAATGTAGATTATGGTGTGCAAAGTAACGCAAAATAGCAAATTGCTATGCGCTGTCTTGCATTTCTACATTAACGCAGGGCCACACATGGGGGCCTTGTGTTCCTGTGTAAATCTAACTTTAGTATTGCATTGCCCATGCAACACCTTGAGTGACGCAAGGCTACTGCAATCCAAAAATACAGCAAGGCCTCAGTTATATTTTGGGCCACGGTATACCATGCTAACTTTTTTTTTTTTTGTCCTCATTTATGCGAAAGTTTAGATATGAATAGACAAAAATCCCTCTTTTTGGATTGTTTCTTACAAGGGATTTTTCTCACATGTCCGGTAGAAGGCACTGCCTTTTAGTCTTAAGGTGAGATTGTGTCTTAGTATCTCCAAATTCCCCAGGATAGTCACTCATGGAGCTACCATGGTGACCATCCCCGAATTTGCTTTGTTGCATTATAAGTAATCATCAGGCGTCCCTTCCTACCCTGCCACTACATTTCATCTTGAAGTATGTTCTTGTCCCATATTTCCCAGAATTTAGTCCTGTTGCTTTTCCCTTTGGATTGATCCAGTTTTCTAAATTTATCTACGGAAGATCGCCATTCAGTTAAAGTTGGAGGGCAGGCAAGTATCCATTTTATACATATCTCTCGCCTAGCCAGTAAAATTAGCATAAACAACAATTGTTTTTGATTATTATTTAAAGCGGGAGAAGAACCATTACCTTCCACCATACCAAAAATAGCGGTAGTTATGCTTACCTCAATATTCTGTCTTAAAGCTTTGTTAATAGTCTTACCCACTTTTTCCCAGAATATACCAAGTTGAGAGCGTTGATGGAACATGTGGATGTCGTCTGCCTTAGCTTCACCACATTTTGGGCAAGTTTTCTACCACTTGCCTATTCATCTTAGTTAGTTTTTCTGGCGTCCAGTATGCCCTGTGTAAAGTAAAAAGATGGTTCTTCCTGAGAGGTGCAGATACTATTATACGCCATGATAAAGAACAGGGTAATTGCCATAGATGTTGCAGGTCTTGTGTTGGTAAATTCTTCTTCCATAGGTCCAATGGTAGAGCAAATTCTTCCTCTCCTGCTTGGATCATGAGCCAGTACCATTTCGATATTTCTTTTCTTGCTGGGTCACATTGTAGCTCTTTTTCCATCTCCATGTTATCTTCTTGAGACTCCTCCAGGCGCTTGAATCTAAAGTAAATTCCTTAATGGACCGAGTACTTGTGATGGAAACTACAGTGCAAAAAAACGGGAAGGATGTAAAAGACTGCAAGGGAGAAAATCAAATGAGAAGGAGCTCAGAGAAAAGATTGAAATGCTGGAAAACAACGCAAGAAAAACAATCTGCGTATACTAAACGTTCCGGAGGGACTGGAAGGACAGAACATAAGAAACTTTGTGGTAAATCTTTGAAAGACTATACCCCTGGGATGGATGAGAAAACGTTAGATGAAGACATCCAAAGAGTGCATAGAGACCCTTTCAGACTAGGTAAATTAAGGAAAAATGCTCTGAGGATTCTAGTAAATTTTAAAACCTATACTTTGAAAGAAATTTTTTTGAATGATGCTCTAAAAGCAGGTACTTTCGCAAAAGGAGACTACAACTTTAAAATCCGTTCTGACCTATCAAGAGCCACACAGGATAGGCTTTGGGAGCTGCGAAACTACATGCAAGATCTCAGGTCACTGGGGGTGACAGTTCAAATGAAATTCCCAGCCTCACTAAGGATCATGTGGAAGAATCAGACATACAACATTAAAGAGCCAAAAGAAGTAGTCAATCTCATAGAGCAAATTAAATCACAAGAGTAGGGGGTCATCTCCAGTGTTAAACTAGAGCCTCGTGATGACGACGCTCGAATAGGACAAACCAGCTTTGTCCAATGACAACAGGGAGGGTTCTCCAGGGGAGGGTGGGGGGAAAAATGTTGTTATTTATTTGTACTTTCTTTTCATTTAGGTGGGGAGCATTTGGGAAAAAAACACAAAAAATATTGTCCGATATGCTCAACACCAGTTTAGACAAGATCCTGACAAAACAAGAGAGGCTCTTAAAAGAGGATGAGAAAAACAAAACAAATAAAATCAATGGCCAAAATTCTGGGTAATAACACAATAAAAATCATGTCCTGGAATGTGAATGGCCTTAGAGTAAGAAAGAGGCGCCAGAAAATTCTTGAATATTTAAAAATAGGGTAGTGTGAAGTTATAATTTTACAAGAGACTCATCTTTTAAAAGCGGACTGGAGTGAAATTATGAAACATCAAAAGTGGGCTGATAGCTACGTCTGTAATAATCAAGTTTGCTGTATTAAGGGGGTAGCAATCATCTTTAAAAAATCGTCAAAAGTAACAATATTAGAAGAGTATACTGACTTGAAGGGAAGATGGGCAGTTGTTAAAGTAAAAATAGGGGGAAACCCATATATCATTGCTGGGTACTATGGCCCAAATACAGACGACCTGGCACCGCTCCAAGCCTTATACACCCAACTAATAGAAGTATCTGCTCCAATTATTTTGGGAGGAGATTTTAATTTATTATTAGATCATAAAAGTGATAGATATCCACCAGGAAAAGCATTAAATCTCCCTAAAATGAGAGAATGGCTGAGCAGATTTACAGAAGATCTATGTTTGGTGGACGTATGAAAAACTAAGGGAAACCAAAGTAATAAATTTACTTATAAAAACAAAAAGTATGGTCACGCATCGAGGATTGACTACTTTCTGATAGAAAAATCAATAAGTAACAGTGTTACTAAGGTTGAACACGTACCTGCACATTTATCTGACCATTCTCCAGTCTACATAGAAATAAACCAAGGGCCTCCCCAGGCGGCTGTAAGATGGACCCTAGATCATACGCTTCTCTTAAATAAACAGGTAATAGACAAATTAAAAATCATAACTGAGGAATACTTTGAGAATAACATCAACAATGAAACTCCCATCCAAGTAGTTTGGGATGCTTATAAAGCAGTAATAAGGGGAGCCCTCATTGGTCTGGCGGCCACAAGAACAAATAGACTAGACATAAAATACACCAGTTAGAGACAGAGATTCTAGATCAACACTGGATCATTGAGGTAGCAATGTCCAGACTTGAACAATAAGAGGCAGAGGAAGAAATTCTTAAAAAGAAAAGTGACCTGTTTAATTTATTGGAGGAAAGGGTCAGGAAAAAGTGGGAAGCTAGCAATCTAGCAAACTACGAATATGGGGAAGGTAGCGGGAAACTTCTTGCATGGAAAATTAAAACTGACTCCAACAGAAATAAGATCATTGCAATACAGGGAGATAACATGGGAGGACAGGTAGTGGACGACCTGGGGATCGAGAAAGCCTTTACAGACTTTTTTCAGTCTCTATATGATGAAGACCTAGTGGTACCTAGTAATTTAGTCGATTCCTACTTGAGAGAATCTGCAGTTCCAAGGTTAGATGCAGAAAAATGTAAGATGCTGAACGCAGAAATCACCATGGAAGAAGTGACTGATGTTCTAAAGAGACTGAAGAGAGGGAAGGCAGCAGGTCCAGACGCACTACCAAACGAGCTATACATGGTTTTAAAATAAACACTGGCCCCCAGATTAGTGGACTTACTCAATACGTTTTTTTCTAAAGGCCTAGCCCTCCCAAAAACCTGGAATGACGCCACCATCAGTTTAATTTTAAAACCAGGAAAAGACCCCTTGAAATGTGAGTCATATAGACCCATATCTCTCCTAAACAATGATTATAAAATCTACACGCAGATCTTAGCAACGAGACTAGGGCGCATCACCAGCCACTTAATCCACGAAGATCAAAAAGGCTTTATTAAGGGGAGACAAATGCATGACCTTACCCATCAATTAATTGGAGCTATCGATATTGCCACCCAAGAAAACATTCCTCTTGCAGTTCTTACTTTCGATGCCGCAAAGGCATTCGATCGAGTAAATTAGATGTTCTTACGCAAAGTAATACTCAATTATGGACTAGGCGACAATTTTTTAAATGCAGTAACGAATATATACGCAGCCCTGGTGGCAAACATTTTCATAAACGGCAGCCTCACTAAAGAATTTTGAATTAAAAGAGGCACGAGGCAAGGTTGCCCACTCTCCCCTCACCTTTTTAACCTAGACATAGAGCCACTAGCTAACTTTATAAGAAGGTCGCAAGGTGTTATCCCATTTCATTTTAAAGGTTGGGTTTAAAAAGTGGCCTTATACGCCGACGATTTGATGGTATTCACAAGTGACCTGAAAGCTTCTCTTCCTATCATTACAAATCTGCTAAATAAATTTGGTGAGGTTTCTGGGTATCAGGTTAACCACCAGAAAACAGAAATAATGGAGTGGAATTCCGAACCAACAACAGCATTAGTAAAAAGCAGAATTAAGTATTTGGAGATTGAGATATTAGAAAACATTGACAACATAGCCCAAGTAAATTTTGAATTAAGAGCAAAGGAAATAAGAAAACTGCTAAGATCTTGGAGCGGCCTACCTCTCTCATTCATGGGGAGATACAATATTATAAAGATGACCATTCTGCCTAAATTCTCCTTTATCTTCAATGCTATCCCACTAGAGTTTAGAACTCAGTGGATTAAGAAGATACAAGGTGAAATCAATGGGTTTATATGGGCCTCAAAAGGAGTAAGGATTGTGTGGAAAAACTACGTAGGAGGAAAAACCAAGGTGGTATTGCTAGCCCCGACCTTCTATTTTATTATAGAGCTTTCCAATTTAGAAACATCAGGACTCTTCATAAAGCTACTCCTTTTATACCCTTTATTTAAAAGTCGCTACAGACGAGGACTGTTGCATATACAAATTCGGCCACTCAAAGTATTTAAAAAAAATCAAATTAAAGGTCTTGGGCGCAGCTTGCAAATTGTGGTATGAAATAAGGAGAATATTGAAGATTCCATATTACAGCTGCCTAGCACCCATCTGGAATTCACCAGGAACTCCTGAATGCTTGAAAGATACTTTGGCAGGCCCTTTAAAGAGGGCAGGTATCACAAAGTGGGGACAATTGATTCAAGCATGAACTTTGATAAGCTGGACTCCCTATCAGCAAGTACGGATGGGAAACTGTCCAGGTTCAAATACTATCAACTTACCATGATAACTTTGCAGTATACATGGTGATGACAAACCAGCATATGATTAGGTAATGGCCGTTTTTAGAGAATGAAAAGGCAGCCATATTGTTTTTACGACACTTTGACTGTGTTCAGTCATAATGCCTTTGATACAGGTAAGTAGAAGGTTCTGACCTATTACCACTTTATTTAAGTGGTAATAGGTAAGGAAATGTAATCATTTTTTATATATTTTAAAATACGTTTATGCCATGTACTGTGGTAGTTTTACAATGGCATTGTTGGCTCATGGTACTGTCTTCCTTGATAACTTCCTGTGTCATAATCTCAAAAGGAAGCAGCATTTGTATAAAGCACTCCAGTAGCCCCGATTTGTCCACCTCCGTTGTCATGACTTTGCCAGTTTCATCCCCTCTCTTTTGAATTCAATTATTGCGCATAGATTTGCTCATGCTGGTGTTGCAGCATTAAGTAGGTTGAGTTCTTACGTATTGACACCTCCTAGACAAGGGCTTTTACACGTAGTTTCTTAGCACACTGAAGGATCCTCATCTACCCCATGGTTTAGAACAAATGACTGAAATGAGTGCATGTTCTTCAGCATGTGACCAGTGCGTTGCTGATTACCTCTTAATTTTAAAAAAAAAGTCCTGCAGAATTAAATTGATTCAATGAGCCAAACAGAGGTCTGTGAAGTATCCACCGTCAGCCATGGCTTTCACTATATCACTGCCACTGTCAGTGTCAACAAATCTAGTTGTGAAACCTCTGGGCTTAAGCCATTTATAGATTTTGGAATTAAAGTCTTTCAAGATAATCTTAGCTGTATGCAATTTCTCTATGGTGGATATTGCAGCAGTTGCGTACTGCCAAATGCCATGAAAAACCTCATCCGCAGTGAGATCAGAAGCTAGCTTTTGCGTAACTCTCTGGAAAGTGACCTAGTGTGCAGTGATGCATATGTACTCTGTTGCTTGACAACTGGTCCTCATGTCGGTTGTGAGGTGGGTGAAATTAGCACTCTGCTTCATAGTGTTGCGAACCAATTTCAGCATTTCATGATTCAGGGCTGGCACGCCCACCCTGGGAAAATGGCTCCAGCTGAGAACCTCCCATTTTGGACAGAGAGCCTCCACAAATTCAAAGAAGCACACTCCTTTCACAACAGAAAAAGGAAGGAGGTCAAGTGCTACCATTTTAGCCAGCTTCCCATTGTAGAAACAAGCCTTTTTGTGGTTCCAGTTGTACAGCGACTGCTTGGTAAACATAGCCTTAGGCTATTTTTCTTGTGGTACTACTGCCACAAATGACCTATGTGCACCAGCAGCAGGTAGCCTGCCTGAGTGCATTGGGGTGGGAGTTGCTGTATCCGGCTGTACCAAGCAGAGGTTGCTGCGGGTGAGGATGGCATACTATGGGGGAGATTTAAAGGGTTACTGTCCATGATGCTGCTATTGCTGACATCCTCTTCTTCCTCCTCCTGACAGCCTTCTTCATCACTTCAGCTGTTGTTTCTTGCTCACCACCAGCAGCTGTGCTTTTAAGGTGCTCTTCCCACATGATTGTGTGCTGTTTTTTCAAATTGGAAGATTGGCTGGCGGTACCGTAGTGTCCACCTGGCTTACCACAATGAACCTTCTTGTGGCAAATGAGGCGTATTGAAATGTTATTCTCATGCATGCTAAGCATAGAGAAATCCCAAACTGGGAAGCAGGTAGCTGCGGTGGGCTGGTGGTGCTGGTGGTTGCAGGTTTTCGGGAGTCTTGCAAATACGGGAGCTGGTGGTGTTGCTGGAACCACATGCCCTTGAGCAGGTTGAAGAGAGGTGATCTGTACCTCCTCTATGCCACTCTCCACACTGATGATCACTGGCTCCTCGTCATGATCACCACTTTCTTCCCTTGCAATGCTTTGAGGAAGCTTCCTTTTTCCTTGTCTCTCGAACTCAGCCTGGGCCAAATCCATGTCAAGATCATCAGAAGGGGATTTGTAGACGATGAAGGAGTGCTCTTTCTCCTCTTTGCTGGAGATTTCAAATATGATGGGCGAAGATCTTTGTTATCAACAATATCTTGCTTAGCAAGAACCTGAACCTCTTGTTCTTCTCCTACGGGCCAAAGATCCATTGCTGACTGCAGCTCATGTGTTCCACTTTCATGTGAAGAAGCAGTTTGTGGCTGAGATAATTCCAATTCAGGTTCACTGCTCTCCATGACTGCAGTCACTGTAGCAGTAAGAGACATTGACTTAGGTTTTGGTGGTGCCGTTGATGTAGGAGTCTCCGCCTCTTTCTGCCCAGAAGAGGCTGCAGCAGGAAAATCATGTTTCCTGAAAAAGAATGAGATTTTGATCATAGTGGTGGCATCAACAGCATGCTTGTTCGCATCTCTACTGGCCACTTCTTGGCAGGATCCTCCTTCTTTGGGGCCATTTACTTAGCACCAGCTCTTAGCACTAAGAGCAGAAGCATTTAGCAGTGGAGGACTCCGGTGTCACTGTCAGCTGATTCCTTCAGGAACTTCAGTACCATGTGTGATGTCTTCTTTAGCACTGGTAAGCAAAGCAATAAAAACAAAATCAGTGAAACATGGGTAATCAGAATAATCTAGCCAATGTAACACAAGTAAAGGCATCATCATCATCCCAAATACTTAACAATAGTGAACCCAAAACGTTTGTGTCCCAAAGATGCAGGGAAAAAACACATTAAATAATTGCAGGGCCCATGGGTATCTATGAGAGGCAGGGGGAGACAGGCAAACATGGTGGCTCTATGGGAGGCAGGTAAAACTAAACAAAAAATGATTAAAAAACCCAGCAACGTACTGTACTACAATCAGCCACAAGCACAAATAATTCTATCAGGAAAATAGAAAAATATGAACACAAATGCCATAGGCCTCTTTTATCAATGGTCCTAGGAAATGGCTTTTAAAGGAGGAATAAAGGGATAGAAACACACACTAGCTGAACAAAATGGTGGAAGCTTCCTCATCCATCACATGGCCACTGAACAAGAAGGCATGGAATACAAAGACAAAATGGCCACCAAATACACAAACACACACTAACTGGCTTCACAAAATGGTGGTCACTTCACGGTCAACAAAGAGGGAGGCATAGAGAACAAAGACTAAATGGCGACATTGACTACACACACAGACAAGTTACACAAAATGGCTGCCATCGTATGGCCAACAAGGAAAAGGCTTGGAGAACAAAGAACACATGTCAGTCTATGGCAAACATACATAGTGGCTACACAAAATGGTCACCGCCGCATGGCCAGCAAAGAAAAAGGCATAGAGAACAAAGAAGATAGTTGACCTTGTCCTGCCAGGTGCACCTTCCCTCCTTCAGAAAAAAACCATCTTGTACCATTGCAGGGAAAGGATTGCAAAGATATTATCAGCAACAGGCATATGCAGACAGAAAAATAAAAGAACCTACTTTTTTAAATCAACATATAGCGATCCACAACCCCCTAAAGTTTTTCAAATACATATGACACAACAGCAGTAAGAATGTGAAACATATACCAAAAATACACCCAAGGCCTAGAGCAGAGAATACTAGGGACAAACAAATGAAGCAACATCACAGTAATATGGTAAACACATCCGTATGAAATTTGAAAAAACACACACAAATGATGGAGACACAATATATTTAGCCCTAGGCCTCCACCATCACATAAGTGCTGGCAATTCAATTTTAACTTAAAAAAAGAAATCCCACATGGTCAACCCTTAATCTAGCCCAAACTCCCGGCCACCCACCAACAAAGGTACAAAATAATAAAATATAAAAGAACCACAAAATACAATTGTATGCCCTCCCTCAAACAACAAACATTTTTATTAGAAAGTGCTGCACTGAACGTACTTGAGTTTTCCCAAAACGTTACTGTTCCAGTCATGTGAATACAGCAGGGATTGCAGCCAAAGAGAGAGAGAGTCATACTTTCCCTCTGAAATCCAAATCAAAAGTGAGGAAGGGCTGGACAAAGCTGAGGGAGGAGACTTCACGACAGGAAGAGGCATTTGCTACTGTAGGTACAGCGGCTTCCCAGTCTACATAGCACTTCCTTCCTGTTTGAAACAAAAAGCACCTTATACACTGAAAAAAAAACCCAAACAGTCCATTCAGGTAAAATTTCAACTTGGAAATGCATTTCAAGTTGATTTCCCAACAACTCTACTCAAATTGCAGCCACCACAACTGCCTGCATTAAAATACTGCCTCTCACATTCTCGAAACAACTGCTAAACGTCATGATCGTATTTGGCAAAAGATGAACAGGAGCGTTTTGCTTTCACGTTGTTTAAGTTTATCTCACATTCCCGGTGGTACAATTTTCCCTAAACAGGAGTATTGTTTGCGTTACGTGGCATCATGGCACTACAATCGGTAATTCTGCATCATAAGAGTAAGCAGAATTACCAGATTACTCCAATTACTTTGGAGTAAATAAAATTATGCACAGGCCTACTAAAAAGTTTCCTTTGAAGTGTTTAAGGAAAGAAATCAGTTCTGACAGGAACAAGTCTGGCGTAGAGAAGGATCTTTCTCAGCATTGTTTCAATCCATGATTATGAACCCCACAGAGTACTGTGATGGTAGGTTCGATCGCCACGGGGTTGCTCCCTGGAAGTGTCAGTATTAGGTGGAAAGGTGATGTAGAACCTGAGAACTGGGAAGGGAAGCACACTTTAAAGAACTGCCCACCTCTTTTTTTAAAACCCTGCACAAAAGAAGATACTTTGAAAAGCAGAGGGAACTAGAGAAGAGGAAGGAGACTGACTAATGGCATGAAAGAACCCAGCTAGAGTGAAAGGGCCAACTCTGGACTTGTATCCTTGGACTTATGTTGGACTCTATTTCCAGAACTAGAGGCACTAGTTCCCCACCTCACTTTTTGGGACAGTAGAGGGTGGACTTGCTAGGGATACTGAAGAAAAAGGGTTCTCTTAGACATTTGTGGATTGGTCCTAGATGGAGATGCCCTAGGTATGGTTACCTCACGATACTGCTGAGGCACACAGGCACCCTGCAAGTGGAAGACAGCCTAGGCGCTTGGAAAAGGCATGCAGGGTGCATAGTCTGAATGAATAGCATGGATTCCGCTGCAGGAAGACCCTACAACAGAAGATTAAAATAGGCTAGGATAAGAGAGCAGTCTCAAGCTTTAAAGTATTCTGCACCTGAGACAAAGGAGGCAGAAGTGCCCAAGGCCTATTAAATAATTTAAAGTCATCAAGGAAAATACATCAAACCTTATTGTATTGATGACCAGTATTCCCTAAAAGACTACTTCTGGTGCCTGAAGCATGCCACCAGGTGCTACAACTCTGTTTGAATGGGTCCATCTGGACAAATAAATCTTTCAGAAACCGAGCTGCTCATGTGCGGCATTTGTCAATACTGCTGTGGTTTCTCTGTAATCAGGAGTACCCTCAGCAACAAGAAATTTTCAAGTGGAATTTGATGGAAATACCTTGAGATCCTATGACCTATTAGGTAGTCTATAGGGGCCAGTCCCCGAGTATCATTGTCTTATTTTTAAAATATTCCCCTTGAAGGTGGGAACCAATGGATATCCTACAGCCTTGGGGACCTGGGAACTAGCCTGAGTGGCTCTTGAAGTCAGGAGCTCCCCCAGGTGTCCAGCGAACCAGCGCATGGCATGCCACTTACCACCTACCTCCCAAATGTACAAGCGAAACTGAAAGCACAGGAGCACAAATCAAGTGGGAAAAGTAAGTCAGCTCCCCCTTGCACCCAGGAGCAAGTGCTGGGTGGCTGTGGAGCCTGCCTAGAGCACCTGGGCTCTCGGGTCCTGTGTGGTCAGTGGTAAACAATGTGAAGGTGCCATACAATGGCAGGGGCAACTGCTTTTACAAATGCCATTGCCACGGGGTGATTTACAATTGTAGGAATAAGGAGAATTTAAAGATTCTGTCCCACACTGCCCCATCAGAGGGGGCTGGAGGAGCACCTCAGTCTCCCGGTGATTGCATTAAGTTACACCGGGAGACGTCAGCTGCAAAATTCTGACACTCTCAGGGCAGGGATTTTCCTTGTCAAACTGGCCTATTGTTGGACATCTGATGAGAGTTTTCTGGCATTGCAGGACACCCTAGTGGCATGTAGAATACAGGCTTGAATTGAAATAGTTACTGTTTTGTATTTCTTGCTAAGAGGTGAATGAGAAAGCCCACTGGGATGGATTCCTTTACAGTGAACAGCTAAATGAGTGTGAATCTTTAGTAGCATCAGGGACCATATTACACAAGTTCCCTTGGGCACAACGGGCATGATCTCCAACGTTGTGAGCCCCAGGGCACTTTGGTATTACAGAAGGAACTGCAGATGCTTGTTTGGTCCCTTCTGTAATACTGATAGTGCCTGTACACATGTAGCGCCATTGCTATCTCGAGAAGGCATTCCCTCATTTGTATGGGGCATGGCCTCACAGAAATGAAAGAATCTCTTTGCCTCTGCACCCTCTTGATATTATGGATGTTGGTGCAAAGGCAAATAAGCCATCAGTGACAAACAAATCGGCACTCTGCCAGTGCACTACCTGAGGGCAGCCCTCTGTATCCCATGGAACCCCCAGACATCCCCCAGCAAGCATGTGCAGTCACTCACTGAACCTGCCTGCAAGGGGATCTCTGTCCCCTCTTTAAAGTGCAAACACAATGAAACACGATGCAGCTGATTAAAGCAGCCACTCCGTATTTCACTGAATGCGTAGCCCTCAGGGCAGCTCTAAGTTCATGGCTGCCCTGGGGGCAGTGGATTCATTGTATTCTGGCATATTGTTCATGTTTAGCACCTCGCGCACATGTTAAAAGGTGTGCCGTGGCGCAAACATGAATAGTGCACCTGATATATAGTAGGCGCCCTGGAATGTTAGTGAAATGTTTTGTTTAATGTGTGTACATCGTTTTCTTTTGATATTATTTCTTCATTTTATGGATTGCATCATACATATCTTTAACATTACATGGAGAAAGCATGCAATATAAATTGTCAAGTACATGGGGATCATATCTTTGCTTTGCATTAATGTATCACTTAAATCACTCCAATTCCTTCAAGAGGTGCTTGCATAGGTCAGTCTGATATTTTGCTATCATTCAGATTCTGCATTGATGTCCTATGTTTATACAGGTTAGGTTGCGTAAACTATGACTCTGGTGTAGTTCTACAAGGTTTGCTTTCCATCACAGGTGAACCTGGTCAATGCATCAGCACTGAATGTGAAACACAGTGTATTGCAGCCCCGCAGAACCCCACCCAACACATCATTGAAGTAGAATCATTGCTTTTGGGTGACTAGCAATCTCTAAAGTGGGATCTGGGACATCGTGGTATCAAAAATAGACCTATTGTGGTCTTTACAGTAGCACATACAAACAATGGTATTCAGAAGAATAGACACTTTTAAAACAAAGCATCTATTGTGTTGGACCAACAGGGAGAACCTGTCAGCCCATCTAAAACAACCACACAAAAATATCATCAAAACAACAAATAGGCACATTGTGAACAACCAAAATAAAATGAACATTTATAACATAGTTAAAACATCATTTAAAAACCTTAAGCCCTAAAACCTACTTCTATGCACCAAATTACAAGAGCATAGCAAGTAAAACTTGCAATCTAGACTTTCTTAGGGAGAAGCAACACACTGCACACCTTGCTGATAGAAAAAGCTGTGGATATCAGTCAGGTTTGAAGGCAGCGTTCAATACGAAAGGAAAACACACTCTGTGGCAGCATCCTTTCTTCTGGACTCAGCTCAGCTCGTTATCAAGTACGATATAGCATATTCTTAGTGCACTGGCAGCAGTCAAGACAGTCTCCAGCAGTATCTCATGTGATAATCTGGGAGAAGACCCTCTCCTGACAAGTGGCAGTCCTAAGATACTAAATCTTTTCAGAGATTCGAATATCTGACATTCGTTTAGGAATGTCTAACACAGATCATGTGTATCAAGGTGTGCGTCTCAAACGTATCCTTATGAACATTTAAAGTCAATTCAAAGTACATTGTTTTGGCTATATGTTTGTGTTTGTTCTTATTTGACCTTGACATTGCAATAACTAGACACTTGTCCCAGACTGACACCCGGTGTCATATTTATGTCATTGTCTGAATGACTTGACTCTTTCACAGTTCTTACAAAAGACAAGGTCAGATGACATCTGCGTCAATGGCAGACATGACAATGATTCTGCATAAATTGGGGTAAAAATAGTGAGTCCCATTACCTAAACTTTGATAAAAAGGTGACTCTTGTACCTAAGATGGAGTTGCGGCCTACCTAAAATGGAGTCAGACCTTAGGGGCTTTACATCAGTTTGCTGGCAAAATATCTCACCTGTTGACTGCAATGTGTTTGTTACTTCTGCTATTGCTGTTAGATTCCAAGTTCTACATTACAGAGCATGATTTGCATAGTTAGGTCTTGTGTGCCTACATGTGGCTTCAAAAGATAAACACATGGGGCCTGATCAATATGTGAATGGCATCAGATGCAAAGCTGTAATTAACAAAAACAGGTTCAACTCTACAAGACACAAATGAAAATTTGGCTATATCCATTAAGCACAAAAAAGAGAAAAAAATTGAGAAGAGCAAGCAAAGTCACTAGTCACACAAAAAAGTACTAGCAACATAGCACACCTTGCAAGTAGGCCCACAGGGAACATTAACAAAAAGAATGCCTTCCCATACAGTAGCAAATATTCACATTAGTGCGCCACCATGACAAAATCAGGAAGGAAATAGATGGTGGTCAAAATACAGTAGGCATACAAAAATACACCTCATATCCCAACAACTGAATGAAAGCGATTCACATGCATAAAATTGTGGCACTAACACCACTTGTACTTAAAACTTCCCAAGACTGAGCAAGCACCAAAGGTAGCACACATTTAAACTAACGCAACAAGACTAGATGGCAGTTGTGTGATATATCCCAAACATGGTATGCCAGGGTAGGCGAGGGGGTCATTCTCTCTGGGTACAACTGTCAGGTGGAGAATGAACACTAAGGCACAGTGCATACACAAGCCATTTTAATTTGAGCAAAAGCCACAAACAGACTGAAACAGATAGGCGGCTAGTGAAAAGGCAACAATAAACCACATGCCCATCCTGCATTTACAGGGATTAGGAGCTTCAGAACTCACACAGAATAGGCCAGATTCACAAAGGTACACAGAGACGAATGTCTAACATTACGACTTTCGGCATTCACAAGGGGCATTTACGAGTACTGAAAGTCGCAAAGTTAGACTTTCTGTGCAGTTTACCGTTGAAAATCGGGCCCTCTGTGATCAAGTGCTGCATAGTCATACAGTGCCAAAGGTAAAGAACAAGCACTGCCATGTGAGTTTGATAGTGAAGAGATGCGTTGCGCAGATACATTCTTGGAGCTTAAGTCTTGGTTTTCAGTGGCATGGCATGATAGGAAGAAGTGAAGGCATGGGTATGTATGTGAGATTTTGATACAGGTGCTCGGTATCAGCAAAAGGGATAAAAACGTTTTTGCCTACTGAAAGGAGAGAAGGCCAAGAGGGCTTGTGGACAAAGGGTGAAGAGACATATCCACTGTGACACTTCTCAAGGCTACTTAGGAATCCTGTGCAGAATCTCACAGGTCACGTTGAGCTATAGTGAGCAGTTCAGGTTCTGTGAGAATGCATGTCAGTGAATTCATAGGCATGAGGCATGGGCTTTTGAAGCCCATGCCTCATGCCTATGAATTCACTGACAAGGTATAGGGTGGAATAAATTGCAGTGAGAGGAAGAGGACAACTTGAGCATTGTAGCTAAAAGAAGTACCAAATGAAGCACAACCACTACATTGACATTGGTACAGCTGAAAAGGGCCTGACTTGGAACCCAAAGCAGCCCTGGAAATTTTGTTGGACCAGCCCCCGGGTTTGCAAGTGTGAAGCACTGCTGCTTTTTTTCTGGGGCCAATATTGCAGCACTGCAAAACACCCCTACAGCTGTAAAACCGGCCCCTATCCTTCCAGCCTCTGGGGAAAATACCCGATGCCCGCTTCGGCCAATCCGGCCCTGCAACAGAATATATATTTTGAAGCATATCTGGTGACCAAGAAGCCAATTAACTGCGCACAAATGGTGCTTTTGCTGGATTAGTGTGTGTGTTGGAAAATGAAAATGTCACATGTAGTGATGGAATTAAAGTCTTCATGCAGACAGGTTATCTCCCGACATGCAGAGACAGCCAGGGGCCACCATTTAGAGCTCCAAAGTAGCTGCAGAAGGACATGTTTTTAAATTATGCCAGTGGTGTACGTGTCATCCCTATCATGGCCCATTACAATGATGGAAACATGATCCCTACTACTCTGTCCCAAATGTGTCTTGTTCTAACTCCAATGATAAAGATGAACAAGGTTTGGAGGCTATTCAGGCAATAACTTCTTTGCTTGTCATATATGATCATGTGTCTCTCTATTTGATACTTATCTCTTATTCATTTAAAAAAAATATATTTTTATTGAAAAAGCTCAGTAGAAAACACAGAGTCATCATTTCCAAGGTACATATACAGATTATTACATCGTTATTGACAATATATCCACAGTCGTCATCCTTTCCCCGAGTCCATAGTGAACTCTCGGAGTGTTCTAATCTAATCTGGAACAGCCTCCCCTGAATCTTCCTAATATCCCCGGTATTTCTGCCACTCCCCCCAAATTTTATCCCATTTAGGTGGACAACCTCTGGCTTTGTAAATCACTTTCTCTGCCCTAGAGCACCAGTCCATGTCAGATTTCCAGGCTCTCAGTTCCGGCACTTGTCTAGCCCACCATTTTTGGGCTATATTTCGTTTTGCCACCATCGCAGCCACTTTCAGCCAAATAGTTGTGTATTTCGGCCATTTGTCTTCCCCTGTGATACACAGAATCATCCAGCGTGAGTCCACTGGAATTGTTATTCCCGTGACTTTTGACATAACTTTGGTCACTTCCTTCCAGGATTCATGGATGTATTTACACTCCCACAAAATATGAAAAAATTTACCTATTTCACCACATTCCCTAACACAGAATTCGGACAATCCATATCCAAGTTTATGTAATAGTGATCTGGAGGCATAGGATCTATGTAATATGCGCAACTGCACCAGACGGAACATGGCTCTAATTGCCACTTCTTTGGGACTTTGTACCGCCTCTTCCCTGTCGTCATTCTCAAGTAGCCCCAAGTCCGTCTCCCATGCCGCCCGGAGAGGATCTATTGGGTTTGGAGAGTTATAGAGTAACTTTTTATATGTCAAGGAGGTGGCCTTAGTCACCATTGGGTCCATCAGCAATCTATCCTCCAGAGGAGAATAATCCGGAAGGGTGTTTCCCTCCCTTATGTGCTGGTATAATGCATGTCTTAATTGTAAATATTTATACTGTTCCGTTCCCGCCAAGTCTTACTCCCCTTGGAGCTCTGTGAATGTGAGCGGTTTCTGGCCCCTCCATATATCTTCTAGTTTCTCAATCCCAAGAATCTCCCATTTCTTGAAAGTCTCCCGAAGGGCCCTCAACTCCTCCAACTGGTCACAATCCCTCTTATTCATTTTTAACAAATGTTTAAACAATTCTATCTATTTCCCCGAGGAGGGAGGACAAGTGACCAAGGACAATTGTTAGATATAATTATACCACCAGGAATACCTTTCAAGGTCTCAACATCACAAGCAGATGTGAGAAAGTGCTATTTGTAGTGGGCCGATCTATGCCAGATAGGCCCGCTCAGCAATACTTGCAATGCTACCCACATTCATGGATATCTTGTCGGCGAAGGCCATGAGAGAGCTTATGCCCATTTATTTATCTCCTTGGGCTGTGCCCAGCCTGGGGAGTGGTTAGAGTGAATACAATGTCTCGTAGGAGCCGGGTGCCATCCCTCCCATTCTTTAGAAAGTCCAAAATCAATGCTCCCTTACTCGGCGAGGCCTGACACGCAAAATCTCTGACTGGGGCCAGGGTTTGGCCTCTGGCTCTGGGAGCTGTTCTTGGACCCTTGCCTTGAGGAGCTGCCGCTCATGGTGTTTTCCTGAAACTGCTCCTGACTTCTGGGCCACGGTCTGGGTGGTCCTCTCCTTTGGCTGATGACAGCCGTCACCTCATCACTTCTGGAGAGGAGATGGTATCTCTGCTGCTTGGTCCTGCTGCAGCCTCTTCATCCATGACCTCCATGTTCCCATGGATGGCCGTTACCATTTTGAACCAAGAGATATTCACCCTCTCTGCGCATGGTGCCATTTATCTAGGCCACTTTCCACACTTCCGGTTCATATGGAGTCCAGAACTTCCAGCCAGGATACCACTGCATTCCCTACCTGCAGGGATGAAGATTGTGCTCTCCTTTGTGCGCTCGCTTTTGTATTGGCGACTTGTCGCCTGGCTTGAGTTGCTTCAGTGTCGACTTCTACCGGCTGCCATTCTGGGCTGGTGGGGATATAGTCTCGAGAGGGCTTCCTAAACAGGAGGTGAGCAGGGGAATAGTTGGGAGTGCTGTGAGGTGTCTGACGGTGGGCATTCAGAAATCTGTGCAGACAACACTCCGCATTCTTACCTTGCTCCACTCCTATGTGGAGGGCACGGTTCAGGGTCCGCATAAACCGTTCTACTTCCACGTTGGCCTGCGGCCATTAAGGATTGATTTTCCTGTGCTTGATCGCTAGCGAGGTGAGATATCCTTGCAATTCATACCCTTGGAAGGGCGGGCCGTTGTCAGGTTTTTTTCCTTGGGTATCCCCAACAATGCTAATGTCTTGTAAAAGATCATCTTGACGTGAGGGAATGAAGTTGACGCCGCTACTTCCACTATCGGAAACTTGGAGTGTGAGTCTATTATTACAACAGTGGCTCTCACACCTGGGAAGCTTTCAAAATCGATGCTGAGTTTATTCCATGGTTCATGGCTCAGTTATTCCATCAAGATTGGTGCTGGTAACTTATCCACACCTGAGTGACAACTTCATACAGCTTCATCTACGAGATTGTCCTTGCTTGGAAGCCACACTTTACTGCAGAGATGGGCCTTCGTCTTGGCCCTCCCTTGGAGCAAGATCGATCACCCTTTTCCATAGATTCTTGGGGAAATGATTGACTTCCCCATTAGCAGAAGTCCGTGTTGACCTTTGCTGCATTCGTGCCGCACTCGCCATAGCTTTTGAGGTGTCAGTTGATCATCAGAGTTTAGTGTTCTTGACCCATCCAGGCAATGCAGCTATTGTCTCTGTGCTAAGGCTTCCTTGGCCCTCACTAAGCTTTCATCATGTGTTGCCACCAGCTCCTCCAGGGTCAGGGCTTTGGGACATGTATTCTGAATGACCATATGAATAAAACCCTTGGATTGTTCTTCTTCCATTAGTATCTTTTTGGTCTGATCTGGCGCAGGGTGGCACGACAAGTAGTCAGCGGGATTGTTCGCACTGGGACGGTAGCAGATGTCAAAGGTGTAGCTCCACTCCCATGATACCCCAGCTTTGGTAAGTGGTTCCAACAGTGTTGCCAGGTTGGGGATAAATTGTCCGCCATAGGTGGCCATGCCTAGGAAGCTGGGCACTTCCATGGGGTTCCTCGTGGGACAGGCGCATGTTGGATTGCTGTGGCTTTCTTGGGATCCACTGCTGACCTTCCCTGGAGAAGATGTATCCGAGGTTTTCAATCGAGTTTTGGTAGAAGGAGGATTTGCTCTTGTGTAGCTTAAGGTCGTTGTTCGCTAGGCATTTTAAGGTGTCCCGCAGCTGAACGTGGTGTTCTTCCAGGCTGTTCGAGAAGATAAGTGTGTCGTCACTAAGGTTTAAGACTCCAAGCAGTATTGATAGCGTCTCCCTGATGGCACCCTGGAACACCTCCTCTGCTGAGGACACGCTGAAAATCAGCCTCTTGAATCTCCTCTGCCCTATGTGCGTCTAAAATGATGTGCATTGAAAAGTTTGTTATATATCAACTTTCTAGTGCTAGCTCCAGCTGATGATACCCCGAGTAGAGGTCGAGCTTAGAGAGCCATTTGGCTCCATTGAGGTCAGCAATGATGTCATCCATGGTTGGTGTGAAGTGTTGCTCCCATTTGATCCATGGTTTGGGAGGAGCATGTCCTCGCATAGGCGAATGGAGCCAGGCTGCTTAGGCTTTGGTGCTATCACGAGTGGAGAGACCCAGGGGGTGGGGCCAGTCACCCTCTCAATAACTCCTAGATCTTCAAGCGCCTTAGGGCCGTGGGTTTGAACGTCTTGTCAATGTGCAACTCGGTGCCCTCATATGTGTAGATTCTCAGTTTTGTGGGGTAACAGGGGCGGTCGCTGCATCAGCTGCTGAAATTGCACAGTCCATAACATCTACCGATGCTCTGGTGTCAATGAGTGCCCTGACCGTAATGTCCTAAATCCCCGCTTTGCACATCGGAGGGGGCCACTTCTGGCAATGTTGATGCCCCGCAAATGATACGAAGAAGATCTCTTCGTCGTCTTCATCAGCCTCTGCCATGTTTCTGTACCCATTAGCCCCTACCACCTCCGGTACGTCGTCTAGGGATAGTTGCCTGAGCATTGCTGCCTCCCTCCAAGGTCTGTTCGGGGATGGCCAAGAATTCCCACTTCACCATACCTTCGCGATTGAGCTTGCCGCACTTTCGTGAAGCAGATGCCGGGTGTAGAATGTTCTAGACCGCAGAATCCACATGTGCCCTTTGGCTTCTGAGGGATGATCTAGCATCTGAAGTCTGGCTGCTGTTGAATAGGGTCCATCCTTTCTGTTTTAATGTTTTTGGGTTTCTGCTGGTTTGACATGGTATGGGCTCCAGTGAGGACAGCTTCCACTTCTGCCCTTGAGTTGGATAGCTTCTGCGATCTTGCAATGATGAGTAGGTCGTCGGGCAAGATCCCAGGCTGGCAAAAAATGAGTCGACGTAGTATCGTGGACCGGCATCCTTGGAGGACTTTTGCTCTAATCTCCTTGCGCTGGTCGTGGAATGTGCACATGCTCACCAGCTTACTTAGTCTTGCATAAAACATATCTATGGACTCATTTCTATTGGTCTTGCTTGCCTCAGTTTGAAGCGTTCAAAATCGGGGTTTATCTGCTGGTCAAAATGATTGTTCAGCGCTCTTACCACAGCATCAAAGTCGGCAGCATCGCCGGTATCTGCGAGCGTTTCAAAGAGTTCATAAAGCTCTGCCCCACTGTAGTGCATTAGTAGGGACCTTTTGACAGCCCGCCAACTTCTCTCGTGACACAAAAGTCGTGGTTGAGGCACCCTAGCCATGAACACCATTGAGGAGCCGCAGTGGCGGGATCAGCCAACTCACTGAATGGCAGTAGCGGGGTCAAGGCTGCATGGGCATGTGGAGCTGGTGGAGGATCTGTTGTTCCATGTCTAATTGTTGTTACCCACATGCTGTGGTTTGTCTGCTGTATTCCTGTATTCACTGTCCTCTGTCTTTTATTCTGTATTTTTCTTTTGTTAGGGAATGTGTCCTTAACTTCTATTTCCCATCTTCTCTTTTTTGTCTATGCCGTTAATGTCCTGGGCTGTGCACACGTGGCCAATGTAAGCAACTTCAGTGTCTGCTGTGCCCATCTGTATGGTGGGGGCCAGGAGCAGTCAATGCTGAATAAATGTTCTTTAGGTTAACTCCCCTTATGGGAGCACAATATAGTCATTGTCTTGTCCTTTTCTATTATATCTACTTTTTTGATGTGAAGGCTGCAGATAATAGTGGATGTGCCTGTGACAGCAGGGGCAAGCAAGGGATGCATCGCAGGCCCCAACGCGGTTCAACCGGCTCGCCGCCGGAGTGCGATGTCTGGCTGCCAGTTCTCACGTGACAAGGCCGCATCGCCTCCGTGCACGGTGTGTGGGCAGGCTGCTGGGAATGACTCACCCCTTCTTTGCCATGCCAGGCCAATGCTGCACATTAGGCAGGGTGCCGTTCAGAGCCCCCAGGCCCAGGTTACCTGCCAGTATCGGGTGACAGGGCGTGGGTGGATTCCGAGTCTCAAGCGCAGGGAAGCACTGACACACGCCCACCCATCACATGGCAGTGCTGCTGGCGGGAGCTACTCTGAAGTGCAGGTCAGGGCTGGCGGAGTACTGGGCACCATACTCTAGCGGGGGAACGCAGGTATCATAACAGCCTCATCGCCAGTGTAGCTGGCCGATCTACGCCAATATATGCACTGCTACCCATATGACAACACCATACTCATGGATATCTTGTCAGCAAAGGCCACGAGCAGCCTTACGCCCATTTATTTATATCCTGTGACCACACCCAGGGTGTGTTTATAGTGGATACAATGTCTCGTAGGAGCCAGGTGGCTCTCTACATTATTGAGTCCACAATTTCTCCTGCTGGAAGACTGCATGCAGATGTTCAAAGATGAGAAATGTATGTATGTATCTATGTGTAAGATTGGAGCTGTCATTCATGTAAAGGATGGTGACAATAGAGAAGGTGTGGATTTGGTTTAATTCCAGGACACAGTCAAACCCCAAGACAGGACATAAACAAGCAGACCACATGCAGGAGGGCTGTTGTAAGATATATTAGAGGGGCAGTTTATGTCAGTTAAGGGCAAACAGAGCATGTAAGCGATCCCAGACAATGATGCTGGACAGGTACACCAAGAAGGGACTTTTATTGACATGGATTGACTATGATGTCACAGATACCAAGAGTGCTAAGTGCAATTGGATGGAGACAATGGATCACTGACAGAATATCGAGGAGCAAAATATCGACCTGCCAAAATATCGAGGAAAAAATATAGATTGCCAGAATATCGAATTCCTATCTACAAACAGGTAAGTACAAAAATATCGAATCCAAAATATCGTTGTAAAAAATATAGTCAAAATATCAAATTTTTTAAATGTCTTAAAAGTAATGTAAAATTAATAAAATAATAAATATAATTAACTAAAACATACTTAAAAATACTTAAATAACCTTAATATTAATAAATAATTAATGTAAGTTAAAAAAAATAAACATGCATTTTTATTTTTTAATACATATATATATTAACGTAATATTAATAACAAATATTCAATATTTTTAGCATAGGATAGCGGGAGGGTAAAATGTACTATTCCCACTCCAGTGAGTGCAACAGTAGGGAAAGCGTTGGATAGCGGGAGGGTAAAAATTACTATTCCCACTCCAGTGAGTGCAACAGTAGGGAAAGCGTTGGATAGCGGGAGGGTAAACATTACTATTCCCACTCCAATGAGTGCAACAGTAGGGAAAGCGTTGGATAGCGTAGGGGTAAAAATTACTATTCCGACTCCAGAGAGTGCAACAGTAGGGAAAGCGTTGGATAGCGTAGGGGTAAAAATTACTATTCCTACTCCAGAGAGTGCAACAGTAGGGAAAGCGTTGGATAGCGGGAGGGTAAAAATTATTATTCCCACTCCAGTGAGTGCAACAGTAGGGAAAGTGTTGGATAGCGTAGGGTAAAAATGACTATTCCCACTCCAGTGAGTGCAACAGTAGGGAAAGTAATGATTTAATATTTAAATAAAAAAATTATCAATACCAATAAAAATTAATTAAAATTAATTACCAATTACAACATATTTAATCATTAATTAATTATAAATACCAATAAATATTATTTATTAAAAATTAATTACCTATTAATAATTAATTAGGAACCAATTAATTTTCAATACCAAAAATTAATAAGTAATAAAAAAATACCAATTCATAATTAATTAACAGTAAATTAATTATCAATACACAAAAATAATTTCAATAATTACTTAATTACAATTAAATTACTTCCCACCCTGTTCCCCTATAAACCCACAACCCGCTACGAATAATAAACTAATACAATTAATATAATTATCAATTAATGAATTAATAAACATTAATTACCAATTAATAAAAATTAATTACCAATTAATAAAAATTAATTACCAATTAATAATTAATTAACAATAAATGAATTATCCATACCAATAAATAAAAATAAATAATTACTTAATAAAAATTAAATTACTTCCCACCCTACTCCCCTATAAACCCACAACCCGCTACAGAACTAAAACGTAAAATTAAATTAAAAATAATTAATAATTCCTAAAAATTATTATTTAATTTACTATAATTAAATTACTTCCCACCCTATTCCCCTATAAACCCACAACCCGCTACGGAATTAAATTACACAAAAATTAAATAACATAAAATTCATTACTTTAAAAAAATTCAAACATACATTACAAAAATAATACATACTTTTAACACATATACTAACACTTAAAACACTATAAAAAAAATCGATATTTTTAACAACTATATTATGACTGTCGATATTACTAACTTCGATATTATGGAAATCGATATTTCTTACCTGAATTTCGATATTCTGCACCACTATATTTTGGCAATTCGATATTCTGTCCATTCTATATAAAAAACTCGATATTCTGTCAATTCGATATTTTTTTTTCGAGACGATGTGTCCTGATTGTGAAGTAGGAAGGGATACAATGGAAAAAGAGAGAGAAGCATTGCATGAGTGTTGGTCCACCATTTAGATAAGCTTGTCTAGGTGATCAGGCATTGAAAGCTCACATGAAGGTGATGTGCACAGGGCTTATTGTTTATCCAGTGAGGTATTAATAGAGTGCATTCCTCACCACAAGGTTAATAGGAATCCTTTAAGCAAATCAATATGTGCAATGCCTGAATCAAGGAGTGTTGGTAGAGAGAAGGTGTGAAGATACGCAAGTGAGGGATAGTGGCAGAATGATACAAGCGCTCCATGATAGTGTGGCTATAGCTGTGAGTCGTAGGGTATGTGCCCTAGACAGAAATGGTAATTGAGAACAAAAAAAGCATTGGATGGAATTTCTGAATTAGACTTAGTAAATGCTAATTGCTCTACTTCAAATTTTAGGCCATTATTTGTTTTATTCTCTCTGTGCCACTGCAGACAGGGTTCAACCATATTTAAATCAGTCTTGGATCTTGTCAGAAATTTTTATATTAATTTTGGAGGTAACTCTACTAACTCCAGCAAGTAGGATTGACCTTTAGAGAGCCATTCTAGTCCCTTGGTGCCAGCAGTGGTAAAGAGTCCTTGAGTCCTTGAGTCCATGAGTGTGTCCTCTTCTTCCAGCAGGAGCCTATGTTTCAATATGACAGAATCGTTCTGCAACCAGTAAGGCTTGTCTTCAGTTCATTTGCCACTCCCTATTTAAATGAGCTCTCTCCCCATCAGTCAAGGTCCAAACTGGTTCCCTCCGACCCTGTGACTGATGCTTGGCTGTCTAAGAGGCCTAGAGAAATTAATTTAAAAAGTCCTCTCTGGCATTTCCAAGTACAAGTGGCAGTGCTAAAGCTGTTTTTAATTGCCATTGGTTCCGGCCTGCTTCAAGATAGCTAATTCTTCCTAAGTGGTCAGTAGCAAGCATCTCTCAGTCCTTCCTGGTCTCAACGGCAGTCCATTGTCTTCTCAGTCACGCTAGGCAACTCTCCCAGCCAGAGATATGTTTAAGCTATGGTGGTGTGACGAGTGCAGAACTGGTTTTCATCCAGTTTGGGCTAAGGCAGCCGAAAGGAAAAAAAATATATAAAGTTACTTTTCTAATTAAGTGACCACTAATCTGATTTCACCATTCAATTTGATTTTTACACGTGAGAAATACCTTTGGAGTATTTTCCTACCATTTTACCAGGTGGAGATAGCAAATTAAATATTTTAATTTTCCTAGGATTGTCCTATGAAAAATATAGGTGAGCCAACACAGTAAAGTAGCTTTTGTTTAAATATATAGGGTAAACACAAATGGGGCTGTCCCTAGTTGGGATTTCTACAGGATTTCTAGAGATGCGTGTCCAGTGGGGGCATCTCACAAAAAGTGAAGGACTGGCCTCACACACCACCTGGTGTCATGCTTCATCATAGGCCGTCCTCGCCCTCTAAAAACTCCGTTTGATAGAGGGCGGGCATACACCTGACGACAGGGATGCACTTCTAAAACTAAGTGGTGGCCCGTGAGTTTGTGAAAAAGTGATCTAAAAACCAATCCAGTTGTCAATGACTGGTTTATTTAAATTTATTTAGAAGGACAACTGCATGGTATTAAAAGGAAGTGGGCGGTGATTTGGGAACTAATTATCCCATCACCTTGCTAAGAATGGTCAACATGTTTCTGCTTAGGGAGGGTACATAGCATTCGTCAGGACCAAATGTTAATGGAGGGCTCCGCCTTTTACACTTTGTATAAAGGATCAACCACTAAAAACCGGGGGTTGTAAGGATCAACCGCCCCGCAAGTATAGTACTCACGCGTGAAACCTGTAGAAAAAAGAACAAAAAACAAATACATACCGAATGTGTAAGTATCCTGATTGTAATGTTACATTACATACATCACCACACTTATAAAGCGCGCGTGGTGGTATCTAAGTGAAACACGTGTCACTCATACGTGTCAACACTTATCAGGGGAGAAAAACATGTTTCTCGCCGCTTACCCTAGGTCACTATCCTACTTACTCCATGGGAGGTCGAGGGTGGAAGGGCCTACTGTGACATTCTGAAAAAGAGAGACATAAAATCATGGCCTGATAATGATGGGTCAGGTCCAAGATAGGGAAAAGCCATTCATATAGTTTCATGTTAAAAAAGTTAAAAAGGTCTACTCCATGTGGGAGGGATAAAGTTGCACCAAAAAGCGTAAAAATACGCTCTATCATCCATCCGAAACACACACACTCTTACTGTCATCTTCAGCGCTTTCAGCTGTGTCTCCTACAGTCATCCGCTTCGCCTCCCTGCCGATGAGTGATGGTGGGAAAAGAGCGGGTTTTTATACTGTTGTTGATTGCCTAATTGCTAGGTACTAATTAGGCAGTGGGAACACCTGAGCAAGATCCGGAGTATCACCGGAGAGGTGCGTGGTTGCCTGGTTGAGGGAGTTGCCTCATGGGTCACCTGATCAGGGAGTGGCTTGCGGTCCCCATGGAGCGTGCGCGAGAGCGAGTTACATCCAAAACACTACGCTCGGTGCCAAATAGGGCGGGTGGTGGAATTCTCGCGCATGCGTCCTAAACTCCTGTTGTGAGATGACGCTAGTGTATAGCGGCTCGATTGTGTGCGCATGCGCATAAATTATTATGCCCGTATAGGTTGAAATGGACCGTTTAAGGCATCCAATGGGTCTATATGTTGCCGCATTAGACGGTAAAAAGGTCAAAGGAATGGGTATAGACCCTTCCTGTATTTCAGGTGTGCAGTACTTCCACTGAAATAGTGGAACACCAGTAAAACCATAAAGTGTGTCTCTCAAAGGCATACTAATGATGTTGATCTTGGTGTCCCTATACCAAATGCGATGTCGGGGGTCTAATAGTACCATAGAAGTATCTATATAAAATTGTATATATGGGTGTCTGTTTCGCGCGCATGTTGATGGGGTAAGGTGTGTGTTTTTAGTTCAGGTGTTAGTTCTATTATAGACAAAACGTTCAGATTACCATTGTTTTAGTATAGTATTCGAGTCATTATACTAGTTGTAGCCATGGGATTGCATCGTTAAGGCCTGTGTCCCATGTGTGTAACCGGTACACCCAGCGTTGTTCCCTAATATGCAGTTGTCTGGTGATGTCTGTTTTTTGTTTCCTCATCACCTCCAGTACCACCCAATGGAGATCTGATTCGGTGTGGTTTGCATCTAAGAAATGTTTTGTCAGTCTGGTATTAGATTTTCTACAGCGGATTGTGCTGCGATGTTCGCTAATCCGTGTTTTGACTTTCCTTGTCGTCATGCCAATATACTTCAAATTGCACGGACAGTTCAGAAGGTAAATCACATTCTCAGTATTGCAGTTACTGAAGTTCTTTAATTTCCATGGGTTATTTGTGCCGATATTCACTTCTTTCGTGGTCATGGTCAGTGGGCAGCATATGCAGCCGCCGCATGGAAAATGGCCTGTTGGTTTTGGTTGACTCCAAAGGGTGTTCTGACCATTGTCCTCTTCATGTGTAATTTTGGAGTGTACAAGGTCGTTCCTGAGGTTCCTGCTTCTCTTGAAGGCAAAAAGGGGGGGTTCCCACTGTTGTTGTCCACTGTTAAGTATTGACCATTTCTTCTTTATGATGCTCTGAACTTTGTTTGATGCAGGGGTGTACGTGGTCACGCATACCATGCGTTCAGATTTCTCTTTTGATGTAGTATCCAGCAGTGCTTCCCGGTTGTTATTCCTTGCCCTTTTCCTAGCTCTCCTGATCATTTTTTTGGATAGTGTCTCGCCAACAATTTGGTTTCTAGGTGTTCTGCCTGTTCTTGGAATGTTGCTAGCTCAGAGCAATTCCTCCGTACCCTGAGAAATTGACCCACTGGTAAATTCTGGCGTAGGGCTCTCGGATGGTAGCTTTCAGTATAGTAATAGGCTATTCCTATCCGTCGGTTTTATGTGCACTTTGGTTGATATTCCCTCGGTCGTCAGGGTGATGTCCAGGTCGAGGAATATAGCATGATTCTTCTCGATAGTGTGGGTGAAATTGAGATGGGTGTCTATGCTGTTTACCCACTCTACAAAAGTCGTAGCATCCTCTGGTGTACCGCGCCATACGATAAAGATATCATCTATGTATCGCTTCCATGTTTTCATCTGGTGGGTGAACGGGTTATTGGCGTTGAAGATGTAATCTTCCTCGAACTGGTGGATATACAGGCATGCCATACTGGGCGCAAAGGTGCTGCCCATAGACGTGCCCTTGACCTGATGGTATAGTCTGTCCTCGAACTCGAAAAAGTTTTCAGTGAGGGCCATCTCAGCACACTCCATAATGAAGTGTCTCGGTGTCATGTAGGGCCATTCTTGGTTTAGCAGGATTTGTTCCACAACCTCCAAGGTGCGCTTTTGGGGAATGCTCATATAGAGCGCTTCGATATCCATAGTTATGAACAAATCCTCTTCGATGTTGGTCTCCAGGTCCCTAAGGTGGCATAGGACATCCTTCGTGTCCTTCAGGTACGACGAGGACTTCTGTACAATGGGTCTTAAGAACCAATCGCAAAATTGCGATAAGGGTTCCAGTGCTGAGCCAATGCCCGACACTATAGGTCTCCCAGGGGGTGGCATCCTGTTTTTGTGGATTTTTGGAAGGGTATAGAACCGGGGTATTCTCGGTTCGGTGTTGATGAGGTACTCAGCTTCATGCTTTGTGATCCAGTCACAGGTCATGCCCTCACTGACCATGCTTTTGATCTTGTTCATAATCCGTGTCGTTGGGTCACTCTGGTGTATCTCGTAGCTTGTAGTGTATGATAGAAGGCGTAGGCACTCTTCTCTGTACATAGTGTGGTTCATTAGGACTATTGCCCCACCTTTGTCAGCTGGTTTTATAACTAACTCACGGTTGTTTCTAAGCTGCTGGAATGCCGTCCTCTCTCCTTTGGTCAGATTCTGGAACCCCTTAGTGTTGTTAAAGTCAATTGCTTCAACCTCTTTGAGTACTGCCTGTTCGAATGCCAGAACATTGCATGAAACGTTTTGGGTTGGTGGAGTGAAAGTGGACTTTTTCCGTAGGCCTGTGTTCAACTTCCCATCATCAGCTCCTTGCGCTTCACCAAAGAAATCTCTCAGCTTGATTTTCCTAAAGAACTGTGCCAGTTCGGTGTTAAGTAAAAAGGGTCATTGTTCGGTGTAGGGACAAAGCCCAGACCTTTTGCGAGCACGGCTTCTTCATCTTTGCTGATTGTGTAGTCGCTCAGGTTCACGATATTTGTCATTCCTTGTTCATCGCTTGGACACTGCCTCTGCCCTTGCTCCGTGTGACTGTTCCTCCGCTGGTAGTGGGCTCGTTCTCCCATTGCACTCTGGGAGTTCTTCTTGGTTTTCGTCTGCCTCTTCCCCTTCCTTGGCCCCTTGATAAAAAAGGCTGCGGGCCTTGTTGGAAACCCAACCCGGGTGGGTAGTATTGTGGTGGCCAAAATCCGAAGGGGTGCATAGGTGGTGTGAACATCGGCTGTTGGGGATTCTGATGTCTTCTGACGTATTGTCCTCCGGTGCTCTCATCGCTGCTACTGTAACTTCTCTCCTCACCCGAACTAAAAGTCCAGTTTTGGGGAGTAGGTCTGAACCGTTGTTGACGTCTCTGGGCCTGTTGTTGTGGAGGTCTCTCATAGTGCTCGTCGGTGGTGTAAGGGTATACTTTTTCCCGGCTAAATTTTTGCACATCCTTTTGTAGTTTAGTAATTTTAGATTGTGTGAGGTATTCTCTGTATGCTGAATGGTCATTGTTTATTTCTTCTAATTTCTTTTTATAAACAGTGATATGGACTGTAGTCTTCAACTTGCTCTCACTCTGTTGAATCTCGACCATTAGGGCATCCGCTAGTTGTCTAGCCGTATTGATGATTAGGACCAACCAATCTTTAGTGCACTTCCAAGCGATGCTCGACCAATTGATCCTAAATTCTTTATTGTTTAGGAACAACCTGGGCTCGTTGGTAACCACGAGTCCTCGTGGTGCCGTGTTCTTTCTTAGGTATTCTGTCATAAAAGCCCCATGTAGGGCCGTTCGGATCTGTTCTTTCTTTTTTGCTGACAGTGGTTCCCACTCATCAGAGTTCTTTTCAGTTTGTGCTACCACTGTTTCAGCTAGCAGCGATGGTGTTCTTAGTATCTCCGCATATGTACTCTCATCGAACGTCAGTTCGGTATCCATTTTATAGTGTTTTAGGGTGTTGCAGTGCAAGTGAAGTCAATTGTGGCACTGTATATTTTGATTTCTACGGGGCCGGTATTTTGATTAGCCGGTCCTCCGGTCATATATGACCAAAATTTGCCCTAAAAATGTTCCCACAGCTTACAGCTGTACGGAAAGTCACACACACTAGCCCTAGTTGTTAACTAGGGATGGGAACTAGAGGCACAGGGCCTAGGGACTAGCCAGCCTCCAGACTAATATGTAAACACAAATGGGGCTGTCCCTAGTTGGGATTCTACAGGATTTCTAGAGATGCTTGTCCAGTGGGGGCATCTCACAAAAAGTGAAGGACTGGCCTCACACACCACCTGGTGTCATGCTTCATCATAGGCCATCCTCGCCCTCTAAAAACTCTGTTTGATAGAGGGCGGGCATACACCTGACGACAGGGATGCACTTCTAAAACTAAGTGGTGGCCCGTGAGTTTGTGAAAAAGTGATCTAAAAACCATTCCAGTTGTCAATGACTGGTTTATTTAAATTTATTTAGAAGGACAACTGCATGGTATTAAAAGGAAGTGGGCGGTGATTTGGGAACTAATTATCCCATCACCGTGCTAAGAATGGTCAACATGTTTCTGCTTATGGTCCCCGGAGGGTACATAGCATTCGTCAGGACCAAATGTTAATGGAGGGCTCCGCCTTTTACACTTTGTATAAAGGATCAACCACTAAAAACCGGGGGTTGTAAGGTCAACCGCCCCGCAAGTATAGTACTCACGCGTGAAACCTGTAGAAAAAAAAACAAAAAACAAATACATACTGAATGTGTAAGTATCCTGATTGTAATGTTACATTACATACATCACCACACTTATAAAGCGCGCGTGGTGGTATCTAAGTGAAACACGTGTCACTCATACGTGTCAACACTTATCAGGGGAGAAAAAACATGTTTCTCGCCGCTTACCCTAGGTCACTATCCTACTTACTCCATGGGAGGTCGAGGGTGGAAGGGCCTACTGTGACATTCTGAAAAAAGAGAGACATAAAATCATGGCCTGAGAATGATGGGTCAGGTCCAAGATAGGGAAAAGCCATTCATATAGTTTCATGTTAAAAAAGTTAAAAAGGTGTACTCCATGTGGGAGGGATGAAGTTGCACCAAAAAGCGTAAAAATACGCTCTATCATCCATCCGAAACACACACACTCTTACTGTCATCTTCAGCGCTTCCAGCTGTGTCTCCTACAGTCATCCGCTTTGCCTCCCTGCCGATGAGTGATGGTGGGAAAAGAGCGGGTTTTTATACTGTTGTTGATTGCCTAATTGCTAGGTACTAATTAGGCAGTGGGAACACCTGAGCAAGATCCGGAGTATCACCGGAGAGGTGCCTGGTTGCCTGGTTGAGGGAGTTGCCTCATGGGTCACCTGATCAGGGAGTGGCTTGCGGTCCCCATGGAGCATGCGCGAGAGCGAGTTACATCCAAAACACTACGCTCGGTGCCAAATAGGGCGGGTGGTGGAATTCTCGCGCATGCGTCCTAAACTCCTGTTGTGAGATGACGCTAGTGTATAGCGGCTCGATTGTGTGCGCATGCGCATAAATTATTATGCCCGTATAGGTTGAAATGGACCGTTTAAGGCATCCAATGGGTCTATATGTTGCCGCATTAGATGGTAAAAAGGTCAAAGGAATGGGTATAGACCCTTCCTGTATTTCAGGTGTGCAGTACTTCCACAGAAATAGTGGAACACCAGTAAAACCATAAAGTGTGTCTCTCAAAGGCATACTAATGATGTTGATCTTGGTGTCCCTATACCAAATGCGATGTCGGGGGTCTAATAGTACCATAGAAGTATCTATATAAAATTGTATATATGGGTGTCTGTTTCGCGCGCATGTTGATGGGGTAAGGTGTGTGTTTTAGTTCAGGTGTTAGTTCTATTATAGACAAAACGTTCAGATTACCATTGTTTTAGTATAGTATTCGAGTCATTATACTAGTTGTAGCCATGGGATTGCATCGTTAAGGCCTGTGTCCCATGTGCGTAACCGGTACACCCAGCGTTGTTCCCTAATATGCAGTTGTCTGGTGATGTCTGTTTTTTGTTTCCTCATCACCTCCAGTACCACCCAATGGAGATCTGATTCGGTGTGGTTTGCATCTAAGAAATGTTTTGTCAGTCTGGTATTAGATTTTCTACAGCGGATTGTGCTGCGATGTTCGCTAATCCGTGTTTTGACTTTCCTTGTCGTCATGCCAATATACTTCAAATTGCACGGACAGTTCAGAAGGTAAATCACATTCTCAGTATTGCAGTTACTGAAGTTCTTTAATTTCCATGGGTTATTTGTGCCGATATTCACTTCTTTCGTGGTCATGGTCAGTGGGCAGCATATGCAGCCGCCGCATGGAAAATGGCCTGTTGGTTTTGGTTGACTCCAAAGGGTGTTCTGACCATTGTCCTCTTCATGTGTAATTTTGGAGTGTACAAGGTCGTCCCTGAGGTTCCTGCTTCTCTTGAAGGCAAAAAGGGGGGGTTCCCACTGTTGTTGTCCACTGTTAAGTATTGACCATTTCTTCTTTATGATGCTCTGAACTTTGTTTGATGCAGGGGTGTACGTGGTCACGCATACCATGCATTCAGATTTCTCTTTTGATGTAGTATCCAGCAGTGCTTCCCGGTTGTTATTCCTTGCCCTTTTCCTAGCTCTCCTGATCATTTTTTTGGATAGTGTCTCGCCAACAATTTGGTTTCTAGGTGTTCTGCCTGTTCTTGGAATGTTGCTAGCTCAGAGCAATTCCTCCGTACCCTGAGAAATTGACCCACTGGTAAATTCTGGCGTAGGGCTCTCGGATGGTAGCTTTCGTATAGTAATAGGCTATTCCTATCCGTCGGTTTTATGTGCACTTTGGTTGATATTCCCTCGGTCGTCAGGGTGATGTCCAGGTCGAGGAATATAGCATGATTCTTCTCGATAGTGTGGGTGAAATTGAGATGGGTGTCTATGCTGTTTACCCACTCTACAAAAGTCGTAGCATCCTCTGGTGTACCGCGTCATACGATAAAGATATCATCTATGTATCGCTTCCATGTTTTCATCTGGTGGGTGAACGGGTTATTGGCGTTGAAGATGTAATCTTCCTCGAACTGGTGGATATACAGGCATGCCATACTGGGCGCAAAGGTGCTGCCCATAGACGTGCCCTTGACCTGATGGTATAGTCTGTCCTCGAACTCGAAAAAGTTTTCAGTGAGGGCCATCTCAGCACACTCCATAATGAAGTGTCTCGGTGTCATGTAGGGCCATTCTTGGTTTAGCAGGATTTGTTCCACAACCTCCAAGGTGCGCTTTTGGGGAATGCTCATATAGAGCGCTTCGATATCCATAGTTATGAACAAATCCTCTTCGATGTTGGTCTCCAGGTCCCTAAGGTGGCATAGGACATCCTTCGTGTCCTTCAGGTACGACGAGGACTTCTGTACAATGGGTCTTAAGAACCAATCGCAAAATTGCGATAAGGGTTCCAGTGCTGAGCCAATGCCCGACACTATAGGTCTCCCAGGGGGTGGCATCCTGTTTTTGTGGATTTTTGGAAGGGTATAGAACCGGGGTATTCTCGGTTCGGTGTTGATGAGGTACTCAGCTTCATGCTTTGTGATCCAGTCACAGGTCATGCCCTCACTGACCATGCTCTTGATCTTGTTCATAATCCGTGTCGTTGGGTCACTCTGGTGTATCTCGTAGCTTGTAGTGTCTGATAGAAGGCGTAGGCACTCTTCTCTGTACATAGTGTGGTTCATTAGGACTATTGCCCCACCTTTGTCAGCTGGTTTTATAACTAACTCACGGTTGTTTCTAAGCTGCTGGAATGCCGTCCTCTCTCCTTTGGTCAGATTCTGGAACCCCTTAGTGTTGTTAAAGTCAATTGCTTCAACCTCTTTGAGTACTGCCTGTTCGAATGCCAGAACATTGCATGAAACGTTTTGGGTTGGTGGAGTGAAAGTGGACTTTTTCCGTAGGCCTGTGTTCAACTTCCCATCATCAGCTCCTTGCGCTTCACCAAAGAAATCTCTCAGCTTGATTTTCCTAAAGAACTGTGCCAGTTCGGTGTTAAGTAAAAAGGGTCATTGTTCGGTGTAGGGACAAAGCCCAGACCTTTTGCGAGCACGGCTTCTTCATCTTTGCCGATTGTGTAGTCGCTCAGGTTCACGATATTTGTCATTCCTTGTTCATCGCTTGGACACTGCCTCTGCCCTTGCTCCATGTGACTGTTCCTCCGCTGGTAGTGGGCTCGTTCTCCCATTGCACTCTGGGAGTTCTTCTTGGTTTTCGTCTGCCTCTTCCCCTTCCTCGGCCCCTTGATAAAAAAGGCTGCGGGCCTTGTTGGAAACCCAACCCGGGTGGGTAGTATTGTGGTGGCCAAAATCCGAAGGGGTGCATAGGTGGTGTGAACATCGGCTGTTGGGGATTCTGATGTCTTCTGACGTATTGTCCTCCGGTGCTCTCATCGCTGCTACTGTAACTTCTCTCCTCACCTGAACTAAAAGTCCAGTTTTGGGGAGTAGGTCTGAACCGTTGTTGACGTCTCTGGGCCTGTTGTTGTGGAGGTCTCTCATAGTGCTCGTCGGTGGTGTAAGGGTATACTTTTTCCCGGCTAAATTTTTGCACATCCTTTTGTAGTTTAGTAATTTTAGATTGTGTGGTATTCTCTGTATGCTGAATGGTCATTGTTTATTTCTTCTAATTTCTTTTTATAAACAGTGATATGGACTGTAGTCTTCAACTTGCTCTCACTCTGTTGAATCTCGACCATTAGGGCATCCGCTAGTTGTCTAGCCGTATTGATGATTAGGACCAACCAATCTTTAGTGCACTTCCAAGCGATGCTCGACCAATTGATCCTAAATTCTTTATTATTTAGGAACAACCTGGGCTCGTTGGTAACCACGAGTCCTCGTGGTGCCGTGTTCTTTCTTAGGTATTCTGTCATAAAAGCCCCATGTAGGGCCGTTCGGATCTGTTCTTTCTTTTTTGCTGACAGTGCTTCCCACTCATCAGAGTTCTTTTCAGTTTGTGCTACCACTGTTTCAGCTAGCAGCGATGGTGTTCTTAGTATCTCCGCATATGTACTCTCATCGAACGTCAGTTCGGTATCCATTTTATAGTGTTTTAGGGTGTTGCAGTGCGAGTGAAGTCAATTGTGGCACTCTATATTTTGATTTCTACGGGGCCGGTATTTTGATTAGCCGGTCCTCCGGTCATATATGACCAAAATTTGCCCTAAAATGTTCCCACAGCTTACAGCTGTACGGAAAGTCACACACACTAGCCCTAGTTGTTAACTAGGGATGGGAACTAGAGGCACAGGGCCTAGGGACTAGCCAGCCTCCAGACTAATATGTAAACACAAATGGGGATGTCCCTAGTTGGGATTCTACAGGATTTCTAGAGATGCTTGTCCAGTGGGGGCATCTCACAAAAAGTGAAGGACTGGCCTCACACACCACTTGGTGTCATGCTTCATCATTGGCCGTCCTCGCCCTCTAAAAACTCTGTTTGATAGAGGGCGGGCATACACCTGACGACAGGGATGCACTTCGAAAACTAAGTGGCTGCCCGTGAGTTTGTGAAAAAGTGATCTAAAAACCATTCCAGTTGTCAATGACTGGTTTATTTAAATTTATTTAGAAGGACAACTGCATGGTATTAAAAGGAAGTGGGCGGTGATTTGGGAACTAATTATCCCATCACCGTGCTAAGAATGGTCAACATGTTTCTGCTTAGGGTCCCCGGAGGGTACATAGTATTCGTCAGGACCAAATGTTAATGGAGGGCTCCGCCTTTTACACTTTGTATAAAGGATCAACCCCTAAAAACCGGGGGTTGTAAGGATCAACCGCCCCGCAAGTATAGTACTCACGCGTGAAACCTGTAGAAAAAAGAACAAAAAACAAATACATACCGAATGTGTAAGTATCCTGATTGTAATGTTACATTACATACATCACCACACTTATAAAGCGCGCGTGGTGGTATCTAAGTGAAACACGTGTCACTCATACGTGTCAACACTTATCAGGGGAGAAAAACATGTTTCTCGCCGCTTACCCTAGGTCACTATCCTACTTACTCCATGGGAGGTCGAGGGTGGAAGGGCCTACTGTGACATTCTGAAAAAGAGAGACATAAAATCATGGCCTGATAATGATGGGTCAGGTCCAAGATAGGGAAAAGCCATTCATATAGTTTCATGTTAAAAAAGTTAAAAAGGTGTACTCCACGTGGGAGGGATGAAGTTGCACCAAAAAGCGTAAAAATACGCTCTATCATCCATCCGAAACACACACACTCTTACTGTCATCTTCAGCGCTTCCAGCTGTGTCTCCTACAGTCATCCGCTTCGCCTCCCTGCCGATGAGTGATGGTGGGAAAAGAGCGGGTTTTTATACTGTTGTTGATTGCCTAATTGCTAGATACTAATTAGGCAGTGGGAACACCTGAGCAAGATCCGGAGTATCACCGGAGAGGTGCCTGGTTGCCTGGTTGAGGGAGTTGCCTCATGGGTCACCTGATCAGGGAGTGGCTGCGGTCCCCATGGAGCGTGCGCGAGAGCGAGTTACATCCAAAACACTACGCTCGGTGCCAAATAGGGCGGGTGGTGGAATTCTCGCGCATGCGTCCTAAACTCCTGTTGTGAGATGACGCTAGTGTATAGCGGCTCGATTGTGTGCGCATGCGCATAAATTATTATGCCTGTATAGGTTGAAATGGACCGTTTAAGGCATCCAATGTGTCTATATGTTGCCGCATTAGATGGTAAAAAGGTCAAAGGAATGGATATAGACCCTTCCTGTATTCCAGGTGTGCAGTACTTCCACTGAAATAGTGGAACACCAGTAAAACCATAAAGTGTGTCTCTCAAAGGCGTACTAATGATGTTGATCTTGGTGTCCCTATACCCAATGCGATGTCGGGGGTCTAATAGTACCATAGAAGTATCTATATAAAATTGTATATATGGGTGTCTGTTTCGCGCGCATGTTGATGGGGTAAGGTGTGTGTTTATAGTTCAGGTGTTAGTTCTATTATAGACAAAACGTTCAGATTACCATTGTTTTAGTATAGTATTCGAGTCATTATACTAGTTGTAGCCATGGGATTTCATCGTTAAGGCCTGTGTCCCATGTGCGTAACCGGTACACCCAGCGTTGTTCCCTAATATGCAGTTGTCTGGTGATGTCTGTTTTTTGTTTCCTCATCACCTCCAGTACCACCCAATGGAGATCTGATTCGGTGTGGTTTGCATCTAAGAAATGTTTTGTCAGTCTGGTATTAGATTTTCTACAGCGGATTGTGCTGCGATGTTCGCTAATCCGTGTTTTGACTTTCCTTGTCGTCATGCCAATATACTTCAAATTGCACGGACAGTTCAGAAGGTAAATCACATTCTCAGTATTGCAGTTACTGAAGTTCTTTAATTTCCATGGGTTATTTGTGCCGATATTCACTTCTTTCGTGGTCATGGTCAGTGGGCAGCATACGCAGCCGCCGCATGGAAAATGGCCTGTTGGTTTTGGTTGACTCCAAAGGGTGTTCTGACCATTGTCCTCTTCATGTGTAATTTTGGAGTGTACAAGGTCGTCCCTGAGGTTCCTGCTTCTCTTGAAGGCAAAAAGGGGGGTTCCCACTGTTGTTGTCCACTGTTAAGTATTGACCATTTCTTCTTTATGATGCTCTGAACTTTATTTGATGCAGGGGTGTACGTGGTCACGCATACCATGCGTTCAGATTTCTCTTTTGATGTAGTATCCAGCAGTGCTTCCCGGTTGTTATTCCTTGCCCTTTTCCTAGCTCTCCTGATCATTTTTTTGGATAGTGTCTCGCCAACAATTTGGTTTCTAGGTGTTCTGGCTGTTCTTGGAATGTTGCTAGCTCAGAGCAATTCCTCCGGACCCTGAGAAATTGACCCACTGGTAAATTCTGGCGTAGGGCTCTCGGATGGTAGCTTTCGTATAGTAATAGGCTATTCCTATCCGTCGGTTTTATGTGCACTTTGGTTGATATTCCCTCGGTCGTCAGGGTGATGTCCAGGTCGAGGAATATAGCATGATTCTTCTCGATAGTGTGGGTGAAATTGAGATGGGTGTCTATGCTGTTTACCCACTCTACAAAAGTCGTAGCATCCTCTGGTGTACCGCGTCATACGATAAAGATATCATCTATGTATCGCTTCCATGTTTTCATCTGGTGGGTGAACGGGTTATTGGCGTTGAAGATGTAATCTTCCTCGAACTGGTGGATATACAGGCATGCCATACTGGGCGCAAAGGTGCTGCCCATAGACGTGCCCTTGACCTGATGGTATAGTCTGTCCTCGAACTCGAAAAAGTTTTCAGTGAGGGCCATCTCAGCACACTCCATAATGAAGTGTCTCGGTGTCATGTAGGGCCATTCTTGGTTTAGCAGGATTTGTTCCACAACCTCCAAGGTGCGCTTTTGGGGAATGCTCATATAGAGCGCTTCGATATCCATAGTTATGAACAAATCCTCTTCGATGTTGGTCTCCAGGTCCCTAAGGTGGCATAGGACATCCTTCGTGTCCTTCAGGTACGACGAGGACTTCTGTACAATGGGTCTTAAGAACCAATCGCAAAATTGCGATAAGGGTTCCAGTGCTGAGCCAATGCCCGACACTATAGGTCTCCCAGGGGGTGGCATCCTGTTTTTGTGGATTTTTGGAAGGGTATAGAACCGGGGTATTCTCGGTTCGGTGTTGATGAGGTACTCAGCTTCATGCTTTGTGATCCAGTCACAGGTCATGCCCTCACTGACCATGCTCTTGATCTTGTTCATAATCCGTGTCGTTGGGTCACTCTGGTGTATCTCGTAGCTTGTAGTGTCTGATAGAAGGCGTAGGCACTCTTCTCTGTACATAGTGTGGTTCATTAGGACTATTGCCCCACCTTTGTCAGCTGGTTTTATAACTAACTCACGGTTGTTTCTAAGCTGCTGGAATGCCGTCCTCTCTCCTTTGGTCAGATTCTGGAACCCCTTAGTGTTGTTAAAGTCAATTGCTTCAACCTCTTTGAGTACTGCCTGTTCGAATGCCAGAACATTGCATGAAACGTTTTGGGTTGGTGGAGTGAAAGTGGACTTTTTCCGTAGGCCTGTGTTCAACTTCCCATCATCAGCTCCTTGCGCTTCACCAAAGAAATCTCTCAGCTTGATTTTCCTAAAGAACTGTGCCAGTTCGGTGTTAAGTAAAAAGGGTCATTGTTCGGTGTAGGGACAAAGCCCAGACCTTTTGCGAGCACGGCTTCTTCATCTTTGCCGATTGTGTAGTCGCTCAGGTTCACGATATTTGTCATTCCTTGTTCATCGCTTGGACACTGCCTCTGCCCTTGCTCCGTGTGACTGTTCCTCCGCTGGTAGTGGGCTCGTTCTCCCATTGCACTCTGGGAGTTCTTCTTGGTTTTCGTCTGCCTCTTCCCCTTCCTCGGCCCCTTGATAAAAAAGGCTGCGGGCCTTGTTGGAAACCCAACCCGGGTGGGTAGTATTGTGGTGGCCAAAATCCGAAGGGGTGCATAGGTGGTGTGAACATCGGCTGTTGGGGATTCTGATGTCTTCTGACGTATTGTCCTCCGGTGCTCTCATCGCTGCTACTGTAACTTCTCTCCTCACCTGAACTAAAAGTCCAGTTTTGGGGAGTAGGTCTGAACCGTTGTTGACGTCTCTGGGCCTGTTGTTGTGGAGGTCTCTCATAGTGCTCGTCGGTGGTGTAAGGGTATACTTTTTCCCGGCTAAATTTTTGCACATCCTTTTGTAGTTTAGTAATTTTAGATTGTGTGGTATTCTCTGTATGCTGAATGGTCATTGTTTATTTCTTCTAATTTCTTTTTATAAACAGTGATATGGACTGTAGTCTTCAACTTGCTCTCACTCTGTTGAATCTCGACCATTAGGGCATCCGCTAGTTGTCTAGCCGTATTGATGATTAGGACCAACCAATCTTTAGTGCACTTCCAAGCGATGCTCGACCAATTGATCCTAAATTCTTTATTATTTAGGAACAACCTGGGCTCGTTGGTAACCACGAGTCCTCGTGGTGCCGTGTTCTTTCTTAGGTATTCTGTCATAAAAGCCCCATGTAGGGCCGTTCGGATCTGTTCTTTCTTTTTTGCTGACAGTGCTTCCCACTCATCAGAGTTCTTTTCAGTTTGTGCTACCACTGTTTCAGCTAGCAGCGATGGTGTTCTTAGTATCTCCGCATATGTACTCTCATCGAACGTCAGTTCGGTATCCATTTTATAGTGTTTTAGGGTGTTGCAGTGCGAGTGAAGTCAATTGTGGCACTCTATATTTTGATTTCTACGGGGCCGGTATTTTGATTAGCCGGTCCTCCGGTCATATATGACCAAAATTTGCCCTAAAAATGTTCCCACAGCTTACAGCTGTACGGAAAGTCACACACACTAGCCCTAGTTGTTAACTAGGGATGGGAACTAGAGGCACAGGGCCTAGGGACTAGCCAGCCTCCAGACTAATATGTAAACACAAATGGGGCTGTCCCTAGTTGGGATTCTACAGGATTTCTAGAGATGCTTGTCCAGTGGGGGCATCTCACAAAAAGTGAAGGACTGGCCTCACACACCACTTGGTGTCATGCTTCATCATTGGCCGTCCTCGCCCTCTAAAAACTCTGTTTGATAGAGGGCGGGCATACACCTGACGACAGGGATGCACTTCGAAAACTAAGTGGCTGCCCGTGAGTTTGTGAAAAAGTGATCTAAAAACCATTCCAGTTGTCAATGACTGGTTTATTTAAATTTATTTAGAAGGACAACTGCATGGTATTAAAAGGAAGTGGGCGGTGATTTGGGAACTAATTATCCCATCACCGTGCTAAGAATGGTCAACATGTTTCTGCTTAGGGTCCCCGGAGGGTACATAGTATTCGTCAGGACCAAATGTTAATGGAGGGCTCCGCCTTTTACACTTTGTATAAAGGATCAACCCCTAAAAACCGGGGGTTGTAAGGATCAACCGCCCCGCAAGTATAGTACTCACGCGTGAAACCTGTAGAAAAAAGAACAAAAAACAAATACATACCGAATGTGTAAGTATCCTGATTGTAATGTTACATTACATACATCACCACACTTATAAAGCGCGCGTGGTGGTATCTAAGTGAAACACGTGTCACTCATACGTGTCAGCACTTATCAGGGGAGAAAAAACATGTTTCTCGCCGCTTACCCTAGGTCACTATCCTACTTACTCCATGGGAGGTCGAGGGTGGAAGGGCCTACTGTGACATTCTGAAAAAGAGAGACATAAAATCATGGCCTGATAATGATGGGTCAGGTCCAAGATAGGGAAAAGCCATTCATATAGTTTCATGTTAAAAAAGTTAAAAAGGTGTACTCCACGTGGGAGGGATGAAGTTGCACCAAAAGCGTAAAAATACGCTCTATCATCCATCCGAAACACACACACTCTTACTGTCATCTTCAGCGCTTCCAGCTGTGTCTCCTACAGTCATCCGCTTCGCCTCCCTGCCGATGAGTGATGGTGGGAAAAGAGCGGGTTTTTATACTGTTGTTGATTGCCTAATTGCTAGATACTAATTAGGCAGTGGGAACACCTGAGCAAGATCCGGAGTATCACCGGAGAGGTGCCTGGTTGCCTGGTTGAGGGAGTTGCCTCATGGGTCACCTGATCAGGGAGTGGCTGCGGTCCCCATGGAGCGTGCGCGAGAGCGAGTTACATCCAAAACACTACGCTCGGTGCCAAATAGGGCGGGTGGTGGAATTCTCGCGCATGCGTCCTAAACTCCTGTTGTGAGATGACGCTAGTGTATAGCGGCTCGATTGTGTGCGCATGCGCATAAATTATTATGCCTGTATAGGTTGAAATGGACCGTTTAAGGCATCCAATGTGTCTATATGTTGCCGCATTAGATGGTAAAAAGGTCAAAGGAATGGATATAGACCCTTCCTGTATTTCAGGTGTGCAGTACTTCCACTGAAATAGTGGAACACCAGTAAAACCATAAAGTGTGTCTCTCAAAGGCGTACTAATGATGTTGATCTTGGTGTCCCTATACCCAATGCGATGTCGGGGGTCTAATAGTACCATAGAAGTATCTATATAAAATTGTATATATGGGTGTCTGTTTCGCGCGCATGTTGATGGGGTAAGGTGTGTGTTTATAGTTCAGGTGTTAGTTCTATTATAGACAAAACGTTCAGATTACCATTGTTTTAGTATAGTATTCGAGTCATTATACTAGTTGTAGCCATGGGATTTCATCGTTAAGGCCTGTGTCCCATGTGCGTAACCGGTACACCCAGCGTTGTTCCCTAATATGCAGTTGTCTGGTGATGTCTGTTTTTTGTTTCCTCATCACCTCCAGTACCACCCAATGGAGATCTGATTCGGTGTGGTTTGCATCTAAGAAATGTTTTGTCAGTCTGGTATTAGATTTTCTACAGCGGATTGTGCTGCGATGTTCGCTAATCCGTGTTTTGACTTTCCTTGTCGTCATGCCAATATACTTCAAATTGCACGGACAGTTCAGAAGGTAAATCACATTCTCAGTATTGCAGTTACTGAAGTTCTTTAATTTCCATGGGTTATTTGTGCCGATATTCACTTCTTTCGTGGTCATGGTCAGTGGGCAGCATACGCAGCCGCCGCATGGAAAATGGCCTGTTGGTTTTGGTTGACTCCAAAGGGTGTTCTGACCATTGTCCTCTTCATGTGTAATTTTGGAGTGTACAAGGTCGTCCCTGAGGTTCCTGCTTCTCTTGAAGGCAAAAAGGGGGGGGTTCCCACTGTTGTTGTCCACTGTTAAGTATTGACCATTTCTTATTTATGATGCTCTGAACTTTATTTGATGCAGGGGTGTACGTGGTCACGCATACCATGCGTTCAGATTTCTCTTTTGATGTAGTATCCAGCAGTGCTTCCCGGTTGTTATTCCTTGCCCTTTTCCTAGCTCTCCTGATCATTTTTTTTGGATAGTGTCTCGCCAACAATTTGGTTTCTAGGTGTTCTGGCTGTTCTTGGAATGTTGCTAGCTCAGAGCAATTCCTCCGGACCCTGAGAAATTGACCCACTGGTAAATTCTGGCGTAGGGCTCTCGGATGGTAGCTTTCGTATAGTAATAGGCTATTCCTATCCGTCGGTTTTATGTGCACTTTGGTTGATATTCCCTCGGTCGTCAGGGTGATGTCCAGGTCGAGGAATATAGCATGATTCTTCTCGATAGTGTGGGTGAAATTGAGATGGGTGTCTATGCTGTTTACCCACTCTACAAAAGTCGTAGCATCCTCTGGTGTACCGCGCCATAGATATCATCTATGTATCACTTCCATGTTTTCATCTGGTGGGTGAACGGGTTATTGGCGTTGAAGATGTAATCTTCCTCGAACTGGTGGATATACAGGCATGCCATACTGGGCGCAAAGGTGCTGCCCATAGACGTGCCCTTGACCTGATGGTATAGTCTGTCCTCGAACTCGAAAAAGTTTTCAGTGAGGGCCATCTCAGCACACTCCATAATGAAGTGTCTCGGTGTCATGTAGGCCCATTCTTGGTTTAGCAGGATTTGTTCCACAACCTCCAAGGTGCGCTTTTGGGGAATGCTCGTATAGAGCGCTTCGATATCCATAGTTATGAACAAATCCTCTTCGATGTTGGTCTCCAGGTCCCTAAGGTGGCATAGGACATCCTTTGTGTCCTTCAGGTACGACGAGGACTTCTGTACAATGGGTCTTAAGAACCAATCGCAAAATTGCGATAAGGGTTCCAGTGCTGAGCCAATGCCCGACACTATAGGTCTCCCAGGGGGTGGCATCCTGTTTTTGTGGATTTTTGGAAGGGTATAGAACCGGGGTATTCTCGGTTCGGTGTTTATGAGGTACTCAGCTTCATGCTTTGTGATCCAGTCACAGGTCATGCCCTCACTGACCATGCTCTTGATCTTGTTCATAATCCGTGTCGTTGGGTCACTCTGGTGTATCTCGTAGCTTGTAGTGTCTGATAGAAGGCGTAGGCACTCTTCTCTGTACATAGTGTGGTTCATTAGGACTATTGCCCCACCTTTGTCAGCTGGTTTTATAACTAACTCACGGTTGTTTATAAGCTGCTGGAGTGCCGTCCTCTCTCCTTTGGTCAGATTCTGGAACCCCTTAGTGTTGTTAAAGTCAATTGCTTCGACCTCTTTGAGTACTGCCTGTTCGAATGCCAGAACATTGCATGAAACGTTTTGGGTTGGTGGAGTGAAAGTGGACTTTTTCCGTAGGCCTGTGTTCAACTTCCCATCATCAGCTCCTTGCGCTTCACCAAAGAAATCTCTCAGCTTGATTTTCCTAAAGAACTGTGCCAGTTCGGTGTTAAGTAAAAAAGGGTCATTGTTCGGTGTAGGGACAAAGCCCAGACCTTTTGCGAGCACGGCTTCTTCATCTTTGCTGATTGTGTAGTCGCTCAGGTTCACGATATTTGTCATTCCTTGTTCATCGCTTGGACACTGCCTCTGCCCTTGCTCCGTGTGACTGTTCCTCCGCTGGTAGTGGGCTCGTTCTCCCATTGCACTCTGGGAGTTCTTCTTGGTTTTCGTCTGCCTCTTCCCCTTCCTTGGCCCCTTGATAAAAAAGGCTGCGGGCCTTGTTGGAAACCCAACCCGGGTGGGTAGTATTGTGGTGGCCAAAATCCGAAGGGGTGCATAGGTGGTGTGAACATCGGCTGTTGGGGATTCTGATGTCTTCTGACGTATTGTCCTCCGGTGCTCTCATCGCTGCTACTGTAACTTCTCTCCTCACCCGAACTAAAAGTCCAGTTTTGGGGAGTAGGTCTGAACCGTTGTTGACGTCTCTGGGCCTGTTGTTGTGGAGGTCTCTCATAGTGCTCGTCGGTGGTGTAAGGGTATACTTTTTCCCGGCTAAATTTTTGCACATCCTTTTGTAGTTTAGTAATTTTAGATTGTGTGAGGTATTCTCTGTATGCTGAATGGTCATTGTTTATTTCTTCTAATTTCTTTTTATAAACAGTGATATGGACTGTAGTCTTCAACTTGCTCTCACTCTGTTGAATCTCGACCATTAGGTCATCCGCTAGTTGTCTAGCCGTATTGATGATTAGGACCAACCAATCTTTAGTGCACTTCCAAGCGATGCTTGACCAATTGATCCTAAATTCTTTATTGTTTAGGAACAACCTGGGCTCATTGGTAACCACGAGTCCTCGTGGTGCTGTGTTCTTTCTTAGGTATTCTGTCATAAAAGCCCCATGTAGGGCCGTTCGGATCTGTTCTTTCTTTTTTGCTGACAGTGCTTCCCACTCATCAGAGTTCTTTACAGTTTGTGCTACCACTGTTTCAGCTAGCAGCGATGGTGTTCTTAGTATCTCCGCATATGTACTCTCATCGAACGTCAGTTCGGTATCCATTTTATAGTGTTTTAGGGTGTTGCGGTGCGAGTGAAGTCAATTGTGGCACTCTATATTTTGATTTCTACGGGGCCGGTATTTTGATTAGCCGGTCCTCCGGTCATATATGACCAAAATGTGCCCTAAAAATGTTCCCACAGCTTACAGCTGTACGGAAAGTCACACACACTAGCCCTAGTTGTTAACTAGGGATGGGAACTAGAGGCACAGGGCCTAGGGACTAGCCAGCCTCCAGACTAATATGTAAACACAAATGGGGCTGTCCCTAGTTGGGATTCTACAGGATTTCTAGAGATGCTTGTCCAGTGGGGGCATCTCACAAAAAGTGAAGGACTGGCCTCACACACCACCTGGTGTCATGCTTCATCATAGGCCGTCCTCGCCCTCTAAAAACTCCGTTTGATAGAGGGCGGGCATACACCTGACGACAGGGATGCACTTCGAAAACTAAGTGGTGGCCCGTGAGTTTGTGAAAAAGTGATCTAAAAACCATTCCAGTTGTCAATGACTGGTTTATTTAAATTTATTTAGAAGGACAACTGCTTGGTATTAAAAGGAAGTGGGCGGTGATTTGGGAACTAATTATCCCATCACCGTGCTAAGAATGGTCAACATGTTTCTGCTTAGGGTCCCCGCTTAGGGTCTACATAGCATTCGTCAGGACCAAATGTTAATGGAGGGCTCCGCCTTTTACACTTTGTATAAAGGATCAACCACTAAAAACCGGGGGTTGTAAGGATCAACCGCCCCGCAAGTATAGTACTCACGCGTGAAACCTGTAGAAAAAAGAACAAAAAACAAATACATACCGAATGTGTAAGTATCCTGATTGTAATGTTACATTACATACATCACCACACTTATAAAGCGCGCGTGGTGGTATCTAAGTGAAACACGTGTCACTCATACGTGTCAACACTTATCAGGGGAGAAAAAACATGTTTCTCGCCGCTTACCCTAGGTCACTATCCTACTTACTCCATGGGAGGTCGAGGGTGGAAGGGCCTACTGTGACATTCTGAAAAAAGAGAGACATAAAATCATGGCCTGATAATGATGGGTCAGGTCCAAGATAGGGAAAAGCCATTCATATAGTTTCATGTTAAAAAAGTTAAAAAGGTGTACTCCACGTGGGAGGGATGAAGTTGCACCAAAAAGCGTAAAAATACGCTCTATCATCCATCCGAAACACACACACTTTTACTGTCATCTTCAGCGCTTCCAGCTGTGTCTCCTACAGTCATCCGCTTCGCCTCCCTGCCGATGAGTGATGGTGGGAAAAGAGCGGGTTTTTATACTGTTGTTGATTGCCTAATTGCTAGGTACTAATTAGGCAGTGGGAACACCTGAGCAAGATCCGGAGTATCACCGGAGAGGTGCCTGGTTGCCTGGTTGAGGGAGTTGCCTCATGGGTCACCTGATCAGGGAGTGGCTTGCGGTCCCCATGGAGCATGCGCAAGAGCGAGTTACATCCAAAACACTACGCTCGGTGCCAAATAGGGCGGGTGGTGGAATTCTCGCGCATGCGTCCTAAACTCCTGTTGTGAGATGACGCTAGTGTATAGCGGCTCGATTGTGTGCGCATGCGCATAAATTATTATGCCCATATAGGTTGAAATGGACCGTTTAAGGCATCCAATGGGTCTATATGTTGCCGCATTAGATGGTAAAAAGGTCAAAGGAATGGGTATAGACCCTTCCTGTATTTCAGGTGTGCAGTACTTCCACTGAAATAGTGGAACACCAGTAAAACCATAAAGTGTGTCTCTCAAAGGCGTACTAATGATGTTGATCTTGGTGTCCCTATACCCAATGCGATGTCGGGGGTCTAATAGTACCATAAAAGTATCTATATAAAATTGTATATATGGGTGTCTGTTTCGCGCGCATGTTGATGGGGTAAGGTGTGTGTTTTTAGTTCAGGTGTTAGTTCTATTATAGACAAAACGTTCAGATTACCATTGTTTTAGTATAGTATTCGAGTCATTATACTAGTTGTAGCCATGGGATTTCATCGTTAAGGCCTGTGTCCCATGTGCGTAACCGGTACACCCAGCGTTGTTCCCTAATATGCAGTTGTCTGGTGATGTCTGTTTTTTGTTTCCTCATCACCTCCAGTACCACCCAATGGAGATCTGATTCGGTGTGGTTTGCATCTAAGAAATGTTTTGTCAGTCTGGTATTAGATTTTCTACGGCGGATTGTGCTGCGATGTTCGATAATCCGTGTTTTGACTTTCCTTGTTGTCATGCCAATATACTTCAAATTGCACGGACAGTTCAGAAGGTAAATCACATTCTCAGTATTGCAGTTACTGAAGTTCTTTAATTTCCATGGGTTATTTGTGCCGATATTCACTTCTTTCGTGGTCATGGTCAGTGGGCAGCATACGCAGCCGCCACATGGAAAATGGCCTGTTGGTTTTGGTTGACTCCAAAGGGTGTTCTGACCATTGTCCTCTTCATGTGTAATTTTGGAGTGTACAAGGTCGTCCCTGAGGTTCCTGCTTCTCTTGAAGGCAAAAAGGGGGGGTTCCCACTGTTGTTGTCCACTGTTAAGTATTGACCATTTCTTCTTTATGATGCTCTGAACTTTGTTTGATGCAGGGGTGTACGTGGTCACGCATACCATGCGTTCAGATTTCTCTTTTGATGTAGTATCCAGCAGTGCTTCCCGGTTGTTATTCCTTGCCCTTTTCCTAGCTCTCCTGATAATTTTTTTGGGATAGTGTCTCGCCAACAATTTGGTTTCTAGGTGTTCTGCCTGTTCTTGGAATGTTGCTAGCTCAGAGCAATTCCTCCGTACCCTGAGAAATTGACCCACTGGTAAATTCTGGCGTAGGGCTCTTGGATGGTAGCTTTCGTATAGTAATAGGCCATTCCTATCCGTCGGTTTTATGTGCACTTTGGTTGATATTCCCTCGGTCGTCAGGGTGATGTCCAGGTCGAGGAATATAGCATGATTCTTCTCGATAGTGTGGGTGAAATTGAGATGGGTGTCTATGCTGTTTACCCACTCTACAAAAGTCGTAGCATCCTCTGGTGTACCGCGCCATACGATAAAGATATCATCTATGTATCGCTTCCATGTTTTCATCTGGTGGGTGAACGGGTTATTGGCGTTGAAGATGTAATCTTCCTCGAACTGGTGGATATACAGGCACGCCATACTGGGCGCAAAGGTGCTGCCCATAGACGTGCCCGTGACCTGATGGTATAGTCTGTCCTCGAACTCGAAAAAGTTTTCAGTGAGGGCCATCTCAGCACACTCCATAATGAAGTGTCTCGGTGTCATGTAGGGCCATTCTTGGTTTAGCAGGATTTGTTCCACAACCTCCAAGGTGCGCTTTTGGGGAATGCTCGTATAGAGCGCTTCGATATCCATAGTTATGAACAAATCCTCTTCGATGTTGGTCTCCAGGTCCCTAAGGTGGCATAGGACATCCTTCGTGTCCTTCAGGTACGACGAGGACTTCTGTACAATGGGTCTTAAGAACCAATCGCAAAATTGCGATAAGGGTTCCAGTGCTGAGCCAATGCCCGACACTATAGGTCTCCCAGGGGGTGGCATCCTGTTTTTGTGGATTTTTGGAAGGGTATAGAACCGGGGTATTCTCGGTTCGGTGTTGATGAGGTACTCAGCTTCATGCTTTGTGATCCAGTCACAGGTCCTCACTGACCATGCTTTTGATCTTGTTCATAATCTGTGTCGTTGGGTCACTCTGGTGTATCTCGTAGCTTGTAGTGTCTGATACAAGGCGTAGGCACTCTTCTCTGTACATAGTGTGGTTCATTAGGACTATTGCCCCACCTTTGTCAGCTGGTTTTATAACTAACTCACGGTTGTTTCTAAGCTGCTGGAGTGCCGTCCTCTCTCCTTTGGTCAGATTCTGGAACCCCTTAGTGTTGTTAAAGTCAATTGCTTCGACCTCTTTGAGTACTGCCTGTTCGAATGCCAGAACATTGCATGAAACGTTTTGGGTTGGTGGAGTGAAAGTGGACTTTTTCCGTAGGCCTGTGTTCAACTTAGGGTGCCATTTTTTATATATTAGGTACCCTGCATTATGGGCTTACAAGGTACACTTTAGGGGTGGCTTATTCATCTAGAACAGTAGGTTTTCTTATGTGGCAAAGGAACTTTTCCTTGCCAGGTGTTATAGTAGTCACTTTAAACTGCTGCCCAACCAGAGCATAGTATTGCTACTGGCAGACATATATTTTGTAATATATGTGGATTGTTTAATTGCACACTGCAGTTCACATATGACATTTAGCTCACATGCCACTGATGCATTTTCTACACCATATACTATGGCCTGACAGAAAGATAAATACATCAATTGGGTAATACAAATTTTACCAATAACATTTTTGGACCAGAGCACATGCACAGTGGCACTGAACAGCATTGTCATAGTGTACAAATTCATAATTCCAGTAAACCTATGGTCCAGAAAAACTTGAAAATCTAAAGTGTAATTAATAACTTTTTTGTTCGGTTAGTTAAAACCATTACAAAATCAGGAGTGTTGATGCAGCGAAGATGAAAAAACCTCCTTCAGAAAAAACTTAAACACTTGGGGGATCATTACGATGGCGGGCGGAGGCACAAACGCGGTGCTGGCGGTGGCGCAAAATGACCTTTTCCCCACTCCAGCAGTGGTCTCCGCGCCCGCCATATTACAATGGGCAAACATAGCCCATTTTCTGGACGCCGCGGAGCGACGTGAACCGCCAGATTTTTGTACACGCCACCACGGCGGTGGGAGCCAATAGAAACCCACCACCGTGCGGAATGACGTCCAGACCGCCGTACAAATCACGATGCCACAAATAACCCAGCACACCGCAGCAGAGAAACCACCAATCCAGAGACGGCGGAAGCACTACTGCGGAGTGCGAAACCAGACTCCCGGTCCCCACCACCCGGTCCGGACCGCAATGGATCCAGCTCTTCAAGCCATTCCGGTGCTGTACCTCATACACTACCAGCAAATAATGGACCACCACGGACAACACCGCAGGTACGCAATGACACAACCCTGCACACAATCACAACACACAACTCCTGTGCTGATATACGGTTCCTGTCCACATCAGACACTCTGGTGGGGGCAAGAACACCTCCCCAAGTGTACCCACACATGTCCCACCTGTCAGGAAATCCCCCCTCCGCATCCGGGTGACCAATCAACCACGAAATCACTGCAATGTCCCGGTCACGTCACCGCAGCGGTGAAGACGCTGGAAAACATGCGCAAAATGTAGTAGGCAGGGCCGGCGCCAGGCATGGGCAGTCCACAAAGATTCACAGGGCTCCACCTCCACCCTTCCCACACTACGCTTCCCTCACCCATTTGGGGCACATGCTGTGTGCTCATTGGATCACTGATAGAATATCGAGGAGCAAAATATCGACCTACCAAAATATTGAGGAAAAAATATAAAATGCCAGAATATCGAATTTCTATCTACAAACAGGTAAGTACAAAAATATCGAATCCAAAATATCGTTGTAAAAAATATAGGGGCACATGCATCAAAATTCGGTAAAGCGATTCCTTATTAGCGAAAAATAAGGAATCGCAAATAAAGACTCGCCTATCGGGATGCATGTACAGATTCGGTAATAATTAGCGATTCGCAACAAATCGCTAAAAAAGACCGAATACACGATTGCGAATCGCAAAAAGACAAATTAGCTAATACCGAAATCGGTATTTCCGAAATCGGTAATAGCGATTTCGCAAAAAACGGGTGGCGCCAGAAGCAGGCTGATGACATCACAACCAGGAAGTCATCCAGCCCATGCTTCATTCAGTGCCCTGAGGAGCTCAGAGGAGTAGGCAGAGGACTGAAGACGAGCTGAGAGACTTCACCCTCACAATACAGCTACACCACACCTAGCCAGGATGGACAAAAATGCTGCAAAGACAACTGCCACGCCCAGGAAGAGGAAGAGAAAGTTCTCAGAGAGGGAACTGGAACACCTGATAGAGGGGGTGAGCAGCAGCCATGACAAACTGTTTGGCAAGTTGTCCCTGAAGGTGCCAGAAGTTGAGAAGCGCAAAATATGGCTGCGCATTAAGGAGAAGGTAAATGCTGTGGGAGTCACACACCGCAGCATTGACGACCTGAAGAAAAGGTGGTACGACCTCAGGAAACGTGCCAAGGAGCGCATAGCAGAAAGGGTGAAGGAAGCAGCTGGCACAGGAGGGGGACCATCCAAAGTACCTGCCAACACAGCCCTGGAGGATCTCGTTGAAGGGACGATTGAGCCTGAGGCAGTTGTGGGAGTCACCCAAATGGACACTTCCGGCACAGCAACCACACAACAAGTTAAGAAGCATGCCTGCGCTAATACGCTGCGTATTGTATACCCATGCACATCCCCCCAGGCAAATCACAGTGTGCATGAAGAAGTCCATTACACATATACCCTCACATACGAATAGCATCATGGGAGTTGTAGTCATGTTAGCCAAGTGTGCATGGATAATCGCCAATGCGCATGAAAAGACACCAGCAGTACATGTCCGACAGTGTGTTTAAATCTGTGATTTATAATGTGTAAAATAGGCTAAATGATAAACAGATAGAGGAACAAACTAAAATAACAATGCACTGTTCCACACACAGATGCATCTCCGGAGGACTCAGATCACAGTGAGCGCCTCATCATTTCTGAGACACCGGCAGAGACGGATGGAGAGACTCCGCTGGACCCTCAATCCACATCACCACCACCACCACCACCACCACCAAAATGCAGGGCACCTGTACCCGCACTGCAGGAAATGGAAACTGAGCCGACCCCAGCACCCACAACCGTCCACAGCCAGATACGTTTCCCTTCAGCAGCTCCAACACCAGCACGTGGCCGAGTCAGACAACGGCGCAGGTCCAGGAGCAGTATTGCGTCAGATTCAGGACAGGCTCCGAATGTCTATGCTGGGGTTGAGTCGCAGATGCTACGTGTTCTGCGCCTGCAGGGGAGACATATGGGCACAATCAACCTGCAGATCTCCAAGCTGGCCAAAAACATGAGCACGATGTCAGACTGTGTGCGCCACCTAACGACAGTTGTTGCAGAGGGGAATCAGGAAATAAACAAGAGCCTACAGGAGCTCACCCGTGCCGTTATAGCAGGACAATGCAGTAAGCGCAGGAGGCATCGGCAGGGCTTGCTTCGTCTTTCTGCGAATACTAGGGCCATCACCAAGCTCTGCAACAGCACTGCTGTCTTATCACGCCGCTCTGTGTCACTGCAGATTGACCTAGGACATTTCTGCGGGGATGTTGCTAAGGCCTTAGGCCAAGTGACCACTGCTGTGGAACATCTACAGTCTGGGACAGTGAGTGCCAGCAACTTTGAAGGGGAGGAGGGTAGTGAGGAGGCATCGAGCATGAGTAGCGTGTCCGTGCCGGAGACCACTAGCAGGAGGCGCAGTTCACGCAGCTCAACAGCCACAGGCACACATCATGGTGATGTCGAGGAGCCATGCGACAGGAGGCTGGGGGTACGTGGCAAGAGGCGCTAGACATGCATTTCTGCCTCTTTGTCCATGGTGGTGTAGCCATGTTCCACTTTAATATTGTGATTGCACTCCCGTGCTGTTAACGATTATATTTCATTTCATCAACCAATGCAATCACCGTCATGTTTCCTAAACATGGAATTTACTTTGACCTGTGCTTATGTGAATAAAACATTAGCATGCAAAGATATTGTGTGATGGCTCATTCTTACCAGGCTCAGAAGTGATGTTGTGTGATGTATGTCGCCTCCACTGACCTTCAGCTGTGTTTGGCACGTGTGACTGTCGGTGTTGTGCGGGTGGTTGGTCATCCCGATCGTTGTCATTTCCGTCCGTCTCGATGGGAATACCCCTTCTGGTTGCAATGTTGAGCAGCATGGCACATACTGCTACAATCCTGCAGCAGGTCTCGGGGTTGTATTGCAATCCACCACCAGTCTTATGTAGGATCCGGAAGCGACTTTTCAGGATCCCGAATGTTCTCTCGACTAACCCTGGGCGAAGTGCTACGCTACGCTCGCGTAGTTTGCGAAGTTGGCGCTACTTCGCACAACGCGAATTGCACGTAGCACAGTGCAAACACGCGTAGCGTAGTGCCGCGGTCATTTGCTTGCTCGCGGTCCTCAACGTCAAGTTGGCGACCGCGAGCAAGCAAAATGACATCCCGGCGAGACTTTTTCTCGCTTCGCGATCAGCAACATCAAGTTGCCGATCGCGAGCGTGGAAAATAAACCTCCCGGCGAGATTCTCAACGCGGGAGGTCAGGTTTCTCATTGCGAGTGGTCGCGTATGCTCGCGACCGCTCGCGATGAGAAACTACCAGTCCGCGTTGAGAAAGCTGCCGCTCGAGTAAAAATCTACTCGAGCGGCAGTAAAAGACAGCTCGCACTGTGCAAGTTGCCGTTTTCAATGATTGCACAGTGCGGACAAGCATCCGGCACTGTGCAATCATTGCGAACAGTGTGCTACGCAGTTCACGTAGTGCTACGCGAAGCTTGCGTAGTGCGAACTGCACTTTGCGTAGCTTCGCGAAGCATTACTTCGCGAACTACGCCCAGCCTTACTCTCGACCACATTTCTTGTGCTAATATGTGCTGCGTTGTAGCGCTGTTCCTGTGGTGTTGCTGGGTTGAGGTAGGGTGTCAGGATATATTCCCGCAAGGCGTATGCGCTGTCACCTACAGGGTGGGAGGAAAGGGTTAGCCGCAGTAATGCAATTACATATGGGATAATGATGTAACAAATAGGTATATGTAGGTACCAAGTAGGTGTCCCTCTCCAAATTCACCGTTGAGCAGACGCCTGTGGATGCCACTGTGCCGGAATATATATGAGGCGTGCGTGCTCCCTGGAAATTGTGCCACTATGTCCGTGATTATGTGCTTGGCATTGCACACGACCTGGACGTTGATCGAGTGATAGGACTTCCTGTTACGGAATATGTACTCGTTGGCTGAGGGGGGACAGATGGGGACATGCGTGCAGTCAATGCATCCTATGACATGGGGGAATTGTGCCACCTGGTAGAACTCCTGTTTGGTCTGGTTCAACTGCTGTGGGGTTGTGGGGAAGGTGATGTGGGTATGTATCATTGTCAGCATGGCATCAAAGAATTTACGGAAGAAGCGTGAAAGTGCGCTTTGTGAGACGCCTCCGGCTACCGCTACGACCCCCTGGAAACTTCCGGACGCCAGTAGGTGCAGGCTGCATAGGACCTGGACGTGCACAGGAATGGCATTTGTCCTACGGGTGTGGTGCTGCAGTAGTGGTTCCAGGTCAGCAATTAGGCGCATTATCATGGCACGATTCAGACGGTACTTGTCATATACTTCCTCTTCATTTTGGCCCAGCAATGTAATGCGCACTCTGAATACCCTCTCCTGGATCCTCCTCCTGCGCTGTGCTGCTGCATTTATTCTCATCCTCCTTGCAAGCACGTAGAGGGCTGCCATTTTGAGAATACAAACGGGGTCTCCAGTGGCATTTTTGAAGTGTTTCAGATAGTTTACACCTGTGAATTTTTATTTTTTATTTTTTTTATTTGTGTTTCCTCAACTTTACCTCCTGGTTGAGATTCCCCTTATTCTGCGCATGCTAATTAGCGATTTAGTTGAAATTCGGTATTTTTGACTTTTGATGCATTCCTTTGTGATTCTTTATTTGCTAATCGCTATTTGTACGCGCAATTGATGATTTCGCTATTTTCGATTCGCTAATTTGCGATTCGGTAATTTACCGGGGGCTTTTTTTGCGATTATGTAGTTTTTTCGCTATTGGGCTTGATGCATTGGAATATGTTGTTTTGCGCTCGCTAACGGCCTATTTTAACGATTCGCAAATTTAGCGAGGGGTATTTTGCTTGATGCATGGTCCAGATAGTTAGTCAAAATATCAAATTTTTTAAATGTCTTAAAAGTAATGTAAAATTAATAAAATAATAAATATAATTAATTAAAACATACTTAAAAATACTTAAATAACCTTAATATTAATAAATAGTTAATGTAAGTTAAAAAAAAATAAACATGCATTTTTATTTTTTAATACATATATATATTAACGTAATATTAATAACAAATATTCAATATTTTTTGCGTAGGATAGCGGGAGGGTAAAATTTACTATTCCCACTCCAGTGAGTGCAACAGTAGGGAAAACGTTGGATAGCGGGAGGGTAAAAATTACTATTCCCCCTCCAGTGAGTGCAACAGTAGGGAAAGCGTTGGATAGCGGGAGGGTAAAAATTACTATTCCCACTCCAGTGAGTGCAACAGTAGGGAAAGCGTTGAATAGTGGGAGGGTAAAAATTACTATTCCCACTCCAGTGAGTGCAACAGTAGGGAAAGCGTTGGATAGCGTAGGGGTAAAATTACTATTCCCACTCCAGAGAGTGCAACAGTAGGGAAAGCGTTGGATAGCGGGAGGGTAAAAATTACTATTCCCACTCCAGTGCGTGCAACAGTAGGGAAAGCGTTGGATAGCGTAGGGTAAAAATCACTATTCCCACTCCAGTGAGTGCAACAGTAGGGAAAGTAATGATTTAATATTTAAATTTAAAACAATTAATTATCAATACCAATAAATAATTAATTAAAATTAATTAATGACCAATTACAACATATTTAATCATTAATTAATTATAAATACCAATACATATTATTTATTAAAAATGAATTACCTATTAATAATTAATTAACATCAATTAATTTTCAAAACCAAAAATTAATAAGTAATAAAAAAAACAATTAATAATTAACAGTAAATTAATTATCAATACACAAAAATAATTTCAATAATTACTTAATTACAATTAAATTACTTCCCACCCTGTTCCCCTATAAACCCACAACCCGCTACGAATAATAAACTAATACAATTAATATAATTATCAATTAATCAATTAATAAACATTAATTACCAATTAATAAAAATAATTACCAATTAATAACAATTAATTAACAATTAATAATTAATTAACAATAAATTAATTATCAATACCAATAAATAAAAATAAATAATTACTTAATAAAAATTAAATTACTTCCATCCCTACTCCCCTATAAACCCCAACCCGCTACAGAACTAAAACGCAAAATTAAATTAAAAATAATTAATAATTCCTAAAAATTAATATTTAATTTACTATAATTAAATAACTTCCCACCCTATTCCCCTATAAACCCACAACCCGCTACGGAATTAAATTACACAAAAATTAAATAACATAAAATTCATTACTTTAGAAAAATTCAAACATACATTACAAAAATAATACATACTTTTAACACATATACTAACACTTAAAACACTATAAAAAAATCGATATTTTTAACAACTATATTATGACTGTCGATATTACTAACTTCGATATTATGGAAATCGATATTTCTTACCTGAATTTCGATATTCTGCACCACTATATTTTGGCAATTCGATATTATGTCCATTCTATATAAAAAACTCGATATTCTGTCAATTCGATATTTTTTTTCGATATTATGACTGTTCACCGTGCTCATCCTGTGCCCCCCTCCACAATTCATCTCCCAGGTGTAGCCTGACCTTGCACCTCACACACCAAAGGACCAGGGCGCCTGTCTTGGAAGGTGGGGGTGAAGAAGAACACCCTGCACAGAAGCTCAGGGGCTGGACAACCCTCCTCCTCACACCTATCTCCCACTCATGTGAAGCAAACTGAGTCTAATTATAAAATGAAGACTCCCACTGCATAAGAACATCCACTGAACTGTCCACACTGCCTGTCAAGTCGCTCACAAACACCCCACACTGACACACAGCCACATACACACACCATAGGTCAGCAGCAATGTAGGACAATCAATGGGCCAGCTAAAAGTGAAGTGGACAGTGCTGGAAAACCATGGAGCAAGCCACATAGCATCTGTACATCACATGCAAGAGAAGGAACATATCACAACACCCTTAGGCCATCAAATCAGACATGGGTGGCACAGTGAGGGAAATTAAACCAAACTGACCTCTGTGCAACAACTCAGGGACACATCAAGGCAAGCCATGCATAGTCACAGGAATGATAGGAAGTGTCTGAAGTCATACAGTGAGCACCCACACATCTGTCTCAACTGACTTGACATGTGTACATCATCAGTACAACACACATGGCCCATTGTCACACTCCTTGACTGTCAAACACAACTAGGACCTTCACACATACCCATTCTCTACCCACCTCATACCTGCAGCACTCAACACCTGTGAGAAGCACACATAAAGGCCAAAATGGTGTCCTGTGAGTTCAATGACAACCAATCACACTCCCTGTGGTGCACCCACAAACATCACACTAACACACAGGGATGCCCGAAACAATGCAGACACCAAAACAATTGCCAAAAACAAAGCTCACAAACAACATACACAGAGGTACAACAAGCCCACACATGGGCAGCAAAACAGTGGAAAGGCAATGTGACCCTAGACAGAACAGGAATACACAACATTGTCACTCAGGTCCAATGCACAGACACCATACCTCAACACAAACAAGAGGTGCATCATCAAAGATCTACCATGAACACCAACTGGGATCAATGGGACAATCAGCTAACACAGACACAGACACCTCACCACCCATGAAGTGGACAAGGTGCCATACTGTACCAGAAGCATGCACATGCACAACCCTGAAAAGTGACAAGTCAAAAATATGAGGACTAACCACCAATGTGCACTGAAAACAAGCCCAGCAACAAAAATCCTCCTTGCTGCATGTGACAGACACACAAGTAATGCACACCACACCTGCAACACACATATGAATGTATCACACAGCAACAACCACTCACACACAACATCATGCAAATAGAACATCACACACACATAGCATCAGTCAGTACAACGAGCCAACACAGGTCAAACACTGCATACATCCACAACAAAAACACAACAGATGCACAGACCAATCCATCACAATGCAAACTCAGATGCACATCAGGGGGATGCACAACAAGCAAGTACAAGGCAACATACACTGACAACACTGCATGCACACCAAGCAGTGTGTGCACAACAACCAAATCAGTAGCACACACATCTGAGTGCCACACCATGAACTCCCACAACACAAATCATCACAGCACAAACATAACATCACACTCAGGAAGTGTAGCACTACCTTAGCAAACACACACATAGCTTAGCCATCACCCACAGATGCACAACTCAGGGACATCCAGGTGCAAACAACATGACCAGAGGACTGTGCTGCCCACACATCTGCACTGCACATGAGCAACCATGACAGCAAACAAGTACAAGGAAATCACACATAACTAATTTGAAAACTGTCCTGAGTAGCACATTGGTCCTAGACACAGATCAGCCTCACACAGCATAGTGTCACACTATGAAGTGGTGGGGAGGCTCACACACTTGCAAGCCATGGGGTGGAAGACATGAGACTGAAGTGGTGTGTACTTCAGTAGTGGACAGGTGAGCAGTGTACAGTACACAAACACATAGAGGAGTCACTCACAATGTGTAGGCATCAGAAGCACATATGGGGGATTGCATGACTCCACATACCACATACCATACTGGAGCCAAAAATGGGTCAAGCGACAGCAATGCATGAGAAAACTCACAAATATTGTCAGTGTGGCTAAGCAGTTCTGTACAGTGTGCACAAACAGTAACAAGACACATGGCTGATCAACAAAATACAACACAGACTTGCCTGTCACACACTCTGCATACTCACAACTGGCAGCAACAACAAGTAGGTGTCCCCCAGGAGTGCAAGGACACAACAACACACTGCACACTGCCCAACCTACAACTCCCACATGTGCCCACAATCTGAAACACATGGCAGACAATTGAAACAAACAGGCACTCAGCTTCTGTGTCATACATGTGTGCAGTTGGCATTGCAGGGGCACACACACATCAACACTAACAACAAAACCACCCCTACACACTTCATGACCACACAAGTGCACACATCCAAATGTACCCATGTGAATAGGAAGACAGGCCATCACAAGATGACCATACATCAACACTGCTGCTCACACATCAAGAAAGATCACACAGATATGATGGACCCTGGCCAGCCCGCAAATAATATTGTGGATAGAATACACCTCTGTTCTGGTATTGCATCATAACATGACATGTGGACAATTTAGCAAACCTGACCATATGATGAGTATGATAATCGTAGATCATCGCAAACACCCATCATTGCACCCTCAAACCTCAGAAGAAAGAAGAACTAAAGTGCCCCTCACCACTGCCAAACCCAGAAAAAGTAAAAGAAGAAATTGGCAATGTGAAGGTGGCATACAGAGCATTTGTCACATGCAACCATAAACATACCGAAAACACCTTTATTTAGCAAGGACACTGACAAAGCAGACAACAGGTGTAACTGTCTTTATTACATATCACCAAGATAGGCATCAAAAGTAGACAACAGCATGTCCAGTGGCCAGTCCATAGTTCAAAGTAGGTACATGTGTGCATGAGAACCTGCACAGGGAATGGGCATCCAAAGTTACAAACAGCAAGGGCAGTGGCCAGTCCATAGTTCAAAGGAGGGACATGTGAACATGAGAACCTACAAATGAGCCCCACGATGCGTGGAGAAGGGAACAAGAGGCGCGGGTTCTAGGAGCTAGCAGCCTCCAACAATAAATGTTAACCACAATAAGAGCTGTTCCTAGTGTAGTGACCACTGTGAAATTATGGTTGACTTGTGAGTATAGGCATCTCACAAAATGTGACGGACTGGCCTCACACACCACCTGGTGTCATACTTCATCATTGACCAGTCCTCGCCCTCTAAAACCTTGGTTTGATAGGGAGCGGGCATACACCTGACAACAGGGATGCACTTCTAAACTAAGTGGGGGCCTGTGAAAAAGTGAGTGAGAGTAAAAATCATTATAGTTATCACAAGTCAACCATAATTTCACAGTGGTCACTACACTAGGAGCAGCTCTTGTTGTGGTTAACATGAGAACCTGCACAGGGAATGGTCCCCCAAAGTGACAAACAGCAAGGCCAGTGGCCAGTCCATAGTTCAAAGTAGGTACATGTGTGCATGAGAACCTGCACAGGGAATGGGCATCCAAAGTTACAAACAGCAAGGCCAGTGGCCAGTCCATAGTTCAAAGTAGGTACATGTGTGCATGAGAACCTGCACAGGGAATGGGCATCCAAAGTTACAAACAGCAAGGCCAGTGGCCAGTCCATACTACAAAGGAGGGACATGTGTGCATCTGAACCTGCACAGGGAATGGGTGACACCGTACACTGCCATGGGAATCACCACAGCTCTGAGGATACAGATGGGCAGTCCAGGCACTGCTGTGGGAGAGATGGCTTTGGGAGGGGGACTTTGCCTCAGACTTGGCTGTCAGTTGAACTGGGAGGTGGCTGATTGCCGGGGACCGTTGGCGGACCAGACCTGGGAGAGGGAGGAGCAGCTGAGGTAGAGGCATCAGTGGCTTTGTGAGCCTGAGGGCTGCTTGGACCGGGTGGCATGGCGGCACGGGGAGGCGGAGAAATGCTGCTGTGAGACACAGTGTGTGAGGGAGAATGTGGAGGGCTGCCTTTCCACTTCTTGGGGATTCGATACTGAAGAATTGTCTTGGTAGGAGTGTGAAGTGGGGCGGGCACAACAACCTCACTCCCCACCAAAGGTGCTTCAGGTGCAGGTGGTGGCCCTCCCTCTGGTGATCTGCTGGGTCTGGTGGTACGCTTGGCCTGGCCTTGCCTTTTCCCCTCCATCCCCTGTTGACCAGGTGAACCCCCCACAGTGCCCTCCTGTCTCAGCTTCACAGGGGTGTGGGTGGGAGTTGAGGTTGTAGGTGAACCTGCCTTAGAGAGCCGTTTCTGTGGACTCTTTGCAGGCACCAGCTTCACAGCAGGCACGGCAACTTTTTTGCCTGTCTTTGGAAGCAGGTTTTGGGACGGAAGTGTCTTTGGATTGGACTGATTTGGATGCATGTGAGCCTGAGGCCTGCTTCTTGGCTTGATGCCCCTGAGTGTCACCCCAAGGGCTTTTGGCTTTGCGTTCCTGTGTGACTTCTTTTGTTTTTGAGGATGGTGTCTGCGCTCTGGCCCGCTTGGAGTGCTGCTGTGTTGTGCTTCGTGTGGAGTACTTTGAGCCCGAGGGCTGTGGTGTGTGGTCACTCTTGTCAGATGTGGCCACTGGCAGGGTGGTTGCCGAAGGGACTGGAGCTGGACCCTGAGCCTGTGCCAGCTGAATGGCTGCCGTCACTGTGGAGGACAAAGACTGGACAGTCCTGTGTAGCCCACCCACGTCAGAATGAATGCCCTCCTTGAAGGCAACTACCTGTGCCAACTTCTTGTCATGATCAAAGAAGGCATTCAGTAGAGTAGTCTGACCCACACACAGCAGGCGCAAAAGCTCCACCGCCTCAACGCTGAGGGCAGCAGGGGAGACAGGGGCAGGGGCAGCGGTGCCTGGGGGGAAGGACACTCTACCCCTCTTACTGCTGCGGGCACGGGCCGCACTAGTGGAACTAGCCGGGAGGATGGGCACTGGACGATGTGTGGTGGAAGAAGAGGCAGATTTCCCACTCCCTGTGTCCGCCAACATCGAGGAGTCACCGCTGGTGTCAGATGACGTTGAGGTTGGTGTTTCCGGGCATGATTCTTCAAGGGCACTCCGGTCCCCCTCCGAGGTACTGGTCACATCAGTGTCAGTGAGCTCATGTTTTGCAGTCGAGCAAGATGCCTCATCTCCGGTGTCCATACCCTGTCCTTCTATGCCCTCTGTAGATGCTGCAAGAGACATAGACGTAGGTCCAGTTTAGTGCCATACTCACAAACATCATATGCAAACAAAGCACAAAACAAGATGATGATAGCCCATGTTGAACACACCCCTGTGCAGTCTGCATGTGCAGCCACAATGCAAATATATGAAGATGCGTGGGAACATGCATACTTGGCATTGATGACCCATGAGATGTTCACACAGCCAAATAGCTTGCCCGTGCCTCCATGTAACCTGACATACAGATCCCTGTAAGCATACCCACGTGCCTGTAGTTGAAAAAGATGTACATCTCAACTTGTTGTCACAGTCACATATGGAGTCACTTTAAGGGGACAACACAGATACAGACTCCAAAATGTCTACTTGCAATGGCTATGAGCTCCTGCCATCCACCATGTTGTGCTTTGAAGCACAACTACTGTTGCACATTGGTGTCAGATGTGTAGTTCTCACAAGCTCGAGGTCAGGCACTGCACACATCGACGAAAGCACACTAAGATGAGGTACACTGCCGTTCACTGCCCAGTGATGTCCACGACTCCCCTAATACAGCAGATGCCATAAGGCCACATCTCAGCATGCAATGTCAAGGGCCATTACATGAAACACATGAGAAAGTACATGTACCGCAAATGCATGACAGCTGCACTCAACACAGAGGCCACTTACAAGCCATTGCATCACACTGGGAACATCACAGAGCTCTGCACTGGCTCAGGGTTGGGACACATGCAGTCACACACCCCAAAAGTCACCCTTCGCAGAATACTCACCCCCAACTTGCTGCTGATGGGCCCTCAAGCGTCCATCCAGCTCTGGCTGTGTCACTGCCAAGATGCGGGCCATTAGTGGTGTCATGCTCCTGCACGCCAACCTGCCAGTCCGAGGGAGCAGCTCCAGCGTCATCTCTGCCACGTTCTTGCTCAGCTGGCAGATGTCATCCCACCTCTTGTGACAGTGTGTGTGCCGTCAGTTGGAGACACCCAGAGCCCGCACCTTGCATGCAATGGCCCTCCATATGGCCTTACGCTTGTGGACATTGAGCTGCAGGCATGGGAGACAAGAGGAGGAAATATCAGTAACAATGGGTTGTGTACCATTGTGCCTCAGTACAGGAGCATGCACAAAATGAGCACAGCTATTCAGACATGCTTAGCAGGGGCCATACAGCATGACACGTAGTGCATTAGCATAAGACAATCCTACACAAATGCATACAGGTATGAGGATGGGCACAGTACCTGGACATCTCATGCACATGCAGAATGCCAGCACAGAAAGCAATGTGTTGGAGGCCCACATCTGCAATGCAGTTTGTGAGGGAGCAAGACAGACATCACTTTGTAAATGATGTTCCGTGGCAGAATCACTGTGACCAACAATGCACACCGCTCAATGTCCTTGGGCTGTGAATGGCTCACTGTGTCATGGCGGTCACATTTAGGGACATGATCTGACATTCTCACACCCTTCTCACAAGGTATGTCTTGTGCAATCCACAGGCCTAAGATAGCTCATTGAGGAATAGGGTGGCAGACGACACATATGTCTCACTCTGTCCATTCAGTGATGGGTCCCTGTCAATTTGGGCAGTAACTGTGCAGGCCAGAGTGTCTAACACTGAGGTTTAACGTGGGCCATCATAACAGTCACATGCATGTACAATATGAGAGTGCAAACAGTGCCTACACATGCGAGTCAGTACACATAATGAGAATAAGGGAAGGGGGATGTTTCTGAAGTACAACAATCTGCTGTGACATATGGGAATTTCCAACAAGATTGTCACCCTCCGGCAGTTCACTCTTGTGCATACTGCTCACAGATCCATGGTGGCAATAGAAATTCAAACACACTTCCATCAGTACCCTCTGGAAGGAAAGTCTTTGTAATGTCACAAATGAGCATGTGAAAACCTCCTGGACTCAAACATCCATTTGCACAGGCAATGTCTGTCCTGACTTCCACTTTCCAAACTTGCAGTGTCACTGTATGGCTGCAATAACACTGCATGTCCCTCCCATCCTGAAATGCAGCCCTGGAAATGTGTAACATAGGCGACAAACCCCATTTTCCTTACGTCAGCATGCTAGGCAGTGTATCACACAAACCCACACTCTCAGGCACATTCTGCAGCAGATCAACTTCATGTGTGCACTCCCTGCACTCTCACTTCCACTCTGAGACACTTACCATGACATCTGGAGCACCATAGAGCCTCCTATACTGTGAGAGCACCTCATCCACAAGGACCTCCAGCTCCTCTGTGGTGAAGGGACGGGCCCTGATGTTCTCAGTTCTCGCCATCACTGGGTCCAGGAGACAGGAACAGCAGCAGTTGGTGGTGAAGAGTGTCAGGCAGCACTGTCTGGAAGCAGTGGAAATGTGTGGCTCTCTCCCACCAATATATAGCCCCCTGGGGTTGTTTCAATGGTACTCAGATGCTGCCATTGATGTTCCAGGTCAGCTTTTTTCAAATGGATCCAATGAGCGGCCCCACGGTGGCGGAGCACGCCTACTATGATTTTCAAAAGTGCATTTGTCTACCGCGATTGCGGCTCCCATTGGCTGTAAGGGCATGGGCATTGGCGGTGACACACCGTGGGGGTCAGGCGGTCGCTACAGCAATCGTGCATCTTTCAATTGCATCCAATGACCGACCCGCGGTAGCTGAGCAAGCCTACCGTGATTTCCAATGTGTATATCACTACCACGATTGCGGTTCCATTGGCTGTAAGGGCATGGGCATTGGCAGTGACACACCGCTGGGCACAGGCAGTCGCTACCGCGATTTGGCCACTTGGCATTGGTGCCTATGGCCGTGATTGTGGTGGTGGTGCACGCCAACCACCATTTTCAAATGTGTATATCACTACCGCGATTGCGGTTCCCATTGGCTGTAAGGGCATGGGCATTGGCGGTGACACACCGCGGGGCACAGGCAGTCGCTACCGTGATTTGGCCGCTTGGCATTGGTGCCTATGGCCGTGATTGTGGTGGAGGTGCACACCAACCGCCATTTTCAAATGTGTATATCACTACCGCGATTGCGGTTCCCATTAGCTGTAAGGGCATGGGCATTGGCGGTGACACACCGCGGGGCACAGGCGGTCGCTACTGCGATTTGGCCGCTTGGCATTGGTGCCTATGACCGTGATTGTGGAGGCGGTGCACGCCAACCGCCATTTTCAAATGTGTATATCACTACCACGATTGCGGTTCCCATTGGCTGTAAGGGCATGGGCATTGGCGGTGACACACAGCGGGGCCCAGGTGGTCGCTACCGCGATTTGGCTGCTTGGCATTTGTGCCTATGGCCGTGATTGTGGTGGTGGTGCACGCTTATGGCACCTATGGACACATCATGCTGTAGCAATGGCAATGGCCAGTTCTCAACATTGAACAGTAGACACTTACTATGAGTCATGCCACCAGTTAGTGCAAACCAATGCTAGTGTTACATTTGACTCGCTGATGTCTACACATGCCATGTCAGTGCACAGGATTACATGCATTGGTATGTACTCCCTCACATGTCACTTATAATATTGTTGTGCATGTACACAGATCTGTGGTGTGATGGACTCTCAAAGATGTACACATGTCAATGTGTGAGATGGCAAAGCAACACACAGTAATGAAGGTCTGGCTACATGATGTGCCTATTTCACTGTGTACATTGCTGAGCTCCTGTACATACTTGATCATTGTGCACACACTGTGCTCATTGTGTTGTTAATATGTGCCCTGTCTGACTTATGCAAGAGGGTGTGGCAGGTACAACAGCTACGTCGAAGCCAGCAGTGTTGCTGTTTCACACATGTGCTGTGTCAACTACTCTCAGGGCTGGTGACACAAGATGTTGAAATGTACCTTTTGGCATTCACATAGTATGAATCTGTTTGGGGGGTACTCACTGTGTGAATACTGGACAAGTGTACGACTAGTTTAGATCAAGGTGTCCCTACATGTAACTTGTGGTGTAAGCTGTAGTTTCATGGCAGTCATTGTTGGCGCTGTGTCAGTCAAAACCTAAGATGTTGTGCCCATCTCAGAGGGGAATTGAATTGACATGTGTCCCCTTTCCTCTCACCCAGGAGGCGACCAAATGTTTTTCGTCCATTCACGGTGCTTGTGGACATGGAGGATGAGGACGTCATATGTAAATTCCGTTTGGATCTATCTATGCTTCTGGACCTATGTGCTCAGTTGGAGCCCCATCTGAGGCGTCGCCGAACCTATCCAACTGCTCTGACACCAACATGTAAGGTGATGGCGGCCCTGCATTTTTTTGCAACTGGTTCATTCCAGTACACGGTGGCCAGCACAGGTGGGATGTCTCAACCAATGTTCAGCATGGTGCTACGTGATGTCCTGTCCGCTATGATGAACTACAAGGACAGCTACATCCATTTCCCCAGGAGACATGAGTTGGCAGCTGTGAAGGGAGATTTTTATGACCTTACCCACATCCCTAATGTTGTTGGTGCCATTGACTGCACACATGTTGGCCTGGTTCCACCACAGGCACATGAGCACATCTACAGGAACAGGAAGCATACACATTCCATCAATGTGCAAGTGGTATGCCAGGCGGATATGATAATCTCCCATGTCTGTGCCAAATTTCCAGGATCAGCCCATGACTCCTACATCCTGGGTAACAGCATCGTACCATAGCTGATGGCAAATCTGCATCCAGAGCGTGCGTGGATTGTGGGTGAGCACGCAGAGTCAAGTAGTGTGCTGTATGTGTGACATTCTGTCCTCTGCCACAGTTTTATTACAAAGTTGGTCTGTGTATCTCACACCTAGGTGACTCTGCATATCCCAACCGGCCTTGGTTGCTGAGCCCACTGCGGAATCCCAGGACCCTGGGTGAAGTCCGCTACAATGAGGTCCATGGGAGGACACGTCATGTGGTGGAGCGTTCTTTTGGTCTTCCTAAGTCTCGATTTCGGTGCCTGGACAGGACTGGAGGTGCACTGATGTACTCTCCCCAAAAGGTGTGTCAGATCGTAGTTGCATGCTGCATGCTCCACAACCTTGCCCTGCGCAAAGAGATCCCCCTGATCCTGGACGATGATGAGCAGCAGATGCCCCCGCCTGCAAACCCACACATTTCCAGTGATGAGGATAGTGGAGAGGAGGAAGGTGTAGACCTGCGTCAACAGCTCATCAACCGCTACTTCCCGTGAAGGTGAGTGACATTGTACAACGGTGCCATCGTATGCTGTTTTTGTAGTTGTAGGAAATGCCATGGGGAGCTTTGTGACAGCTACCTGTTTTTGGCTCTGTGCTGAGGGCTGATGTTTCTGGGACAAGGTACTTATGCACAGCTACATGATGTCTATGTCGAAATCGTTGCTCATTGTAATGTGTGCAGGTTTGAGTACCTTGATGACAAGTGTTGTGTAATGGGTGTGATGCCATCGCCTGACAAGTGAATGTTGTTCTCTTGTGTTTTCCTAGGTCCCTTCAGCCTCTCAATGCCTCACAACAATCAGTGCACCTGGTGCATTGTAATCTGAGTCAAGATTGTACATCCTGTGATAAACATGGAGCTGACACGAAAACATAGGTGTGCAAAGAGTGTTTATTTACAATAAGTATATGTGACAGGGAAGTGATTATTTACAAATAGGTGGGAAGTGAATCAATGAGTTGTCAGTGATGGTAGACGAGACAATAGAGTAGTCACCACATTGATGTGGTGACACAGTCCAACAGACGCCTGCCATCAACATGGCAGTGTGGGTAAGGATAGTCAACAAAGTCAATGGCAAGGTGAAGAGAGGTGCCATCATGGCTGGCTCTTTGACTGGCGTTTGGCTGGTGCTTTGCCATGTGATCCTCCCTTGTTTTTCCTCGGACGGCCCCTTGAGCGTTTGGCAGGGGGGACCTCTGCTGCAGGCTCAGAGGTGTCTGAGGACTCATCCTGTTCCAGCTCACACGTCTCTGTGGCCACAGGTGAGGTGGTGGGACTGTCATCCTGCGGGCCACTGGAGGGAGGTTGAGCTGTCCTTTGGGCCGCAGGCCTGTCCCTCAGGACACACACAAGCTGGCCCAAGAGGTCCACAATTTGGCCCATACGCGTGTCTATGGACCTCAGCAGCAGGCGGAGCTCACGCGATTCTTCCAGAACCTGGCCCATGTGTCCCTGGGCTTGTTCGTATGCCCCAAGGACTCTGGCGATGTTGGCCAGGGCTTCGGTCTCAGTATCCTGTTGATTTTGTTGCCCAGTTGCCCTCCCACCTGCCCTGCTGTCCCAGACCTGTGGCATCACCACTCGACGCACCTGCTGACTCTCCCTGCCCTCCTCAAATTGTGGGGTGGTGTGGGTATCCTCTGAGGCAGGGACAGTGTTGCAGGCAGCACTGGTGGTGGTGGTGGTGGAGGCCGCACAGGTTGTTACAGCAGGGGTCAGTGCAGTTGTTGTTGCTGAGGTGGTGGTGGTGAGGACAGTGGGGGCCTGGGACCTGCTGCACCCTGGCAGGACAGATGGGCCAGGTTCTGTGTCCGCATCCGAGGAATTTAGGGAGTCTGCATCCGAGAGTCCATGTTCCGGGGGGGTAGACTGGCTCTGCAGGTTGGTGTTGTCATCTGCAGCAGTCAACTCTTGGTCACCTGTAGAACAGAGAAGAAATGGTCATTGAAGTGCACCCCACAAGCTTGGTGTTAGATGTTTGGATGTTACATGTTATACACCACACTATTTACATTGAGTTCACTTTGTATAGCTGCACGGTACTGAGCATCATGACATGATGTGTAGGTACCTACATTACTTGTCCATGGTGTGACATGTCAATAGATACCATGCTCCACGTACAGATTGTGTGATTACAAGGACATGTCGTCATCTAAAGACCAGCAGCACAACAACTTTATGTGAAGCATCTTTGTTGTTTACTCTGCATGGAAGACCTTCATTCTGGGCATGTACTAGCCATTGTTATCTCATGCATCCCTCTGTCATATCATGTTCTTTGCTTTATTTTTAAAAATGACCATGCTTGTTTTGTTTTCATATGGGCCTTGATGCTCTGCCACCATGGCACTTACACATAGCATTCACTGCTGTGCATGATTGTGCCCTGAATTTCTTCAACATGTGATTTGGTGAGTCAAACTTTAATTTCTGTGACAGTTACATATGCTAAGCTGTCTGCACACTGGAAGTGGCTATTGGATCTATGCCAAGTTGGGTGGGATGTGAGGGCTGGTGTGGTCATATGGCTCCATGCGTTTTGAGAGGAATGGCAGGGTGCATGCACTGTCTACTTACCTGTTCTGTGACACAGTTGAGGGGAATTGCTGACACATGTTTCTTGGTGTGGGTGGAGTGCTCCATCCTGCTGAGCTTTGGGACAAGGGTGCCTGGTGGGATTTGTGGTGCTGGCTTTCCACCCACAAACACCCCTCCCTGTTAAGATGGCTACCTACCTGTTAGGTGGAGGTGATCAATGCAATGGCTGCCACATGCTTCTGGTTGTGGGGGAGTGCTCCATCTTTCTCAGCTGTGGGACAAGGGTGCCTGGTGGGAGTTGTAGTGCTGGCTTTCCACCCACAAACACCCCTCCCTGTTAAGATGGCTACCTACCTGTTAGGTAGAGGTGATCAATGCAATGGCTGCCACATGGTTCTGGGTGTGGGGGAGTACTCCATCTTGCTCAGCTGTGGGACAAGGGTGCCTGGTGGGATTTGTAGTGCTGGCTTTCCACCCACAAACACCCCTCCCTGTTAAGATGGCTACCTACCTGTTAGGTGGAGGTGATCAATGCAATGGCTGCCACATGCTTCTGGGTGTGGGGGAGTGCTCCATCTTGCTCAGCTGTGGGACAAGGGGGCCTGGTGGGAGTTGTAGTGCTGGCTGCCTGTACACATGCAACCCTGGGAATGTTGCTAGATACCTTTGGGGTGATTCAGAGGGAGTGAATGTTAGATCTGTGAGACATGTGTTGGGGAGTGTGTGGTGCACATGGATGCATTTGGGCCTAGGAGGTTTAGCTTTGTAGTTGTGCAAGACAGTACATAGCAGTGTGATGGTAGACATTTGATGTTACTTACCAGCCTCCACTCCCCCGGGTATTCCTGTGAGACTCTCTGGATGCAGTATGGCAAGCACCTTCTCCTCCCATGTGGTGAAAGTTCTTGGTGTAATCTGAGGGCCACCGCCAGTCCTCTGAGCCAGCTCACGGTTCTTGTTGTTCCTCTCTTTCACCTTTTTCTTGAGGTCATGCCACCGCTTCACGATCTCCCTCTTGGTGCGTGGGACAGTCCCTACTGCATTGACCTTGCGGACTATCCTTTCCCACATTAGTGTTTTGGTGGCTAATGGTGTCTGTTGGACCATGCTTCCAAACAATTGTGGTTCTACTGTGATTACCTCATCTACCATGACTGACAACTCATTGTCAGTGAATTTGGGCATTTTCTTCTGTGTCATGGTGTATGATGTGCAAAGGGGTTGAAAGTGCAGGTGTGAGAGAGGTGGTGGTGATGTAAGTGGTGTGTGTGTGTGTTGTTGTGCTGGTGAGTTGTGTGGTGGTTTGCCTCTCCTTTGTGCTGTAGCCTTGGTTCCTTCAGTGGTGGAGTATTGCAAAGGATTGTGGTCAGGGAAGGGGCTGGTTTTATACTCAGCTATGTGGGTGTGTCAAAATGGAGTATCAATGTCATGTGTGTTGTGTGGGTTGACCTGGGATTTGTGTTTTTTTTACTTGCCATGGGGATGTGTCATTGGGGTGTATCAGGTGTTTTTTGAGGCTGAGCCAGGTTGCTGGGTACACTTGGTGAGCATGTTGTGTGTTTTTTTTGGTCGGCCACCATGATTTTTCCAGAGCAGCCGCGGCGGTGGGTATACGACCGCCCTTCCGCCGGCTCTCCCATTCATCACTGGTTGCGATCGCGGCAGTCGGAAACAGCGGATCGTTCCGCTGTCACCTCAATGGTATCCTAATTTCACGTGCGGTCAATCCGCTGGCCGTGTGGCGGTTTGGGCTTTTTCCGCCGCGAATCCAACTGCCGCGGATGGATTTTCACCTGCGCCGCACGCTACCGGCGGTCTTTCTTGGCATTGTTCTGCCGCGGTTGGATTTTTCTGGCGGTTGATCCTAATCGGACCGCCGGTTTCCCTGCGGTACATGCAGACGGTTTATTCCTGCTACCATGGCGCTCCGGATGCTTTTCCGCCCGCCATCGTAATCAGCCCCTTGGTTGTTCCCCTGTTAAGTCCATTTAGGATTACAGCTTTACTAATAGAACTCACCAGAGCTGGAAAGCCTTCGGGAAGCCATGTGCTCTACAAATCTTAAACATAAACATGAATGTGCTAGAGTCCTGCCATAAAGGGATGGTCCAGACTGGATTGCTACATAGGGGCCGATTCCGATCTCGGCCGGTAGGGCACCGAATCGGATTCGGCTTAACCGGATCCGATTCGGAGCCCTCTTTCCCGACCGATTCGTACGCGCGTCCGGCCGAGCGAGTACGATGCGAGCGCACGCAAAATCGCCGACCGACTTGTTTGCGGGTCCGAAGCGCTCCGACCGACTCGCACGGACACGACGCGCACCGCGCGATGGAGACGTTCCCCGGCCGGGCAAGTAAGATGCGCGCCACGAGCAGTCCGACCGACTCGCGCAGTCCGGCTCGACAGAGCAGTCGGAGCCGCACTTTGGGGGTCCGTGTCGGACCCCCCTGTACGCGTAGCCGCGCGAGTCGCACACAGGGGGGACCCATGGGTCCCCCCTACCTGTGCATGTACGCCGCAAGTCGCTTCGAGGCGTACCCGCTGTAGGGGGCACCCGTGTTCGCCTCGCACCCATTGGGTCAATGGGAGCCCGCGTACGCGTTGTACGTCCGGCTCCATTGACTCAATGAGAGTCCGACCGACTCGAGTCCGATTGCATGCGTGCGCATCGTACTCGTTCGGTCGGACTGCCAGAGTCCGATTCTGTCGGAAATCTCTCCGGGTCCGGCTCGGTCGAAGAGATTTCCGGCCTGAATCGGAATCGGCCCCTTTGTGTCTCTTTTGCATTGAAATGCAAGAAATACCAAACTGCAATGTTTACAGTGCTAGTGCTCTGTAGTGTGTGTGTGACTCCTGTCTATGCTCATTTGAGTCTTCCAGCCAATTTGTTATTGTGCACCGATTGACGCCAGGTACCCATGGATGCCAGCTCCACTCAACAGCTTTGGCAGTGGCTTTTCTTGGCAGTGGGAGCAGTCTGTGTACAATTACCATGGGATTTTTTTCCATCCCTTTTGCTGTTGCAGTGGAAGTGAAGGCATCTAGTTGCATTCTTTTTGAGGGCAGAGACTTTGAAAGGGCATATGTGTGGTCCTGGCCATGCCACTTTATATCCTATACAGCAGAATTCTGATGGGTCCCACTACTGCCTTCACTCAGTTAGACAATCTTGGGCCTGAATGCACTCCTTATATTATTTTATGAAAATCAATATGCCAGCCAACAGGTACTTGTTGCTCTTCTCAGGTCGGCAGTACTTGTAGGACATGAGGGCTTTGGTGAGTGTGGTGTTGGGTGTAGGGGATTTGCAACTATTCTAGAAGCTTGCTAATTATTTGTATATGTTATTGTTATGGAACATGACACAGATGCAGAGAAGATCTCTTGCCTGGGGCAGGCATTCTTTACTTCTGGTGTCCTCTGTTTCATCTCAAGGATCACTGACAGAATATCGACAACAGAAATATCGACCTATAGAAAATATCGTGACAAAAATATCGTTGTTGAAAATATCGACCTCCTATCTTCATGATGGTAAGTACAAAAATATCGAGAAAAATAATATGGTTGTTAAAAATATCGAAGTAGAAAATATCATTTTTATATGTATAAAAAATAATGTAAAATAAATTAAATAATACATTTAACTTAAAAAATATTTAGAATTATTTGTATATTTTAACAATTATAAGTAATACATTTAATGCAAAAATAAATTAAACATACATATTTAAAACGTAATATACATATATATTTATATAAAAATAATTAATAAATAATAATTTTAATTAATTATAAAATGTTAGAAATATATTAAAATGTATAAATAAATATATATATATATATACACCTGTAACATAAAAATAAAAAAATAAAAAAATTATATTATATATTAAAATATGTAATATTTTTTAAACCTACATTTTACACTACATTGACTGCAACAGTAGGGAAAGTGTTGGATAGCAGAGGAGAAAAAATTACTATTCCCACTCCAGCGAGAGCAACAGTAGGGAAAGTGTTGGAGAGCAGATGGGAATAATTTACTATTCCCACTCCAGCGAGTGCAACAGTAGGGAAAGTGTTGGATAGCGTAGAGATAAAAATTACTATTCCCACTCCAGCAAGTGCAACAGTAGGGAAAGTTTCAGATAGCGGAGGGGAATAATTTACTATTCCCACTCCAGCGAGTGCAACAGTGGGGAAAGTGTTGGATAGCGTAGGGGTAAAAATTACTATTCCCACTCCAGCGAGTGCAACAGTAGGGAAACTGTTGGATAGCGGAGTGGAATAATTTACTATTCCCACTCCAGCAAGAGCAACAGTAGGGAAAGTGTTGGATAGCATAGCGGTAAAAATGACTATTCCCACTCCAGCGAGTGCAACAGTAGGGAAAGTGTTGGATAGCAAAGAGGTAAAAATTACCATTCCCACTCCAGCGAGTGCAACAGTAGGGAAAGTGTTGGATAGCGGAGGGGATAAAATTACTATTCCCACTCCAAAAAATGCAACAGTAGGGAAAGTGTTGGATAGCGTAGGGGTAAAAATTACTATTCCCACTCCAGCAAGTGCAACAGTAGGGAAAATGTTGGATAGCATAGGGGTAAAAATTACTATTCCCACTCCAGCAAGTGCAACAGTAGGGAAAGTGTTGGATAGCAAAGGGGTAAAAATTACCATTCCCACTCCAGCGAGTGCAACAGTAGGGAAAGTGTTGGATAGTGTAGGGGTATAAATTACTATTCCCACTCATGCGAATGCAGCAGTAGGGAAAGTGTTGGATAGCAAAGGGGTAAACTTTACTATTCACGCTTAAGAAAATTCAAATTTAAAAACAAACAAAATATCAACTACTATACAACATATAATAAAACACCCCAAAACAAAACATATCTTTTATACATTATTACAAAACATAGAAACATATAATAATGCTGAAAACATATAAAATATACATAAAAAGATTATTTTTTTAATTTTAACAAGAAATTATCAAACACAAATATTTTGAAATAGAAATTAATTGTAATCTAAAAAAATAATTATTACATAAATGAAATAAAATTTACAACACACATCTAAATTAAATAAAAAAGTGTACCTCCATAATTAACACAATTAATTATCAATTTAGAAATTATTAATAATTAAGGGGGTCATTACGATGGCGGGCGGAAGCACAACCGCCGTGCTGGCGGATGCAAAAACCACCAGTTACCGCCGGCACGCAGCAGTCCACACGCCCGCCCAATTACGATGCGAAAAGTAGGCCAAACACCGCCGGCAAGCCAGCAACACCGTCCGCCATCAAAGTGCGCCCGTACACGTAGCGGCGCAGCTCAACTGACACACACCGTCCGACGAAAACACGTCCCGCCCGGCGCATAAATTACGATGCCGCAAACAAACGGCTCCCACGGCCAAGAGATACCGTACGACAAACCGAAGCGGTAACACGGACGCCGAGCACGGACAACGAAGAAGCGGCTCCCCGAGCATGAATCCAGCACTGCAGGCCCTCCCCATGCTCTTGCTGATGCACCACCAAGGACGCAACGTACCGCGGAGACGCAGGTAGGCACACACACAACAAGTGCACGCAAACAGCGCACACAGTGCAAGGGCGGAAAAGCGGACAACCCCCCAGCGCGTGTACACTACACATCCACCATTGCATCCACATATGACACACAGGCCAAATCGTAACATCGCGTAACACATGTGTACACACCACCTGGGACTAGGAACCAACGACCCCGTCACGGCCCCAAAGCGGCGATGACGCCGCCACACATGCGCACAACGCAGAGGCCAACCGCAGCGCCATGCATGCGTCGCACACAGACACAGGGACACAACCAAGCAGCACACACATCAGCCCCACCCCGAACGCACATGACACGTGACAGGCCTGCCACAGACATGTCCCCAACGCCCAATTCACGGACAACACCCAACGCCACACAACCGACGCACACATGTCAGTGAAGTCACGCAACAGCAGGACACACCCCAGTGTAACAAACATGGCGAAGCACACAGCGGCGGCAACACCAACTAGGAGAAGCAGGGCCCCTTCGGGAAGAGGAACGCCAGTACCACACTGAAACACCCATACCACCCTGCACATATGAACAAGACATATAAAACGGAACACCAAAGAGCCCGGGGACCGACAACAGGTGGCCCAAGAATAACATTCACACACAAGGCCCAACGCAGAGCGGAAAGGCAGCCTGCCGCCCACACAAGGGAGAGCAGACAGCACTGAATGACCTTCCATTCCAACTCCGAAACCACAGCCCTACGAAAGAAGCCGGTGAATACAGCCATTGTCCAAGAAAAGACCAACACAGGCATGCCGAGGAGACCGACCACAGGGCAGATAGCGCATATCACAGAAGCACACAACGGACGGGGAAGAAAGAAGAAAACACTCCCCATGTCGGCCACATGCAAGTTAATTGGAAGGAGTCACACATCACTGACCTTGAACTGTCTGAGAAGCATGTGGGATGAGGGCCCGTGTCCTCCAAACAAGCCAACAGAACACAAGTCCTGTCCCCCTACGACTACACAGAGCTCACAGCAACCTCGGAGCGTGCACATTGCAGACTGCACACACAGCCGGAGCACGCCACCACAACGCACCGCTGCGAAATGGCAACCGCAACACACCTACCCAACTACGCCGGACAGCTCAAGCTGTACAAAACCAACCTGATACATATATTGGGATGCGATCTCCTGTCCCTGCTGAACGTAAGTTACCGACTGACTTACCGCATCACATTGTTCAGCTGCGTCATGCCCGTCTTCTACTGTCGGAGGTGTCCCTACCAGCATCCCGTGGAGATATGCCTCTCCAACCCGGCATGTCTAAAGGCGGACCTGCTACCACTACTCCTCCCTCTGGACGCACACGACAGGGCCTGCTCTGCCTATGGGGGCATGGCGTATGTGGCCAACATCGCACCCGCACTGAAATGGGACCACTGTGCCTCCACACGACGGATCATCGAGAACAGCTACATCGAATGTCACCCAGCATGCCCCATCATGGTCCTCCAAGGGACAACTTACGAACAACACCTTGACAGCCACCATCCGCTACATTGGCTGGCAAACATGTACACCACCAATGACATGGAAGCCCTGCTGGACGGCATCGCATACCTGACAACCTGTAAATTCGTCGGACCACAACGCAGGTTCCCCGATTGACCTATGATGTCCAACCCCGCACCCACGCTTAGCTTCCGCACGGACTGGCCAGTCACCACCACAACAGCCATACCAAACGACCGGCAACTGTTACCACACCATCAACGACATCGCCATGACATCGGATATGACCGGGACATGCACACTGTTCCCCATCACATCCAGAAACACCGCATGCATCGTGGGAGGCAGTGGCATGGGGTCTGTGTATCGCACCCACATGGACGGAACTGCACGAACAACAAGGACACGACATGGATCCAGCGCCCATGGACACACACACCGCTCAGTGGACATGAATAGGTCGCCTGGAGTCTGTGGGTGCTGCACCCCTCCCACCCCCGCCCCGGGAATCCCATACCAGGACCTTTGCATGGACGACAAGTGCATACAACAACAACACGACCCCAGTGACTGTGACATGTCCAGTAACCACCACATTGCAACAACAAGTGGCACGCCGCTGCATGCACGCAAGCACATGCCCTGATGTCATCTCACATGCACGCGTGCATGAGGAACAACCGCAGCAAACCTGTCACATGGAACTGAGATGGACTGTGCCCATGATGCCAAGCGGTCTGGTAGGCTACATGTATACCGTCTGTGTCAAAGTCCGCAGCTCCGCAGCTATACGTAAATGTACATTAGCACAGCCTTGGCCAAGCAGATGTAACTCTGAAGCCCACATCCCACATGCAACAGCCAATCACATGTAACCCCACACCCTATCCCATTTGCAAACATGCTCAGTATATCCTCAACATGTATTCCGCTGCCAGTAGTGTCCACTATACTGCATCACAGAGGACAGAAGACTCAATATAATGTTTGAAACCAAAACTGTCTCCGCTGACTCATTTCACAAGTACGAATGAGAGAGGATGAGAGTATGTGAAGTACACGGCAGTCGTGACATGACCATGTAGTCCACTGGTATTGGATGTCAACGCAAATGAGTAGCACAACTGTGGAAGACACACATGTGTCGTGTGAAGTCGTATGGACGCAGTGCTCAGGTGGGTGGGTGTGACGGGTAGATGCGCACATGCCAAGTTGGAGCACGCCGTGTCGGGAGGGGTCATGAACAGTACACCACCGCTTCCCTGGGCATTGTGAGAGGACACCTGTCGGGGGGAGTGAACACGTGTGTGCACAGCAGCCGGGCACACGTACAAAGCGGTACCATGCGCACCTCAGCCCACCCTCTGTGGACAAGCTGGATCCTGTTGTGCGCCCGCCATGCCCCTTGACAAGGCACACACAGCCCCAGTCGACCAGGTGTAACCCCAACATAGTCAATCCGCACAGGCGATACAGGGCACGGGATGGCAGTGGAGCATGGTGTGTGAGAGGTCTCCTCGCGCTCCTCCTGGTCATATCATGCAGGCAATAGAACCTCAACGTCTAGCATGGCACAAGTCAAATGGAAGTGTAGGGGGACGCACCACAGCACGAGCAGCACTGACGTCACGGGAGGTGGCTCGCACCATCCCATCCATTGCCCATTATACCAACCACGCCACATGCCATTGCGACTAAGTGCAAGCGCGTGCGCCACCACCCCCGAGCCCTCCCCAGAGAGGCCAAAGAGTGAATGTGTGGGCCATCAGTCACAGACGGACGCGGCCTGGCCGCAAGGGCAGCCACAGCCACTGGGTGTCGCAGGTGGCGGATCCGGAAGGCGAAGACTGTGATGCATAGTCCATGCAGGCCGGGTCTCCATTTGGGGCACCACGCAGGTGGACGGCGTCCCGCAACACATCATACCCTGAGACAGCCCACTCGTGCAACTGGACCCACACATACACTCCTTGCCCTCTCTGGTGCGAGCTTGGGGCTGCCTGTGCAAGCGCTAGCCTCGCAGGTGCACATGCATATTGGGGGAGCGAGGGGAGGACATGAGGGCTGGGGCGAAGATGACTGTATCACTGTCAGTGAGTACAAGGGATGACCCAGATGTGGAAAGGAAGAGACGTGTCCCGTGTGTACTGCAACTAGTCGCCAATCCAACTACCCCCCATGTCCGGAATGTAAGCCCGCACCTAGGCCCGCCCATCCGCCACATCGAATATACCACCAGCACGACAACCTTCCCATTCGAAACATTGACTGGGGGTGGCGACCAGTGAACAATCATGTGTAGCCTACCCACGCGTACATGTGGGCCCTCCATGATCCATGTCACCTGCGGCAAAGTCATGACATGCGCAATGAGGGAAGTGAGGAGAGCTGTCCGCCCCACGCACAGAAGGTGCATCAGCTCCACAGACCCAGCAGCGAGTCCAGCAGGGGTCACATGTGCAGGGGCAGCTGTGCCTGGTGTGAAGGCACATGCATATAGACAGCACATCGACCAATGTGTAGTCTGCCCACATCTACAGTCCATCATCATGCGGACATAGGAATTGAACACAGGGCAACACATCTGAGTGGGTGCACCCACCGTGACCAACAATGCGCAATCATCGACGTACCCGCCCTGTGCATGGCCCCCCACCCAACGGAGGCACATCCAGTGCCACCATCCCACACACACAAGCCTTCCACGGAACATGCTGTGTCCAATGCTCAGTACAGAGTCAGCGCCCATCTGGTGGATCCTGAACAGGAGACACATGCACACACATGCCAGCTCCCACTATGTACGTCTGCCACCTGGCACGTGCAATGTAACCTCTCACCTGTGACGTGTGACTGCAAGCACACAGCCGTCTTGGCATGGGGCTGTCAATGTGGACACCTGTCAATGTTTCGGGAGGTGTGATCCGTACAGTGCTGTACATAGGGTGCAGTGCTGACACCTACTACTGTCTCATATCCCCTCGTGCCACAGGTCCCACTTGTTTTGGCCGCTCAGCCTGTGCCCACATCGTCGTCGTCGTGTGCCATACTCATCCAGCCTCGGAAGCAGTTCCATGCTCAGCAGACATTCATGTTGCCGTGGCGTTGCCGCTTGACGAATATGCAGTCAGTCCCCATCAGCACGCCCCGCAAGTCATTGGGGCCTAGATCCCCATGTGCATGCACATGGCAGTGGTTTGTATCACTAGCCATTGCCATTGTTGGGAGACCTGTGTAAGTGTATTGTGGCCGTGCCGTCCCAGCTTGACAGCTGGGCTGTGGCTCATGTGCTTGCTCAGTCATGTCAGTGATGTGTATGCGAAATTGCTATGTGTTGTGTTGCTTTGACATGTGTCCACTGCCATTTTCCCTAGGCGGAGACCGAACATTGACCGCCCATACCAATTGCTGGCGGACATGGACGATACAGAGGTCATTAGGAAGTTTCGGCTGGACAGGCCAACCCTGCATCGACTGTGTGCCATGTTGGAACCCCATCTCCGTCCCCGCAGGGTGTATCCGACAGCTGTCACCCCCACGGCTAAGGTGATGGCCGCCATGCATTTCTTCGCCACTGGGTCATTCCAGCACACAGTGGGCAGTGGAGGAGGGATGTCCCAGCCCATGTTCAGCAAGGTGCTGAGGGATGTACTGGCAGCCATGATGCTGTACCGAAACAGGTACATCCGCTTCCCCAGGGCTCGTGAATTGGCGGCAGTGAAGGGTGCATTCTATGCCCTTGGCAGAATCCCACACGTCGTTGGAGCCATTGACTGCACACATGTTGGCCTTGTTCCACCACAGGCCACTGAGCACCTGTACCGCAACAGGAAGCACACGCACTCCCTGAATGTGCAAGTGGTGTGCCTTGCGGACATGGTGATAACCCACGTGTGTGCAAAGTTCCCAGGCTCGGCCCATGACGCACACATAATGCGCAACAGCATCTTGCCACGACTGATGTCCAATCTGCAACAGGATCGTGGCTGTATTGTCGGTGAGTATGTGGAGTGGTGTAGAGTGCTGGTTGTGCGATGCTGTCCCCTGTCCAGTTGGAATAGCAACGGTTCTCTGTGTCCCTCACACCCAGGTGACTCTGCGTACCCGAATGGGGCATGGCTGCTCAGTCCATTGAGGAATCCTCGCACCCCAGCAGACGATCGCTACAATGAGGCACATGGGAGGACCAGACGTGTGGTCGAGCGTACCTTTGGCCTCCTCAAGTCCAGGTTCAGGTGCCTGGACCGCACCGAGGGTGCGCTGGCGTACTCCCCACAGAAGGTGTGCCAGATAGTGGTGGCGTGCTGCATGCTGCACAATCTGGCCATTCGGAAGCAGATCCCCCTCATCGTGGATGACGGAGATCAACCAGGGCCCCAGCCCGCAGACCAGGACAGCTCGAGTGAGGAGGACAGCGGAGAGGAGGAAGCTGGTAATGTGCGGCAGCAGCTCATCGCCCACTACTTCACTTGACGGTGAGTGTCCATGTACGACGGCTGATGTGGCTGTGTCTGTGCAGGTGTGTGTGTGCTGTGTCAGGGTGGCCGTTTGTTCACTGCGTGCTGTGTGTCAACGCTCCATGGCCAGGGTAGTATGCCACTGTTGGTGGCTGTGGCATTGTGCCCTATTGCTCTGTGCGATGTGTGTACATTGCTTGTAGTTGTTGACATGTACTGTGTGATGGGTGTGTGACACACTCATTGAATGTGCTCCTGTTCTGTCTCCCACCCCTAGGTCCCTACAGGCCCTCCGGTTCCATTGCCATGCCACGCATCAGGTGCCTTTCCGCCCAAGGTGGCCGTTGTATTCCGTACAAATAAAACACAGGGCACAAACAGCAGTTTGTGTAAGAGGTGCATTTATTTCAAACTGTGACATGTGATTGTGTGTAAGGTGATGACAAAAGTGGTGCGTGCAGTGACAATGAGCTGTCGGTCATGGCTGCGTGATGCTCAGGGTGTACCCACTGGTTCTATGTCCATAGTCCAACACACACATGCCATCCAGATGGCTGTGTGGAGTGGGATCGTAGTCCAAGTCAATGCAGTGGGTGGTCAAGGAAGGCTGGCTGGCTGCCTCACTTGCGTCTGGAGCGTGCGAAGTCCTCCCGGGAGATCTGTTTCCACTTCGGACGGCCCCTTCCACGTTTGCGAGGGGGGTGCCTGCTTGCGACATGCTGGTGGTTGAGGTGTGCTCACTGGCTGTGGACGCAGGGGAACTGGACACTGCTGCTCGACCCTGCGCCCCGGCAGGTGGTGGCGGAGGGGAGCTGCTGTCCCTGGCTGTGACCTCACCGCCACCACCAGCTGGCCCATGAGGTCCACGAGTTGGCCCATACGGGCGTCCATGGACCTCAGCACCCCCAGCACCTCCCGCGTGTCTGAAGCAGACCTGACCCATTGTTCTTGGGCCTCTTCATAGGCCCCAAGGACTCTGGCCATTTGAGGCAGGGCATGGCTCCCAGGGGAGACTTGCGTTTCCCTGACCCTGCTCCTCCTACCAGTCCTGCTGCCACCGGCCTGCCCACTAGCCACATTGCTCACCACGGTCCTCGCTGTGGCTCCCAGGGTGGATCCAGTCGGCCGGGCCACCACCTGCGCTGGGGCTGGTGCCAGCGAAGACGTGGTGGTGGTGGCGGCGGTGGTGGTCGGTGCGGCGATGGTGGCGGTTGCGGCAATGGTAGTGGCCGCAATGACCGTGGGTGTGGCCGCAATGACCGTGGGTGTGGCCGCAACGACAGTGGCAGCAGGGGGCTGGGAATGTTCAGCAGCCCTGGATGATGGGTTGGTGGGTAGGAGGGGTCCTGGGGAGCGGCTGGGCCCTGCCACACCAGATGGGCCTGCTTGGTGGTCCGTGTCCGAAGAGGAGGACAGATCCTCCACATCCGTGTGTCCTCGTTGGGGGCTTGTAGGCTGGCTGTGCTGGCTGCTGTCTCCATCCCCAGCATCCAGCAGTTCGTCACCTGTGGAGAGAATGAGATTTGTTATTGTGTTGCACCTGGCGAAGTATGTATTTGTCGTCTGACATTAACAGTTCGTGCAATCTCGTACATGGGTTTCCCGGAGGCGTGTGTGTGGCTGTGGCATTTGTAGTTGTGTGTGCTTGACAATGGGACTGTGTGCTGTGCACATGTGGCATGGGACGGATTGGCCATGCCGATGGGTGTGTTGCTGTGCCCCTACTTATTGTGACTCTGGTGTATGCGGGCTCCTGGCCCATCCTGGGTCTGGTTTGTACTTTGCTTTTGGTGTTCAGATGGGAAGCTTAGGAACGCATATGGCAACATGGGGGCCATGCCCCAGATTCGCATTTGGGATGGAATATGCTTTTGGGGTACATGCTGTGAGCCATGGGTGCCGAACGTGACATGTGTTGTGGCAGCATGACAGTGCATGGTTTGAGGTGTGTGCATGCTTGACATGGCCTGCATATTTGCTGTCTGTTGTGATTACTGGACATGGCATTGGACGCATCGTTATGAGTGAGTGATGGTTGTGTGCCAGCCAACGTATTGCAGTTGTCCCATCTCCTTGGTGTGCGTGCTGCCCTGTGCCATGTGCATCACTGCAGTGCTCGGGGGGTGTGGCCCATGTTGTGTGTTGTTGCTCACAGTGTGTCGTGCGCTTCATTGACTTCTGGCACATGGTTGGTCATGGGCATGTATCTTAGCGTGACTGCTGTATGTGTGGCAGCTGTGCGGATGACATGCCTATCATGAGACTGGGGCTGACGGATGGGATGGATGGTATGTTGTATGTGCATGGTGTGTCTGTGTGTTTGATGGGTTCAGTGGTGTTCGTGTGCATTTATGTTGTTCCGCTCTGTTGCGTCTTGTGTTGTTTGTCTTACATAGGTGTAGTTGTGGGGTGTGTGGTTGACAGGCAGTAGGGGCTACATGGACAGGACTTCAATGGTGTTTCGGTTGTGTGTGATGGGTTGCACAGTGGCTGCCGTGTGGTACTATATTCAGTGTGGCTTGTGCATGCAGACGTGGCTCCTTGGGTGTTGCTGTGTTTGTGATGGGTCATGTGGGGTGTGAGTCTGTGGTTCATGTCCGTGTGCACATTGTTCACTTGTTCGTGACGGTGGGCGGTGCTGCGTGTTCGTCTGCTACGTGACATGTCCCATGTGTTGGTCGTGTTACGGTCCTCATGCCTCCAGTAATCCAGCCCTGTCCAGTTTCCCACCTGCAGGTTGTTCGTGCGTGCACTGTACTGGATGCCACATGGTTCTAAGCGGGGGTGCTCCATGTTGCAGGTCTGTGGGGGTGGGGGGTGTTGTGGGTCGTGGTGGTGGCTGGACACCCACTGACACCGATTGCTGTGGACCGTGATGTCTACCTTTCGGCTGTCGTTGTGCACTGCGGTGGCTGACACGTGGCTGTGGGGTGTGGGGGATGCTCCTCCTTGCTGTGCTGTGGGACTAGGGGCCTGGTGTGTTTTGTACTTGGGCTGTCCACCCTCCCACCCACTGCACTTTGTGTTCCTGCCACTTACCTGTTACTTGTCGGTTAGTGCAGCTATGGCAGACACATGGGTGTGGTGGGTGCTCGTTGTGGCGCTTCTGGCATATTTGGGGACCTGTTGGTGGTTACGTGGCTGGCTGAGTGTACACATGTCCCCACGCATCTTACAGTTGTTCGGTTTGGGCTGTGTGTGGTGGTGTCTGTTGCATGTGTGTGTGATGTGTTGTGTATTGTGTGCTGGACATGGGGGTGTTTGTCCCTGGGAGCTGTGGCATGGTGGTAGTGCATGTGAGTACATAGCGGTGTGCTGGTATACATTAGTTTGTACTTACCAGCCTCCACTCCCCCTGCTAATCCAGCGAGGATCTCGGGATGTATGATGACTCGCACCTTCTCCTCCCACGCTTTGAAGGTCTTGAAGAGCGCGGGATTCCCTCCGCCAGTGACGGCAGCCAGCTCTCTGTTCTTGCTCTCCTTCTTCTTGACCAGGCTCTTGACGTCATTCCACCGTTTGTTTATTTCGACTCTGTTCCTGGGCAAGGTCCCGACTGCATTGACCTGGTCTACGATCCGGTTCCACATTCTGTTTCTGGTGGCTAGTGGTGTGTGCTGGACCAGGTTCCCATAGATTTGTGGGTGCACCTTGATGATCTCGTCGACCATGACCGTCAGCTCCATGGGCGTGAACTTGGGCATTCTTTGTGGTGCCATGGTGTTTGTGGTGCTGGTGCGGTGTGTGTTGTGTAATGTGCAGGGGGTTTGTGGTGCCGGTGTTTTGGTGGTGGTGGTGGTGGTGGTGGTTGTGATGTGTGCGTTTCTGTGGTGTGCTGCTGTCCTTGCTGTGTCACTGTGTCCTCTCCTCTCCTCTCTAGTTTGCAATGTTGCAAGGGGTTGTGGTCTGTGGGAGTGCTGCTTTTGTACTTACCTATGTGGGTGTGTCCTCATGGTCTGTTGTTTTCAGGTGTGTTGTGTCTGGGGTTCTGGCCTTTGTAGTTTTTGTTTGTCCAGGGGGTGTTTTCGGGATGTGTACTGTGCTTGTGTATTTGTGCGTGCCTTGCTGTGTGGACTTGTTGGCCATGTTGTGTGCGATTGTTTTTGTCAGCGGATGGTTTCTGTGTAGGGACGTGGGCGCCATGGCTTCTGCCGTGTCGATTCTCATCGGCGTTGTTTGCGCTGGCGGGCGGTATATTTGTAGTTTTCCCGCGCTCATGGCGGTGCGATCGTAATCTCACGTGCGGTGTGTCGGGCGTGAGGGCGGGCGGTTTTGTGTTGTCGTGCGTGTTTCCGTCCGTGGCGGGCGGTTTGACTCCGACTCCGGACGATGGCGGGCAGTATCTTGTGTGATTTATCCGCCGATGGCGGTTTTCGGTTTGTGTCATCGTAATGGCGTGGTCGGTGTTCAGACGGTGTGTGCGGGCGGATTTTTGCCGCTTCCATGCCTGGCGGATTTTTTTACGCCGGGTATCGTAATGGGCCCCTAAAAAACATATTTAAAAAGTTCAAAATTATTGTAGTAACCAAACATTACAGCTATACAACATAAATTCCTAAACAAAAAAAAATAAACAATTACCAAAAATATTTAACAATTCATAAATAAATATTAATGATCAAGTAATGATTAATGTAAACTAAATTACTTTCCACCATCTACCCCAATAAACACCATAACACACACCTAAAAATATTTACACAATTTCCATAACTAATTTTACATTAATACATTTATATAAATGAACAACTAATAAGTAATTAATTAAAATTTTTTACTTCCCACCATTTACCACTATAAACACCACAACTCACACATCTAAATTATTACACAATCACACAATTAAAATGTAATTAATCAATTAGCATCAATTAACAAAGAATTAAAAATAAATTACCTCCCACCATATTACCCTATAAATGCCACCAACAATTTCGTAAAAAATTATACAATTAACATAATTAATTAACAATTAATTAATTAATAACAATTAACTATCAAAATATAAATAATTATTAATAAATTAATTCACAAAATTAACACTATAAAATAATAATTAATAAATATTATATAAAAAGTATTACATTTATTAAAATTAAATTACTTCCCACCCTACTCCCTATCAACCCACAACCCACTCCTAAAAAATAACACAATTAACATAATTACCAAATAATTAATAATAATTAATAACAAATTAATAAATACTTAATATATTATTTCCCACAGTTAACAATATAAAATATTAAATAAATAAATTTTAATTATGAAAAATATTAATAATTTAATTATAATTAAATTACTTCCCACCCTATTCCCCTATAAACCCACAACCCGCTCCTAAAAAATGACACAATTAACATATTTACCAATTAATTAATCAATAAAAATTAACAGCCAATTATTAATTAATTAATAATAACATAATTACCATAATTAACACTATAAAATCAAAATTAAATAAATACTAATAAATAAAAATTATTATTGAATTTATTATAATTAAATTACTTCCCACCCTATTCCCCTATAAACCCACAACCTGCTATGGAACAAAAACGCAAAATGTAATTAAAAGAAAATTAATGTTCAATTTATTATAATTAAATTATTTCCCACCCTATTCCCCTGTAAACCCATAACCCGCTACGGAACTAAAACGCAAAATGTAATTAAAATAAAATTTATAACTTCTAAAAATTTAACACATACATTAGAAAAAAATTCAATACTTAGGGGCCCATTACGATACCCGGCGTAAAAGAATCCGCCAGGCATGGAAGCGGCAAAAATCTGCCCGCACACACCGCCTGAACACCGACCACGCCATTATGAGTACACAAACCGAAAACCGCCATCGGCGGAAAAATCACACAAAATACCGCCCGCCATCGTCCGAGTCGGAGTCAAACCGCCCGCCACGGACGGAAACACGCACGACAACACAAAACCGCCCGCCCTCACGCCCGACACACCGCACGTGAGATTACGATCGCACCGCCATGAGCGCGGAAAAACAACAAATATACCGCCCGCCAGCGCAAACAACGCCGATGAGAATCGACACGGCAGAAGCCATGGCGCCAACGTACCTGCACAGAAACCATCCGCACACAAAACCAATAGCACACAACATGGCCAACAAGTCCACACAGCAAGGCACGCACAAATACACAAGCACAGTACACATCCCGAAAACACCCCCGGACAAACAAAAAATACAAAGGCCAGAACACCAGACACAACACACCTGAAAACAACAGACCATCAGGACACACCCACATAGGTGAGTACAAAAGGAGCACTCCCACAGACCACAACCCCTTGCTACATTGCAAACCAGAGAGGAGAGGAGAGGACACAGTGACACAGCAAGGACAGCAGCACACCACAGAAACGCACACATCACAACCACCACCACCACCACCACCACCACCAAACACCTGCACCACAAACCCCCTGCACATTACACAACACACACCGCACCAGCACCACAAACACCATGGCACCACAAAGAATGCCCAAGTTCACGCCCATTGAGCTGACGGTCATGGTCGACGAGATCATCAAGGTGCACCCACAAATCTATGGGAACCTGGTCCAGCACACACCACTAGCCACCAGAAACAGAATGTGGAACCGGATCGTAGACCAGGTCAATGCAGTCGGGACCCTGCCCAGGAACAGAGTTGAAATCAACAAACGGTGGAATGACGTCAAGAGCCTGGTCAAGAAGAAGGAGAGCAAGAACAGAGAGCTGGCTGCCGTCACTGGCGGAGGGAATCCCGCGCTCTTCAAGACCTTCAAAGCGTGGGAGGAGAAGGTGCGAGTCATTATACATCCTGAGATCCTCGCCGGATTAGCAGGGGAGTGGAGGCTGGTAAGTACAAACTAATGTATACCAGCACACCGCTATGTACTCACATGCACTACCACCATGCCACAGCTCCCAGGGACAAACACCCCCATGTCCAGCACACAATACACAACACATCACACACACATGCAACAGACACCACCACACACAGCCCAAACCTAACAACTGTAAGATACGTGGGGGCATGTGTACACTCAGCCAGCCACGTAACCACCAACAGGTCCCCAAGTATGCCAGAAGCGCCACAACGAGCACCCACCACACCCATGTGTCCGCCATAGCTGCACTAACCGACAAGTAACAGGTAAGTGGCAGGAACACAAAGTGCAGTGGGTGGGAGGGTGGACAGCTCAAGTACAACACACACCAGGCCCCTAGTCCCACAGCACAGCAAGGAGGAGCATCCCCCCACACCCACGTGTCAGCCACCGCAGTGCACACCGACAGCCGAAAGGTAGACATCACGGTCCACAACAATCGGTGTCAGTGGGTGTCCAGCCATCACCACGACCCACAACACCGCCCCCACCCCCACAGACCTGCAACATGGAGCACCCCCGCTTAGAACCATGTGGCATCCAGTACAGTGCACGCACGAACAACCTGCAGGTGGGAAACTGGACAGGGCTGGATTACTGGAGGCATGAGGACCGTAACACGACCAACACATGGGACATGTCACGTAGCAGACGAACACGCAGCACCGCCCACCGTCACGAACAAGTGAACAATGTGCACACGGACATGAACCACAGACTCACACCCCACATGACCCATCACAGACGCAGCAACACCCAAGGAGCCACGTCTGCATGCACAAGCCACACTGAATATAGTACCACATGGCAGCCACTGTGCAACCCATCACACACAACCGAAACACCATTGAAGTCCTGTCCATGCAGCCCCTACTGCCTGTCAACTACACACCCCACAACTACGCCTATGTAAGACAAACAACACTAGACGCAACAGAGCGGAACAACATAAATGCACACGAACACCACTGAACCCATCAAACACACAGACACACCATGCACATACAACATACCATCCATCCCATCCGTCAGCCCCAGTCTCATGAAAGGCATGTCATCCGAACAGCTGCCACACATACAGCAGTCACGCTAAGATACATGCCCATGACCAACCATGTGCCAGAAGTCAATGAAGCGCACGCCACACTGTGAGCAACAACACACAACATGGGCCACACCCCCCGAGCACTGCAGTGATGCACATGGCACAGGGCAGCACGCACACCAAGGAGATGGGACAACTGCAATACGTTGGGTGGCACACAACCATCACACACTCATAACGATGCGTCCAATGCCATGTCCAGTAATCACAACAGACAGCAAATATGCAGGGTATTTCAGGCATGCACACACCTCAGACCATGCACTGTCATGCTGCCACAACACATGTCACGTTCGGCACCCATGGCTCACAGCATGTAGCCCAAAAGCATATTCCATCCCAAATGCGTTTCTGGGGCATGACCCCCATGTTGCCATATGCGTTCCTAAGCGTTCCATTTGCACCCCAAAAGCATATTCCATCCCAAATGCGTTCCTGGGGCATGACCCCATGTTGCCAAATGCGTTCCTAAGCGTTCCATATGCACCCCAAAAGCAAAGTACAAACCAGACCCAGGATGGGCCTGGAGCCCGCATACACCAGAGTCACAATAAGTAGGAGCACAGCAACACACCCATCGGCATAGCCAATCCGTCCCATGCCACATGTGCACAGCACACAGTCCCATTGCCAAGCACACACAACAACAGATTGTACAGCCACACACCCGCCTCCGGGACACACGTGCACGAGAGTGCACGAACGGAGAATGTCAGACAACCAATACAGACTTCGCCAGGTGCAACACAATAACAAATCTCATTCTCTCCACAGGTGACGAACTGCTGGATGCTGGGGATGGAGACAGCAGCCAGCACAGCCAGCCTACAAGCCCCCAACGAGGACACACGGATGTGGAGGATCTGTCCTCCTCTTCGGACACAGACCACCAAGCAGGCCCATCTAGTGTGGCAGGGCCCAGCCGCTCCCCAGGACCCCTCCTACCCACCAACCCATCATCCAGGGCTGCTGAACATTCCCAGCCCCCTGCTGCCACTGTCGTTGCGGCCACACCCACGGTCATTGCGGCCACACCCACGGGCATTGCGGCCACCCCCACGGTCATTGCGGCCACACCCACGGTCATTGCGGCCACTACCACTGCCGCAACCGCCACCACGTCTTCGCTGGCCCCAGCCCCAGCGCAGGTGGTGGCCCGGACGACTGGATCCACCCTGGGAGCCAGGGTGAGGACCGTGGTGAGCAATGTGGCTAGTGGGCAGGCCGGTGGCAGCAGGACTGGTAGGAGGAGCAGGGTCAGGGAAACGCCAGCCTCCCCTGAAAGCCATGCCCTGCCTCAAATGGCCAGAGTCCTTGGGGCCTATGAAGAGGCCCAAGGACAATGGGCCAGGTCAGCTACAGACACGCGTGAGGTGCTGGGGGTGCTGAGGTCCATGGACGCCCGTATGGGCCAAATCGTGGACCTCATGGGCCAGCTGGTGATGGCGGTGAGGTCACAGCCAGGGACAGCAGCTCCCCCTCCACCACCACCTGCCGGGGCGCAGGGTCGAGCAGCAGTGTCCAGTTCCCCTGCGTCCACAGCCAGTGAGCACACCTCAACCACCAGCAGGTCGCAAGCAGGCACCCCCTCGCAAACGTGGAAGGGGCCGTCCGGAGTGGAAACAGATCTCCCGGGAGGACTTCGCACGCTCCAGACGCAAGTGAGGCAGCCAGCCAGCCTTCCTTGACCACCCACTGCATTGACTTGGACTACGATCCCACTCCACACAGCCATCTGGATGGCATGTGTGTGTTGGACTATGGACATAGAACCAGTGGGTACACCCTGAGCATCACGCAGCCATGACCGACAGCTCATTGTCACTGCACGCACCACTTTTGTCATCACCTTACACACAATCACATGTCACAGTTTGAAATAAATGCACCTCTTCCACTAACTGCTGTCTGTGCCCTGTGTTTTAATTGTACGGAATACAACGGCCACCTTGAGCGGAACGGCACCTGATGCGTGGCATGGCAATGGAACCGGAGGGCCTGTAGGGACCTAGGGATGGGAGACAGAACAGGAGCACATTCAATGAGTGTGTCACACACCCATCACACAGTACATGTCAACAACTACAAGCAATGTACACACATCGCACAGAGCAATAGGGCACAATGCCACAGCCACCATCAGTGGCATACTAACCTGGGCATGGAGCGTTGACACACAGCACGCAGTGAACAAAAGGCCACCCTGACACAGCACACACACACCTGCACAAATACAGACACATCAGCCGTCGTACATGGACACTCACCGTTAAGTGAAGTAGCGGGCGATGAGCTGCTGGCGCACATTCCCAGCTTCCTCCTCTCCGCTGTCCTCCTCACTCGAGCTGTCCTGGTCTGCGGGCTGGGGCCCTGGTTGATCTCCGTCATCCACAATGAGGGGGATCTGCTTCCGAATGGCCAGATTGTGCAGCATGCAGCACGCCACCACTATCTGGCACACCTTCTGTGGGGAGTACGCCAGCGCACCCCGGTGCGGTCCAGGCACCTGAACCTGGACTTGAGGAGGCCAAAGGTACGCTCGACCACACGTCTGGTCCTCCCATGTGCCTCATTGTAGCGATCGTCTGCTGGGGTGCGAGGATTCCTCAATGGACTGAGCAGCCATGCCCCATTCGGGTACGCAGAGTCACCTGGGTGTGAGGGACACAGAGAACCGTTGCTATTCCAACTGGACAGGGGACAGCATCGCACAACCAGCACGCTACACCACTCCACATACTCACCGACAATACAGCCACGATCCTGTTGCAGATTGGACATCAGTCGTGGCAAGATGCTGTTGCGCATTACGTGTGCGTCATGGGCCGAGCCTGGGAACTTTGCACACACGTGGGTTATCACCATGTCCGCAAGGCACACCACTTGCACATTCAGGGAGTGCGTGTGCTTCCTGTTGCGGTACAGGTGCTCAGTGGCCTGTGGTGGAACAAGGCCAACATGTGTGCAATCAATGGCACCAACGACGTGTGGGATCCTGCCAAGGGCATAGAATGCACCCTTCACTGCCGCCAATTCACGAGCCCTGGGGAATCTGATGTACCTGTTTCGGTACAGCATCATGGCTGCCAGTACATCCCTCAGCACCTTGCTGAACATGGGCTGGGACATCCCTCCTCCACTGCCCACTGTGTGCTGGAATGACCCAGTGGCGAAGAAATGCATGGCGGCCATCACCTTAGCCGTGGGGGTGAATGCTGTCGGATACACCCTGCGGGGACGGAGATGGGGTTCCAACATGGCACACAGTCGATGCAGGGTTGGCCTGTCCAGCCGAAACTTCCTTATGACCTCAGTATCCTCCATGTCCGCCAGCAATTGGTATGGGCGGTCAATGTTCGGTCTCCGCCTAGGGAAGATGGCAGTGGACACATGTCAGAGCAACACAACACATAGCAATTTCGCATTCACATCACTGACATGACTGAGCAAGCACATGAGTCACAGCCCAGCTGTCAAGCAGGGACGGCACGGCCACAATACACTTACACAGGTCTCCCACCAATGGCAATGGCTAGTGATGCAAACCACTGCCATGGTCATGCACATGGGGATCTAGGCCCCAATGACTTGCGGGGCGTGCTGATGGGGACTGACTGCATATTCGTCAAGCGGCAACGCCACGGCAACATGAATGTCTGCTGAGCATGGCACTGCTTCCGAGGCTGGATGAGTATGGCACACGACGACGACGATGTGGGCACAGGCTGAGCGGCCAAAACAAGTGGGACCTGTGGCACGAGGGGATATGAGACAGTAGTAGGTGTCAGCACTGCACCCTATGTACAGCACTGTACGGATCACACCTCCCGAAACATTGACAGGTGTCCACATTGACAGCCCCATGCCAAGACGGCTGTGTGCTTGCAGTCACACATCACAGGTGAGAGGTTACATTGCACGTGCCAGGTGGCAGATGTACATAGTGGGAGCTATCATGTGTGTGCATGTGTCTCCTGTTCAGGATCCACCAGATGGGCGCTGACTCTGTACTGACCATTGGACACAGCATGTTCCGTGGAAGGCTTGTGTGTGTGGGATGGAGGCACTGGATGTGCCTCCGTTGGGTGGGGGGCCATGCACAGGGCGGGTACGTCGATGATTGCGCATTGTTGGTCACGGTGGGTGCACCCACTAAGATGTGTTGCCCTGTGTACAATTCCTATGTCCGCATGATGATGGACTGTAGATGTGGGCAGACTACACATTGGTCGATGTGCTGTCCATGTGCATGTGCCTTCACACCAGGCACAGCTGCCCCTGCACATGTGACCCCTGCTGGACTCGCTGCTGGGTCTGTGGAGCTGATGCACCTTCTGTGCGTGGGGCGGACAGCTCACCTCACTTCCCTCATTGCGCATGTCATGACTTTGCCGCAGGTGACATGGATCATGGAGGGCCCACATGTACGCGTGGGTAGGCTACACATGTTTGTTCACTGGTCGCCACCCCCAGTCAGTGTTTCGAATGGGAAGGTTGTTGTGCTGGTGGTATATTCGATGTGGCGGATGGGCGGGCCTAGGTGCGGGCTTACATTCCGGACATGGGGGGTAGTTGGATTGGCGACTAGTTGCAGTACACACGGGACACGTCTCTTCCTTTCCACATCTGGGTCATCCCTTGTACTCACTGACAGTGATACAGTCATCTTCGCCCCAGCCCTCATGTCCTCCCCTCGCTCCCCCAATATGCATGTGCACCTGCGAGGCTAGCGCTTGCACAGGCAGCCCCAAGCTCGCACCAGAGAGGGCAAGGAGTGTATGTGTGGGTCCAGTTGCACGAGTGGGCTGTCTCAGGGTATGATGTGTGGCGGGACACCGTCCACCTGCGTGGTGCCCCAAATGGAGACCCGGCCTGCATGGACTATGCATCACAGTCTTCGCCTTCCGGATCCGCCACCTGCGACACCCAGTGGCAGTGGCTGCCCTTGCGGCCAGGCCGCGTCCGTCTGTGACTGATGGCCCACACATTCACTCTTTGGCCTCTCTGGGGAGGGCTCGGGGTGGTGGCGCACGCGCTTGCACTTAGTCGCAATGGCATGTGGCGTGGTTGGTATAATGGGCAATGGATGGGATGGTGCGAGCCACCTCCCGTGACGTCAGTGCTGCTCGTGCTGAGGTGCGTCCCCCTACACTTCCATTTGACTTGTGCCATGCTACACGTTGAGGTTCTATTGCCTGCGTGATATGACCAGGAGGAGCGCGAGGAGACCTCTCACACACCATGCTCCACTGCCATCCCGTGCCCTGTATTGCCTGTGCGGATTGACTATGTTGGGGTTACACCTGGTCGACTGGGGCTGTGTGTGCCTTGTCAAGGGGCATGGCGGGCGCACAACAGGATCCAGCTAGTCCACGGAGGGTGGGCTGACGTGTGCGCCTGGTTCCGCATTGTTCGTGTGCCCGGCTGCTGTGCACACACGTGTTCACTTCCCCCGACAGGTGTCCTCTCACAATGCCCAGGGAAGCGGTGGTGTACTGTTCATGACCCCTCCCAACACGGCGTGCTCCAACTTGGCATGTGCGCATCTACCCGTCGCACCCACCCACCTGAGCACTGCGTCCATACGACTTCACACGACACATGTGTGTCTTCCACAGTAGTGCTACTCATTTGCGTTGACATCCAATACCAGTGGACTACATGGTCATGTCACGACTGCCGTGTACTTCACATACTCTCATCCTCTCTCATTCGTACTTGTGAAATGAGTCAGCGGAGACAGTTTTGGTTTCAAACATTATATTGAGTCTTCTGTCCTCTGTGATGCAGTATAGTGGACACTACTGGCAGCGGAATACATGTTGAGGATATACTGAGCATGATTACAAATGGGATAGGGTGTGGGGTTACATGTGATTGGCTGTTGCATGTGGGATGTGGGCTTCAGAGTTACATCTGCTTGGCCAAGGCTGTGCTAATGTACATTTACGTATAGCTGTGGAGCTGCGGACTTTGACACAGACGGTATACAAGTAGCCTACCAGACCGCTTGGCATCATGGGCACAGTCCATCTCAGTTCCATGTGACAGGTTTGCTGCGGTTGTTCCTCATGCACGCGTGCATGTGAGATGACATCAGGGCATGTGCTTGCGTGCATGCAGCGGCGTGCCACTTGTTGTTGCAATGTGGTGGTTACTGGACATGTCACAGTCACTGGGGTCGTGTTGTTGTTGTTTGCACTTGTCGTCCGTGCAAAGGTCCTGGTATGGGATTCCCGGGGCGGGGGTGGGAGGGTGCAGCACCCACAGACTCCAGGCGACCTATTCATGTCCACTGAGCGGTGTGTGTGTCCATGGGCGCTGGATCCATGTCGTGTCCTGGTTGTTCGTGCAGTTCCGTCCATGTGGGTGCGATACACAGACCCCATGCCACTGCCTCCCACGATGCATGCGGTGTTCCTGGATGTGATGGGGAACAGTGTGCATGTCCCGGTCATATCCGATGTCATGGCGATGTCGTTGATGGTGTGGTAATTGTTGCCGGTCGTTTGGTATGGCTGTTGTGGTGGTGACTGGCCAGTCCGTGCGGAAGCTAAGCATGGGTGCGGGGTTGGACATCATAGGTCAATCGGGGAACCTGCGTTGGGGTCCGACGAATTTACAGGTTGTCAGGTATGCGATGCCGTCCAGCAGGGCTTCCATGTCATTGGTGGTGTTTATGTTTGCCAGCCAATGTAGCGGATGGTGGCTGTCAAGGTGTTGTTCGTAAGTTGTCCCTTGGAGGACCATGATGGGGCATGCTGGGTGACATTCGATGTAGCTGTGCTCGATGATCCGTCGTGTGGAGGCACAGTGGTCCCATTTCAGTGCGGGTGCGATGTTGGCCACATACGCCATGCCCCCATAGGCAGAGCAGGCCCTGTCGTGTGCGTCCAGAGGGAGGAATAGTGCTAGCAGGTCCGCCTTTAGACATGCCGGGTTGGAGAGACACATCTCCACGGGATGCTGGTAGGGACACCTCCGACAGTAGAAGACGGGTATGACGCAGCTGAACAATGTGATGCGGTAAGTCAGTCGGTAACTGACGTTCAGCAGGGACAGGAGTTCGCATCCCAATATATGTATCAGGTTGGTTTTGTACAGCTTGACCTGTCCGGCGTAGTTGGGTAGGTGTGTTGCGGTTGCCATTTTGCAGCGGTGAGTTGTGGTGGCGTGCTCCGGCTGTGTGTGCAGTCTGCAATGTGCACGCTCCGAGGTTGCTGTGAGCTCTGTGTAGTCGTAGGGAGACAGGACTTGTGTTCTGTTGGCTTGTGCGGAGGACACGGGCCCTCATCCCACATGCTTCTCAGACAGTTCAAGGTCAGTGATGTGTGACTCCTTCCAATTAACTTGCATGGGGCCGACATGGGGGAGTGTTTGCTTTATTCTTTCCCGTCCGTTGTGTTCTTCTGTGATATGCGCTATCTGCCCTGTGGTCGGTCTCCTCTGCATGCCTGTGTTGGTCTTTTATTGGACAATGGCTGTATTCACCGGCTTCTTTCGTAGGGCTGTGGTTTCGGAGTTGGAATGGAAGGTCATTCAGTGCTGTCTGCTCTCCCTTGTGTGGGCGGCAGGCTGCCTTTCCGCTCTGCGTTGGGCCTTGTGTGTGAGTGTTATTCTTGGGCCACCTGTTGTCGGTCCCCGGGCTCTTTGGTGTTCCGTTTTGTATGTCTTGTTCATATGTGCAGGGTGGTATGGGTGTTTCAGTGTGGTACTGGCGTTCCTGTTCCCGAAGGGGCCCTGCTTCTCCTAGTTGGTGTTGCCGCCGCAGTGTGCTTCTCCATGTTTGTTGCACTGGGGTGTGTCCTGCTGTTGCGTGACTTCACTGACATGTGTGCGTCGGTTGTGTGACGTTGGGTGTTGTCCGTGAATTGGGCGTTGGGGACATGTCTGTGGCAGGCCTGTCACGTGTCATGTGCGTTCGGGGTGGGGCTGGTGTGTGTGCTGCTTGGTTGTGTCCCTGTGTCTGTGTGCGACGCATGCATGGCGCTGTGGTTGGCCTCTGCGTTGTGCGCATGTGTGGCAGCGTCATCGCCGCTTTGGGGCCGTGACGGGGTGGTTGGTTCCTAGTCCCAGGTGGTGTGTACACATGTGTTACGAGATGTTACAATTTGGCCTGTGTGTCATATGTGGGTGCTATGGTAGATGTGTCGTGTACACGCGGGGTGGGGGGTTGTCCGCTTTTTCCGCCCTTGCACTGTGTGCGCTGTTTGCGTGCACTTGTTGTATGTGTGCCTACCTGCGTCTTCGCGGTACGTTGCGTCCTTGGTGGTGCATCAGATAGAGCATACGGAGGGCCTGCAGTGCTGGATTCATGCTCGGGGTGCCGCTTCTTCGGTGTCCGTGCTCGGCGTTCGTGTTACCGCTTCGGTTTGACGTACGGTGTCTCTTAGCCGTGGGTTCAGTTTGTGTGCGGCATCGTAATTTGTACGCCGGGCGGTACGTGTTTCGTCGGACGGTGTGTGTCAATTGTGCTGCGCCGCTACGTGTACGGGCGCACTTTGATGGCGGACGGTGTCGCTGGCTTGCCGGCGGTGTTTGGCTGACTTTTCGCATCGTAATCGGGCGGGCGTGTGGACTGCTGCGTGCAGGCGGTGACTGGTGGTTTTTGCATCCGCCAGCACGGCGGTAGTGCTTCCGCCCGACATCCTAATGGGCCCCTATATTTTTGCAAACGATATTAATAACTTCGATATTTTGGAAAACAATATTTCTTTCCTTAAACTTGATATTCTTGACCACCATATTCTGGCAGTCGATATTTCTGCATCACGATATTTTGCACTCGATATTAGTGCAAGTCGACATTTCCTACTCGATATTCAGACTGTTTACCCATCTCAACTGGACTGTGATAGACCACCATCAACCATTTCTTATGGAATAAACTACGTGGTCTTTGGAGGGAAATAGGGAGTGATTAGTGATTCCTTGTATTTGTGCCTGTGTGATTATGTGGCTCCATAGGAATGGGACTCATCCAGTAAGACAAGCTTAAATACAAGCTTTTAACACAAGAAAGGTTCTGTCCTTTACATAGGGGCCGATTCCGATTCGGGCCGGAAATCTCTCCGACCAAGCCGGACCCGGAGAGATTTCCGACCGAATCGGACCCTAGCAGCCCGACCGAACGAGTACGATGCGCACGTATGCTATCGGACTCGAGTCGGTCGGACTCCCATTGAAGTCAATGGGAGCCGGTCGTACAACGCGTACGCGGGCTCGCATTGACTCAATGGGTGCGAGGCAAACAAGGGCGCCCCTACAGCGGGTACGCCTCGAAGCGACTCACGGCGTACATGCACAGGTAGGGGGGACCCATGGGTCCCCCCTGTGTGCGACTCGCGCGGCTACGCGTACAGTGGGGTCCGACACAGACCCCCAAAGTACGGCTCCGACTGCTTCTTGGAGCCAGACGGCGCGAGTCGGTCGGACTGCTCGCGGCGCACATCGTACTTGCCCGGTCGTGGAACGTCTCCAATGCGCGGTGCGAGGCGCATCCGTGCGAGTCAGTCGGAGCGGTTGGGACCCGCGAACGAGTCGGTCGGCGAATTCGCATGCGCTCGCATCGTACTCGCTCGGCCGGACGCACGTATGAATCGGTCGGGAAAAAGGGCTCCGAATCGGATCCGGTTCAGCCGAATCCGATTCGGTGCCCTACCGGCTGAGATCGGAATCGGCCCCATAGTGTGAGAAAACCCATCCATTTATAGCATCACCCCATTTTTATGTTGACTGGTATTGCTCTTTTTTTTAAACTTTGAACACTGGGGCACTATTGTCCATTTCCCAGAGTGTATGCTCTGAACGTTAAACGCAGTGAAATTAGCTAATCCCCAATTGGAAAATGTAACCTTTTAGTAACTTTGCTTTGAGATTAGCTACAAAAATGATTGCCCGATTTTCATATTTATAAAATCCAATTCAATGGTGAGGTCGCATTATTGAAACATATACAGGAAAGTGATTTGCAAAGTTAGACTTTGCCTGCCTGAAGCTCCAGCGGCTAATTAGAATTAACCTGCCAGCAGCTGCCCCCTGTCAGGTCCTTCCTCTTATTCAGGTGTGAAAACTGCTCCTAGAGAAGAAACAATGGCTTAGGTCTTTTGACAGGAACAACCAGGTATGAGGTATGGAACTCCTCTCAGTTCAGGAAGGGCAGTTGGGTAGGTTTAAGAAACTTTAATGACTTGAAAGTAACCAGGTGGAGACCTGCCCATTTGTAGTTAAGTGTAAAAGGAGACCTGTGGAAGTGAATGCCTTTGATCCAAGGCCAATTTTAGGCAGCTTGGTAATACCCAGTGATAGTGGTGCTAGTTCAAGAACTGGGCTGGTGTGGTTGAGGGGAAGGGAGCTGCTCATTTCCCTAGACACACCCCTCTCTGGGACTCCAGCCACCTCCAAGGGCAGAAATGTACTGTCATTTTGGATTTTACTCAGAATAGTGTGCTGTGGGACAGTTTGCATAAATGGAAAACAGGATGTGCTGCAAAAGTGGGAAGGATTGCCCTTGCAAAACGGGCTTTCCCTCACTGGTTAGTGAGTGTTCAGGAGTCATCCCATCCCCTGGCTACTCAATCCTACAAAAGTGGCATCTCACCTCCAGCTCATCAGAACACTTTCTGAATCTGTGGAAGAATAGAAGAGGACTAGACTAGCTGTCTGTAACCTGTCTGGAGGTTTGAGGGGCTGGACCTGCTACCACTTGTATCCTGGACTGACAAGTGGACTCCAAGGGTCAGTTGGCTGAACTTTTGTTTGGCTACATGAACAAAACAAGCTACAAGAGGCCTTTTCCTACTGTGACCAGCTGCCTAGTAGCAATTGGCTCTGCACTGGACTCTTCTGGTGGCCTCTGCTGTAGTAAGCCTTGGTCCATAAGAGCTGTCGCTGTCCCTGAAGTCCTGTGAGTCTTAAAAGAGAACAAGCGGAACTACTCCAGAAAGTCTAAAAGTTGGAATTTGGAGCATCTTTGGACCTTCAAGACCTCTGGAGATTCAGTGGTACCTCGAGGCAAAGGTGTACAATTTTGAGATGACTTTGTAGGATACAGCCAGAAGGCTTGCCGCACCAGAGGATTGTAACCTGAAAGAGACTAAAGGCCCAATTTATTTGTTGGTAGTCAGGCCTTCCTCCGCCAGGACAACAGAATGTTTTACTCTGTCTCCCTGGAAGAGGTCCCGACTACCAAATTTATAAATGTCAGTTAGGTCGGCAGACATTTAATGCATTTACAGAAACCGCCATCAAGGCAGTTCCTATCAATACATTGTAACTTTGCCGTACTGCTCAATCAAACATGACGCAGTCATACAGCAAAGTTATATATTTTTGTATTTTAAAAAAACAAAACCCTAAAGCGGGATTTTGTTTATAGAAAAAAATTAAATGCCTCCCTCACCATGAGAGTTATCTCCCATGACAAGGGGGGCATAGTGCAGTTTTTACTGCCCCTTACCGGTGGCAGGCAGTGAAAATCGACCTGTTTGTCTGCCCATCTGACTTAGTTGGGCAGACATTCAGGTCAACCTCCGATGGCCCTTAATCCATCAGGTTGTTGTTGGTAGTAGTTTCTGCCATCATTAAACCAAAGTGCCACTTGCTTTTAACTCTGGCGGGCAGACCATTATGTTGGCGGGAAGGGAACTCCATCACTGTTGCGATGGAGTACCCTTTCCTCCAACATGTAAATCAGGCCCTAAGTCTGAATGTAAAAACTTTGCCTGGGCAAAGGTGCGAAAAGTATCTGATTGACAAAAGTACTTTGGCTGACCCTAATTTGAATTTTCCTGCTCGGACAGAATTTTTTCTGCCAAAACCAACAGCTTCAGAGGAATCTCATCTAGCAGCTATTTACCTTTTAATGGACTTTTCCAGATACCGCCTGCAACCTTGCCCAGACAGATGATTTCTACTTCTATTTCAGAAATGAAGTGGCATATTTACTAACATTTCACGCAACAAAGCAAGGACAGCGGTAAGACTGCCGCCGTTGCTGTTTCTCCTCTTGCTATCCACCCTATTTTTATTCGCCGTGCATGACTGTTACTCTCTAAGAGGCCACGAACCTCAGGATATTCAACTAGGCTATCTGAGGCTATTTGAAGCCAAAGGATTTCCTCTTTGCGACATTTTCAAACTTTAAAGCACTTGTAGATGTGGATATTTTAAAACACTTATAGTGTGGTTATTTTAAAGCAGCTATAGAGTGGATCTCCACAAGCACTCACCAGTTGGTTATTTGGATTCCGGTCTTCGCCCTGTTCGCCGCGGCAAGTGCCATTTGCGCGGAGGGCGTGTCTAGACCAATCCAATCGTCCCCCTCATTTCCGGCAGATAAGGCACTTCCAGGTGGTGCACGGGCTAGTTTTCCAGCCGCAACCACCTTATCAGCTGATGCCGGGGCAGACGCGCAGCCACTAGCGGTAAGAGTGCCACCGTTGCTGTTTCTCCTCTTGCTATCCACCCTATTTTTAATCGCCGTGCATTGCTGTTACTCTTTAAGAGGCCACAAACCTCGGTATATTCAACTAGGCTATCTGAGGCTATCTGAGGCCAAAGAATTTCCTTTTTGTGACATTTTTAAACTTTAAAGCACTTGTAGTTTTGTATATTTTAAAACACTTGTAGTGTGGTTATTTTAAAGCACCTATAGAGTGGATCTCCACAAGCACTCACCAGTTGGGTATTTGGATTCCGGTATTCTCCCTTTTCCACCGCAGCAAGTGCCGTTTGCATGGAGGGCGTGTCTAGACCAATCCAATCGTCCCCCTCATTTCCGGCAGATGAGGCACTTCCTGGTGGTGCGTGGGCTAATTTTCCCGCCGCAACCACCTTATCAGCGGATGCCGGGGCAGACGCGCAGCCACTAGCGGTAAGACTGCCACCGTTGCTGTTTCTCCTCTTGCTATCCACCCTATTTTTAATTGCTGTGCATGACTGTTACTCTCTAAGAGGCCACAAACCTCGGTATGTTCAACTAGGCTATCTGAGGCTATCTGAGGCCAAAGGATTTCCTCTTTGTGGCATTTTCAAGCTTTAAAGCACTTGTAGTTGTGGATATTTTAAAACACTTGTAGTGTGGTTATTTTAAAGCACCTATAGAGTGGATCTCCACAAGCACTGACCAGGTGGTTATTTGGATTCCGGTATTCGCCCTGTTCTGCTGCGGCAAGTGCCGTTTGCGCAGAGGGCGTGTCTAGACCGATCCAATCATCCCCCTCATTTCCGGCAGATAAGGCACTTCCGGGTGGTGCGCTGGCTAGTTTTCCCACCGCAGCCACCTTATTAGTCGATGCCGGGGCGGACGCGCAGCGGGTGCGCCGCTGGCTCGCCGAAGGCCCGCCATAGGCAAGCCCGTCTACAACCGTCCGCACATGGACCGCGCCCAGGGCCGGAACCCCTGCCAGTTTCACACCAGAGTGGGTCAACTATCAAATGCACAAGGGGTGAGCTGCTGGCACTTAACAAAAAGGTTAGAAATCATGAATGCCCTCTATTAGACCTCCAGAGCGAGCCCAGGCAATGCCACCAATGCAAACTTCAAATGTGTTTTACTAAGGTCAGAAACAGTGCGGTGGCCACCCTGCACAAACATCCACTACCAGGAGCCGCTAAGGTGTTCCTGGGTATGCTCATTATTGCATGGTCCTTACTCAAACACTGTACCGAATTCGCTGAGATGGTGGATACTTATAAGATTGACCTGGCGTTTTTAACTGAAACCTGGGCGGATGAGTCCGCCGGCCCAGAATTAGGTTTAACAATACCGGCAGGCTACTCGATTCTTAGAGCAGATCGAGCAAACAAGCGGGGAGGGGGCCTTGCAATTATTTTCAGAGATGACCTATTGGTCTCAGGATCCGCAGCAGGCAGCTCCCAAGATTGCGAAGTACTATCCTTTCGAATCATGCTAAGTAAAAACCATACATTTAAGGGCATCCTCCTATACAGACCTCCTAGGTCAAAGTCTACCTTTTTGAACGCCATCAGCTCGTTTGTAGAATCTAGTATCGAAGCAACGGACTTTACAGTGCTAGGTGATTTTAATTACCATCTTGAAAAACAGGATGACCATGATACATCCACATTAGATGATGCCAGGACTAGCTTCTCCTTGAGACAGATAGTTGAACATGCTACCCATGATGCAGGACACACCTTAGATGCATTTTCACCTCAAATCCATCATTGAAGGTTGACGAAGTGCTGCCGGTACCATGGTCAGACCATAAAGTCATAAGGTTCTCATTAAGCATTGATCAGCACTCCCTTGGACCGCACAACCCAATTGTCCCCTCCAAATCTCGAGATTGGGGGAATATCCCTCTCCTGCTCAAACCAGATCTTAATACCGATGCCAATACTGCTGCTCACAGGCTCTCAACCTGGATCAAAACCGCAGTAGACCCACTAGCACCGACCAAGACCTTTCTTTCCAGGTGGAAAAATACCTACGAACCATGGTTTTCATCCATATTAAGAGTTCAGAAACAAGTCTGTAGAAGGATTGAGAGGCAGTGGAGAACAAATTACGAACCCACTCTAAAATCACAATATGATCAGTCACTGTCGAACTACAAAAAATGATAATAGAAGAAAAAAGTAAATACTTCTCAACAAAGATTTTAGAAGCAAAAAACTCCAGCAGAGAGCTCTTTGCTACAGTTAAAAGCCTTATCAAATCCCCTGAGCCACCAAGGCTGGAAAGTAGTGCTGAATTCTGCAACGTATTGGCTCAGTTTTTTAAAGACAAAGGGGCCGATTCCGATCTCGGCCGGTAGGGCACCGAATCGGATTCGGCTGAACCGGATCCGATTCGGAGCCCTTTTTCCCGACCGATTCGTACGTGCGTCCGGCCGAGCGAGTACGATGCGAGCGCGTGCGAATTCACCAACCGACTCGTTCGCAAGTCCCAACTGCTCCGACCGACTCGCACGGATGCGCCTCGCACCGCGCAATGGAGACGTTCCCCGACCGGGCAAGTACGATGCGCGCCGCGAGCAGTCCGACCAACTCGCGCCGTCCGGCTCCAAGAAGCAGTCGGAGCCGTACTTTGGGGGTCTGTGTCGGACCACCCTGTACGCATAGCCGCGCAAGTCGCACACAGGGGGGACCCATGGGTCCCCCCTACCTGTGCATGTACGCCGCGAGTCGCTTTGAGGCGTACCCGCTGTAGGGGGCACCCTTGTTCGCCTCGCACCCATTGAGTCAATGCGAGCCCGGGTACGCGTTGTACGACCGGCTCCCATTGACTTCAATGGGAGTCCGACCGACTCGAGTCCGATAGCATACGTGCGCATCGTACTCGTTCGGTCGGGCTGCTAGGGTCCGATTCGGTCGGAAATCTCTCCGGGTCCGGCTCGGTCGGAGAGATTTCCGGCCCGAATCGGAATCGGCCCCAAAGTAGAGACGTGTACAAATCACTCACAGATTATGATGAAATTACATCTGAGGACTCTCGAGCAGGCACTGCTCCTCTCCCTCCGTATGTCTTTACGTGTTTCTCCCCCCCTTCCACAGAGCAGATCATCCAGATGGTAAATTCTTCCAAGTCAGGGGCCCCTTCCGACCCCAGTCCTCCCAAAATATTGCACCTGGTACCGGATGCCATCAGTGAACAACTAACATTGATTTACAAGGAGATAATTCGTTCAGACACTTTCCCTGATGCTTGAAAAATCACATTGATTCTTCCACTTCTAAAAAAAAAAACAATCTTGATCCAGCAGATCCTAGCAGCTATAGACCTATTGCCAGACTACCCTTCCCAGCCCAGGGACTGGAAAAAATATTAAACATACAGCTCACAGCATTCATCTCTGTCTCGGACCTCCTAGACCCCTCACAATACGGGTTCTGGGAGGGGCATAGCACCGAGACAGCCCTGGTCATGGCAGTGGAAGAACTGTGAGCCATACTAGACGCCGGGGGCAAGGCCGCCTTGATTCTGTTAGATCTATCGGCGGCCTTTGACACAGTGAATCATAAAATATTAGCCAACAGGCTCTCTGGCATGGGAGTCAGAGACTCAGCCCTCAATTTACTGACATCATTTTACTCAGATAGGATACAGTCAGTAGAATTTGGAGTGTTTGCATCCGAACAATTTAAACTCCCTTACGGGGTGCCACAGGGTTCGTCCCTGAGCCCTACGCTCTTTAAGCTTTACGTGTCTCCGATAGCCACAATCATCAGACGCCATGGCTTCTCAGTGGTATCATACGCAGATGACACCCAGCTTGTGGTCTCGATGGCAAGCAACGTCGAAGAAACTGCGGACCGCTGCAACATCTGCATGACACAGTTAAACCAGTAGATGCGGTCGAACTGCCTAAAACTTAACGGTGGAAAAACTGAGGTCTTACTGTTGGGTACAGATACCTCCCTCTGGTCACCCAGATGGTGGCCGTCCTGTCTAGGAGATTTTCCCGTTCCAGTGCAGAAGGTGAAAAATTTAGGTTTCATCTTAGATGACAAACTAACTTTTAAGAACCAGATCAACACACTCACCTCCTCTATCTTTTAATTTTAAAAATGATCCGGAAGATCCGTTCATTTATCCCACATGACTCTTTGAAAACACTGGACAGCTCTAGCACTGTCCAGACTAGATTATGGTAACGCCTTGTACATGGGTATCCAAACACAGTTACTACAGAGGCTACAGCGCCTCCAAAATGCAGCAGCCCGAATACTGCTGGACATCCCCAGGTCCCAGCCAGTCTCCCACTGTCTTAGAACTGTGCATTGGCTCCCAGTAGCAAACAAGCATTTGCAATGCATTCGGTCTCGCCTTTGGGACCTTATAAGTATTTGGCCATGCAGCATATTATCGCATATTATTGCAACATACTTAAATTACAGAAGTTTCTCTTTATGACACCTTTTTCTGTGAATCGCCCGTCCTTTCACTTCTGTTATTAGATTAAAGATGGTATCACCATACAGTCAGCAATATGCTTGTATATAAAGCCATGTCTGCAAAGAGAATATAGGAGACTATGTCCTATAAGGGCTTAGAGTTGGCATAATCAACGTGGATGCCCCTGACACAGAAACATTCATTCACTTGCTAGCTGCAATCTAATGCTATGCTTCTGTATCTATGATAAGGACAGTCCGAGCAAGCAGGCAACATGGCCAGTTGAGAGTGGATGTGGCGTAAGAGGAGAGCTGCCTGATTGGACCTGGGGAACTAGGTTCTAGGCTCGGTTTGAGCTCAGCATGCTGTGATTCTGGAAAAATTCCTTAAGCTCCTGTACTTACCAAAAACGAGTGTGTCTTTGTGTAATGTAACTGGTGCACATGTAAAGCGCTCTAATTCTTTCAGTTCGAGTTTGGGCTATATTAAAAAAAAGAACTTGGTGTGAGTAGCAGTGCCAATTGACAGGCGGTGCCAGCATGTACAGACTTGCTTTCATGCATGCCACCCAGTACTGATGGCGCCCAGCTGAGGGCAAAGAAGGGTGCACATGAGAGCAAACTCTTTCAGGGGCATTTTAGAGCAGGTTGTGCTCCTACAGCTGCCCAGGCTATTCACTCTGTACTTTTGCAGAGGGCTGTACTCACAGAGTTCTTGTTACACTCCCTTGAGTAAAGCCTCGCTCACTGCCCTGGTCACGGACCCGATACACATATACATCTGTGCGGCATGTGGTGATGAGTAACATGCCTCTATGCCACCAGAACCTGATGCCAGGGAACAGCACATGCTCAAGAGAAAATGCCAGGGTTGTGGAGGGTAACAGGCCAAGCTAAAAGAACCTCACACCCACCTCAGCGGGTACGGCAACAAGGTATGTGTTGCTACAGCAGTCACATGGTGGCATGACATGACCACTAAGCCTAAGTGTATGGGGTGGGTTAGGGAGGGCGAACAGTTAGACAAATTGAGAAACATGGAGAGTTCTCGCACAGCGAGCGAAACAAAAACAAATTGAGCACGGAAGGGACGAGGCCACAAATGCATAAGGCTCCCCGGCACAAATAGTTGAATTGTTGGAAGGATTTAAACCGGAATCTACGTTAAACATCAGCTGGTAACTTATTTAAAACAAGGAGTTCTTCATTGAATTTTCTCCTAACAGCATCTACTTGTATACACAGGTTGCTGCAAGTTAGGTTACACTCGTCGCCGTTGCCATTGTTTCTCCTTCGGGGGTGGAGGGTGGGGGGGTAGGGATGAGGGGGGGGGGTAGTTTGATGAAATGGGTTCTCCTCCCAGTTAGGACACCTCAGTAAAGAAGAGACCACACAGTCAAACGCAGCTCACCTGCAGCAACCAAAAGTCAGAGGTTTGTAAAGTCTGCATGGCGGCAATGTTATTACAACCCCAGTAGAAGAGATGTGTCTCGGGGAGCGCAGCACTGCAAGCAGAGGCGAGGAGGATCAGTTTCCAGTACATAATTAAAGCGTGAAACCCCCCCGGGGAAGCCACACGCACATGCTTTAGCCCGTCAGTAAATGCACAAAGGCATTTTAAGATGTTTACAGTTAACATCACGTTGGCTTTTAAAAAGCACAAAAGGAAGCAGGAATGGAAACATGCACAGACGAGTGGCGGTGTAAACTAACAAAACAAGCATCCCCCGGCGGGGCTCCTATGGGGTCTGCAGGCAACTCTCAGCTGGCTAAAGGCTGGCCGACCTCGCACGTCCTTGTTTGTCTGTGCTCCGTGCACCCACCAGCTGACAATTACCGGAAGTGATGCTCTGCTAAATGACGGCGGCGAGTTGTCGCTGTTGCGCATGTGTTATGGACAGGTCAGGCAAAATAAAGTGCGAATTCACCCAGCCAATCCCATGACAAAACAAGCATTTACAAATGCAATAGGACTCGTATTTACACGAGACCTATTGCATTTTAAACGGAAGTGGGGGTGACGAAAAAGGCACGAACGGGAGTGGAGGGGGGGTGGTGGTGGGATGAGAAGTCACAGACTGCGGGAGGGAACGGGGGAGGCAGGGGAACAAAATAGTTTTTAAAGTAAAGGGGCGATAGCCATGGAAGGATAAAAATGACGACATGGCCGTCAGGAGGCGGGACTATCAAGCTGAAAACCAATCACAATACAGCATTTAAAATTTAAGCCAATGAAAAAAATTACCGGAAAGTGGGCGGAGCTTCCTCCGCTATACTGTATACTGCATGCCTCGCAAAGCGAGCAACGCATGCGCGTTGCAACGCTAGGCGAGACCTAAAAAGGATCAAGTTCAAATCCCAATGCCTATCTTTTAAGACCCTGCAAGGCGTTGGTCCTCAATTTTTGAAGAAGCATCTGATCTGGTACGCGCGTTCCAGAAATCTAAGATCGGCTCACAATAAACTCTTACACACCCCACGGATCAAGAAAGCAAGATGGGGCGGAAGAAGCTTTCTGCTAGGGACGGTTAAAACATGGAACCCACTTCCAGCCAGCATAAAGAATAGCCTTACACTGTCAGTGTTAGACCTGGCACCATTGGCGTGGGTCTCCCTTCCATCTTTCGCTTTTTGTCTCCTCTGTGTTTGCTGGTGTTAGATGCTCTGGGCGCTGTGCCACTGCCATTTAGTGCTACAGTGCGAATGCTCCCTATTGTAAATTGACTGGATGAATTGGTATATGTTAGAAATGGGGATCTCTAGTTGGCCGCGGCTGGCGCCGAGGTCCAAATAGGGATCCTTCTTCCTAAGTCAGAGTAAGGGGGCTACACCCTTTGATAACCCCTGCTCAACCCTGTGGTAACGTAGCACGAGCAGACCGGCCTATCTCAGAGGCAGTGTGTGAAGCATTTATGACCAAACACAATAACACAGGAGAGACGCTACAAACGGACACCACAAGTAGTTATAGAAAAATAGTTATCTTTATATAGACTGAACACGAGGCTAAAAGCACTCAAGGAGCCACAATGCACACAATTACAGATTCACTTCAAAAGCAATAAAGGCACTCAAAACGGGGGTGGAACGGACTTAGTTCAGGGCCGGGGTCCACGCGACCCGGTGATGCACAATGTACCTGAGATGTAAAGGGGCACGGGACGCAGCCTCACAAGGAAGCCGCGGTGATGACAGGCGGACTCGCAGCGGCTGTAGCGGTCCGCGGCATGCACTCACGATAATCCTGGGACGGGGCTTAAAGGCGGGCACCCAGCGGTACCCGCAGGTGGTAACAAGATCCTGGAAGTGGTGACTAATGCGGGCACTCAGCGGAACAGCTCCTCAGCTGCAGCGGCCCACAATAGCGATAGCGATGATTCTCGTAGGATGGCAAATGCGGGCACTCAGCGGCACAGCTCCTCAGCTGCAGCGGCCCACAATAGCGATAGCGATGATTTCCGTAGGATGGCAAATGCGGGCACTCAGCGGCATAGCTCCTCAGCTGCAGCGGCCCACAATAGCGATAGCGATGATTTCCGTAGGATGGCAAATGCGGGCACTCAGCGGCACAGCTCCTCAGCTGCAGCGGCCCACAATAGCGATAGCGATGATTTCCATAGGATGGCAAATGCGGGCACTCAGCGGCACAGCTCCTCAGCTGCAGCGGCCCGCGATAGCGATGATTTTCGTAGGAGTAACACACTTGTGGGGGTTTTCGCGCACATCTTTATACCCCCCTCGCCTTTGTTCTCTCCAAAGTCACAAGTCACTGAACCCAGTCAGAACCAGTTCGGGAGGTCCTGGGGGCACGTTGTTTAAGAGGCGGCATCCTGCACTTTAGGAGAGGGGGTCTGCCATCAGACTCACCGTGGGAGGGGGAGCCATCATTCACCTTGCCAGGCGCAGCCCTGCTCAGATCAAAGGGTCACCCCTCCCCATACTCCAGCTGCAGATCTCTCTACTCGACCCAGGTCGGGTTCAACCTACCCTGTCCCTCCAAAACCAGACAGCCAATACACATAACAGCAGAGCACACTGGAAGACTTAGGCAAGAAAATACCTACTTTCCCAAAGTGGTATTTTCAGACACAGAATATAGAAATAACCCTCACTAAAAGATGTACTTTAATATTCTGAGCTCAGGCATACTAAATTCGACTTTCCACTTTACAAGCTGCTTCTGTGGGTGGAGCAATCAGCGCTGCAGGCCCACCAGCAGCATTCGGTCTACCAGCCCTGGGCACGCACGGTGCACTATACTAGAGACTAACAGGTAAACCAAATGAGCCAATTATGGGAACATCAATTCATACAGTCAATTTACAATAGGGAGCATTCACGCTGTGGCACGGAATGGCCGTGGCACAGCGCACAGAGCATCTAACACCAGCAAACACAGAGGAGACAAAAAGCAAAGAAATGGAGGGGAGACCCACGCCAATGGTGCCAGGTCTAACAGTATTCCCATAATTGGCTCATTTGATTTACCTGTTAGTCCCGAGTATAGTGCACCGTGCATGCTCAGGGCTGGTAGACCGAATGCTGCTGGTGGGCCTGCAGCGCTGATTGCGCCACCCACATAAGCAGCGGGTAAAGTGTGTCTCAGACCTGCCATCTCAGAGTCTGTGCGCAGTCCCGAACTGCCCTTCTTTGACTGTAAAGTGAACTTCCCAGTCCCTCAACCTTCCCTTCGCATCATGTAAGTCATCCCTATGGCAGGGTGCATTGAATGTGAAAGGTAGGACCTGCCTTGGTCTGTGTGGCATGTCCTGATAGTGAATTACACTCCATTTCGTTTTTCACTATTGCAAGGCTATGTGTTCCCTTAGGCCAGAATGGGCAGTTTTGATTATTACATCCTATAATCCTAGCTGACACAAGGAACACGTTTGGAAAGTCGAATTTTGTATGCCTGAGCTCAGAATATTAAAATACATCTTTTAGTGAGGATTATTTTTATATTCTGTGTTTGAAAATACCACTTCTAGGAAGTAGGTATTTTCTTGCCTAAGTCGTCCAGTGTGCTCTGCTGTTATGTGTATTGGATGTCTGGTCTTGGAGGGACAGGGCAGGCTGAGCCCGACCTGGGGTGAAGAGCGGAATCTGCAGCTGGAGTATGGGGAGGGGTGACCCTTTGGTCTGAGCAGGGCTGGGCCTGGCAAGGTGAATGATGGCTCCAGCCCCCACTGTGCGTCTGATGGCAGACCCCCTCTTCCTCAAAGGCAGGATGCTGCCTCGTAAATAAAGTGCTCCAGGACCACACCGAACTGGTTCTGGCTGGGTTAAGTGACTTGTGACTTTTGAGAACAAAGTCCTGTGGGGTATAAATATCTGCGCCGAAACCCCTACGGGTGTGTTACTTCTGGATGTCAAGACGAACCTCTGTCCGTGTAACGAGAGGAAAAGGACTTTGAAACTTTCATCCATCTTGCTGAAGCAACTACCAAAGAGCCTGATTTGAGCTTGCCTCCTGCTGAAGTCTCAGGGACATTAGACTTCACCCATCCGCCTTCTGAATTCCTATTGAGAGGGGTTCTACTCGCAGGTGAGGCCTCTGTCGAGAATTCCAGAGCCTCTGGGTCTACTGCGGGGAACGCGGGCTGAGAATCATCGCTATCGCTATTGTGGGCCGCTGCAGCTGAGGAGCTGTTGCCGCTGAGAGCCCGCATTTGTTTGTGTTACGAGAATCATCGCTATCGCTATTGTGGGCCGCTGCAGCTGAGGAGCTGTTGCCGCTGAGAGCCCGCATTTGTCTGTGTTACGAGAATCACCGCTATCGCGGGCCGCTGCAGCTGAGGAGCTGTTGCTGCTGAGAGCCCGCATTTGTCTGGGTTACGAGAATCATCGCTATTGTGGGCCGCTGCAGCTGAGGAGCTGTTGCCGCTGAGAGCCCGCATTTGTCTGTGTTACGAGAATCATCGCTATCGTTATTGTGGGCCGCTGCAGCTGAGGAGCTGTTGCCGCTGAGAGCCCGCATTTGTCTGTGCTACGAGAATCATCGCTATCGCTATTGTGGGCTGCCGCAGCTGAGGAGCTATTGCCGCTGAGAGCCCGCATTTGTCTGTGCTACGAGAATCATCGCTATTGTGGGCCGCTGCAGCTGAGGAGCTGTTGCCGCTGAGAGCCCGCATTTGTCTGTGCTACGAGGATCAGCGCTATCGCTATTGTGGGCCGCTGCGGCTGAGGAGCTGCTGCCACTGAGAGCCCGCCTTTTTATCACCGCCTCAGGAGCCTCGTGAGTGCACACCGCGGACCGCTGCAGCTGGGAGCTGCGGCCGCTGCGAGTCAGCCTGTCATCATCGCGGCTTCCTCACGAAGCTGCGTGCCGTGCCCCCTTTAACCCTCAGGTACATTGTGCAACACCGGGTCGCATAGACCCCGGCCTCGAACTAAGTTTGTTTCACACGCTTTTGAGTGCTTTTATTGCCTTTTTAGTGAACCTATATTTACGTGCATTGTGGCTTTTTGATCGTATTTGAGCCTTGTGTTAAGCTTATATAAAGATACCTATTTTTCTATAGCTACTTGTGTGGTGTCCCTTTGTGGTGTCGTCACTGTGTTATTGTGTATGGTCATAAATGCTTCACACACTGCCTCTGAGATAGGCCTGTCTGCTCGTGCTACGTTACCACAGGGTTGAGCAGGGGTTATCAAAGGGTGTAGCCCCCTTACCCTGACTTAGGAAGAAGGGTCCCTACTTGGACATTGGCCAGCCACTGCCAACTAGAGACCCCCATTTCTAGCAGTCAGTGTTTAGGAAATCATTAGAAACCTGGCTCTTTGCCAATTAACTAGCTCACTACAGCTCCTTCGGCACCTTACTGAACTAGCTGGCATAAGCGCCTAGACGCGCTAGGGCATTGGTGCGCTATATAAAAGTTAAAATCAAATCAAATCAAAGTGCTGCGCTGTGTCGTGTGAAAGGGAGTGAGCAGGATGGCACCAGATTTACAAAGAAATGGTCTGCTGTCTCCTAGCACTGGCTCACTTGTGGTTGCCTAGTGCCAACGCAGGCAACCTTGTGTCATGTCAGAAGGGGTCCTGTGTTGTGGTCAGGATAGTTTTTGTGCAGGAAGGGATATCCTTCGAGACTTAAGCATCTTTGAATGTGCTGCACTATGCAGCAGACATGCAAAGAGGAAGTAACAAGGAGAAATAAAAGTATTTCTGCTCGTTACGTCAGCCTCGGTAGGTGCACCATTTTGGTGCAATTCCCTGTTTACATGTCTTTGTAAATATGGGTTTGCGTCAAAATACATGGGTGGATCAATGGGAATGCAAAAGCACTAATCTTGTAATGCCTACTTGGCTCAAGGCAGTGTTATAAGTTGTTTTGCAATACTTTTTGCATGGATTTGTAAATCCCTAATAAGAAACACCCAAAAATGTGATGTAACCATGAAGTAAAATCTGAGTAAATCTGGTACAAAGTCAGAAGGCAAAATCTTTGAATGGAATGATCTATTTGGAATATCTGGAATTCGTTTCTTTGCAGTAGGCCTGAAATCACGCTTAGGTCCTAGTCAACTGTGAAAAATGCCCTCTGATTGACACTTTATTTGTCCCCTAAAACTTTAAAAATCCATGTCTCTGGTGCCTCTTATCGGATTTTACTCCTTTTGGTGTCATATTTTCTAAGATGCTCTCCATAGTTATGTCTTTTTTTAATGCTAAATACTTTGCACACTTTTCCTTAAATAAATTCTGTATGCTCTGTTTCACAGCTACCAGGGGGAAGAGCCCAGGTTTATTTGTTGAACTTGTGTGTTGGACCTATTACGTAGGAATTACTCATATATTTCCCAAATAATAACCCATTTTCTTGCACATTAGCCTGATCTTATGATTCTTGTTGATGACACATCTGTCAAAAAATGTGGATGAGCAAGTGCAATCTGCCATTCTTTTTGAGGTGTAATGGAAGTGTTGTGTCCTGATGGCAGTGATGATACCAGCTATGCCATTATGAATAACCTCTTGGCAGCCATGACAACATAAATAGCATCAGGCCTGTTGTCATTCAACACTATTTCCACTGCTGTACCTTCTTCTTGGGACTGCTATAATTCTCATGGTGTTCTAAAATACAAATCTAAGAATATTACTGACGTGCTTGAGAAAACTCCCAGCATGTTAGGCTCTGCACCTATAAGCCCCCTTTCTGTAGGTACCTTTCCACGATCCACAATAGTCTAAGTGAAACAAGCAGCTAAGAGATACAGACAAACACGACAGTGGGAAGGTCATGCCCTCATGGGGAGAGGTAGGTGGGCTTGTCAAGAGGAAAATTCAGGAGGGAAAACGCAGAAAAGGCAAAAACCCTGCAATGTTTGTCTCTACTGAAGCAGCTTCCACCACTATGGGGAGACTCACTTTAAGGGGAAAAAGTAACAATTGGAAACCCATAATTTGAGTATAGGTGTAGCCAGAATGCTAGTGAAAGGGCCTCTACTACAGAGGCAGTTTGACAAGTGGATTTCAAAATGTAAAAAAAAATCTCATGTATAGGAATGCGGTTCAGGTGTTAGTACAGGATATGATATTATTTATTTTGTTTGTTTGCAATGTTTACCTGGATGATTGGAGATGGCCATATAGATTTGTTATATTCACATCTTTTAGGTCTTACATAGATAAGAGTAATAATGGGACATCTGCCAGAAAAGGTAGATGGCCCTTCCACCCTCCTTTGTATTCTGCACCCTACTTGGAAAGCAGTAAACGGCGTTGTTCCAAATAGACCAACTGCTGTAATCTTAGTCATTCAGTAAACCCATTTGTGTGTGTGTGTGTGTGTGTGTGTGAGAAAGAGTCTAAAATCACAATGGGGAGAGGGAGATCCAGAAATAGCAGAAGCAGCTAACTGACTACTCTCTCAAAGTGGGTCCTGATACTTAGGAAAACTTTCCACTATCCCGACAGGGAACTAAAAATTTGGTTGTCAGAATGAAGAGTCGGTGCCTCACTAGACTGGCAGTCTGCACGCTGGCAGTAAAACTTTAGATGGCCCCTACGCCAACTGTATCCATTGGTAAAGAGTGCATTTTTTCCTTCACCACCCATGACTTCTTAATATGATGCTTTCTATCTGAAATGACAACTTTCTTCAATCGGACACTATGGGGTCGATTCCGATTCGGGCCGGAAATTTCTCCGACCGAGCCGGACCCGGAGAGATTTCCGACCGAATCGGACCCGTGCAGTCCGACCGAACGAGTACGATGCGTCCGTATGTTATCGGACTCGAGTCGGTCGGACTCCCATTGATGTCAATGGGAGCCGGTCGTACAACACGTACGCGGGCTCCCATTGACTCAATGGGTGCGAGTCGGACAAGGGCGCCCCTACAGCGGGTACGCGGCGAAGCGACTCGCGCCGTACACGCACAGGTAGGGGGACCCATGGGTCCCCCTGTGTGCGACTCGTGGGGCTACGCGTACAGGGGGTCCGACACGGACCCCCAAAGTACGGCTCCGACAGCTCTTACGAGCCGGAGTGCGCGGCTCGGTCGGACTGCTCGCGGCGCGCATCGTACTTACCCGGCCGGGAAACGTCTCCATTGCGCGGTGCGAGTCGAGTCCGAGCGAGTCGGTCGGAGCGGTTCGAGCCGGGAGCGAGTCGGTCGGAGCGGTCGGGACGCCCGGACGAGTCGGTCGGCGATTTCGCATCGTACTCGCTCGGCTGGACCCGCGTACGGTTCGGTCGGGAAACAGGGCTCCGAATCGGATCCGGTAAAGCCGAATCCGATTCGGAGCCCTACCGGCCGAGATCGGAATCGGCCCCTATGAGTGGGAAGATTTGAAGTCCTGTAGGTAAGCTACTGTACTGTGTTTCACTGTTTCTGATCCTATCAGATGACAAATTTTGCTATGTCTCAGAGCGGTCCTGATAAGTGTAGTTAACACTGGTTGCCTTTTCTCACATCATGTACAAATGCATGTAAAATATTGTTCATTTTTCATTTACAAAAGCATAGTTTAGTTTTGGTTTTATGGTCTAAATATCTGTTTTATTGCTTTACAGCTGCAAAAAAAAGGGAACAAAACAGTCAAACAATACCCCATATGGAAATGCTATTTCACTGAATGCCATGACATGCAAGGGAGACAGTGCGTCCATGCCCCACCCCTCCCCAATGTTTCCTTCCCCTGTACTCTTCTACAGCAAAATTACCTAGCCCCCTCCCCCCAGAAGTCCTTCCGTGATCAGCCTAAGATGCATCCCACCCTGTCTGCTCTCTATCATCTACAGCCATGAGGTTTAGGAGCCGAAGATACTTAGGGCATGTCAGTTCGTTAAATTCTGTGGAGAGCAATGCAATGCATGGGGCCCAGAGGTCTCTATAGGCTCCACAATCGTCAGCGAGTGAGGGGGGCTTTGTCCCTGCCTCGGTGAGAGAGTATCGCTTGGAGTGCCACTCTAAGCGCGAAGCTAATATGCCGTCCCTGTCGAGATTTCAGAAGGAAGGTAAGTGGATTAGTATAATGTAAGCAGGTAAACGTGGGAGCTGTGTATTTAGATAAGTGTAACTGTCACTCAGGACTGCCTTCCAGTATCTAGTAAGTTTTGGGCATGTGCATAAAAGGTGCAGCAGTGTACCAGCTGCTGCATTCCCTCCCCAGAAATGGTCAGGGCGGGCAGGATTACCTCTATGCAATCTGGCAGGGGTAAAATGCCAGTACATAACTATCTTACTGGATGCCTCTATACTTGCCATGAAATGTGCTGTGAGTCTCGCCCTGTAGTAGATGACCCCTCTACTCTTTGGACATGAATACGCACCCCAGTTACTGTTCCCAGCACTTCTGGTTGGGAGTTCTCTTGTTTCTGTCAGCTTAGGCCAAGAGCATTCTAAGCTCTGTAATGAGGTACTTATCACCCTCTTTGGCCAAAAGCCACTGTTCAATTGCTATAAGTGGCCACTGGGCTCTGTTCCTTATAGTAGGGTGCAGCGGTGGCACTCTCTTTTGGGAAGATTGAAATCTATTTTAAGTTGTTCAAAGGGGACGGGCCCTGTAGTGTCAAAGAGGTGACCTATAGATCTACAAACTGCCCGCTGCCAGGCAGCAAAATCAGTGGGACAGAGTCCCGAGATGAAATCAGGGTTGCCCAGAAATGGGATCAGGGGTGAGGGGAAGGGCGTCATCCCCTTCCTGAGGGCCACTCTATCCCAAACAGCAAAGGTGTCCCTGGTAACTAAAGGGAGGAGTATAGGGCCCACAAGTCAACCTGGACTTCCTGTGGAGCCAAGATATATTCCATAGATGGTCTCCAGCTATTGACCTATCCATAAAGCACCAGTTTTTCTTGGTATCAAATCGGCTCCATTACAGCAGAAAGCGAAGCTGTGTCACTTGATAGTACCGTGTAAGATTAGGCATTCCCAGCCATCCCTTGTCACAAGGTCTGCAATATCTGCTCCCTCCACATCCTGATTCAAACATTGTTCCGGCTGGAGCAGTTCTCCAAATTCTCTGTATAGTCCTGGAGGATTAGTTGCTGTTCCTGCAGACAGAGTACCTCCTGGCACCATTGTTCAAGCTTTATATAACAAAAGGAGGGAGTGAAGAGGTAGTGTCTCACACGGACACTGTGGCGGATATATCCTCCTCTAATGCTTAGTAAATAAATCAAAAGAATCCACCACATGGGACTAGAAGTATAAAGGAAAGTGTGTTAGTCATCCAGGTGTGGATGCACACAGCGTTTGTTTAAATACCCCTCAAACACCAAAAGGGCCCTTGGTGTCATGCTTCATCATGGGGTCTTCCCGTCCCGCTGCGGGACAGGGCGTGCTACGACCTACGACTACGCGGAGCACTGATATTAACAATACTATGTGTGGTGATGGGGTAGTGAGAGGAGGGGTCGGGAGAGGATACGGGTAAGTGATTAAAAAGGACCTGGCCTCATGGACTTAGAAGGAACTTTAATAGGTCATTGAGGCTGGACCTGTTAAAAAAATGATGCGGAGAAATCCTGCCAATAGTGTGTGGATGCTCCTATAGAGTCAACATGTTTCGAAGCAAAGCTTCTTCATCAGGACTAAGAAGATCCCCTCAGTATCCACTATGTTGATTTATCCCAAGTATCATGTAAATAATTATTTACATGATACTATTGGGTATCGTATAGAGTGCATACAATTTATGCTCCTTTTTTTATCACTTTTGTATATATAGCACACCCATTTGGGATAAATCAACATAGTGGATACTGAGGGGATCTTCTTAGTCCTGATGAAGAAGCTTTGCTTCGAAACATGTTGACTCTATAGGAGCATCCGCACATTATTGGCAGGATTTCTCCGCATCACTTTTTTAACAGGTCCAGCCTCAATGACCTATTAAAGTTCCTTCTAAGTCCATGAGGCCAGGACCTTTTTAATCACTTACCCGTATCCTCTCCCGACCCCTCCTCTCACTACCCCATCACCACACATAGTATTGTTAATATCAGTGCTCCCGCATAGTCGTAGGTCGTAGCATGCCCCGTCCCGCAGCGGGACGGGAAGACCCCCATGATGAAGCATGACACCAAGGGCCCTTTTGGTGTGTGAGGGGTATTTAAACAAACGCTGTGTGCATCCACACCTGGATGACTAACACACTTTCCTTTATACTTCTAGTCCCATGTGGTGGATTCTTTTGATTTATTTACTAACCATTGTTCAAGCTCCTTACCCCTCGTCCTGTGCAAGCTCACGTTTGACAGATTCAATATCTTCATGCAGGGCGGTGAAGAGCATCTCCATAAATGATCTTGTTAGAGGGGGCTCGGCTTCCCCTCCCTCCGGTGGAGTCATGGCCTTTTGGGGCTGCTGGCAGTCATCAGTGGCATTTGTTGGGCGGGTAAGCATGTCTTTCAACGTATGATCCTTCGTCCCCCGCATTTAGGTTGTGCAAAGGAATACACCCGGGGCAAATCGCCCCTGCCTCTGTCTCTCAGTCCAGTGTGTCCCTGGCCTATGTCCCACGCTTTGAACGGGTTCTGCACCAGGGAGCAGGAGTAGCCTTGGATACAGTGCCTCACAGACCCTCAGAATTGGCTCAAGCAGGTTACTCCCCTCCTCCTCCTCCTCCTCTGATCTCCCTTCTGTCTCAGGAGTGCCAGCACTCACCGCTCCAGCCTGCCTCTCTGGTGTGAAGCGTTCACCCCCATGAAGTCGACACCTGGGCCGGGGGAGGCGAAGCCGGACCCGTTAGGGGCCTGGGCCAAACGCCGGCTGGAGGCGGGCAGCCCCGCCCCCGCAAATTCAAATAGCCCACTCGTGAGGGGGCGACCAGCATTGGTCACCCCAGTGCAAGAGGGGTCCCGCCAATCCGAGGGCGAGCGGAGGAGGCACGGGGGGGTTAAATAGGGGGCATCAGGCCTAGAAACGCACATACCCCCCCTCCTCACAAGGATCCGGGTTGCCATCAGCTGCTTGTGGGGGACGCACTGAGCGGCGGAGAACAGCGCGGCCTCTCGACTAGCAGCCTCTTCAGGATCCGGAAAGCGAGCGCAGAGGTACATGGTGGAAGCGGAGGGCAGAGCGGGGGAAGCGACGACCTACCAGGAGCCGGGACACCGCTGCATGTAAGTCTGTCCTCGGGAACTGTGAGCGGGGCCGGAGGATTGCTGCCTGGAGCCGGGCCGGCTCTTCAACTGTGTTTTTCATCGCTGCAAACTCTGATTGCCAGAAGGAGCGGCGGCAGGCGCGCCCAGCAACTGGGGAACTGCAGACAGCATTGGGGCAGTCGGTGGGGCTTTAGACCGGGTCGGGCAGCCCGAGGTCTCCAAGGCTCTCATGGGAGCTGGGAAAATGGAGGAACAACGCAGAGTTAGCGGTACAAGAGAGAGAAGAAGGACTACAATTTTATTCCAAACAAGCGCACAGGATTACAGCGCTGCTCAGCAGAGAATTGCAGGACAAGCAGTAAAGAACGTACAAAAAATGCATTTTTGAACCCAGTGCATGAGTCACGGTGGCATAGTGGGTAAGCTCACTGACTCTTACTCCAAAGGTGATGTGTTCAAATCCTGGTGTTTCAGTTGTTTCTAAGGTAGAATTATAGACAATGGTACTTTCTCTAATAATTGTTTGCAAAACGTAAAAAACAACGGGACCGCAGGAGGCCGAGACAAAGGCGGTAACAGAGCGAGTTGCAATTTGGAGTCTCCTGCGTTGGGCTTTTGTTTTGGGTACTGGGGCTTACACAGGACCAGGGTTTGGCTCTCCACAGCAAAGGATTTGTCGGGGATGGCAAGCAAGTTCAGACAAACCGGAAGGAAGGCGCAAGTACCAGCACGCTTCAGGGAGGACCGGGGCGAGCCAGAGTCCAAAGAGAGGAATGTGAAGAGACGCAAGGGGGACGCAAGCCCCAGGAAAAACGACGGCCTGCAGGCCAGGGGCGAGGGGCATGCAGCCAAAACGGCGGCCCCCGCAGCCACCAAAGCTGGGACAAGAAACACCCGGACCAAGGGTGGGGAGCAAAGGGGGAGGAACCAACCGCAAGCCAAAAGCAGGAGGGCTGTAACTCCAGAGCTAGTGTCCAGCTCAGAAAATGAAGGGAGCAGTGATGAGGAGGGGTCTGTAGCCAGCACGGCGGCCTTTCAGGGGATACGTGAACAGCGATCCAGTGCGAGCAATAAGGCGAGGGGTAAGCATGGCGCACAAAGCGGCAAGACAGGGCGCGCATCTCGCAGCAGGAGGGTCCGATAGAGGGGAGAACAGGGTATAGCTTTAATATGGACATGCGAATGGGAACATGCAGGGGGTCAATGCCGTGGCCATGGGGCATGCCCCCCCCATGGCAGACAGGTTTAAGCCAGGGGAGGCAGGGTTTCCAAGGGGCAGCATCGGGACCAGGGGCCGCCCTCCCAACGTCATGGATGCCGTGGTGGCAATGGCCAGGGGCAGGAGCCCCCTTACAGGGAAGCCTCCAGTGGGGCACGGAGGGGCAAGGGGGGAGCCAGGAGCCAGAACAGAGGCCTGACCAAGGGGGCAGCAGGAAAGGGGCCACAGGGAAAGGGGACGCCAACCAGACTCCACACAATAGGGAGGCAGGACCCGGGGCGACCGCGAAGGAGGGGACAACGGCCCTCGGGTTTAGGGGCGCAAACAGGGCGGGGGAGGGTCTGGACCAGAGCGGGAAGCCAGCCAGTGCGTATCTGCGCCCTTCCCCAAGCGACCCGCCCACAACCACAAAACTGTTAGGGCTGGCCAACCTCATCCCACTAAAAGTAAAGGAGAGAATATGGAGGAAGGAGTTTATAGACATTTTTTCACTGCTGGAGGTGCGCCAGGCAGGTTTAGACTTAGCGGCGCCGGAAAAAAAGGACGATGACAAGTGGAGCCGCCCTAGGCTCCGGGTAGAAAGATCAATAGAAAATTGGTTAAAAGCCTTCAGAACATTGGCATGCGTCTTCATTGAGAAGTTTCCCGAAAGCGCAGCAGCACTCATTTTATACCAGCAAAAAGTGAATGAAGCGCAGCAGCAGTATCAGGGAGAAGCATGGTTGAGATACGATGAGGGTTTCAGAGAGAAGATGCAAGTGTGGCCAGTAATGGGATGGGATTGCTAGGACATGGAGGGGTTCACGAAACACATGGTGGCAGCCAGAGAAGGCGTCAGCAGCAAAGGGGGTGATCTTCGCCCTTATGGGAGTAAGGGCGAAGAGAAGGGGCAGGGACAAGGTTTCAGGGGAAGTACCAAGGCGATGACAAAGCAAGGAAAATCTGCTGGAAGTTCGAAAAAGGTGAGTGTACATGGGGGGCATCCTGCAGGTTCCGGCACGCATGCGGGAAATGCAGGGGCGACCACCCCGTCAGCAAGTGTAAGGGGCCCCCAAGGGCAGGGGCCTGTGAGAAGAAAACAGGCGCAAGGGTTTGAGGTACAGGCCTCCCCAGACAAGGGCAACGGGGGCCGGGGGCGGGCGGAGCTAGGGCGAGGGGGGGAGCTCCCACCAATCGTGAAACCGTAGGTAGCGTGGCGGAAAGAGCACAAAAAACGTAGAAAAGAGAGAATTACTAAAAGGTAGAGGGGAGGCTCACGCAGGTCCTTGGGATGCCTCACGGCAGGGGCAATGAGGGAGCCAAGGGTGGCCTACCACCATGGAAAGAGTAGATGTGATGCTCCAGCATGACAGGACCCTTGGGATGCCTCATGGCTGGGGTACCGAGGGAGCAAAAAGGAAGGACTCAGCCTCAGGATAGATAGAGTAGATGCTCAACCAAGGTACTTGGGATGCCACACGGCAGGGACCCCGGGGAGCAGGGAGGGCCCACGAAAGGGCAGGGCAAGCGGGATGCAACTTGCAGCCCAGGCAGGTCCCAAATCGGCAGCAACTTGAAGCCTTGACCCATGCACAGAGGCCCAAGAAGGTGGCCCCTCCCGTCCCCTTAAGTTGAGGAGGCTGGGTCCACACAGCAATGAAAAAGAACTGCAAAACAAGGAAGTATACTCACAGGAATAGTAAGAGAGCTATAGGATAACCAAGATTGAACAAATGTATGCAAATGTATAATCATGTTATGTTGTTGAATAAACTGCAACCTTTTTTGGCACCAAAGCACATTGCTAGTGGTTTTGATTTAAGGTGCATGAGGGACGCAGGGTTTGAGGGAAGGGGAGGGGCAACTCGCCTCCTGGAAGGGGTTAACAGCCTCAGGTTTTGCAGCTCCTCTCTCGCTCCCTTCTATCTGGACCCCAAGACTGCTTCTCCTCTGAGGCAGTGCCACAGGTGTTTCCCTCCGGGCCTAGCTCATCTACCACTCAATGGTGCGGCTGCCTGGTGCTCAGGACAATGCTCAAGGCGTCTGTCTTTCCCGGCGCAGCTGCCCCCTATGTGGCTCCGTCAAGGGGACCATGCTTAAGGTGATGGCCTCCCTGCAGGTGCCACCTCCATCCTCACCACTCCTCCATTATCCCCACTTCATGCAGGGCACCAGCATTTGGGAATCGATGTCAGCCCCCAAGGCAACCACCATCACAAGTTACCTCTCCCCGGGCTGCTAACTGTTACCACATAGCACCTGCCATTTTGAGGGGCTCTTGCTCCACAGCATTCTTGGGCCACCACTTCACTGTGCCCTCCAGCCCAAGTGCTAACACCATGCCACTCCAGGGGATGCACAGAACCCCCACTCTGACTACAACACCACTGGGGGCCAGCTCCCGGCTAGAGGAAGCAAAAGTCTCGTCAGGCATCCGGAGATGCTTGGCAGTGTGTCTCACTCTTCCGCCCTCCTGGCTCCGCCCCCTTAGTTTTGATTTTAAGGAGTGATTCACACTGTCTGGCGTAAGGTCTTTTGATTACCTCGCTTGTAAATTAATATTCGGAGTCTGACCCTATTTATTCAGAATAGCTTGATTCGGCTATAGATCCTTCGAGATGCTAGGCATAGTGTGTTGCGACTTTTAGCATTAAGGATCTTCAAAAGAGTTTATTTATTTAGCTCTACGTAAATTAATTAAACACGTGAACTTCCTAGAGCACCATTTATGTGTGGCGTTGTATATAAAGTCTTATTTAAGTCAGTCGCTGTGACCCCCTTCACCTTACATCCATTGATCCTTTTTAGGTCTTGCATAGCGTTGCAGCGCAATGCGCTGTTCGCTTTGCGAGGCATGCAGTATACACTATAGCTGGGGGAAGCTCTGCCCACTTTCCGTCCATAATTTTCATTGGCTTCAATCATAAATTCAGCATTGTGATTGGTTTTTGGCTTCTTAGTCCCGCCTCCTGACGGCCATGTTGTCATTTTTGTTCTTCCGAGGCTATCAGCCCCTTTACTTTAAAAAACGTTTTGTTCCCCTGCCTCTCCCCGTTCCCTCCCGCAGTCTGTAATTTTTTTAACCACAACCACCGCCCCACCCCCTCCCATTCGTGCCTTCTTTAATGCCCGCACTTCCGTTTAAAATGCAATAGGGCTCGCGTAAATACGAGTCCTATTGCATTTTCAATGCTTGTTTGTTTTATGATTGGTGGCTGAATTTACACTCTTTGTCTCGCATGCGCGCGATGCCTTACATCGTACGCATGCGTGACAAAACAGTGACGTTTTTCCAAATCACTGTGGGAGGCAGAGACAGCACAAGCAGCGAAGCGGCGGCCGGCCTGGACAGTCACCGTTCGGCGCTCCTTGTTTTTCTGCTTCTGATCTGCTGCTACTGGAGACCCGGCGAGTGCAGGGCCTCTGAAGACAAAGCGGCCCCGCTCTCCCAGCTCCGGGCTTTTAAGTACGTGTGAAGAGCGGTTTAGTGAGTTTTTGTTCGATCAGAGTACGGGGACTTCTGTCACAGTGCGCTGCTGCTCGCTGCTGACGTCAGGATCCGGGTGGACACCGTACATTTAGGGGGTAGACTCTGGACGGATAGCTGCTTTTGTAAACTTAGCTCCTGCGCTGAGGCGCCCCTATAGCAAGCACCCTGAACCCCCACCCCCAGTCTATAAGTTTTCCTTTTAGGGTTCTGGGCACCCTCAGATCGCCATCGCCCTGGGACCTCTGTTGCCTCCCTGACCTTCAGCCATCTTTGATTTCTGACATCCTAAAATAGCCCCATGAGCGGATGGTCTGCCGGTCGAGATTCTTCGGGGTCGTGGGGACACTGCCAGGGGGTGATATCCGCCAGAGTTCATACCAACCTGGTGGAGCGAGAAAAGATCTGTTAACCCTTATTAGCTACGATCCTCTTATATATATTTTTTTATTTGGTTGTGATCGTTTTATATTAACCTGGTAGTTTTATTATAACGCACATCCATCCTCTAAATGCTGGACTTTTGATAATCTGCAGATAAATGCTATAATGTAACTGCGTGCTAAAACCTAACATCGCATATATGATGTAATGTTCGCTGCATTTATGCGCACTTTTAGTGAACCGCTTATGGGTGCAGTATTAATGGATTTATAGCGCGCCAACAACTCCGAATCTAGGCGCTATAGATAAATATCAACATTTAGTAGGAGCAGTTTTGTGTAAGGATTTTCAAAATCCTCGAAATTTTAAAAGTGTACATTTTGCATTGCATCCGCGAGGTTGTATGTTACACATTTGCAGTGAGAATTCCTACAAGCACCACTTACTTGTATGTGTGAAATGTAAGTGTGTGTTTGCACTGCCATTGTTACAAAGTGTGCTAGTTCAATCGGGGAGAGGTGATCAGACCAAGCTTTGTAATTTGCTGGTACAGGCTAGGACCGGTTTTAGGGCCGGAGATTGAGAAAATATGGAGGAGCATGGGGTAAGCCGCAATTACAGGGCTGGGGTGGGTGGGGGGGAGGGGGAGGGTCACAGGCGTTCATTCAGTGAAGCGGAAATGTTTCCTATTATTTCCCTCTGGGTTTTTTGGCCATTTTCGTCTAATTGTAATTTGACATAAAATGGTAACGAGAGTAAAAGCGATTAATCTGAAATATTATTGGGTTCGTAGGATCCCACAGTTGCAAATATTTTATTAATTTCCATTGTGCTCAATGGGTCAGCTTCCCTCTTCCATGAGAAATCTGCATTTTTGAAGGTCCAGTTAATGGCGTTGAGTGAAACAACAAGCTTCCAGAAGGCAATAAACTGCATGTTTAATGCATGATTTTTTTTTCCTCTTTCTGCGTGTGGTTTGGTTGAGGTGGGGGCTGGAGAGGGTAATGTTTATAAATGTATATAGCAACCCGCAGTGGGAGATTCACCCCTTGGAGCCGGAGAAGACTAGTTAACTATTTCCAGGTATGTTCCCATACCTGGCGTTTCACGAAGTTTGGTGCTTACTTTCCCTCCATGTTAAAGAACAGTAGATGTTTCAGCACCCAGACTAATGTGCTGCATAGCTAACTACATATAAGGTCCCAAAGGCGAAACCGATTGCATTGCAAATGCTTGTTTTAACGGAGTTCTTCTATTTTATTTGACTAATATTTTACAGTTCACATTTTTTGCCCCTTGGGACAATTTTTCATCACCATGATGTTAGATGTCAGCTAAAATATTTCTGTATATGACAAGGCTCTTCCTGACTTTGATACCTAACTTTGCTTGACCTTCTTCGTGTCTGGCAGACACTAATGTCTTAAAATCACATGCAGCTTGAATGCGTGAAAGAAGTCTATATGGCTGGTTCTTAAGTTTACAGAGTGCTCCCACTTGCATTTTGTGACCTTTTCTGCCCTTTAGCTCCATTCCACAAGTGCACCCAGGGGTTAGCTTTCATTTGGAAACTGTTTCTTCCAGTCTGATATGTTTCAAAAGCAGTCATTTATCAAGCGACTTTGCTAAATTGTGATAATGCATTCAGTTATTAATGCAGCAATATTTCCCTCATGGTTTTTCATTTTTTCCATTCAATTACGATAGAACTCCCTGTTTGATGTTTTTCTTTTGGAAATGGGCATTTCTGGTTTGTAAAATAGGTAAATTGATTTTGCTAGTTGAGGAAAGAGCATTAAATCATCAAAGCTGTTGTGAATTTTAAATGTAGTGAACTTTAATTGAACACAAAGGGCCGGTTTCAAAGTTTTGAAAAAACACATCTGAAAACGTGTCAGATCACAGAACATTTTTTACTGGCGCTCTTTCATCTCATGGGTGGTAAGCTAAGGCAGTGCTTGGAGAATACACCTTTTACCCTCGTAAACCCCGGTTTCTGGGGGGGGTGACAAGAATATTTGTGCATATTTCTTGTGTGGTATTTTGTTTTGGTGTTGTACCCTTTCATGATTTAATTGGGTCATTATCTTGCTTTCGTTTCGGTTTACTTTAGGTCTGTCAGCAAATGCTGCTATATTTCCAGTCAAAAGTAGCACATGTCTATATATTTCCTGTGACAACCAACCATTTACTACTCAATGTCTAAGGGGCATATTAACAACCAGGCGATAGTCAATTATCGCCGCTTTAGCGTCCGTTTTCGGACGGAAAGCGGCGATAATTCTATCGCCTAATCAGCAAGGTCACGCTATCGCGTGAATCCCTGCACTATCGCCTCTTTCCCCCAACGCCCATCCTGCATCTCTAATGAGATGCAAGGTGGGCGTTACTGGGCGTACCCCAGATGGGCTACGTTGTAAATATCGCCGATGCGCACATCGCGATATTTACAAGGCAGCCCACAGGATGATAGCAGACGTTAGATTTTGGCGAAAACGGCCGTTTCGCCAAAATCTAACGTCTGCTATTATCCCGACTTAGCCATCCCTAACATAGGGGTGGATTGTGCTGATACGACCACAGGGTCGTATCAGCAGAAGTATCGCCGCTTGCAGGGAACATCGCTGGAAAACCAGCGATGTTCCCTGCAAAACGGCGATAACCTCGCTATCTCTGGAATTTTTATCGCCCTGGAGAAGCGTGTTGTTAATAACGCGCTACCAGGGCGATAATTTCCGGAGATAGCCAGCGATAAGTAATCTATCGCTAAGCACGGCCAGCGATAATTATCGCTGGCCGTTGATAATATGCCCCTAAATTGGTTAAAAAAAGGCGCAAATTCAGCCGTTCAATTGCTTAAGATGCGAGTCAGCCAAAAACTGTGGCAGAGACCCCAAGCTGTATTAAATAAAACGGGACTGCTAATTTAAGATACAGTTGCTACCAGTGTTTTGGGCTGACTGAAGTGATAGATAGTTGAAGAGTAGGAGCAGGGCTATTTTACAAACCTAGACTGTGGTAAATGTTTGCTTGTCACCAAAATTAGAGTGCTTGCTTTATAAAAATGTGTCCCGTGTAGGTTACAAGTAGGCACATAAAAATGTAAGGAGCGCTACTATGTATATCATGATATAAGTAAGTACATATATGATATTAATGCACCTTGCTAACTTCTAGTTTATTTGCCAACTGAACTGCGCATACCTTGTGAATTGCAACCACTGTGCTTGCATTGTGTCAAGAAATTGTGGAATTCTGTTGACATCATTGGTTCTTACACTCACCCTGTGAATATTATAAACTTTAAAAGTTTACCCATCACATTTTCTTGAACGTATTCTGCAAAAATTCAAGTGTGAAAAAGATATATAAATAAGTGTAGGAAGTGCACTACAAAATGTTTGTGTATACCCAAAAATTGTAGTTGTGGGTGTCTACTTCATTTGCATTGGGTATTCCTGACCAAGCCTCTGAATCCCAAGTACCCAATTGAAGATTAGAAGTATGCTTGTGTCGGTGAGCATGAGTTGCATAGATTTTGCTTTCCTGTATTTTATACACAATATGCTTTGTGAGTTTTGTGCAATGCAAGCATGTCTGCATTGATTCTTTTTTCACACCTAAATCTGGAACAACGTAATCAGACACTACCTCGTACATTTGTTAATTTTATTTAAGCTGAGTCTAATCCGTTTAATTTTTTTGCAGTGCGATCTGTAAACTGGGTTATTTTTTGACTGTTACAATAAATTAAATTCATGTCTGATGTAAGAAAGAAAACAAAGAGTACACTGTAAGGATTGTTCTTCCTCTACCTTTCTGAACAAGGAAAGGGAGAAATGGTAGTCTCCTCAAATTAAAACTTGAGCTTTATTAACTTTTTTATAGTGCAGTTATTAATGCCAGCTCTGTGACCTTGTTCCCATGCCATGTTCTGGAAATCGAAGTTCTACATTTGTGCTTTCTAATACTGTCTCCCTTGCTCCTGCATCCGAATATACAGTGCCTATAGCACCAAATCGAAATTTCTGCACAACATACAGCATTCCTTACACCAAAGTGAAAACACACATTGAAATGATTTTAATTTTTGTACAGAGCTCCATCGTCTATGGGCCTTAGTTCACCCTACAGAAACCCATCTGAATAAAAATTTAAAAAAAAAACATAACTAAGAAAAGAAGTTAGTCTTCACAAAGGTTGAACAGAAATCCTTAAAGCATACAAATGGAAAGGAAATGGAGGACAGGCATAAAGAAATCCAGTTCAAGGAAGTATAAAAATGAAATTATAAAACAGCTGATATATATTGAAAAATATAATTCGAAATCCCAGGGAGGAACAAATGGAAGTAGGGTAATCTAGTTCACTTGAATAATGCAGCAATGACAGAATAAATTGTGTAAATTTAGTACTTTTCCGACTTACTTTTCGGCAAGTAGCATGTTACTCTGGAACCCAAAAGTATTAATGATGAATTAGTAGAGGTAAATATGAGTTAATTTGAGTGGTGGACATATGAGTCTCTTAGTTGGATTGATTAGGATAATGGAGAGATAGAAGAGGGAATAATCTAGGAAGTGCTATCTGGGAGATCATAGTAGTATGATGAGGTTTGGGATGAGTTAAAGGAGGGATACATGAGTGAAGAATTTAGAAAGGGGTATTTAGGCGATCATAGTAGTAAAATGAGGTTTGGGGTGAGCCAGGAAAAATAGAGGAGGGAAGAGTCTAGAAAGGGTTATTTTGGAGATCATAGTAGTAGAACCAGGTTTGGGGTGAGTCAGAGTGGATGTAGAGGATATATTGAGAGAGGTATGGGTTGAGAGAGAGTAGTGCATTGGAGAGAATGAAAGTTTTTTTGTCTTTCGTCTACAATGTAAGTAAAGTAATAAATATATAGATACATGCCTACGTAGAAAGGGTATACATGCATAAGGAAGATAATATATTGAGATTTAAAGTTGTATTGTATAAACTCAGACTTTCAAGTGCTGCTGTACTTGTAGCTAATTTGTTTGTGTATTTTTTATAACTCAATTTTCTTTTTTTTTAATTTGATATTTTCCTCAATAGTTCAATAGTGAAGCACTTGCGGGTAAAATAATTATGATAATATTTAATATTTTACATACTGTGATAGATAAATAAAACAAACCCAGAAGCATCAAACAACTTATACAAAAACTATGCAGTGACCTTTATACAATTAAAGCATATAATTATATATATATATATATATATATATATATATATATGTATATATATATATATATATATTGCACTTGCCGCCAGTACTTTGGATTTATCCAAAACCACGGACCACAGATTTGGTGTTCTTTAGTATTTTATTCGGATGCCGCCATTACGTGTTTCAACTCTCTAGGAGCCTTGATCACATGACAACGTTGCAGTATGTTTTTTTCTTTTTTAAAGTGACATCGTGCTTACGTGCTTTTGCAAAAAACATCAGTCATAGCAATGGAAGAAATACTGAGTTTGTAGTTTTTAGTTTCACATGGTAAATTTAAAATGACATGGTAAAATGCTTCATAAATACGGTGATATTAAAATTACCAGCATGCGTCCTGAAATTTGCATTTAAAAACTGCAAATCCTGTGTCTAAAAAGAGTAAAAGTAGGTACATCAATGTAAAACCATTTTTGTTACTCCTACTGACATTCTATTCAAATGACGACGCCTTAAATCAAATTATGCTGTACCACAGAAAATTAAATAAATCTCATCCTCTTGTGGCTGCCTTGGTCACCTTCATGAAGGAATACATATGTCATTATTCTCATTTTCACCACTGTGCAAATTGTAGAAAACCATGTCATAAAAACTTTTTAAATCAACGTTCCAATCTTCCCTATTGTTATGATTGTTTAAAAGTGCTCTTAGTGCATAGTGTGTGTGAATGTTAAAATACAGTGCTGTTATGCTGAACGCAGATGTGGAAGACTTTACTTGCATCTATTTGTCATTGTCCGCTTGTCAGCAAAGTCATATTCATGTCAACTTCTTAGAATTTAGACCATATTGTGTTGACTGATAGAATTTCATTTCAACTTGGTTCCGCCAAAAGTAACGGTTTAAATACCATAGGAACCCTTATCTCATTACTTGCAAGATAGTGGGTTACTTCTATCCGATGTCATGTTTTGTCAGAGTCTATTGGTTAGTCGCAGGTAAATTACATGTTTCATATTCAAGTTACTGCCCTAATTATCTATAATGGATATAGTAGATATGTGTCTATTTCATACAATGGATCGAATAAGTCTAGGTCTATAAATATATAAATACATAAATGTATATAAATATATAAATAACTTAAAACATCCAATACAAAAGTTAAGAAATGTTTCATAGTATAAAATTTAAAACCTATAGCAGCGGTGATAACCATTTTCTCTCTTATTGTGTTATAGTATTCAACTTGATGCAGGTGTGTAAATCATCAGTGATATTGAGCCCCCTGGCTGTTTCGAATCCATTTCCAAAATATATCCGGTTTCTAACTTGCGTAGTTTTTCCTCCCTGTTGCCTCCTCTTCTACTTGCAGGCACTGAATCTATGAGGAAGTATTTTAAGTCCTCACTCTTTGAATTATGACAATCCCTGAAGTGTCTGGCAACAGGGTATGTATTGTGCTGATCGTTGATAGCTCGCATATGCTGTAATATACGCTTGTGGGCTTGGAGTTTTGTGCTCCCAATATATTGTAAGCCACGCGGACATACCAGGACATAAATTACAAATTCTGTCTTGCAGGTTAGAAGTTTGTTGATCTTATGCTTCTTGGGGCTGAAAGGGGTTGTGTATGTGGTTGTGTTAACCCCCTGTTGACATGCTTTGCACACTTTGCATTTGAAAAACCCTTTATGTGTTGTTAACCAGCTACAGCTTTCTATTATCTCTGGGCTTGTTTTGACCAGTTTATCTCGCATCGATGGTGCCCTGCTGTGAGTGATTGAAATACTGCCGGGTAGTGAAGTTCCTATTATGGGATCATCTAATACCAAAGGCCAAGCTTAAGAATATTGCGTATCTCCTTGTGTTGTTTACTGAATTCCATGATTATCCTGAACTCTTGTTGTTTAGGTGGCATGGAAATGGCTTGTTGTTTTGCCTCAGTGATTGCTTTTTTGTATTTAACCTGAATCAAATCTGATCTTTGAATTATCATGGATTTAGCAATGGCACTTTCTATGGTCTTTTGTGAGTAAACTCTTTGTAGGAACCTCCTCTTACTTTCTTCTTGAGCCTGTTTGAGGGTTCCTGGATCACTGTTCACTCTTTTAAGTCTCAGCATTTCCCCATAGGGGATGCTGTTTATTAAATGCCTTGGATGTGCACTGCTGGCATGTAGGGTCGCGTTGCCTGCTGTTTCCTTGCGATAGAGTTTTGTTTCTATCCTGTTGTTCTTTATATACACCTGCATATCTAGAAAGCTTACTGAATCTGCACTAATTGTGGCAATGAAATGTAGGTTCAATGTGTTCACATTGATGGTGTTGATGAACTCTTGCGCTTCCTGTTGTGTGCCCTTCCATACTACAAAGAGATCATCGATATAGCGAAGCCATACCACAATATTATTTTGTATCTGTTCTTTGTATTTTACTTTGAGTACCAGTTCCTCCCACCAGCCCATGTGAAGACATGCATAACTGGGGGAAAATCTGGCACCCATGGCTATACCTCTGGTTTGCTTATAAAGCATATTGTTAAACATAAATACATTATTGTCTAAGCAAAATGACACCATTTCAATTAACATTTGACTGTGTTGCATCTGTAGATCTGTTCTTTTAGACAAATAATGTTTAAGAGCGTTCAACCCATCACAATGTGTTATGCTTGTATAAAGCGAGGTGACATCAAGTGCAATTAAAAGATAGTTGCTTTGCCATGCGCAGTCATTCAGTTTATTTAAAAAGTCATTGGTATCCCGCACATATGATGGTAATGCTTGGACAAATCCTTGTATAAAATAGTCAACATATTGAGATGTGTGTTCTAAAAATCCATTACGGGCTGATATAATTGGCCTTCCTGGCGGGTGTTGAGAATCTTTATGGATTTTTGGGATAAAATAGATTGAAGGAGTTACTGGATGGTCATTTTAAAAAAAATTGTACTCTTCATTAGTTAGTAGTTTTTTGGTTTTCCAGGTGTTCAGTTTGGCATTATAATTTTTATAGATTTTCTTTAGTTCTGCCCCATTGCATTTAATGTAGCATGATTGGTCACTCAATTGCGATAATGCCTCTTTGATGTAATCTTTTTTATCCCATATAACTATGTTGCCACCTTTATCAGCATTTCTGATATATATATATATAATCTCTTAAAATACCAAATGTTACAGGGACGTTATATCTAGGAAATAGTTAGAAAATAGAATTTAAAAACCTTAGAAATTCACTGTAAGAAAAATGGATACAGGGACGTTATAGTTAGGCTCAGATTTCACTTGTACAAAACCAGTGAAATTCAGCAGTTATCGCTACCTGAGCTAACTATAACTTACACCCCCAATTGCATTGCTTATGCCCTCACATATTACATCACTCATGACATTGTCAGTGACATCACTAATGACATCTTAAATGACATCACTGATTAAATCCTCCCATGAGTGTGTTTCAAAAACATTCTTAAAGACTTAAAGATATATACTAAGCTACAGCATAAGTTAATTTACTATTCTTTCAGTGCTTGTAATTAGTCATACTATTTCTATTCTAACATATCTTATCTGAGTGGGTGTGTGACTGTCTGTATCAGTGTGTGAGTGGATGTCTGAGCAGCTGTTTCGGTGTGTAAGTGGGTGTGTGAGTGGCTGTATTGATTCAATAGTAGGTATGTGAGTAGCTGTATGGGTGAGTAAGTGGCTGTGTGAGTGGCTATTGGAGAGTGAGTGGGTGCATGAGTGGCTGTATGGGTGAGTTAGTAGGTGTGTGGGTGGCTGCATGAGTGAGTGGATGTGTGAGTGACTCTATGGGTGAGTGATTGGTTGTGTGAGTACTGGTATGGGTTTGTGAATGGGTAAGTTAGGTGTTGTGTGGCAGTGAGAGTGGGTGTATGAGAGGTTCTATGGGGGTGAGAGTGGGTGCCTGAGTGGTTCTGTGGATGATGTCATCAGTGATGTCACTGACCATGTCATGAGTACTGTAATGTGTGAAGTCATAAGCTGTGCATTGCAGGTGCGTAATTATAGTCAGCTTTGGTAACGATAACTGCTGAATGTCACTGGTTTTGTATGAGTGAAATCTGAGTCTAACTATAATGTCCCTGTAACCTTTGTTTTTTTCAGTGAATTTCCAAGTTTTTTTTAACTCTATGTCCTAATTATAACTTCCCTGTAACCTGTGTTTTTTTCAGTGAATTTCTAAGGTTTTTAAAATTCTATTTCCTAACTATAACGTCCCTGTAACCATTGGTTTTTATGTGAATTTCTAAGATTTCTTTAATTTTGTTTCCTAACCTGTAACCTTTTAGAGTGAGTGTGTGACTGGGTACATGCATGTCTCAGTGTGTGTGCGTGAGTGGGTGAGTGTATCAATGTGTGTGAATAGGTGTGTGAGTGTCTGAGTGGGCCTGGGAGTGGCTGCATAAGTGTCTCACTGGGTGTGTGAGTGGGTGTGAGAGTGTCTGAGTGGGTTTGCCAGTGCCTCCATGTGTATGTGAGTCAGTCTGTGAGTAGGCTTGGGCATAAAATTCCGCTCCACTTGTGGAATTTGCAGAATTCAGCAACTCCATCATTCATGGAGATTGTTGAGTTACATATAAACTTTGCACTCCGCAACAGAGTGGAATTTTTGGCCCACTCGTCATTTCGCGGGGAGAGCGAAGAGGCAGTGGTTGAGAAAGAGGACAGGGCCTCCGACGACGTCTAAGCAATCCTGCTGTGGGGGACTTACTTGTCACAACAATAGGGGTTCTTGGCCTCCAAAAACCCTTAGCAGCTAAGGGGACTTCATCCCCCAACCAGTAGTGGGCCAGGAGGCCCCTGTGCAGAGTGGTTGAGAAAGGGGATGGTGCCTCCGACGACGTCTCAGTGATCTGGCTCCATACACAACAAGACTCACTGGGACTCTTTTTGGAAAAGTTAATGAAGATTGGTCAAGCGGCACCAAAGATATAGGCAAGTCAAAAATGCTTTTCCTATGGAACCTGGATTCTAACTATAACTACCTACTGATGACTTAGCAGTAGGATATATATATATATATATATATATATATATATATATATAGATAGATATATATATATATATATATATATATATAGATAGATAGATATATACACATAAGGCAGTGATTGATATTTAAGGTCCAAGTACTCTCTCACTGGGTAAATAATGCCCCTTTCTTTTATGTGCAAGGTAGGACGTGGCTCAGGGTTTGGACCTTCCTTGCTCCTATTATTAGTTATTGTAGACATGGCTGAGTATTTCCTCCTACTATATTTTTAAATTATTCTTGATCAGTTTTACTCATGTCTGAGTGGGTCTGTGAGTGGGTGCGTGAGTGTCTGAGTGGGTCTGTGAGTGGGTGTGAGAGTGTCTGAGTGGGTTTGTCAGTGCCTCCATGTGTATGTGAGTAGGCATGGGCATAAAATTCCACTCCACTTGTGGAGTTTGCAGAATTCAGCAACTCCATCATTCATGGAGAATGTTGAGTTACATATAAACTTTGCACTCCGCAACAGAGCGGAATTTTTGGCCCACTCGTCATTTCGCGGGGAGAGTGAAGAGGCAGTGGTTGAGAAAGAGGTCAGGGCCTCCGACGACGTCCAAGCAATCCGGCTGTGGGGGACCTACTTGTCACAACAATAGGGGTTCTTGGCCCCCAAAAACCCTCAACAGCTAAGGGGACTTCATCCCCCAACCAGTAGTGGGCCAGGAGGCCCCTGTGCAGAGGGGTTGATAAAGGGGGTGGGGCCTCCGACGGGGTCTCAGTGATCTGGCTTAATACACAACAAGACTAACTGGGACTCTTTTTTTGGAAAAGTTAATGAAGATTGGTCAAGCAGCGCCAAAGATATGGGCAAGTCAAAAAATGCTTTTCCTATGGAACCAGGATTCTAACTATAAATACCTACTGACGACTTGGCAGTAAGTTATATATATTACCTCTCCTGAGACTTGAGCAGGGAGACATTGAGGCACTTTTGCTAGTTTTGCACTGCTGATGTATTGTGCACATGCTACGAATATATGAAATCTAAATTTTAGCCATTTTAAAATCGACTGTTTTATCTCTTTTTAGCATACCTTTTGTTTTAATCCTGCTCACTGGAGACTGAAGCTCTGTTGGAATCACTTCAGAGTCGCATTGAGTTTGGCAGTGGCCGCCATCTTGGGGGGTACGACGGTCGGCGGACTAGGCATTTCCCTGACTTTTACATAAGTAGAGAGGCTGGCGCCTGCGCGCAGCGGGCGCGCCGCCAAAGGCAAGCCTGTCTGCGCCCTTCCGCGCTTGGCCCGCGCCTAGCGCCAGGAACCCTGTCAGTTTTATGTCAGGTAAGCCCTCCATCCGTAAATACTCTAGATCAACCCTGTTAGAATTGAATATGGTGGGGAAGGGTTTGGACTGCTTGTGTCTCTCTTTTAATTCAAGGCCCTCTCCTCTTTCAGCGGCCTGTCCCAATTGTAAAATGACCCTACCCACTACCTAAAATCAGACCATTAGGTCTGCTGATGATAAAAGGACAGTGACATCAGGGGATGAAGCTCAAGTGTTCAAATGTATATTGCTGAATGCAAGGTCCTTGGTTAAGCACAACACGGAGTGTGCAATGCTTATCTAGGAAAGGGACATAAAGATGGCTTTTATTACAGAAGCATGGACTGACGAAGCTTCTGGCCCAGACTTAGTGAAAGCCACCCCACCAGGGTTTTTATGCCAAACTTTAAATAGGCCCATCAGGAAAGGGGGTGGATTGGCAGTGATCTACCATAGATCTATCAAGGCAGTATTTCAGTCTGCCTCCAACTCAGCGTGCGAGGCTTTGTCTTTTAATTTTAGCTTATCCCACCATCATACCTTTAAAGGTATCTTATTGTATAGACCACCGGGAGCTAGGAACCCCTTTGCAGTATCAATCGGAAATTTACTGGAAGAGGGCCTTTGCAATTTTGGTTTCGTCCCAGGACAAATCCCTAAGCACAGGTCCATGCTGGTACTGATTGGCATCTTGTGTGCAGTGTTGCCAGATTTTGAGACCCGTCTGAAGCCCAAAGCTGTCCAAGTATAAGCCCAAATTCAGCCCAACACAGAGCAGAATCAGCCCAAAAACCAGCCCAAAGTTGCAACTCTCAAGTTATGCACAAATAGCGTTCAGAAAACATTTTAAGGATAAGTCTAAAGTATATTCAGTATACATCTAGTTAGAGAAGGTGCAATAGACTCCAATGAATGTCTGCAATCATGCACAAAATCTATTAACAACACTAATTTTGAAGACCAATGCCCACTGTCACCTTTTAATTGGCACTTCTGCAATCACAAATCCACACTCAACCTGGCATTAATGAATCTACAAGAGCAGATTATAATCAGTCTAAATTAATTCTAAGAACTGGAACATCAAAGCTATTTCAGCAGTGTGGCTCCAAATAAATAACACAGAATGGATCTTGCAGAAGTAACACCACACAATGCATAAATGCCAATAGACATGATTCAGACGGGAGACCCCCAATTTGTTAAGCCAAAATTTGGTTTATTTTAGCTGTCTTCCCCCTGAAATTGCCTCCCGATCATTTTTTTAAAAATCTTCCACTTGACTCTTCTAAAATGTTGGCATGCATGACAATGATATATGTTTTATGACACAACCGTAGGACTTGTCTTGCAAGCTTTCCATTATATCGATTTACATGAAGATATTTGAACAAAAAGCTTCATTTTTGAAGGCATTCATGACAGTATGGGACAACAATAAAAATAAACATTGTGGCAGACTACTAACTATTGTGCTTAAATATGAAGTGACGGGGTAAAAACTTAAAGACTAGAAGGAGAAAAGTCTTGTTTGACAGCTGCAAGGGTCACTACAGTAAGATGACGGGCTCACACCCTTCAGTTAAAATGTCAGTAAGAGGCCAGAAAAGAGACCGTCACTTGCTCTGACCAATTCCCTTCTCTGCTCTCCACTCCAGAGTCCTTCACCATGACCACATAATCAGGCACTGAAAGTGATACAGTACCAGTGTTGTTGGCTTCGTGCTGCAGCAAAAACTAGAGTAAAGCTCCCAGTCTTGGCATGAAACCAATGTGTTTACTTGGGGTCTAAAAGACCCAATTTCCCAGAACTTTCGGCAACATCCTCCCCTCAACATCGGAACCCTCTCTCAACTCTGTTGACACTGTCATCACCCCTCTTGTTCCACCCCAATCGATTCCACTTCATCATTTGGGCTGTCCCGCTGTCATACCATTGCTGACCTGGGCAATCTCATGAGCCTGTGCAGCTGCTTTATACCGTTCACCCACAATCGACTTTACATGAGGGGGGCCCTGTAAGAATGCCCAATGTATGTCTGTATGAGTAATTACACCAATGATGCAAATACCACTCACTAATTAATTTTTGTATTAAATTCTTTATAGTGCTGTTAATCCTAATGTAGAGTATCAAATTACTTTACTACAGACAAACATATTATACATAGACAATGAATCGTACAAGTGTGTAAATCAATGTACACGAGGTTTCTATATAAAGTAATCAGTGTTACAAGGTGTAGGAGTCACATATCATCCATACTGTTAGGCATTATACGTTAAGAGTACGTGGTCAAGAGAAAAACAAAGTCTGGCTTTAAAACTTAATACAGTGGTTGCATGTGCTGATAAGACTTCATTATTACCCAAGTGAACCCTTTTTTAGCAACCTTGGAATAATGAAAGCTTGAGGGAAAAAGCCATACCTTACAGTTTGCATACAGCTCCTTGATGCCCGTTCATTGCTCACTGTGCTATATTAGAAGGATGTTAACTTATTAACTGCCAGTAACTAAAGGATCTTCGTAACAAACGCAGTAACCTACTGAGTGCTCTAAATACAATACAAATCTGTAATCTGCATGTTGCAAGTAAGGTTGTCACCTGGTTGAATTTGTACCGGCGTAACCAGTGTTTTAGGGTCCCACAGTACTGCCTGGTGCCACACGCAACAGGTTAATATAACTCATTATAGTGTCACCCTGTATTACCACAGGGTCACCAATTTGTCACGTTTATTAATAGATCTGAGATGATAGTGCATTCATTAACAGTCTGCCTTTCCTGCTTCTGGAGCTAAGAGGACTTTGTTCTGTCCTAGAACACAGATTGATTAGTTAAACGTGAGTATTAACCATGCAGTTTTGATTCTATCTCTGCAACGAGGACTTGATGTGCCTCATCCATTCGGATGGAACCACACCTTTTGACTAGCACATGTCATTTGCAGTCCCAACTCCGGTCGGACAGATAGTAGTGCACTTTGCAGCTTATTTTACAAGGACGAGTAGAAGCTGCTGCATTACATGTTCAAGTCACAGCATGGGGTCTGCCCAGGAGCAAAGCTACGAATGATGCAGTAGGTGCAGGTGGCACCAGGGCTGCGGGGTGCCCACTTCACCCTAATTGTGTAGGGCTGATGCACTGTGTCTTGGGAGTCTGGGCAGGCTGCACTGGACTCACAGCTTAATCTCTGCCTTGAGCTAGATTAGCTCTCAGAAACGGCACAAGCTAGTGAACCTAGAAGAAGAGAGCCGAAGCGGCCATCATAAGTTAGATACAACAACTTACAAATGTGTAATGCTACGAAGTACAGGCCTATGTCTGAGACTACGCAAAAGCTTGGTACTAAGTGAAATAGGTGCCACTTAAACTCAGTCAGTCAGTCATAAGCTTTATTCGACAAATAGTCATGAAAGCTGAATCCAGTACAAAATTTATGACCAAAGTATACTAAGTTTTTAAAAGGGAAATTTCCCACAAATATAAAAAAATATATAGAAGCAACAATATAGATTCATATGCTCCTCTCAAGAATATGTAACTGTATACAAAGAGGACTTTTTACATAAAAACATTAAAACATTAAAACGTGAGGAAAACTCAAACCCCAACCACATTTTAGCAGCCAAGGAAAAAAAAAAAAAAAAAAAGGAATGCGGCATACAATATACATTAGTTATAACGCCGCAATCGCTTTTGATCTTATAATCCATGCCCATCCTAGATATTTAGCTAGGGATATGACAAGTGGTAACCATGTTTCGGTACGGATTAATCTAAGTGCTACCTCACATTTTCGAGTACCCAAAACTCTACAGATTGGGGCCAACCATATACGCCGCGGAACTGTGTAAGCAGGACACACAAATAACAAATGGGCCAGAGACTCCAAGTTTGCATGGCAAATGGGGCAAGAAGTGTCATCTGCTGTGTCCCATCTTGCAGTGAAAGACTTGACAGGTAATGTGCCCACTCTCAGTTGAAAAAGAGCTTTCTATCATGAGGCTTCGTAATGGTGTCCCAGTATGATTCTAACTTTTGTGTTGGTTTAGCAACTAGGAATTGGCCCGTTAATGTTGAGGGATCACTATTCCTGAAAAGGTTGGCATCCACCCATCCCCAGTATCTTTCCTTCAGTTGTGCTTTGGAGGGAAACTGAGTGTTTTCCGGATTCTCCCAAAGGGCAACCATGCCGATGTTTACTAGTATAGATCTAACATTCTGTAACCATTGGATTTTCTTGTAACGATCTGCTCTTATTAGATCTTTTAGGCCCTCAACATAAGGTGTCAATTCAGGAGTTGACCAAATTCTCCGCCAGTACTGCAGGGGGCATAATCTGGCACTGTCAGCCAAAGCCTTCCTACCTAAATCACAAAGTAATGGCCGTGCTGGTGTGCTTTGTGGTAGGTTAGTGATTTTCCGTAGGAAGCTATTTTCAGCTACAGTCAGTTTTGAAAGGTTTTCAAATCCCCAGAGCTCTGCCCCATATAATACTGCACTAACAACCTTCATATTATAAATGGTCAAGACAGGGCTAACTGGTTTTGTGAATGATGCATTGAACTCAGCCAGTAGGGTACCTGCCAACTGGCGATGTTTCAGTGTGGCCATGTCCAGTTGCTTACCCCACCTCATGTCACCCTGCATAATGACCCCAAGATATGTAAAATCTTTTACCTGCTCTAGTGGACGCTTATTCAGCACCATTGCTCCTCTAAAGGATCTATGGGGGTTAAATGTCATAAACTTTGTTTTGGATACATTTATCTCCAAACCCTGCAGATGGCAAAATTCCTCAAAGAGCGTTAGGGCTCGCTGTAAGCCGCTCGGTGTTTTAGCGATTAACAGCGTATCGTCGGCGAACATGAGGATGGGAATTTTCACACCCGCCAGTATAGGAGCGTCCGTTGGATTCGCTTCCAAAAATTTTACAATCCCATTAATAAAAATGGAAAACAACGTTGGGGCCATCACACAACCTTGTCTTACCCCCCTTTCCACTCGGAAGGGGGGGGGGTGACCTGGCCCTGGCTACCCCACCTGATTTTTGCATGATTGTCCTCATGGAGTCTAGCTATAAGAGTTAATCTCATCCTGTCATCATGTTCAGCTACAGTGTTGTTTAATTCACTGTGTTACTGAAGCGGCAAGAGCTACAAAGGCAACACACCACATTACAGGGGTGGCAGTGAAGTTCAGCAATAGCCTGGAGGGAAAAAGTGCACTTATTTAGGACACATGAGAGCCAGAAAGATGGGAGTGCTCAAAGAGCTCCCAACACAGCCGTTAGCGGACTAATAAGGTAGACTTTCAGCAAAGACCGTTTTAGTTGATAACAGTAAGCATCCTGTGATTTGGAGTTTCACCACATAAGTCACAGTGTTACTGACTAAAACAGCCCTGGGTTAAATTCACCATTACATTGGGTCGATTGACTGCTATAATGAAGTGAGCAATGCAGACCCTGGGAGGGGGGGTTCTGTACCACTACTTGTGGAGGGAATACTAGAGGAAGCCAGCTGGGTGTGTTGCTGCATCTTAAGAGAAAAAGAAGTGCGGCGTACACTGATAAGAGTGGGGGTACTGCAGAAGCACGGAGGAACATGGGGCAGTGAGTTCAGGCTGTAGGATCCTGAAAATAGGTACTGCTACAAAATCATGGAGGGTGGAGAGAACACTCCTTTAGTGGCATGTTTTGGAGGGAATACCCCTGCAGGGTCCTATTGTCACTAGAGAGAGTCCTTCTGCTGGAGCTGAAAGGGAGGGAGGTCTGCAGTACGACGAGTGAATACTGCATGAACCAGGATTAAAGCAGTCAGCGTTGTAGTCGTCTGGAGGGATAGTGGACATTGGGTGCCTGGGAAGACGGGGTGCTCCGGGGATCTGGAGGATGGGTGAGAGACTACTACACCAGCTGTTCAAAAGCAGTGTTGGCATCAGGTCAGTCATGATGGCACCGAATTTCTGGTGCCGAGACAGACTACATTGTACTCAATTAATGCGGGACAGAGTTCTGAAGTGTTCTGATTTCATGTGAGTACTAAGACCAGTCCAGGCTTTTAATTTTTATTTTGGTGGCAATAGTATTTTTTATTTTATGATGAAGGCAAGACTCAAGGTACAAGAGATCAAATAAAAGTTCTTTCCTGGATGAGGTTTTCACACATGGAAATAGTAAAGGTCAGCTTTGGAGCAATCTACCATGTCCATGTTATTTACTCATGGGCATGCTGCTGGTACTGCATATGGTAATTAAATGGGGAGGGCACTATGTTGCACTGCTTTGGCAGTTTACATGGTTCGAGTTCATAATTAAACTTTCAGTGAAGTGTCACTCCAGGTGTCGCAGAGAAGACATACAAAAGTCACACATAGGCATTCTGCAAACATGTAAATTTCACACATAAGCAGGATGAAATCTAGGCAGCCCTGGTCCCAGTTGGTAGAGAAAAGTAGCAAAATCGGCAAAAGGCAGTAATTTTCCCCACGCCAAAAATGAATGCATTGGATTTTATGCAGGGCTTGAAGTGGGATGAAAAAACAGGGGGGTCTCTCAAAATGGCGTGGCTGATGTAATTGGGGGCATGGCTTAAAACACGCAAGCTAAAAATCTGTGCTTAGCGTAGTGTGCTGCCTGACTGGTAATTTGCTGTTTCTATCATTGCCTCCAGATACATAATACAAGAAGTAACATTACACCTACAACAAGCCAGGACTATTGGCTTTGCCAATGGGTGTTATTTCCATAAGCTAAATAAAGAACAACTATGGTTTCATTGTTTATAATATTGAGAATGTTTCAGTTCTGAAATGGTGAGTGTTTAAGAATTATAACGAGTCTCTATAAGGTTACATTAAAGGCAGTGAAGGGTGGCACTGCAGCAGAGTTATGATTTTTTTTTTTTTAATCTTGTGAGGGCAAAAACAGAGAGCCCGATAGCGACCCATCTCAGCTCCTGTTTTTAAAACTGCTGGAACACTTAAAGCCCTGATTTTTTGTAATCACAAATTTTCTTACCTAGTTTTAATCCTGTGTAAAATTGATGACACTCACAGGCTCTCAGCACAGCAGCACGCTGAGACAGTCAAGACCTGCTGGCTGACGCCCACACCACGCGGAAATCTTAACAAACAAGGCCTTCCCCGAGAGACCACATTGGTCCAGTCACTCTGGGGGCAGGCCAGAAGCATTTAGCAGGGCCGTCATAGGCAGCGCTTTCGCGCTATGAAAGATTGATGGCCCTGCTCTGCGGAATCTGGGAGTTCTGCAGGATTTTGATTGCCTGCGCCGCCCCCTCCGAGACTTTGCGCACACAGGGCCAATTAAAGCCCAAGTTTCTGACCCCCGCCTGGAGAGTTATCTCACGCACAAATGGGAAAAATGTCGCCCATTTGCGCGGGAAATAGCCCAATCTGGCAACACTGCTTGTGTGCGCACCATATTTATTAAAGAAAGGACAAGCTTGCAGAAGTCCTGTTTACGAAATCGGACTGACGCCATTTTCGAATGGTGTCGTTTGCAATCAAATGTGCATATTAGCATATGTTTCATAATGTTTGTATATAGATATGGCTACATTTGCATATATAATAAATATTAGTCAAAAATAATGATGTTATGCCTAGCCTTCCATTTGATTTTAAAATATTAACTGATTGTCTTATCCTGCAATGTGGGAAGAACAGCAAGGTAATGAATACTTTTTTCAGGTGGACATGAAGAATAATTTAAAATTTGAATAATTATCGTATTTGAACCAGCGTATTAATGTTCATCATTCTACTTATGAGGGAATAGGTAGGAAGGTAGGACGGTGAAAAATAGGAAGGTAGGATGGAGAAAAAAGGGCACTAATAGGGGAACATATTTGAAAAAATAGAAAAGAGAAGCAGGAATAGAGACTAAGGGGCCTATTACGATGGCGGTGGACATCCGCCCGCGATCGCAACCAAGAAAAACGCCGTTCAAATTAGGATGGCGGTGGTGACCGCGGCGGTGGGAAATTCCGACTGCCGCTTTTCCGCCGGTTGCCATCCGCACTCCTGCCTGGCGGACGAAGCAGGACCGGGATAATGGTGGCGGTGCAGAGCAGGCTCCGCCGGCAAGATTATGATGCCGGCAGTAGCCAGCCTTTCCTCAGCGGTCAAACCGCCATGGAAAGGCATGCGGAGATTGTCTTCTGGGGGCCTGTCACGGGCCCCCAATGTGTTGGGGGGGTGTGGGGGCACTGGGGGGGTACCCATGGCCCCCCCTAATTTTCCCTGTACCAGGTGGCACGCAGTGCAGGGAAATGCAGGACATGCTCCTTTTGGCATCGCGGCAGTGCTGTGGGCAGCAGCAACCACTGCAATGTTAAGGCCCGCGATCAGACCGCCGTGGTCGGATTTCTACCGCGGGTCATCGTAATTCGACCGGCGGTGATGTCGCGGTCCATGCGGGCGGTCTTTTCCCGCTAACATGGCGGTCGGGGAGGTTTTCCGACCGCCATCGTAATACGCCCCTAAGTTACAAATCGGTAAAGTTGACTTTAAAGAGTGTCTCGAATAACACAATTCTTGTTGCGCTTTTTGAGCCAGTTATATTAGGCAATATTCAGGAGCCTCCACACCGTTCCATAAGATCAGTTGACATGTTCCTGGCTGGGTGTAAGATATCATTCAATGTCGAGTATCTGTCCATTGGAAATTTGTATAGTTATTTTTAATGTACATCATTCTACTTGCGAAAGGATAGATAAGAAAATAGGAAGGAATTAAAGATACACTGACTGGAAAGCATATTTAGAAACATTAGAAAGGAGAAGCAGAGGTAGAGACTGAGTTGCAATTCAGAAAAGCATAGTTTAGATAATGTCTTTAACAACATAATTCTTGTTTTGCTTTTCAAGCCAGTTATGTCAGTCATTGTTCAAGGACCTCCATAATGTCTCCCTCCCACCTCGCCATTTATGGCGGACGCTGTGCGGCCGCGCAGCGGAAGTGCGCAGCGGGCGTGCCGCTGGCGTGCCGAAGGCGCGCCTAAGGCAAGCCCGTCTGCGCCCGTCCGCGCCGCGACCGTGCCCAGCGCCAGACCCCCTGGTCCGGGCATCCCCCGCGCCCGCCACATCAACAGACGCCGATACGACGCCAGCACCCTCCACGCACTCAACCCCGGAAAAGATCACGCCTGCTACCAGGCCACCCCGAAGCGCACCCAAGGGCCCTTCACCTGCCGGAACTGCAGCTTCGCCAGCACCCGCCCCGCCAAACCACCGCCCAGGAAAGAACCCAACTACCTCAGATGCATCCTCCTCAACACCCGCTCCGCCCGCAAACACGCCATCGAACTCTAGGACCTTCTCGACTCAACCTCCCCAGACGTCGCATTCCTGACGGAGACCTGGCTGAATCCCGCTTCAGCCCCCGACATCGCCATTGCCATCCCGGACGGATACAAGATCACCCGCAGGGACCGCACCAACGGAGTCGGAGGAGGCATCGCCATCGTCCACAGGAACACCCTCAGAGTCTCAACCAACACCGACGACACCCTCAGCACCGCCGAACACATGCACTTCCAGATCCACACTGATCCCAACACCACCCTCAGAGGAACCCTCATCTACAGACCCCCGGACCCCGACCACAGTTCAGCGATTCCATCGCTGACTTCGTCAGCACACATGCCATCGCCTCCACGGACTACATCCTCCTCGGGACCTGAACTTCCACCTCGAGAACAACAAGGACACCAACTCCACCACCCTGATCGACAACCTCGCCACCCTCGGACTCAGACAGCTCGTGACTACACCCACCCACGCCGCCGGCCACACGCTCGACTCCATCTTTTCCGCAAGCCCACACGTCTCCTTCAACCACACCTCCGAACCCCACTGGACTGACCACCACTGCATCCACTTCACCTACAGGAAGCCCACCACGCACCACCGCACCGAACAAATGCCTCGCCGCTGCTGGAGCAGAGTCATGGAAGACCAGCTAACCACAACCCTCGCCCTGAGCCCACCCGCCGAACCCTCCGACCCCGACACCGCCGCCCGCAACCTCAGACAGTGGATCGACGACTGCACCAACACACTCGACACGCTCAAGAATCCGCCCAACAGCCACACCAGCAAGAAAGCCACCTGGTTCACCGAAGACCTCCAGGCCTCCAAACGAACATGCCGAAAACTGGAGAAGATCTGGCTCCACGAACGGACAGCGGACAGCTACGCCGCCCACAAGAGCACCACCCGCAGTCACCATCACCTCATCAGATCCGCCAAAAGGGCCTCACTCAAAGACCGCCTAGACAACAACGCACACAACAGCAAAGAGCTCTTCAACACCGTGAAGGAACTCTCCAACCCCAGCTCCAACACCAACGACATCCAGCCGTCGCGAGACCTGTGCGACTCACTGGCCACCTTCTTCCACCGCAAAATCGCCGACATCCACGACAGCTTCAACACCACGACCGCCCCGGCAACCACCGAGACCACTGCCCCCACAACCACCAACCGCCTGCTCTCCTGGACCAACATCAACGACGAGGACACCAGCGAGATCATGAACACCATCCACTCCGGTTCACCGCTAGACCCGTGCCCTCACCACATCTTCAACAAAGCCAGTACAGCCATTGCGCCCCATCTCCGGAAAATAATCAACATCTCCTTCGAGACAGCAACCTTCCCGGAAAGCTGGAAGCACGCCGAGATCACCGCCTTACTCAAGAAACCCAAGGCAGACCCCAAGGACCTCAAGAACTTCCGACCCATCTCTCTGCTCCCGTTCCCCGCGAAGGTCACCGAGAAAATCGTCAACAAACAACTGACCCGCTACCTCGAGGAGAACAACATCCTGGACCCTTCCCAGTCCGGCTTCCGCAGCAACCACAGCACCGAAACCGCCCTCATCGCCGCCACCGATGACATCAGGACCCTGCTAGACAACGGAGAAACAGCAGCCCTCATCCTCCTGGACCTATCAGCCGCCTTCGACACGGTCTGCCACCACAAACTACGAACACGCCTTCACGACGCCGGGATCCAAGAGAAGGCCCTGGACTGGACCACATCCTTCCTTTCCGGCAGAACACAAAGCGTCCGCCTCGCCCCCTTCCGATTCAAGGCCACCAAGATCATCTGCGGCGTACCCCAAGGCTCCTCCCTCAGCCCAACGCTGTTCAACATCTACATGGCACCCCTCGCCCACGTCACCCGACAGCACAACCTCAACATCATCTCCTACGCCGACGACACCCAGCTGATCCTCTCCCTCACCAAAGACCCTCACACCGCCAAAGCCCACCTCCACGAAGGAATGAAGGCCGTCGCCGAATGGATGAGGACCAGCCGCCTGAAGCTGAACTCGGACAAGATGGAGGTCCTCATCCTTGGTTCCAACCCTTCAGCCTGGGACGACTCCTGGTGGCCAACATCACTGGGAACAGCCCCGCCACCCACCGACCACGTATGCAACCTAGGGGTCATCCTCGACCCCACCCTCTCCATGACTAAGCAGGTCAACGCCGTTTCCTCATCCTGCTTCAACATCCTCCGAATGCTCCGCAGGATCTTCAAGTGGATCCCCACCGAAACAAGAAAAACAGTCACCCAGGCCCTCGTCACCAGCAGGCTGGACTACGGAAACGCCCTCTACGCAGGAACGACGGCTAAGCTCCTGAGACAGCTGCAACGCATCCAGAACGCCTCTGCACGTCTTATCCTCGACATCCCCGACGCAGCCACATCACACCCCACCTGAGAGACCTGCACTGGCTCCCTGTCAACAAGAGGATAACCTTCAAGCTCCTCACCCACGCACACAAAGCACTCCACAACTCCGGACCAGCCTACCTCAACAGACGACTCAGCTTCTACACCCCCACCCGCCAGCTCCGCTCGACCAGCCTCGCCCTCGCCACAGTCCCCCGCATCCGGAAAACGACCACCGGCGGCAGATCCTTCTCCCACCTCGCCGCCAAGACCTGGAACACCCTCCCCACCAACCTCCGACAGACCCAAGACCTACTGGCCTTCAGAAGACTCCTCAAGACCTGGCTCTTCGATCAGTAGCAGCACCACCCCCCTCTTCCCCCAGCGCCTTGAGACCCTCGCGGGTATGTAGTGCGCTTTATAAGTGACATGATTGATTGATTGATTGATTGAATGTCCCTTAGGATCAGGTGGCATGCTCATGGCTGGGTGTGAGATATCATTCACTGTCAAGTAGCCCTGCATTAAGCTTTCAAAGCCAGTAGTGCCACTCAGAGTCTTTATTTAGGCCTTTTGCCACTGTTTCAAAACGGATAATAAGGGAACTCTCTTGTTGTCTTAGTTTCAATTCTAGATTTCCACCTCTTGCCTGCTATTTCAATTTCTTCAGACCACAGAAGGAAAAATTGTGATGGTGTGGATGGTATTTTTCAAATTGTCCTACCATTGGTTGTTTCAGATCACTTTTGTGGCTATTGCGATAGTGTTCTTGAATCCTTGTCTTCAAGGGTCTAATCGTACTACCTATGCAGTGTTGATTGCAAGGACAGGAGATGAGATAGATTGCATTGGTGCTCTCGCAATTGATGAAATCCCTGATCCAATGGATGTGTCCATTGATAGATATTTCCTTTGTTTTGGACATTCCCAATGTACATATTGAGCAATTGGAGCAGGTGTAAAAACCCATCTTTTTTGTCTTGAAAAAATGAGGAACATAGTTGGTCTCTGAGGTTCCTAGCTCGTTTAAAGCTAAATTGTGGTGAAGCCTTGATGACATCAGATATTGTAGGATTGCTCACAAGCAATGACCAGTGTTTTTTAAAGATTTGTAGATGTGATAATGTCCATTATTGTATTTGGTAGTGAACCGAATAGTTGACGATGATTCCTTGGGTTTACTGAGGTGCAGTATTGAGTTACGGTCGGTATTTGAATAAAGACGTTGAGTCAGGTTGATTTGATTATATCCCCTCTACTGAGACGTTCAGTGATTTCTGAAGATTTTTTATTGTAATACTCCTGTCTGCTACAATTTCTATGGGCTCTTCTGTATTCCCCTGCTGGAATATTGGTGATGGTGTGATGTGGGTGACAGCTGGAGGCATGTTTCTATAGAGAAAGCATTTTTTTCTTACCTTTATTTTTGGCATTGTTTCTCTAATCTTCACAAAAGTTTCCAAGAACAGTGTCATAGTGAATTTTGTTGTGCATGGAAAGTTTCAGGATGATCCGACAAGCGGGGTCTGAGAAAAAGAGGGTTTGATAAAAATACGATTTCCCATGTTAATTCTCATAGGAGCTTTGAACGCGACTACAGCCTGAACCACCGTACGGAATTACACCAAATTTGGCAGGAAGGTAGATTTTGATTCGCAGATCACCCTTTCAGTTATCCGTTTTAAATCCGTTAAGTAGTTGTTAAGAAATTTAAGGGAAAGCAAATAAGGATATCGGGCAGAGCCTAATCACAGATCTCATGGTGAGATCTGATTGGCTGTCAGCACTTCAACCAGAAAGTGCTGGTAGCCATCTTGGGACCAATATACATGCAAGCACTCCATTGAAATTCATTGTAGTGAATGGCAGGTTATGAGAGTCACAAAAAGGAGAAATCATTTGTTGATGGTACTATACTAATTTTAGGAATTGTGATGTGTTCTAAGGTGATTTTATCCTGTGAAAAAGCCTTCTGCTGGGAGTACGTGAATCATATTTGAGGGAAACCAGTTTTCTCATGATTTTCCTATAGATGTTATAGATGGTGCTCTGGAAGCTATAATGAGAGCATGTTTTCTGTAAATTCACACTATTTTTCTCAGCCATATGAGAATGAAGTCTGGCATTCTCAGTAAAACATGTGCTTTCAACAGGAGCAGCCTGTTGATATGTTCTACTACAGCCTCCCAGAGTGTTCTAAAGAACAAGTAGAGTGCTAACAGTCTTATTTATGACAAAAGTATGGCATGCCTGAAGAAATTCTAGAACGAATCAAACTGGTAAAACTTAAAACATTTAATTTAGAAAGAAACTCAATGAGGGGGTTCATTTTGTCATAGAAATTATGGTGAGTGCTGTAGAGAGAAAAATGTGGACACGTTTTAAGAGAGACCTCAAATTTCTTCTTGTTGTACTTCAACAGGAGTAGCCTGTCAGTTGATTCCTGTATGTTCTACTGCAGCCTCCCAGAGTGCTCTAAAGAACAACTAGAGCGCTAACAGTCTTACTTATGGCAAAAGTATGGCACACCTGAAGCCATCCTGATTGAATAAAATTTATAAAACTTTAATTTAGAAAGGAACAAAATGAGGGGAATTCATTTTGTCATAGAAATGATGGTTAGTGCTGTAAAAAGAAAAATTAAGATGAGTTTTAAGAGAGTTCTCATTCGGGCATGTAGACTGAAACATGCACTTTCAACATCAGCAGCAGACTGCCAGTTAAGTCCCTGGTCATCAGCAGTTAACTACAGTGTTCTGATGAGCAACTAGAGTGCTAACATTCTGAATTTATGCCAAAAGTGTGGCATATGTGACCGCCATCTTGATGGAACGAAGTGGAAATCTGAAAGTATTTTCTACTGAAAATGCTTCAGTAAATGAGTAGATAAGGGAGCTTCATAACAAATACGTCTCCCAAGATGGCCACCAGAGAGAAAAGAGCCCAAATGTAATACAAATATCACTCAAATGTAGTCCAAGTAAAGTCCAATGTCAGAAGTGTGCAAAACACCCACACATAATGGGCTTCTTTATAAAAATGCATGAAAGGGTTAACACATATTAACCATTCAGGAATGGAGTGACACAATAAAAATATGAAAGATAGTTTTATTTGCTGCCTTTCAGACTATCAGTGGGTGCAAAGTTGAAAATGCTGCCAATAATGGTTGCTTTGTGTGAGAGTGGTGTGCCATTCTTATGCTTAGTTTTTACATGTTCTGACTGTATTGTATTTATCTGATAAGACCAAAAAATAATATTTGATCAACAAACTCAATTTTCAGGTATGTGAATTGCATTTAATTTGGAGAACTGAATGATTGAGAAGGTATATATGTATATGTGAGTATCAAATATTGGAACTAGGTGAAGTAATTTATGAGTGGTTTTGTGAGTGGCTTTGTATGTTTAATAACAGGTGAGTAAGATGCTTTGTCAGTGAATGAGAATTTGACAGTTTGTCTAATTTGCAGACTAGGGGGCCGATTCCGATCTCGGTCGGAGGCGCACCCAATACTATTCGGTCGGGAAAAAAGCCATGCGAAAGCCAGTTTCCCGACCGATCCGTACAGCACACCGAACGAGCAAGTACGATGCGCACAACAGCAAAAATTCCGGCCGAGCCGTACTCACCCAAACCAGGTCCTGTTCTCCGACCGAGGCGAATCCGGAAACGCCGAATCGAGTCGCACGGAAGGGAAAATGCAGCCCCGTCCGGCCGGACAAGTACGATGCGCTTCCCGTACGCGCCGAACCCGTCGCTACGCACGGCACGTCAAAGCATCCGGGAGAGGCGCACATAAGCTCCGAATCGCGCCACAACACGATCCACGGCTACGAGACGAACACAGCACAGACGAGGACGACGCGAAGCGACGAGGACGAAGCGAAGCGACGAGGACGAAGCCAAGCGACGAGGACGACGCGAAGCAACGAGAAGGACGAACGACACGAACCAACCATGAATCCCTTCGTCCCGATCATACCAATATTCTACATCTACTACCGGAACAGGCACGGACGCGTACGGCGCAGAAGGTAAGTCAGACACCAACCACAAAACACATACAACACGTACACGACACATCACACACATACACGGGGAATCTGAATATACTTGCAACAGCAGCACCATAGGGGCGGGATGCCCATCACCAATGCCACATATGCACACAGGGGCCTGGATGCGCACCACCACTACCACCCCTACCCAGGGGGGGCTGGATGCCTACCACTACTACCACCCTTAGCCATGGGGGTGCCAAATGCCCACCACCACTACCACCCTTAGCCAGGGGGGCAGGATGCCCACCACTACTACCACCCTCACCCAGGGGGGGCAGGATGCCCACCACTACTACCACCCTTAGCCAGGGGGGCAGGATGCCCACCACTACTACCACCCTCACCCAGGGGGCAGGATGCCCACCACTACTACCACCCTCACCCAGGGGGGCAGGATGCCCACCACTACTACCACCCTCACCCAGGGGGGCAGGATGCCCACCACTACTACCACCCTTAGCCAGGGGGCAGGATGCCTACCACTACTACCACCCTTAGCCAGGGGGCTGGATGCCCACCACTACTACCACCCTCACCCAGGGGGGCAGGATGCCCACCACTACTACCACCCTTAGCCAGGGGGCAGGATGCCCACCACTACTACCACCCTCACCCAGGGGGCAGGATGCCCACCACTACTACCACCCTCACCCAGGGGGGCAGGATGCCCACCACTACTACCACCCTCACCCAGGGGGGCAGGATGCCCACCACTACTACCACCCTTAGCCAGGGGGCAGGATGCCCACCACTACTACCACCCTCACCCAGGGGGCAGGATGCCCACCACTACTACCACCCTCACCCAGGGGGGCAGGATGCCCACCACTACTACCACCCTTAGCCAGGGGGCAGGATGCCCACCACTACTACCACCCTCACCCAGGGGGGCAGGATGCCCACCACTACTACCACCCTTAGCCAGGGGGCAGGATGCCTACCACTACTACCACCCTTAGCCAGGGGGCTGGATGCCTACCACTACTACCACCCTTAGCCAGGGGGGCTGGATGCCTACCACTACTACCACCCTTAGCCAGGGGGCTGGATGCCTACCACTACTACCACCCTTAGCCAGGGGGCAGGATGCCTACCACTACTACCACCCTCACCCAGGGGGGCAGGATGCCCACCACTACTACCACCCTCACCCAGGGGGGCAGGATGCCCACCACTACTACCACCCTTAGCCAGGGGGCTGGATGCCCACCACTACTACCACCCTCACCCAGGGGGGCAGGATGCCCACCACTACTACCACCCTTAGCCAGGGGGCTGGATGCCTACCACTACTACCACCCTTAGCCAGGGGGCTGGATGCCTACCACTACTACCACCCTTAGCCAGGGGGCAGGATGCCTACCACTACTACCACCCCCACTCATAGGATGGACAATGCATGACACAACAAGCACACCACAACCTAGGGAATGCAAGATTAAGACATCCCCCCACCACCATGACAAGCGTGTGAGCAGGCTGTGTCAAATGCCTACAACACCGAACATGACATTGAACATACAATGTGACCCCCTAGCACATGTGCCACACATATATGTGTGTGGCACCCACAATGCAAGCAGCCCATGACCATTGTGGCAATGGGGCCTAAACCCCCATCATCACAGTGACCAAAAGGCAAGTGTGGGGTCCATAGCTGAAGCACATTTTGACCATTGTGGCAATGGGGTCTAAACCCCCATCATCACAGTGACCAAAAGGCAAGTGTGGGGTCCATAGCTGAAGCACATTTTGACCATTGTGGCAATGGGGTCTAAACCCCCATCATCACAGTGACCAAAAGGTAAGTGTGGGGTCCATAGCTGAAGCACATTTTGACCATTGTGGCAATGGGGTCTAAACCCCCATCATCACAGTGACCAAAAGGTAAGTGTGGGGTCCATAGCTGAAGCACATTTTGACCATTGTGGCAATGGGGTCTACACCCTTATCATCACAGTGACCAAAAGGTAATTGTTAACAAAGAAAGAGCTGCAACTGCCAAACTGCATGGATCATTCCTGGTCACAGAACCAAAAACTCATCTGTGGCAAAGTAGTGTATGTGTCCCATTGCAACATAAATTGGGGGAGCCAAATACTGCAGTGCAAATGAAACATTCCTTTGGCCATGTGCAGACAAACAACACCCATGGGGGCTGAGACCGTCAACAGTCATCAATGACACAATGACAGAAGTGACCATCAGAATGCAGAACCACATATTTGCACCAATGGGCACACAAATGCAGATACCCTGTGGAGACAGCAGATGTGAGGTGAACAGATACCATACCATGGCAGCAATGGGACACACAAACCATGATCACTGTGCTGACCGATGACCTAGGAGTCCCAGGGACAGCAGGGGAAACACACCAAACAACATACAGCCAATGGCACACCCAAGATATGCCAATGCAGTGGTGCAGATGCACAAACACAAACAGGCAGACCAACACTGCCATCATACACAGCAGGTGAGGGGTGGGGGTGCCATTGTCCCCAGGCAACAACACAACACATGAGGAGAGCTGAATACCAATCATACAGATGTGCATACACTGCCACACTAAGCTAACTCATGGATCCAAATCCCCTATGTGGGCAAGCAGGCATTGACAGGTGAGAGGGAGCACAAAACACACATGTCACACAGGCACGTAGGAACAACAACTGACACAGCAAGTCACAGACACACCACAGCACCACCCCCAGGGCCCCCACAATGTGGTGACCCTGGGCTGAAGAAAAATACCACTGTGATGACAAAGCTAAATGTCGTTCACACTGTGAACCACAGTCAGGTGTCCTGAGCAACTAACTACCATCACACCTACACAAGCACAAATCAATCAGCATGGCCAGTAAGCCAAGGCCAACATGGAGGCAGGGGACTAGCCGGGCAACAACTCTCATCTGCACACACTCAACACCACACCCCTCGACCTCCAACAATGTGCAGCAGTGAAGTACACATGCACTGGTGACATTGCACATGCACCCATGACTATTCCAGGGTGGTGGGTGGGAACCAAGGTGTAGAAACACATCACACATGGACACTCAACAAGACTCCTGAATGTCTGACACACTGCACACTACTCTGTACATGGACATGACGGCAATACCACACCGACCAATGGGATCCCAGCCACAGTCACACACCAATGAAGAAGCCAAGGTCACCCACAAAGAACACACATAGACAACAACCAACATTGCAGCCCGGACCCTAAGGAGTGCCAGCAGTCACACACACAACGTGTCACAATCACTGAAAGATAACACAAACTGGAAATCACATGACAGGGGCAAACAACAAGTGCCAAAGGGAAACCTGACTGTGACCCATCTGCGTCAGCACACAAACTCTGCCCTGACAGCAAACACACCTATGGGTGACACCCTGATGACCAGTAATGTGCCATGCACCCACATCACAGAGAACACAGGGAGAAGACTTTGGGGAACATAGCTCAAGTCAGCAAGCATCACAAACAGGTACAACACTAGGGATCACAGCATGCGCAGATGAATGGAAGTGAACACACAGACATGCACATACAACACACACCTTGGGCGCAGGCAATGTCACACGTGTACACACTGCCATGAGGGGACTCCACTCCTGTGTGAGGAAAGCTGTGCCATATGTTGCCTCAGTAGGGCCCCATCATGTCAGCTGAGCACTTGGTCACACAATCAACAATTAGCACCAAATGAGGGCTCCCATCACATCAGCCTGGTCATGGATGTGCCAACGGAATCATCAGCACAGATCCAACACACTTGTATAGCAATGTTGCACTGACTACACGGATGAGTCCCTCCCCATTGATGCCCAAACCTGCATGTCCACTGGAGATGGCAACACGGTCAGGGAAGTAGACAAATGCAACGATGGCAGGCACAACAGATGTGCAGGGGTGGAAGCCACAGATATGAAATTGCCAATGTAAGTAGGAAACCCATTGCCAAATACTGAACACATGACACCCTCAGATGCTGCTATTGATGACATGGATACACCACAGGATAGGACACATTCCCCCTGGACCACATGGGTTCCTGCACAGTAACACTTCATAATCATGAGACCAGATATCACCATCACTGCAGCAAGGGCATGGTTAGCTGCACCAACAACATGTACATCTGAAGCATGAGCACTAGAGAAAAGAAAGTTGCTTTATTCAGCATATGTGTTGAGGCCAAACGAAGTCCTGAAAAAAGAGCAAAGGCCAATGGCCAGTCCATTGTCAAAGTTCAAACAGGGTGACACTGGCAGATGTCACCCTACGCATGCCTGCACAATACCAGGGACAATCCACTAGGAGGGGCAACCGGGGGGCAGGCCAGGCACCGCAGGGACAGGATCAGGGCTCACCAGGGGGAGTCAGGGAAGGGGTGGTGGGTGCAGGAGAGCCACTGACAACTGCAGTGGAGGTGTCTGACATGGTGTGTGCCGGCACAACTGGGGGCATGACACAGATGTCGTGGGTGCCGGCACAACTGCAGTGGACCCTGCAGATGGGGTGGACAGGTCCGCCACTGCAGTGCCCAAGTCAGACAGGGCGGTAGTGGACTCCACTGCAGTGCCTACCTCCAGGGGAGGAGAATGGGGAACAGGCAAGGTGGGTTGGACAGAGGGGGGACACCCTCACCACATCAGTGGCACAGACAAGCGCAGCGGGGGGTGTGGTGCTGGGAGAGCAAGTGGCAGGGGGAGAAGGCCGGAGCATCTTGGGGATGGTATATCTGTGGGTGGGGGAACCTGGGGCAGGGTGTGGTGGGGGCACCTGTGCAGTGGGGGCCTGAGGGATGGAGGACGGAGACCTTGTGCCTGAGCTGCAGGGTGGTGGCGGGGTCTTGCTCTTAGCACTCCGGGGGACTTGCGGGTGGGGGCCTCAGTCCGTCTGCGCCTGGGGGAGGGTGTCCGGGGCGAGGGGCACTCTGCTCCGTGTGGGTGGGCTTCCTCTTCCCCCGGGATGCTGGAGCAGCTTCATCGGTGGGGAAGAGGCCGAGGTCACAGAGGAAGAGCTGCTGTGACTTTGGGGTTGCAGGTGAGGCAAGGGAGGGTGCTTTGGAGGGAGAGGGAACTGAGGACTGCGCAGTGCATGTGGATGCGTGTGTGTGTTCCAGGGCCCCATCCCCTGTGAGTCTGGCTTCAGTCCCCTGAATGTGCGTGCGTGTGCGTTTTGTCATTGGCGTGTGTGTCAGTGTGCTGGATGTGTGTGTGCTGGTGTGTGCCTGTGCCAGTGTGTGTGTGCCTGGGATGGGTAAGGTGCTGGGGAGTGTGGATGGAGCAGAGGCAGGAGGGGTGAGGGACCGTTTGAGGAGGGACACTGCTGCCGTCAGGGAGGAGTCCATGGACCTATTGCCCCTCTGTAGGTCAGACATGCCCGATGAGATGCCCTCCATGAACGACACCAGCTGAGTCAACAGCGCGGTGTGCGCATGGAGGACACTCAGCATGGCTGTCTGCCCTACATGGAGCTGGCGAAGGAGGTACACAGACTCCTCACTCAGGGCAGCAGGGGACACAGGGGCAGGGGGTGCGGTGCCTGGCCCAAAGGAGACACGCTCCCGGACATGGGAGCCTCCACGGACCTGGGGAATGGGAGCCGATGGGAGGGCGGTGGTGGTGCTGGTGGTGGCGGGGACAGCAACACTAGCTGGGGTGTGGTGGCTGCTGACACCCGCCTCCACAAGGGAGTCATCCTCCGAGTTGCTCTGGTCCTCAGCTGAGGTGGATGCTGCTGAGGACTCCTCGGTGTGGCTCCCCTCGCCCTCCGTGCCACTGGGTCCCTCCGACCACTCCTCGGCTGCTGACCCAGTCTGGCTCTCCGGCTCCTCCTGGTCCGTGGAGCTGTCCCCTTCCGTGGCCGTGGATGTATCTGCAAACAATGGGGAAACAGACAGACATCAGTCACCTGCACCAAACGCACACACCACTGTGAGCACAACACATTACAGAGCAAGCCCTGGCATCATTAGTTGTACATTGCTAAAAGTGCCCTAATTGAACAGGAGAAGTCAATTGTCAGTCTGATGCCAAGCATGGCACTCACATCCCACATGGCCTTGCACCCATCTGTCTGGTGTCTGTTGGATTGCAACACCCCAGTGTTGACACATGCACCAAGTACACAGTAGTTGGACAGTGCAGAGGACACGGTGTGGACACATCACAGCTCTTGCCACTGAGTCAGTACAGGTTTACGGATGTAAGGGATGCCCAGAGTCAAATAGGAAATGCATGTGATGCATACCAGCGACAGACACCATGATGCACCCATGTCCTGATAGCCAGCGCCACTATGGTGTGCATGTAGCACATGTCACTCCCCTGCAGGATCACCAATCAGTAGACACATGCCATGGCGGAGGCATGACTGCAAAGTCATACATCACTGTCTCAGTGATGTATGACTTTGCAGCCAGACAACAACACTCTGCACTGTGTCACAATAGTAGGTCATGGGGAATGCAAGTCCTGGAGCTGCACAAGTGCACATGTACATCCCCCCCACAACACATCCTCTTAACCCTCATCTGTCCAGGTCATACCTATTGGACATATGGGAGACCTGTGACACTACCCTCTGAACCTGAGCCCCTCACACTCTGCTGTGCATGGGGAACAGCTGCCTGAACTTCACATTTACATGCCCCAGTCTGCATGGGCAGCTGATCAGACACCTATGTGTCACACAAGTATCGTCTCCTATGGTCACATCTCCAGTGGCATGCTGAGCCCCTACCAAGAAACTCCACAGCAGTCCTGGCGACTAATCCACAGCACACTGACACAGAGGCAGACACCTGAGGGGTCAAATCACTGTGCACAATGTGTCCTCTGATACACGGGAGTGGGAGTACAGAGTGTATTGTATGGCCTGGAGTAGGCATGACTGTCCAGCCCCACATGAATGAGGGATGAGCCCTGGACTGTAGGCAGCTGGCTAAGTATGTGTGACACACGTCATATACATACTCCTGGGGCCCAAACATTGTTCCCACCCGCAGCATGGGTGTGTGCCAGGTACCCCAGCCACATGTGGTGGATCAGCTCAGCAATTGGACCACAGATCAAAGTAACACGCTGAATACATGTCAGAATACAGGCATTGTGTAAGCAATGGACCCACCCATGATGCCCACCACAGAGTCAGGGAAACAGATGCTGTCTCCCACCTTGAGTCAAGCAAACTGCAAGGACACAGTCCTAAGTGACAGAATTCCCTGCATGTAAGGGCCACACCTGGGTATCAGATGAGGAGTGGGCAGTGCACAATAGAGGGACATGGCTCCTGGACAACATGACTGCTGTACTGTGGCAGTTCAACCTGGCCCGAGGAGGGCACATAACATGTTAGACAGAGTACACAGTGCAGTCTTTGACTCACCCCTCCTTGCTGCTCTCTGGCCTTCAGCTGCCCATCCAGGTCTGGAAAGACCACCGCCAGGATCCTGAGCATGTGGGGGTCAGGGTCCGTGTTCCGCCCCTCCTGCGAGGAGGCGACAGCTTCAGCTGGACCCGTGCAATCCTCCGGGTCCAGCCCCGAAGGTCCTGCCACCTCTTTTGGCAGTTGCGGATCCGGCGCTTGTAGACCCCCACGGACCGGACAGCCCGGACGATGTCCTTCCAGATCTCATGCTTCCGATGGGCAGAAGCCTGTCAGGATGACAAAGTGATAAGGCCATTACTACACATGCAACATATCCGTGCATGACACAGTTGCATATACATGTCGCAATCACAGGGGCACATGGTGTACCCAGGCAGTGCACGGCTGCCCATGGACAGTTTTCCAGAAGTCACTACATGGTATCATAGCATGGGGAGTAAAACCCTGTTCAGAAGCACTGTCACTGCACCATACCTGTCCAGTGCAAGTCACTACACACTATGGGGGGTGACAACTACTCAGTGAGCCTGCTAGCCAGTGGTGTGCTGACTCTCAGCCTTGCTAGTCAGACAAAATGCACATTCAGAAAGGCAGTGCACAGAACACTCACCTGCTCCCCTGGTGTCCCATACAGCTTGCTGTACTGTGGAAGTAGGCTGTCCAGCAGGGCCTGGTTCTCTTCAAGGCTGAAGGCTGGGGCTCTCTCCACAGTACGTGCCATTGCAGGGTCCAGAGGGGCAGAGACAGCAGCAGTGCAGTGGCAGATGTCGTCCTGGAGCATGTAGTGCAGGCAAGTGGGCTCTCAGGGGAACATGCAGCAATATATATGTGCTGGAGAGGCAGATACTGTCCCTTGTGTCCAAAGTGATAGGTCCAAGTCGTTTGCATCTTCTGAATCTGGCCAATCCATGGAATAGCAGCACCAAAACACGCCCACAGCATCCTTCAAAATTTCAACTTCATGACATACATGATTTTGCAACATTGTTGTGGGTGACCAACTGATTTTCCAGCAACCGACTCGTTCGAATATTCGAAAACGCGTCCGTTGCCAGGCAAGCCCATTGTCAATGGGTGCGCACCGATCGGTCCATTGAGGTACAACGCGCACAGGGGTACAACGCGTACCCGCACACATTGAATGCAATGGGCCGGCCGGAGGCACCGATCGGTCCATTGCAGTACAACGCGCACAGGGGTACAACGCGTACCCGCACACATTGGAATGCAATGGGCCGGCCGGAGGCACCGATCGGTCCATTGCAGTACAACGCGCACAGGGGTACAACGCGTACCCGCACACATTGAATGCAATGGGCCGGCCGGAGGCACCGATCGGTCCATTGCAGTACAACGCGCACAGGGGTACAACGCGTACCCGCACACATTGAATGCAATGGGCCGGCCGGAGGCACCGATCGGTCCATTGCAGTACAACGCGCACAGGGGTACAACGCGTACCCGCACACATTGAATGCAATGGGCCGGCCGGAGGCACCGATCGGTCCATTGCAGTACAACGCGCACAGGGGTACAACGCGTACCCGCACACATTGGAATGCAATGGGCCGGCCGGAGGCACCGATCGGTCCATTGCAGTACAACGCGCACAGGGGTACAACGCGTACCCGCACACATTGAATGCAATGGGCCGGCCGGAGGCACCGATCGGTCCATTGCAGTACAACGCGCACAGGGGTACAACGCGTACCCGCACACATTGAATGCAATGGGCCGGCCGGAGGCACCGATCGGTCCATTGCAGTACAACGCGCACAGGGGTACAACGCGTACCCGCACACATTGAATGCAATGGGCCGGCCGGAGGCACCGATCGGTCCATTGCAGTACAACGCGCACAGGGGTACAACGCGTACCCGCACACATTGAATGCAATGGGCCGGCCGGAGGCACCGATCGGTCCATTGCAGTACAACGCGCACAGGGGTACAACGCGTACCCGCACACATTGAATGCAATGGGCCGGCCGGAGGCACCGATCGGTCCATTGCAGTACAACGCGCACAGGGGTACAACGCGTACCCGCACACATTGAAAGCAATGGGCCGGCCGGAGGCACCGATCGGCCCATTGCTGTTCAACGCATCACTGTACATGTGACTGGCATATGTCAGCATGCCTGTCTCAGATGGACATATGCCAGCCACAGATAGCTCCCAGGGAGTGAGGGGCACACCTACATCACGACAGCCTGTCCAAACCTTATCATGAGGCATGTAAGGCTGCATTTCCTATTGTGTGTATGTTGGTGTACATTTTGTCCTGTGGGTGTCACCTGTGGGCAGCCACCCCCAGGCTGTGCACGTGTTAATGGGGACAGGATCCTGGGTGTTACGTGTACGTGACCACTGTGATGTGCAACTGTTCATATCTGTGCATGTGCCATGGTCACATTTCACAGTGGTGTTTGTGTATGTCATGTCACATACCCCGTGAGTCCCATGTGGGACGGTATGTTTGAGCCAGGGTGTCCCAGTGGCACAATAGTGATGGCCCTCCACAGTCTTTGTGCATGTAGTGTTTACAATGTCTCTGATTTCATGTGCACAATGGGAGACAGTCTCCACATCCACGTTGTGTGTGCATGGACTCTGATGTTGTGCGTGTGTGTCACAGACGTCCATGGCTCTCCTGCCATGGCAAGTGTGGCCACTACCTGTGGGGGTCATGTTTGTTTTGTTGTGGTGTACACATGATACTCCAGGTGATGCCAGTGTCCATGTGGCATTACAGGGTCCCTGGGAATGTGCCTGTCGTTGAGCTGTGGTGCCTGGGGCACATCTGTCCTCACATGTCACTGGGGGGTGACTGTGACACAGCATCATGATATCCAATGGGCCAACCTGGGACAAATTGATGCCACCTGTAGGACCGTGTTGACAGATGTTGGCCATGTATGTACCATACATGTCGTTCCGGTACTGCACACTTCATGTAGTTGTGCCTCATGATGATGTATGTTGGGATCTTGAGTGTGTTCAATGCCGCATATGTGGGGTGACTGACGATCTTGCTTACTTCTCCTCTGCACTGCAGGGCTCCTGCTGTCCATCGGCCATTCCCAGACCTGGCAACGATGGTGGAACGGGACAGCATCCGACGGTACCGCTTCACCAGGCAGCTGATTGAGGATTTGGCAGTGCAGTTGTCCCCACATTTGCAGCCTGGCCGGCCGTATCCTACAGCGCTGACCCCCAAGGTGAAGGTGATGGCAGCCCTACACTTCTTTGCCACCGGTACCTTCCAACATACTGTGGCGTCTGCTGGTGGGATGTCACAGACCATGTTCAGCCGTGTGCTCCGCGATGTTTTGGCGGCAATGTTGCTCTTCCTGAACCGGTACATCTATTTCCCTAGACTGCGACGACTCACTGACGTGAAGAGTGACTTTTATGCCCTGGGGAGGATGCCGCATGTCATTGGCTCCATTGATGGGACACATGTGGCTTTGGTACCACCACAGGCCCAGGAGCAGGCCTACAGGAACCGCAAGCACTACCACTCGGTCAATGCACTGGTGGTGTGTCTTGCAGACATGACCATCACACACGTGTGTGCCCGTTTCCCTGGTTCAGCACACGATGCCTTTGTGATGAGGAGTAGTCGCATCCCCAGGTTGATGGCACAGATGCAGAACCAGCGTGCCTGGCTTGTCGGTGTGTACTGACTTTGTGCCATTGTGTGTGATCTGATCTGTAGTATTCCGCCCACTTTTCCAAGTCAGCTGATGTGCACTTGTCTGTCCGTAGGTGACTCGGGATACCCCAACATGCCGTGGTTGCTGACACCCCTCAGGAACCCTGTGACACCTGCCCAGATGCGCTACAATGAGGCACATGGTCGGACCAGGAGAGTGATTGAGCGGACCTTTGGTCTCCTGAAGAGCCGCTTCCGCTGCCTGGACAAGACCGGAGGGTCCCTCCCATATGCCCCTGCGAAAGTGTGCAAGATTATCATCGTCTGCTGCATGCTCCACAACCTGGCAGTGCGGAAGGAGTTGCCTCTCATCCAGGATGACGATGACCAACATCCGCCACCTGTGGAGGATCCTGGCCTGGAACACGATGCCAGTGACGATGATGATGATGATGGTGATGGTGATGTCCGCACACAGCTCATCACCAACTTCGTCAGCTGAATGTGAGTATCCTGAGGTGTCATGTCAATGATGTGAGTTGGCATGATGTGTGGGTGGTGCTCTGGTGCTGTTGGAGTGTGTCCATGGGCTACTTGACTGGATGTGTGTTGCGATGTGTGCTTACAGGTGGGCTGTACTCCCCAACAGTGTTGACATGCTAACTTGGTTCTGGGTGGGTATCTTGTAACATGTATTGTGCATGAGTTTTGCTGTTCTGTCCTGTACTCCATTGCTTTTGACTGTGTGTCATTTCTGTCCTTCACAGGGTACTTTCAGATTCGTTTGGTCAACTGTGTCCACCGACAACGTGATTGCACATCCAGGCTGGTAGCTGTTGTGTCCCTACAGGTGATGTGCGCCACACCCATGGACTTCCTTCTGTCTACAGTTGTTGACTGTGTGCCCGCTACCAGGTGGGGTTACCTTGCATCTGTAGTGGTTACGGCATGTTGCTACTGTGTAATAAACCTGTGCTTCACTTAGTGATGTGCGTTGTCTGTGGTCACACATTTGACTGCCATTTGCTTACTGCACCTGTGGGCTACTTGACTACAACTGGGAATGGGTGTGGTGTCTGTGCATTGCACCGTCTTCCCTGGCAACATCAGTGTAGGCAATGAGTCAGATGGCCTAGGTGTGTATGTGTTGTGTAGCCCTGGTGGTGTGTCTCCCTCATATGTGTCACGTTGCCTGTACTCACATGCCTGTGTTGTCCTTGCTGTTGCAGTTCGCATACACAGTGTAATTTTGTTGTTCATCATCCCCATAACAGCACCCACGTTGGAATCACGACAGAGGCAAGTATGGTGTATTATTGTGTTTATTGTGATACATCTGTGATAATAGTGCATAGGATGGATTGTGCTGTACATGAATCTTGCAATCCCAAGTTCCTAGATGAATAGAAAGTCCAGGTAGACAGGATCCCCAGTATCGGGGCCACAGTTGTCTGACACATTGTTCCAACTTGTACTCCCCATGCAATGTGTGGGAGTAGTGTTGCCATCAACAGGGTGAACAGTCTGTGCACAAAGGCGAAAATCCAGAACAGGTTCAGGCTTCCTGGGAGTTGCGCTTGGCCATCAGCCTCTCACTTTCCCCTCCTCGGACGACCCCTCTTCTTGGGGGGGGGCCCTCAAGTGCAGGCTGCTGCGGTGCAGGGGACTCTCCGCCAGAGTCCTCCTCCCTCCCTGTGGCAGTTGCAGTTTGTTCGGTACCAGATGTTGTTGGCACACAGGGAGGTGTGGACTGGTTGCTGTTCATCTGGCGGAGGCATTGTAAAATGTCCCTGTGCACCGCCGTCATCTCATGTAGTACATCCCACTTGGACTCCACGCGGGTCATGTGGGAGTCCACACGTGACATGTGGGAGTCCACACGTGACATGTGTGACTCCACATGGGACATGTGGGAGTCCAAGCGGGCATGATGGGCAGCCTGCTGCTGTTTGATGTCTCTGAGGAGCCCCACTACCTGGCTGAGCTCTCCGGTGCTGGACTGGTACGCATCAGCTATGCGTACCAGTTGTGGGTCTTCATGCACACCAGCAACGTCTGCAAGCAGCGACCTCTGTCTCCCACCCCTCCCACCACCCCTGCTGACATGTGCAGTGTGTGCAGTTGCACGCACAGATAACCCTGGTCCACCTCGGGGGTTGGTGGTGGTGGTGGTGTCCATGGCCCCAGGTTGGTCCAGGGTCACTGCGCTGGTGTTGTTCCTTATTCTGTCCATGTCGGCAGGGATGGTATTCGTGGTGACAGTCGTTGGAGGGGTGGGTGCAGGGGGTGCAGCTGGTGGACCTGCTGGTGCTGCAGCTGGTGGTCCTGCTGGTGCAGCATGTTGACTTGCACCGGATGTGCCAGGTTGTTCTTCATCGTCCGAGGAGGACAGAGGCTGTACGACGCCAGTGAGCTCGGCATCCTCTTGAGCCTGGGACTGGGACTCCTCAGCGTCTGCTGCTGTGTCCCTATCATCACCTGTTTTTGGGAGACACAAACAATGTATGTCATGTTTCTGCAGGCATCAGTGGTTGACACACCTGACAGTTGTGACTGTGCCTCGGGGTGCGGGCCTGTACATTGTATTGTCCTAAGTCGTCACAGTCAGGGGTTGATATTGGTGTGGCACATTGTCCTGCATTATTTGGGCATTTCTATGTATTCTCTGGGGTGTGAACATGGTCTGCATTGATTGTGTTTGGTTGACAGCCAGACCTCCTTCCCACCCACCCACCCACCCAGTCAGTTATCCCACCATGGAACGTGCTTGCATTGCAGGGAGTGTAAGTTGTCTCTCAGGATGTCAGTCAGAGGTGTCCTGCTGTTTGTTGGTGCACAGTTGGCAGCAGGGCCTTGTGCTCCCCACAGCAGTAGCCAGTGTCAGCCATCTTGTGAGTCCTTCTCCACTCCCTGTGATGTGAGCATGGTTCAGGGTGGTGTTGATGGGACAGTTGTGAGGCTGAGCAATGTCTGTGACTACCACTCCCATCATGCTATTGCCTCCACCCCCTTCCCAGCATGCCCATGCTTCCTTCCTTTTGACTCTGCTTCCCTGTGGGGTGGGCTGGCTGTGCTGACAGGATGGCTGGGAGTGTTGTCCTGGCAGTTGTTTGGCTAAGAGTCCCAAGAGTGTCCCTGTGCTTCACACAACATAACCCAGGGTGGTGGTGCTTTGTGGGATCTTGTGTTAGGATGGAGGGCATTGCATTCTACCAGGTGGGTACTGTGGAGTTTGTGTTGGGGGGGGGTGTGAGGGGAGGTGCTGGTGACTATGGTCAGTGCTGCAAGTCCCCCTTCCCACCCAGCCAGCCGGATATCCCACCATGGAACGTGCTTGCATTGCAGGGAGTGTAAGTTGTCTCTCAGGATGTCAGTCAGTGGTGTCCTGCTGTTTGTTGGTGCACAGTTGCCAGCAGGGCCTTGTGCTCCCCGCAGCAGTAGCCAGTGTCAGCCATTTTGTGAGTCCTTCTCCACTCCCTGTGATGTGAGCATGGTTCAGGGTGGTGTTGATGGGCCAGTTGTGAGGCTGAGCAATGTCTGTGACTACGACTCCCATCATGCTATTGCCTCCACCCCCCTTCCCAGCATGCCCATGCTTCCTTCCTTTTGACTCTGCTTCCCTGTGGGGTGGGCTGGCTGTGCTGACAGGATGGCTGGGAGTGTTGTCCTGGCAGTTGTTTGGCTAAGAGTCCCAAGAGTGTCCCTGTGCTTCACACAACATAACCCAGGGTGGTGGTGCTTTGTGGGATCTTGTGTTAGGATGGAGGGCATTGCATTCTACCAGGTGGGTACTGTGGAGTTTGTGTTGGGGGGGGTGTGAGGGGAGGTGCTGGTGACTATGGTCAGTGCTGCAAGTCCCCCTTCCCACCCAGCCAGCCGGATATCCCACCATGGAACGTGCTTGCATTGCAGGGAGTGTAAGTTGTCTCTCAGGATGTCAGTCAGTGGTGTCCTGCTGTTTGTTGGTGCACAGTTGGCAGCAGGGCCTTGTGCTCCCCACAGCAGTAGCCAGTGTCAGCCATCTTGTGAGTCCTTCTCCACTCCCTGTGATGTGCGCATGGTTCATGGTGGTGTTGATGGGACAGTTGTGGGGGGGCAATATGTGTGACTGCGACTCCCATGATGCTATTGGCTACACTGACTTGGCCAGCATACACAGAATTCCTTCCTTTGAGTGGTCTTCGCTGTGTGTTGGTGTTGTTGTGGTGGCTACATGTGTGGATGTGTGTGTTAGTTCTATTTGTGCCACTGCCTAGCTGTAGTTGTGGTTGTGTTTGTACATGTGTTGGCACAGTTGGATGTGACTTTTTTGATGGCATGTGTTGTGTTTATCTGACTGACATACACATTTTGGGATGATTCTGTTCTAGTTGCTGTGTAATTGCTATGAGTGCATGGTTTGACTCTCCCCTTGACAGTGATGTGTGTGTTTTGTGGCAGTTTATTGTGTACATTTGTTGTGTACTCACCAGGCTCTGGGATGTCCTCTAGTCCATATACGCTCACTGGCGGAAGGATGGCCCGCACCTTCTCCTCCCAGGGCCTGAGGTATACTGGCTTGGCAGGAGGGCCACTGCCGGTGTATTGGCTCAGGTGGTAGTCTTTCTTGAGCAGCTCCCGTACCCTCCTGCGCACGTCATACCACCTGTTCTGGATGTCGGTCTTTGTGCGCCGACATGGTGATTGGGCGTTCACCCTGTTGATGATCCTCTCCCACATCTTGGTTTTCTGCGACATGGGGGTCTGTTGGACCAATGTGCCAAACAGCTGTGGCTCCACCCTGAGGATCTCGTCTACCAGGACTTCCAATTCACAATCTAGAAACTTGGGATTCTTCTTGGGGGGCATGGTGATGGTTGGTGATGGTGGGTGATGTGTGTGTTGGTGTGCAGGTGAGGGTGTGTGGGTGTGTGTTGTGCTGGGTGTATGTGAGGTAGGTATTTGTTGGTGTGCTGCTGGTGTGTGGCTTGTGTGAGGGATGGGCTGTGGGTGTGTGGTTGCTTTCTCTTGGGTGCTGGCAGTGGAATGGCATTTGCAAAGGCTCATGGTAGTGATTTGTGTCCTTTATATAGGTGGAGTTGTTGGTGTGTCTTTGTTCTCTGTCCCCACCCCCCCAGTATTTATTGGCTTGGTAATTGCTTGTTTGGCCTTTTTTTGGTTGATTTTTCCTTTGTGCTGTTTGTGTATGTTGGAAACGTTCTTGTGACCGAGTCGGACCGTGCATTGGTCTCGTACGGTGTTTTCCGTTTCGTTCACGCTGTGTTTGTGCAGTTTTGTATGCTGCGTACGCGTCGGTCGCGGTGTATTGTGTTGCTTCGGCTCGGTTTTGTATGCGTGTCGGTCGTACGGCTTGTCCTCCGTCCGACTCGGTCGTGTTTTTCGCGCCTTGCATCGTACTTTGCAGGTTGGAGTTGGCGGGTACGATTCGGTCGGATTTGTTCCGGGTGCGTGTCGGTCGGTTGGATTCGCGTGTTTTTCCGGCCGGATTGCTATTTTCCGAGCGGCTCGGTCGGTCGGCTTGGTTTCCTGACGTGTCGGTCGGATTTATCGCGGCTTGCATCGTACTTGGCGTGTCGGGCGCCACTGGTACGTGTCGGTCGGTATTTTTTCCGGATCCGAGTCGGTCGGTGCTTTTTCCGGCCCGAATCGGAATCGACCCCCTAGGTGTGTGAGAAGTTGGTTCACAATCGGTTGCTTTGATGTAGTATGTTGTACATTTGCTGCTTACTAAATGGTGTAATTGGTAGTAAAAGAACTGTAGATTAAGAGTTAAACCTTTAGTTAGCAAGATGTGGAAATATTTTACATGAGGTATACATGATGTGCTGTTCTCAAAGACTGTTTTTCTTTGAATTTTGGGTGTTGTAGTTCTCTTACACTGCTTTGTCAGACAGCTACAGAAGCACATATACATTCAGGCACTATCCAGAAACTACTTGTGCATGCAGCAGATTCAATCATAGTTGTAGTCACATCTATATTGCTTTCTTTTCCAAAACACAGCCACTCAGGTGTTTGTTTATAGCCACTTACATAGATATTTGGAGAGTCATAGAGATACTAAAATAGACAGTCACATACCAGCACATTTACTTAAATGTCTCATGTCACGGCTACTGGTGTACTCCTACAATTTCTCAGATATGTTGGCAAGTACTGACACAACCTTTTCATTCATCCAGACAAATACTCTTTCAAACATGGATGATGCTTGGTAGTGCAGGTCGTGTGTGTGCACTTTCACTTGTAACTTGATTTGCCGTATAAAAGCTGTTTGTCAAGTCCTAAATCCAAATTTCATGTGAGAGGTGCTGTAGGTGTGCTATGAAGCCTGCTGGTTTGTGCTTAAAAGATGAAAGATGTTCTTTCAGTTCACTAAGTTACTTGTGCACTTGCATGCCCCTATGCCAAGTACTACATAGAGTATGCCATCCCTAAAGCAGCTGACATACATGTTCAGTAAAACATAAAGCCTCTGTTTCAGCTATTGAGACAACTACAGAAGCACATATAGATTCAGTCACTCACTAGAAACGATTAATACATGCAGCGTAGTCAAAGGTAGTTGCAGTCACACCTATGTAGCTCTGTATTGCCTAACACAGGCACTGAATTATTTTTGCAGCCACTTACAAACACATTTAGACTGCCATGGAGGTATTATAGCAGGCAGTTACATACCAGCACATTTACTTAAACATCTCATGGCATTGATAGAGATATACTTCTACACTCTCTCAGATACATAGGCAAGTACTAACACAATCTTCTCAACCATGCAGAGAAATAATATTTTGAAATGGGTGATGGCTACTAGTGCAGACCCTCTCTGTGTACTGTCACTGCAAGCTTCTCTTGGTATGTTATAAGTGTTTCTGAAATGTCAAACCCATGTTTAGTGCACCTAACAAACTACTAAGTTATGCTGTACGTGTGCCATAACGGAGGCTGTTTTGTGCTTACGAGATTGAAAGATGTCCTTTTGAGTTACTTGAGTACTTGCAAGCCCCTGTGTGAAGTATGCACCCCTAAAGCAAATGATATACATGTTCACAAAAGCATAGACCCTCTCTGCAACCTAACCAGACAGCTACAGAAGCACATGTACATTCAGTCACTTACTAGAAACTACTTATGCTTGCAGCAGACTCAAATGTAGTTGCAGTCACACGTTCATAGCTCTTTATTCCCTTACAGAGGCACCGAAGTATTTGTGCAACCACTTACATACACATTTGGACAGCCATAGAGCTACTAGAAATACACAGTCACATACCAGCACATTTACTTAAACTTCTTATGGCACTCATATAGGTGTACTGCTACACACACTTACATATGAAGGAAAGTACTGACATAACCTTCTGAACCATGCAGAGAAATAGTTTGTTAATCATGGGTGATGCCTACTAGTGCATATCCTGTCTGTGTATTCTTACTCCAAGCTTCTCTTGGCATGTTATAGGTCTTTCTCAAGTATCAAACCTATGTTTTAGTGCACATAATACACTTCTAAGATATGCTGTAGGTATACAATAACGGATGGTGTTTTGTGCTTAAGAGATTGAGAGATGTCCTTTTGAGTTGAATACGTTACTTGTGCACTTGCAGGCCTCTATGCCAGGTACTACATAGAGTATGCCATCCCTCAAATAATTGACCTACATGTTCACAAAATCATAGAGCCTGTCTTTCAGTTACAGAGATAGCTACAGAAGCACTTATACATTCAGTCACTCACCAGAAACTATGTATGCCTGCAGCAGACTCAAAGTTAGTTGCAGTGACACCTACATAGCTTTCTATTGCCTAACACAGGTACTGAAGTATGTATACAGCCACTTACATACAAATGTTGACAGCCATAGAGGTAGAATAGCAGGCAGTTACATACCAGCACATTTACTTAAACATCTCATGGCACTGATAGAGGTGTACTCCTACACTCTTTCAGATATGTAGGTAAGTACTGACACAGCCTTGTCAACCAAGTACAGAAATAGTCATTCAAACATGGGTGATGGCTAATAGTGCAGACCCTGTCTGTGCACTCTCACTGCAAGATTCAGTTGGCATGCTATAGGTCTTTCTGAAATGTCAAACCCTCGCAAAAACCCATGGATTCAGTCACTGACCTACTCAGACACTCATGCACCCATTTAGACATCTACTCAAACAGTCAGAGACTTGCTCAGACAGTGATGCACCCACTCACACACCCAGTGAGACACTTTTGCAGGTAGTCCCAGACCCACTCAGACACACACGCACCCAGTCACGCACCCATTGAGAGACTCATGCACTCAGTCACACACCCACTGAGGCACACTTGCACTCACACACTAATTTTCAAAGGTTACATGTAGGAAATAGAATTTTAAAAACCTTAGAAATTCACTGAAAAAAGCAAAGGTTACATGGACATTATAATTAGGAAATAGAATTGAAAAAAACATTTAACATTTTTGTGAAAAAAACAAAGGTTACAGGGATTTTTTTATAGTTAGGAAATAGAATTAAAAAACATTACAAATTCACGGAAAAAAACAAAGGTTTCAGGGCCTTTATATTTAGGCTCACATTTCACTTGTACGAAACCAGTCAAATTCATCAGTTAGAGTTACCTGAGCTAACTATAACCTACGCTCCTGCAATGCTCTGCTGATGATGTCACATATTACATCACTCATGACATGGTCAGTGACATCACTGATGACATCTCAAATGACATCACTGATGACATCAACCACTTAATATCTGATGCACCTCCTCACACCCTAATATAACCTTTCATACACCCACTCTAAAATACAGACTACTATTCTCAAAACCATACACACACCAATATCAGTTAGCACATACCTACTCATTGATTCATGCATCTACACACACATCCACTCACTCACGCATACAGTCACTCATTCACACAGTCACTAATCAATACAGCCACTGATATATGCACTCATATACCCAAACAGACACTCACACACCACAACTCACCCATAAAGTAACTCACACACCTAGTCAGTCACCCAAAGAATCAATAACACTGCCATTTACACACCTATGCAGTTATACACACACTTATTTGTACAGATACTAACACATACATACTGTGTTATACAATCACTGACACAAGCACACACTCATCCATACAGCCACTCTCACAATCACTCACGCTCACATATAGTCACTTATATACTGCAATACTCACATATACTGCCTTTTACATATGTAGTCACTAACACATATACCAATGAGACATCCATTCACTCACCAACACAGCCATGCGCATACTCACTCACCCATACAGCCCCTCACAGACGCACTCATGAACCCATACACCCAGTGAATCACCCACTGACACATCCATGCAGGGAGTCAAACATGCCTCCACCCACCCACACAGACACTCAGGCACCCATACAGGTACTCAGACAACCAATCAATAACCCATACACATACTCATGTAGCTACTCACCAACCCATACAGCCACTTACACAGCAACTGACAGACTGATACAGACATACACACAGATTAGTCATTCACCCATGCATTCACTAAGACACGTTTAATCACTCACTTATACAGTTATAATGTCTTTAACAACATAATTCTTGTTTTGCTTTTCAAGCCAGTTATGTCAGTCATTGTTCAAGGACCTCCATAATGTCTCCCTCCCACCTCGCCATTTATGGCGGCCGCTGTGCGGCCGCGCAGCGGGCGTGCCGCTGGCGCGCCGAAGGCGCGCCTAAGGCAAGCCCATCTGCGCCCGTCCGTGCCGTGACCGTGCCCAGCGCCAGACCCCCTGGTCCGGGCATCCCCGCGCCCGCCACATCAACAGACGCCGATACGACGCCAGCACCCTCCACGCACTCAACCCCAGAAAAGATCACGCCTGCTACCAGGCCACCCCGAAGCGCACCCAAGGGCCCTTCACCTGCCGGAACTGCAGCTTCGCCAGCACCCGCCCCGCCAAACCACCGCCCAGGAAAGAACCCAACTACCTCAGATGCATCCTCACTCACTTATACAGTCAGTCACGTACCCACTATATCATCCATTCAGACATTCATACATCCATTCATTCTTTAATACACCTTGGTGTGTGTATATATATATATATATATTACATTCTTAAACTTCAAAAAAACACTCAGACACTGGATGATGTCATCAGTGATGTCATCAGTGATGTCATTTGAGATGTTATCAGTGATGTCATCAGTGATGTCATCAGTGATGTCACTGACCATGTCATGAGTGATGTAATATGTGACATCATCAGCAGTTCATTGCAGGGGTGCGAGTTATAGTTATTTCAGCTAACTATAACAGCTGAATTTCTCTGGTATTGTACGAGTGAAATGTCAGCCTAATTATAACGTCCCTGAAACCTGTGTTTTTTCCAATGAATTTCTAAGGTTTTTTTAAATTCTAATTCCTAACTTTAACGTCCCTGAAACCTCTGGTTTTTTTTGGTAAATTTCTAGGGTTTTTTAAATGCTAATACCTAACTATAACGTCCCTGAAACCTATGTTTTTTTTCAATATATTTCTAAGGTTTTGTAGATCATTTTATTTCTGAAAAGATGTTTGTAACTATTTTTTCATTTTTTGTCTATTTATTTTAAGTATTTCTATTATGTTTAAAAATAATTATAATCTATTTTTAAAAATATATATAACATAGCTGATGAAAGATTTATAGTATTATCTATTTGAATTAACATTGTTCTATTGTTTGTAATTTTGTACAATGTGATATTATATAATAGAATTTTCAATTGAAAAAGAAAAATATTTAAAAAATGTATAGCATATTTCTTTAAGTATTTTTTACTAAATTACATTTTGTATGATTGCTTTTCATAATATGAAAGTTGTTTTGTTGTTTTCCTATGATAACTATCTTTTTTATATATATATATATTTTTTTTTAATTTACAAAAAAGGGTCGCGCACCGTACGTGACCCTACGTGATGGATGCATGGATCCGTTATACCAATATCCCTCTAAAAACACATTTAGAACGAATTAATATATGTTTTTGACATAGAGGTCCATTACTGAGTACATAAAATAGTAATAAAGGTGTTATAAACATTTTTTTCAAATGTTTTTAACAGATTTTTGTGGACGCGATGGTATTGCGCACGGGACGCAGATCTACACGTTGGGTGCCTGAATCCATTACACAAATGTAACCCTAAAATACATACTTACACTCAAATAATATATTTTTTAAACAAAGAGGTTTATTAATCAATGCTATAAATTACTATTAGTGTTCTTGTGCAATATTTGTAAGATGTTTAAAGCATATATTGGTGTACGCAGTACCATCGCGCACCGGACGCACACGGGTCACGAATCCTGCTGTCACGTATTTCCGGGATCACGTAGGGGATGCGACTCCGGCGTAATTTCAAAAGTATGAAATATGAATGTGTCTAGTTTAAATATCTGTTTTGCATAAAGAATTTTCATTGAAATACTTTGAAACACAATATCCTGATAGTAATTTACAGCTTTATAGGACATTTAGTACATTTCATGGGTGCGCAAAGAATACGCGTAGGGTGCGCGACCCCTACGCGACTTCATGTGGCATAGAAAGAAAGCATGTCATTGGTTGAACAGCTTTTCATTCTCTTGGTGGGTGGAACCAAGACCTCTTACAGTCCTTTCTTTTTGGTGTGTCTGATTGAAGACTACCTATTTTGTAGGCTCTGGCAATTTTCAATTTTTTTTTAATGTTTTTCATTTTCTACTCTGAAAATGGCATCAGCATTCCCTGAGGACCAGGAGGAGGAGATGGAGGAGGTGCAGGAGCCAGTGAGGAAGAGGAAAGAAAGTGTTGTATGGGCCTTCTTCACTGTGTGCTGGAAGGTGAAATAAAAGTCAATATGCGAAAGGTGACATGCACTATCTGTCACAAAGTTTTGTCAAGAGGCTCAGAGAAGAAGTACTCTTGTGGTACTTCTTCAATGAAAAAACATCTAGAGACCATAAATCCTGTTCGCCTGGCACTAACCATGCACAGAGGTGGAGCGTCGAAGACAGGAGGAAGCAGCCATCGATGATGGACAACAACCATCAACATCTGCAGGGGTTGTTTTGACCACTCCACAACCACTCATAGTTCCGGAATTGGCGGATGCTGCCATCTACTGCCGCAAATGCCTCACAACACTGTGTGTGGGAGAGCTGTCTATTGACGCCATCAAGACACTCCTCAGAGCTCACAAATGTTAATTTTTTTTGTTGTTTTGTTTTATTGCTTATGTTTCTACAGTAAACAGAAACAGCAGAGTTGAACTCTTTTACTTTTATTTTTTGTTTAAAAAAAATGAAAAACCAAAAAAAGAAAATTCAGAAAATACAAAAAAATTATAAAATTGTTCTTTAAAAAAAAGGTTCTAATGGAACCACCTAAACTGGTAAAACAATAGAAAAATTGTATGTAATGTAAGTGATTGCTTGTATGAATGTGTGTATGATTAATGTTAGAATTGTGTATAAGTAGTGTCTCAGTGAGTGAATGAGTGCATGGGTAGTGTTTGAGGGAATGGATGAGTTCAAAAGTAGTGCCTGAGTTATTGCATGAGTGAATGGGTAGTGCCAAAGTGATTGCATGAGTGCATGGGAAGTGCCTGGGTGAATTCATGAGTACAGGAGTAGTGCGTGAGTGAATGGATGAGTGTATGGGTACTGCCTGAGTGAATGGATGAATGCAAAAATAGTGCCTGGGTGATTGGATGACTGCATGGGTAGTGCCTGAGTAAAAGAAAGAATGCAAGGGTAATGACTGTGTCTTCCTATTAGTGCAAGACTTGTGCTTCAGAGAATGGATAAGTACATGGGTAGTGCCTGGGTGATTGCATAACTGGAGAAGTAGTGCCTGGGTGATTCGATGACTGCATGGTTAGTGCCTGAGTGAATAGATGAGTACATGTGTAGTGCCTGAGTGAATGGATGAGTGCATAGGTAGTGTTTGAGGGAATGGATGAGTGCAACAGTAGTGCCTGAGTGATTGCATGAGTCATGGATAATGCCTGGGTGATTGCATGAATGCAGGGGTACTGCCTGGGTGATTGCATGAGTGCATAGGTAGTACCTCAGTGAATGGATGAGTGCATGAGTAGTGCCTGAGTGAAAGGATGAGTGCATGACTAGTGCCTGGGTCATTAGATGAGTGCATGGGTAGTGCCTGAGAGAATGGATGAGTGCATGGGTAGTTCCTGAGTCAATGGTTGAATTCAAGAATAGTGCTTGAGTGATTGCATAAATGCATGGGTAGTGCCTGGGTGATTGCATGAGTGCAGGGGTAGTGCCTGGGTGATTAGATGAGTGTATGGGTAGTAACAAAAAGACAAACGGCAGACCAAGGTCAAGCACATCCAGTCCACATGTACAGTAAATTCACAAGGTGGTGCAAACACTTCCTACACCCGCCGTCCAAAGGTGTCAGTAGTCACCAAGTTCTAAGAAGAAAATGGAAGGTGCACACGTGATGAAGTCAATACACGCACGTCGAAATCTGTTCCAGAATTGCTTCTTTTTATTCAATCAAATTTGTTAAAACTGGCACACAGCCAACGCGTTTCGTTCCCGATTTTAGCCAGAGGGAAATTAGTCAGGGCTGTAACATTGTAAACAAAACATAACATCAATAGAACAATATCAAAACATAACTAAACAAGACATAAATAATATCAGACGGCCCACAAATTTACATAACAAAACCTCACGTATATAGTGCATCTATTATTCAAACATGTAAAGACATTTACAAAACATCAAAGGATATGTGTGTCAAACAATCAGAGAAAACATATATACAACCTACAGGGGAAAGACTTCATTTTCAAATACACATATTTAAATTTTTTATATATACTGGGGATGGACAGTTATTTCTTAAAGGTACCATAACATGCAGCAGCACCATACATAAGAAAGGTGCAAGACAAAATAAGTCTATACAAAATGAAGGGCACTTCTGCCATATAAAGCTAGAGGGATCATATATATGCTCATTCTTATTGAGGGATCCCTCCATTCAAATCAGCAACTCATTTGAGTGTTCATATGCCACATTGTCTTCAAGCCATATCTTATTATTTATATTTTCAAAATTAGTTGAAATCAATACAGCCAAATGGCTAAAGAGTCATTAATTGGGGTAGAGACCATAACTAATACACTTGAAAATAACCGGCTAGATAATAAACTAAATCTCACCTCCTATATGATCAATTTGACAGTAGCAGAATTGGACCTCAAGAGGCATAAAGTAGCCACGATCACAGTAAGGTTAGTAGATTCTGGGACAAATAAGAGGAAAGAAAGAATCACAAAGATGGGCCAGTTGCAAGTCCCGTGAGGGGACCAAAATAAATCACTTTGTTAGACTTATTAAAGAGATGTAAACTCACCTCACGCTTCAGAATATTAGGCTTTAAAATTTCTTTTTCTTATGTGGCGAAATCAGTATAGAAAAAAGGTCCAGAACGTTTAATCATCAAATAGACTTTATAAATAAAAAGTCATGCTGTATCAATCTGACAAAGAGATAATAGCACATATCAGAGGTGGCACCAGATGTTAAATTATATAAGTACCTAAATAGTTGATAAGTACATCTATCGAAAAAATGAAAAATATCGAGAGTGGCATCAGATGTTAGGCTATATCCAAACTTGTATAACCTCAAAGAATGTCATCCAGAGCCACAGTGAACGGAGTCAGCCATAATGATGTTCAATACCCCTGTTTAAATGGGGAACATTCAACTAGTTCACACCATATTATAGAGATAAAGGGTCATATTTTGCATACTGACACCATTTTCGAAAAACTATCGCCTGCAATACAATATATATCTCAAGGGTTATCAGACCCCTATTAATCTAAAGAAATAGGTTCTTTGTATATCCAAATCAGCTTATCCCTCAAATCCATGAAAACACGGTTAAAAACATGAAATCATGCAAACGTTTTAAAACCAACAATGAGCTAAGACAAAGTTACTAACCGGAGATAGCAAATCGCTAAGTGACCTCACAAACAAGCCATGTATTTATGGAGGCAACACAGAAAGATGCCACTAGACGTGGCAAACCAGAAATCAATTTAAAAAGCACGACATTGCATCCAAACACAGCTATAATGTACATTGTGCATACCCATCACCCCATATTGCATGGTATGGGCTCAAATCACCATAAGAAAACAGTTTAAAAGCTAGCAACAGTTACATTCTAACTTAAAAGGCCAAAACATAGGCCCAGTACTACAGCGTGATAAACGAGTTCTACTTACTCAGTCATGCTACGTCTTCTTCTCGGGCGGCATGCTAACCGGCGGTCCTGGCCCGGGCTGACTAGCGCCCTTATTTAAAGATTAGGAAGACTGTCGCCAGGCATAGCGCGTTTCAATCACGTGACCATACTAAAGGACGTGAGGAGTAGACAGTCTGAGTGTGAAAAGACGGCGGCCATGTTATAGTGGCCGAATGTATGTCAAAAAACCCCATAACAAACAAGAAAGTAACGTAGAACAACAAAAAACGTAATTATAGCGTTAAAAGACGAAGTCAAAACTGATATACCACCAACCATACGATTAGAGCGAAAAAGAAACAACGGCCATATTGTTATGGCCAATATGTGTCACGAATCATTCATAATAGATAAGAAAGATATACCATTGAAAACCCAGAGACATGATGACAAGGTTAAGACCAAAGGACGAACGGGAATGCGCTAAGTAATAATGCGAATTATAGTCACATCAGCCTATTGGCTAATAAGCAGAGAGCAGTTAAAATCGTAATGGATCAAAATAGTCACTACGGCTGCCATCTTAAGCTTACCACTAAATGACGATTATTGCTCAGCAAGTGAGACTAGACACAGTTCAATGAGATCTTAGGGAGACACAAGCACATCAATTGTGTAGAAGAAATTAATCAAATATCCTGAAGTTGCAAATGTCTCGATATCTTCAAAATAACAAATATTAGCTCGAACTTATCATCATGTAGATTGACAAGGCAATAATATACCTAAATAACGGACAAATCATATAACAATCATCTCCAAAGAATGTTTTCTGGGCCAATTGTGACTCAGTACCGCAGGGAGCATGAATACCCAACAAGGAACACAATACACTCAGTAAAGTAATGTTTATTATAATCTAACATAGGAAGTGATGTAGCTCCCTATCTGTATTATGTCCCATCACAGTTGCTTGAAGGCGACAGATCCATTTTGCCTCTCTCTGTCTGACAATAAGTTCACGATTCCCACCTCTGTTTCCGACTGGGATATGATCAATACCATGAAACCAAAAGGTGTTATTATTTGGGTGTTTTTCTCTATAATGGTCACTAAGAGGGTAATATGTGTATTTGAAAATGAAGTCTTTCCCCTGTAGGTTGTATATATGTTTTCTCTGATTGTTTGACACACATATCCTTTGATGTTTTGTAAATGTCTTTACATGTTTGAATAATAGATGCACTATATACGTGAGGTTTTGTTATGTAAATTTGTGGGCCGTCTGATATTATTTATGTCTTGTTTAGTTATGTTTTGTTATTGTTCTATTGATGTTATGTTTTGTTTACAATGTTACAGCCCTGACGAAGTTCCCTCTGGCTAAAATCGGGAACGAAACGCGTTGGCTGTGTGCCAGTTTTAACAAATTTGATTGAATAAAAAGAAGCAATTCTGGAACAGATTTCGACGTGCGTGTATTGACTTCATCACGTGTGCACCTTCCATTTTCTTCTTAGAACTGAGTGTATGGGTAGTGCCTGAGTGAAAGGTGAGTGCAAAGGTAATGTCTGGGTCATTGGATGAGTGCATGGGTAGTGCCTGAGAGAATGGATGAGTGCATGGTTATTGCCTGAGTGAATGGTTGAGTGCAAGAGTAGTGGGTGAGTGATTACATGACTCAGGGGTACTGCCTGGGTGTTTGGATCGGTGCATGGGTAGTGCCTGAGTGAAAGGATGCGTGCAAGGGTAATCCCTGGGTCATTACATGAGTGCAAAGGTACTGCCTGGAAGAATGGATGAGTGTATGGGTAGTGTCTGAGTGAATGGTTGAGTGCAAGAGTAGTGCCTTTGCATGAGTGTATGGGTAGTGCTTTAGTAAATGGATGAGTCCATGGGTAGTGTGTGAGTGAAGGGATGAATCCAACTCTAGTGCCTGGGTCATTGAATGAGTGCATGGGTAGTGCCTTGATCATTTGATGAGTGCATGGTTAGTGCCTGGGTTATTGCATGAGTGCAGAGGTAGTGCGTAAGTGAATGGACGAGTGCATGGGTACTGCCTGAGTGAATGGTTAAATGCAAAAATAGTCCCTGAGTGATTGGATGACTGTGTGGGTAGTGCCTGTGTGAAAGAAAGAATGCAAGGATAATGACTGTGTCTTCCTATTAGTGCAAGACTTATGCTTCAGGGAATGGATAAGTGCATGGGTAGTGCCTGAGTGAATGGTTGAGTGGTGCAAGAGTAGTGCCTGAGTGATTTCATAAGTGCATGGGCAGTGCCTGAGTGATTACATAAGTGTAGGGGTACTGCCTGGGTGATTGGAAGAGTGCATGGGTAGTGCCTGAGTGCAAAGGTAATAACTGGGTACTTAGATCAGTGTGTGAGTAGTGGCTGAGTAAAAGAATTACTGCAAGTGTAATCCCTGGGTCATTGGATGACTGCATGGTTAGTGCCTGAGTGAATAGATGAGTGCATGTGTAGTGCCTGAGTGAATGGATGAGTGCATAGGTAGTGTTTGAGGGAATGGTGAAGTGCAAGAGTAGTGCCTGAGTGATTGCATGAGTGCATCAGTAGTGCCTGGGTGATTGCCTGAGTGCAGGAGTAGTGTCTGGGGGATTTGTTGAGAGTATGAAAAGTACCTGAGAGAAAGTATGAGTGCAAGGGTAATACCTGGGTCATTGGATGAGTGCATAGGTAGTGCCTGAGTGAATGGATGAGTGCATGGGTAGTGCCTGAGTGAATGGTTGAGTGGAAGAGCAGTGCTTGGGTGATTGCACGAGTGCATCGGTACTGCCTGGGTGATTGCATAAGTGCGGCGGTATTGTCGGATTAATTGGCTGACTGCATGGGTAGTACCTGTGTAAAAGAAAGAATGCAAGGGAAATGACTGTGTTTTGCTATTAGCGCAAAACTTGTGCTTCAGAGAATGGATAAGTTCATGGGAAGTGTCTACGTGAAAGGATGACTGCCTGCCTGATTACATGAGCAACATAATGATAATTTTCAAGTAGTCTAAAGGATCAACATTATTTATATTAGAAATAAATAACATATAATTAAACTTTAAACATTTTTTCACGTTATCATGCATATTATATTATGTATTCTTACCTTTTAAATAATTTAGATACATTACTCAGTAGAAGTATTTTAGATTAGTATTGTCCTAAACAGCTTTAAAACTCTTCTCAAACTTCAACAGTACCTACTATGAAGAAGAAAAACTGTTATTTAATGATAATATATTACTGAAATTATAATATTATATTTTTAGCAACCCAACATAAATTTCGAATTACATATCATTTTCAGATTCCTTTTTTGCTGTTCACAGATTCCACTTAACTTCACCAGACACAGTGATTTCAATGTGGTATCATCATTGAACAGCGGGTGAAAAAACAATCAAATTGATTGTAGGAAAAAAACTAGCGTAAAGCATCATTTTTATTATGTATAGCTATGTGATTTTCTATCTACACTTTGTTAATTTCTTTCTGTCATCTACATAAACTCTATTATTTATCTCAAATACATTTGCCAAAATATAGACTCTCATTTATATCTGGTACAAAATAGACAACAAATATATCAACTAGTTCCTTTTAAACAGAATTTTCCAAATGCAATATCAATTACCGCAAATAATAATCCAAACACTAATTATAAATACTAATAGTTTGCATTCCTGTATACTTTCTGTTCCCATCTTCCCAATTGGCCCAAAGATGTACTCAAAACTTTGGCTTCAAAAATAACAATTATCAATTTGGTAATTCATAAGGCAATCTATGTCAGAATTACAAGTGGGCATCATTGCAATATGTCCATCCTTTATTACACTTCAAATACACAGTATAGTGTCCAGATGTTGTAGTAGGTCCATCATGGAAAATAATAGCCACTGCTATAAAAGTTCTTCCTGAAATAGATATTTGACTTGCATTAAAAATTTAAATTTTCGTTTCCAATTTTCTTCCATTTGCTCTACAACGTGCTAGCATTAAAATTAGATATTTTCCAAATCTTTCTATATGTAATGTAAACAACATCTCTGATCTACAATGCGAACATCTCATATCCTGATTGGCTGTTTTTATCAATTTGTTAAAAGGTACTGATTTGCAGTTTGGTATCGTCAAGTATATGAATCGTTCTGTTTGTATTTCAGAGCTGGTAGTAAATGAACACTCTTCACATTTATGATCCCATCTGTAACTTAGTCCAAATAAAGGTTTTCAATCTGTATTCCTTCGTGCTCTAATACTCCAAGCATAAGGATTAGAAATTCTTGTGCATCTTGTTCTATATTAAGAGTAAATGTCAAAGAACCAGTACATATATCCAAAAGATGCCAAATGCCAGAAGCAGTATGGATTTTACGTCTGTCAGTTACCAATTGTTGAAGTACATGATGTAGTAAAGAACAGAATCTTTTTTCACGATTTCCTATGATTTCATGATGAAGATCTTGTAGATAAAACACAACATTCAGAATCACATTAGCATAACAGTTGATACCTGAACTATTTTCCAACTGGTATCCTACAATGTCATCAACAGTTTCCATTTTCTTTTTCTTTACACCTTCAATTTTCTCTTCAATTGTTTTCTTTTGTTGAACCTCAGTTGAATGTTTGACATATTTCTGTTTCGGACAAACTACACGTTTCTCATATATGGGATATTCACCTAAATCAGGTGTATAAAGTCTTCTTAAACAATTATACTCTCTTACACAATTTGCATCAGCACTAACCTTTTTCTCATCGAAATCTATCAAATACAAACCAGACAATGTTCTTACTCAAGATAATGCAACGTATGCAATTCTCTCTTTGAACACTGTACTTCCGATATTTACAAAAGCACTATCTATACTTAAACCTTGAGATTTATGAATAATTACTGCATATGCTAAAGACAAAAGAAACTGTTTTCTGTGAACATACAAATCTTTTACAAGCAAAAAACTTACAACACAATGCCCAATATGTCTTACTTCTTTAATCTGATCAAATTTTATAATCAAAAATTCTATTCCATCTCTGTTCTGGAATTTTACAAAATCAACAACTTTTCCCATTGCTCCATTTACCAAACCGTCTTCTACATTCAAATTACGCTGTAAAATTACCCGACAGTTTATACATACATGTAAAGTCTTTTCTAAGCCTGCAGTTTTAGATACAAACTTTTCCAGAGAATGCAATTTACCCTGTAATTTCTCTGTGAAAAGAATAGTCACTCCCTGGTGTTCAATTTTATCAATAGCTTCAATTTCCACTATTTGCTGCTTTTGCAGTTTCAAAAGTTCGTGATTAAATGTTGAACACTCTTGCAGCGTAGGCATTAGGCAAACTATAGACTTCTTTTCTCCAAGCTTATTGTACATTATTTCAGCCGCTGTGTTTCCAGTTGTAAACAAGTTCCTTAGTAGCCGACATTCTAAAGCTTGTTTACCATGTTTTGTCAAGACATCTTCATCACTTGCTTGTCGCATATTCTTAATAAGTTCTTTATATTCAAAATATAACCAAATGTTCTCATTTTCAATACTTCCCAAAGATTTCCTACTGTCTTCATGTACAAGTGTTTTAAAAACAGGTTGTCCTTTTACAGAGTTAGTTGTTGTAGATTTCCAAATACAATTAAATGTTTTCCTCCAAACAGAACATTGTATTCTGTTTTTAAAATCTGCATTCTTAAATGTACAAAGGCAAGCATTAAGTTTGAGGCCATGCTCACCTCATCAATGTTTCATTTTCTTCAGTACTCTTGACACTTCATAACAAGCTTCTCCAGATAGCTTCTGATATTCCAGTTTATTATCATGTTCAACTGGTAGCATAAGTAATCTATGTAAAGTAATCCCTTTAATGTTGTGTGCTGCTAATCGAGTTGGAGCTGTTACAACACAAGATAAATGTGATTCTGTAGTTTTGTGTAGATAACTGGTCAAAACTTTAATTAGGAAACATTTTTCTTGTTCCATATTCACAGCTGATGTACATTAGAATCGGTTTAAATGATGAACATTGGCATTCTTTTTTTCATGCAGCAAACCATGTTATATCTGTTCTTTCACTTGTAGATATATTTCTTTCTGTTCAATATTTAGTTGTTCTTCTAACTTTTCCAACGGAATAATATCCTGTTGTGCTTGTTGCATTGAAGTTTCTACCTTATTCATGGCTATTGCTGCTTCATTTCCAATAATTGGTTGTCCCAGTGGATTTTGACTGAGTAGAGCAGAACGTTGACTATCTTGAGAACTGTCTCTAGCTATTTCAGCTGCAATAGTACTTTCTTGTTCAATCTCATCATTTAACATTTGTAGCTAGGTAGGGAAAATTGTGCATTGAATTCTATCTTTACAAGCATTAAAAGAATCTTCATAGCAGTCAAAATCTCCAAGTAATTCCGTTTCACTACACCAAGGCTTGAACATTTGCAGAAGTGCTAAATAGAAAAATTCCCTCTTATCTGGACTTTCGCAATTGAGTTTTCTGTGGTTAATAAGATTTCCTTAGGCATGTTTTACCAAACATCCATCACATCTAATTACTGCATAGTCTTCTTCTTTTATATTTTCTGTAATGTTTTTTTTTAAAGCTGTAATGTTGAAGTATTTCATACAGACATAGGTTTTCCAGATGTGAACTCCTTTTGGGATAGTATGTATCCAACATATTAGTTTTAACAATATCTTTACTTTCTGGTTCATTCAGCGCTTAGTATTCGATTTCTTGTAATGTTTTTAATACACTATTTCATGTGGAGGCAAGACCTTAACTTACCTAAAGAATATCTCTTGACTTTGAATATAAACTGGCAGAGCTCAAGCGATCCGAACATTCATGGGATCCAATCTCTTGATGGGAAAGCATCTTCAAGCTAAAGATGTACAATTTCTTGCTAAGACTCTTTTCTTGTGAAATTTCATCCCACATTTCTTTCATCTCCGTCTTTTCAGATTTGGTTATATATGATGTAACATAGCGAGCAACAGAAATTGAATTATCTGCAACATATTGAATATCCATGTTTGCATTCCGCATTTTCAAAATCACTGGATTGTAGTCATTAATATACTTTGAATCTTCGGTTCTTTTTAAGTTGTATGTATTCTTCGGAGATTTCCAAATTATTGTATGTCTTACTGCTGACATAAAACTATTCACTCTTTCTTTAGAAATTATTGGACGGGAAATCCAAAATGACATTTTGTATAAAATTTCCCTTTAGACTTGTATTTTTGTCAACAGTATTTTCGCACCGATGACTTTGAAACCGCAAAACTTGTTGTCTCAAGCTGTTTTCTCCTCCTTCTCTTGGAATGGCACAGGTAACATACTGTTCGATGAAAGACAAAACACTTTCATCAGTATCAGTTTCAAATTTTGGAGCATTCTTGATCCATAATAGCATGTGTATATAAGGAGCACCTCTGGTTTGACACTCTTTTCGCCAAAAGAAATCAGCAACTTCTCCGAGAGGATAAATATTTTTATTGCAGATAAATGACATCATACTTTGAAACCTATGGTTAAAATACCTGCAGACATTTACAGGATCCAAGGAACAGAGTTCTCAGGTGTCTTCAATTCAATATTTTTTTACATTTGAATTTGTTTCTCGTAGAAATTCAAGTAAATCGTCCCACGCATATTCAGCACAGCTAAGTGTTACAAACCATGTAGGGGTACCTAAGTTTCTTAACATACATTTAAGTTCACTGTGACGATGAAACCAATTTTCATTGGTACCACGTTGACATGCCATCAAATTAATTAACTGTGATTCTAAGTTTTCATCTCTTTGTTGAACTTTGTCAATGACTTCTTTTGCAGAAACATGTTGAAGATGAACTCCTGTTTTTAATATGTGGTTCACTGCATAGGAAAGTGCAGACAAATCACTTTCAAACAAAAGATGAAATATATTTGGAATGCACTGTCGAAATCTTGGATCTTCAGAGTACAATCTTGCTGAGCGGTATTCTGAAGCTGGAATCTGTACAGCTCGCTCATCAAATCGTCCAACTTTTCCAGTGGGGAACAGCTGTGGAAAATAACGAGCTTCTAAACTTTTTCCCCATACACTCATGGGAGTTCCCTTTGCTTCCTTCATTTGAAATAATTCAATACTCTTTCCTATCACTTCTTTTGAATGTAGAGGATGTATAGTGTAATGTTCATAGATCTCTTCAGTCCTAGACTTGTCCACTTTTTCTATTTGTCCACTTGAAATTTCTGTTTCATCTTCTAAGCATATTTTCTGTTCATCAACATTTACATTCTTATAATAAATATTATTCTGTACCAGATATAATGTAGCCTATTGAAGTTTATTACCATCTGCAAACTCTTGCCATATTTTTCGACTCTTTGTTGGTACACCATTAACCGTCTTTTATCTCATAGCATCGACCACTAGTACCAACTGCAAGAACTAATGTGTTCTGTTGAAAATAGCTTTCTTCATTAAAGAAAGGCTCAGTACTAGAAGTTTTCTTCCTTTCACCAGTGAAAATTTTACAAAAGTTACTTCTATTAACCAATCTTTTCTTTTGCTTTTCTCCTTCATAAACAGTATTGTTTTATCCAATGTTTTCATTCTCTTCAATTTTAATAAAAATAATTTTCTTTTTATTTCAAAAGCTTTCAATCCGTTGCTTTTTCTTATAAGCTGCTGATCTTCATTTATATGTTTTACAATCTTTCAATAAATGTTGTAGTACTCTACTTCTATACATTCTCTTCCTTATGTCTTTATATTCTATCAGCCTTCTTTCAACATGGATTGTTTTCCCATAACATGATTTTCTATTATCATGTCCTTTTTTGCTTTCCTTCTGATTTGTTGTTGAAGTTTTCTTTCTCTTTTCAACATTTTGAAAATACTTTACATTCTGTAAAAGCCTTTTAACAAACTCTTTAGTTCTCCTACCAGAAGTCTTTTTCTTCAGTGTAACATTTTGCACTTCATCTAATTTCCTCTTTTCTCTTTCCTTTAAATAGTACTGGTTTTTTTTCTTCATCTTTTTTGCCATTCTCAATGTTTCTTACCAATAAATGTAAATATCTGAAAAACAAAGAAAAGTTGAAATAGTTTGTTAAATAATTTTATACTTTTAAAATAACTATTCATATCAATAAGTAAACAAATACTTTTAATGTCTCCATAACACGTAAATATTTAGAATATTATACTTTAGATATTAACAAACCTGTGATGAGAACACACACGTTTAAACAGTAACATAGTTGAGATTGCTGTTTTAAATTTGGCTAGTCCCAAGATTCTAAGCAGTTGGTGAAAACTGAAACTTCAACAGAAAAGTAAGGTTTAAGACATGTTGACAAAAGAATTAGTGATTACGCTACTTGCTATGACTTTGTGGAAATGTACGCTTGAAGTAGGCCGTATAAGTTTACATGTCTACTTGAAATGAAAAAATGTAGTCTGTCAAATTTAAAACTCTGCGTGCTCTTGTAACTGAGGTAAGTATCTACTTCTACATCTATTGTCTGATCTGTTATGCATCTAAACAATGTAGCTTGAAAACCTAGTTGGTTTAGCTACTGGGACAAATCTTTCAGTTCTGCTCTATCATTCAGTCGCACAGCCTCTGATGTCTTCTGTATATAGGTGTGATGGAGCCGCTCAAATAGCCTGTTCAATAGTCAAGTGCCATGTTTTACGAGCAGAGAGAAATACATAGACTTTTTTTTACCCAAATTTAGAGACCATACAGTGTGAAACACAGGTATCCAAAATGCACAGAGTGATGTATCTATGCCTTGATAAATATGGTGAGACTTATAACATTGATATAGTTGAATATCTGTGTCTCAGAGCACATGCTGTCTAAATTTGTGTAAAAAAAGTGTATGTATTCATTTCTGCTCATAAAATATGGCACCTGGGTATTGAACAAGCTATGTCGGACAGTCCACAATTCCTTCATTCAGAAGACATCACAAGCTCTGCGACCGAACAACAGAGCAGAACTAAAAGATTTCTCTACCAGTAGCCAAACCGACCAGGTTCAGATGCATAACACATCAGACAATAGATGCAGAAGTAGACCCATACGTCATTTACAAGACCATAAAGTCCCTTAAACTTGACAGACTGCCGTTCCCATTTCAAGGCGACACCTAAATTTAGGCGACGTACTTCAAGTGTACTTCTACACAGACTCATAGCAAGTAGCCTAATCACTAATCCTTTGCCAACATGTCTTAAACCTCACTTTTCTGCTGTAGCTTCACGATTCTAATACTACTCAGGGTGTTGCGCCTACCTAATTTTAAAGCAGCAACCCTTCACATGTCTCTGTTGTAAGTTTCACCATATTCATCATATTCCTGAAAGCATGCATGCATGTCTCTGTACCGTTTCCTAGTGACATCATATGTAAAAGAAACATACAAATAGATGTATACCTGTGTTCTATACATCTAGCATCTTCAAATGCATAAGACATATGAGAATTCATGTGCAAGTAGAGACATACCTCAGTCACAAGACCATGCAGACCTTAAAACTTCACAGAATGCACATCCCATTTCAAGCAGACACCTAAAATTATGCGGCATATTTCAAGTGTACCTTTCCAGAGACTCATACAAAGTAGCCTAATCTCTAATCCCTCTGCCAACATGTCTTAAAACTCACTTTTGTGCTTCAGCTTCACTATTCTGCGACTACTCAAGGTGTTGGGCCTAGCCAAATATAAAGCAGTAATCCTTTGTATGATTCTGTTGTAAGTCTCATCATATTCCTGAAAGCATGCATGCATGTGTCCATACCTTTTCCTATTACTATCATACATAAAAGAAACATACAAATAGATGTATACCTGTGTTTTATACATCTAGCATCTTCAGATGCATAACACGTGTGAGATTACATATTGAAGTAGAGACATACCTCAGTCAAAAGACAATACAGACCTTAAAACTTGACAGACTGCACTTCCCATTTTAAAGAGACACCTAACATAATGCGGCGTACTTCAACTATACCTTTACATAGACTCATACAAACTACCATAGTCACTAATCCATCTACCAATGTACACATATTACTATGCACAAACTATTTCAATCATCATTTCCCTACAACAAAACAAACTACATTTCACATCTGTACATCTCATAACATATTTCAAACATCACAAAAGTTTGAAAATAAAGCTTTTCAAATCTAAAAATCTCTACAAACAGTAAAGCACTACTACATAATACATAACACACCTCACAAATTTGTAACTCACCTTTCAAATACTATTGCAGAATATGAAATATCAGAAACTCTTAAAAGATTTTCTTTTGCACACAATAAATGTAATGCACCACTCTCAACAATGTAAAACCAGTAATGGCAAACTTTCCCTCTCTTTCTGCACACAAATAAATGTAAGTAACAAATCACATTGCTTCCTACATTATTTCAAATTGTGAAACACATTTCTATTGGTTAGACATATTAACCTTTTCCAACTGTCTTCTAAAAGTGCCCAAACTGGTTCTGTAATTTTCTGGGGTCGCGACTCCACTGCGGTGCCGCAGTGTAGCGTCGCGATGAAGCTGCGATCCCTGACGGGAGTTCAAACACACTACTTCTAAACATACTACTGTTTTGGGAAAACTTAATTTAGTAGCATATCATTTTTATATAAGTTATCATTTCACATTTTTAATTCACAGTTAAGTTTCAACCCTTCCCCCTTTCTGCCTAATTCCAGTTTCCATAGTAACAGTTTCTGCAATATTCAACTGTACTGTCAGGTCACAAGTTCACCATATTTTCAAGTTCAGCACAGTAGCTTACAAATGCAAATAGCAGGTGTGGTTGACTTTTGCAAAATATTACCTTATCGTAACTACTGTACCTTTCAAACATTTTTTAATAAGCAATAAGACACATGCTTCTTTAGGAAAGTAACATGCATCCTATTTTTGAATGCACAATGTTAATGTACAGCCAATCACTTATCGGCTTTTTCAAAAACAGCATCTTCTCCTCCATTTTTGATACCTCTCATTCTACCAACTTACTACCTCAGCTACAGACATTTTTTCATTACTTCCAGACATCCCTTCAAGATGCTTACAGAATGGATTGTAGGGCACAGCTATGTTTCTGGTGCAAAAGGTATGCTGAACACAGAGGTATTGACAAAGACCTAGGTTTGCTAAATGTGGATATTAAATGTATTGCACAGAGAGGATTAAAGTGGCACCAATTGATGCCTTTGGTTAAAACCTTTTTGCATATCCAACCCCCTGACCTCATGATTGTGCACTGTGGTGGCAAGGACCTAGGCACATTGACTGGAGTAGGACTGGAAATGCTCATGAAGGATACCTTTGCACAATTGATGTTGCTTTTGTCTCAAACTGTCTTTGTATTCTCTAATATATGCCAAAGACAGAAATGGGAGTGGTCAAATCAATTCTGTCCACAGATTGAGAAAGCAAGAAAGAATGTCAATAAAGCCGTTTCTGCCTACCTCAGAGACCATACAATGGACTCAATCTATAACAACAATCTACGTTTTGATATGGATGACATCTACAGAAGTGATAGAGTTCACTTCAGAGATCAAGGGAACAGAGTCTTTCTCAACAACCTTAAGCTGTGTTTCTGCACTTACATGTAGCTCCAACAAACTCATAATGAAAACAAGGGCTTTCACATACATATTCTTTTAAAATATTTTCCGGTTCGCAAACCCGTCACGAATCCACAACACAAAAGCACAAATTCAATGTATTACAGCACAATACACTTTTCAAGTTTTTTTTAATTTTTATATTAGTACTTACTCTATCAAATGTAATGTGATTATTAACTTAAATCTCACTAACTCTATAAAAAAAGTTCACAAATGCAACACTACTTCCTGAATTATATACTATTAAATTATTTATTTGAGGGGGATCTGTGAATCCACTGCGACGTTACAGTGGGGGGCCGTGCTGAGAGCAGCGATGGGGTCGCAACTCCTATCACAAGAGTTCCATTACACGATGTCGACCCCGGGGACCCCATCCCCGGGGCCTGGTCATTTCTTATTAAAAAAAGGGAGAGGGGCCAATTGCCCCCCATCCTGGGCCATGTTTGGCCCCGGGGACCCATCCCCAGCTGGAGGTGCCTGGGGATGATGCGGGTCTTCTTGTTGTCCCGGGCCGCGTTGCCAGCCAGCTCCAGGATCTCAGCTGTCAGGTACTCCAGGACTGCAGCCAGATAGACTGGGGCACCGGCGCCCACCCTCTTGGCCAATCCTTTATTTTTTTCTTTTTAAAATGGGAAGGGGCCGAATTGCCCCCCTCCCCAGGCCAATTTCGTCCCCGGGGACCCCATCACCCTGGTCCTGGCAAAAACTTCATTTATAGAAGGGGGGCCGTGTGGCCCCCCTTCCCTGGGCCATTTTTGACCCCAGGGACCCCATCCCCCGGGGCCAGCCTTGTCATTTAAATTATTATTATTTTTTTAAATAAAACTGGTTGGGGGCCGCATGGCCCCCCCTCCCAGGCCATTTTTGGCCCTGGTGACCCCATCCCCTGGGGCAAGGCCTCACATTGGGGACCGCTGGGGAGCCCCAATGCCCCTGCAGTCCCTGCCAGCTCCCCGCCTCCTGCAGGAGCCGGCATTGCTTTTGGACAAAGGGAGTTGCTGACATGCAGCTCCCTTTGCCCAAAAGCAATACTGCTTCGCTTCATGGAAGCAAGAGCAGTTTTCCTGCTCTCGCTTCAATAAAGCGAAGCAGATGTTTGCTATGGCAGGACAGGAGCAGTGCTCCCTCCCTGTCATAGCAAACTGCAACATCCCGGGATGGGCACCCCAGGACATTGCTGGAGCTGGCCCTGGGGGGTGGCGGTCCCCAGGGCCAAGGAGGGCTCCAGGAGGGGGGCCGCGCGGCACCACGAGGGGGGCCGCGTGGCCCCCCTCCAACATATTTTAAGCAACGGACCCCTGTATTTACATAATCTATGCCCTGGGGAGGTGGTGGTCCCTGGGGTACTTTGGGGGGCAGGAGCCCCCACACCTTTTTATTTAAAAAAAAACCAGGGAGGTGACAGTCCCCAGGGCTAAGGGGGGGCATGAGGCCCCTCACATTTAAAGTTTAAAGCCCAAGGGAGGTGGCAGTTCCCGGGGCAGCATGGGGGCAGGCAGGAGCCCCCTTATGCCTTTTATTATAGAAAAAAGCCCCGGGGAGGTGGCAGTACCCGGGCCTGCGGGGGGCTGCGTGCCCCCGCATATTATTAAATTACCCCCAGGGAGGTGGCGGTCCCTGCTAAATATTGCAACATTGCCCCCAGGACCTTGCCCACCCGGGGGCTTCATTAAACAAAGCACTTTGTTTTGTTTCTCGGTGGGATTCGCGTACCCTACGAGAATCCTGCCAAAAATGTTTAAAAAAATGCTTTTGTGAGATGCCCTGAGCAGGACTACGGAGTGGGCACCCCAGGATATTGCAGGAGGCGGCCCTGGGGGGTGGCGGTCCCCAGGGCCATCAATGGCTCCTGGAGGGGGGCCGCGTGGCCCCCCTCCCATCATATGCACAGCCCCAGGGAGGTGGTGGTCCCCGGGGCTTGGGGGGGCCCGTGGGGGCCCCGCAAATAATTCAAGAAAGCCCCGGGGAGGTGGCAGTACCTGGGGCTTGGGGGGGTCCGTGAGGCATCCCCCACACTATTTTTTTTAGGTACAAGCCCCGGGGAGGTGGCGGTTTCTGGGGCAGTGGGGGGGCCATGTACCCCTGCGCATATTTAAGAAAAGCCCCGGGGAGTGGCGGTCCCTGGGGCTTGGGGGGGCCTGGGAGGCCCCCCACAGATTAAAGAACAAGCCCTGGGGAGGTGGCGGTCCCCGGGGCTGCGGGAGGGCCACATGCCCTCCCGCATATAATTTACATAGCCCCGGGGAGTTGACTCCTTGGGGCTGCGGGGGACCCCGCGGGCCCCCGCTATTTTTTTGTGGCATTGCCCCGGGACCTGGCCCACCTGGGGGCCTCATTAAAATGAAGCACAGGAGCCCGCGCTTCAATTTTTTAAAAATGTCGGCGTCATTCGCGACCCCAACGCAAATTCTGCAGCTTAAAAAAAAATATGCTTTTTTGGGCCCTGGGGGTCCTTGTAGGACCCCCTGAGCAGGCCTAGGGGGTCAGGGTGTTTCTACCCAGCCCCTTTTCTTGTTTTTCAACCTTTTTTCCCCTTTTTCTTGTGACTCGGTTACCGAGTCACAAGATGGCTGCCAACACTTCCTGGTTTGGAGTGTTGGCAGCCAATCAGAATTGAGCTCGTGCTCGGGAGGGTTCGCGAACCCTCCTCGGTGCTCAGATATCGAAACTTTTTCTTTTTTAAATTTCTCAGGAACTACTGAACGGATTTACACCATTTAACAAAAAGGGCTCTTTCTGAACCAAGACCTACCTTTTTGCCAAATTTGGTGTAATTCCGTTCAGCAGTTCGGGCTGTAGCTTTGTCTAAAGTTTCCTATGGAAAATTACATGGGGAAAACGTGTTTTGGGACCCCATTATTTCTCGGCCCCCGCTTGATGAATCACCCCGAAACTTTCAAGACAGGAGCTGACCGGAGTGCCCCACTAGTTTTGAAAATTTCGCGACAACTCGTCAAACGACGCAAATGTTATTGGGAAAACAATAAACGCTTTTTGAATAGAAACCAGGTCGAAACTATAACTGCCAGTAGGTAATATATATATATGTCATCAGTGATGTCATCATTGATGTCACTGACCATGTCATGAATGATGTAATATGTGACGTCATCAGCAGTGCATTGTGGGGGCGTGAGTTATAGTTAGCTGAACTAACTATAACGGCGGAATTTATCTGGTTTTGTACGAGTGAAATGTCCAACTAACTATAACGTCCCTGAAACCTATGGTTTTTTCAGTGAATTTCTAAGGTTTTTTAAATCCTAATTTCTAACTATAACGTCCCTGAAACCTATGTTTTTTTCAGTGAATTTCAAAGGTTTTTTAAATGCTAATTTCTAACTATAACGTGCCTGAAAGCTATGTTTTTTTCAGTGAATTTCAAAGGTTTTTTAAATGCTCATTTCTAACTATAACGTGCCTGAAACCTATGGTTTTTTCAGTGAATTTCAAAGGTTTTTTAAATGCTAATTTCTAAGTATAATGTTTATGAAACCTGTCTTTTTTTCAGTAAATTGCTAAGTTTTTTTTAGTGTTATTTTGTAACTGTAATATCCTATAAATATTTTTTCTTATTTTGTTTTTCTTTTTTTTTAATTATGTAATGTCTTGTGTTTTCTAAAATATATATATATATTTTTTTGGGGAAAAAAAGTGGAGTCGCGTACCCATCATGTACCTATCTCGGTGGGTGCGCAGATTCACGTTTGGTATGCGACTGGTGCGCGGTGCCGAGCCGCGCGTAACATCATATACGTATAGGGGTTGCGCCAGGTGCGCGAGTTTCGTAATTTTTGTTATGTGTTAAAACTATGTGTATATAATTGTAATATGTATATTAGAGTAATACATTATCTAAACTATTTTTTAAAATCATATATTTGTATTTACATTGAAGTTATATGATTCTTAAATATATGTTGCGGAAGTCGCGTCATTTGCGCGTTTGGTGTGCGACGGGTGCGAGGTGCAGGGCCCTGCGTAACGCCATATACGTATGGGGTCGCGTTGTGTGCGTGTTTGGTGTGCGACGGGTGCGCGGTGCCGGGCCCTGCGTAACATCATATACATATGGGGTCGCGCCGGGTGCGCGACCCCCGTAATTTTTTTTATGTTTTAAAACTATATGTATATTACTTTAATGTGTATATGAGAGCAAGAGATTATCTAAACTAATTATAAAAGTCATATATTTGTAGTTGCAATAAAGTTATATTATTGCTTAATATATTTTCGCGGAGTCGCGACGCACGCGTGCTGGTTTCGCGCCAGGTGCTCGACCCCCATGTGACTTTAAAACAAAGCATTTTATTGGTTGACAAGGTTTTCCATTCTAGTAGTTGAAGGACCCCACCCATTTTTGTCATTCTCTCTGCAGCATCACTGGAGACACACCTGCTGTGTTTTTTCATCTAATGAGTGAATTTTTTTGGTGTTTGCTGAAAAAGTGAACAATGGCTTCTTCAACTCCTATTGCAGATCTTCCTTCTGATGATGAAGAGTTTGACCAACCTCTAAAAAAAAGGAAGGAATCTATTGTCTGGAAGTTTTTCACCATTCCAGATGGTGAAAAGAAGGTGAACGCTAGAAAGGTGAGCTGTACACTTTGCACAAGAATTTTATCAAGAGGAAGCGATAAGAAATATTCGTGTGGAGCATCAAGTATTTTCAAACATCTTCAAACCATCCACCCGAGACATCTAGCACGTGAACAGTTCTGACGTGCACAAGAAGTCATGCAGGAAGGTGACCAGGGAGCTGCTCCCAGCACTTCTAGAGCCTCAAGCTCCTCATCACGAGGACCGGACATTCGTGCTGAGTTTGCAACCCTTGAACAACATTGCATGAAATGCAAGACTGTATTGTGTTGTGGGGAGCAGTCAGTTGATGCTGTTTGTTCTGCAGCTAGAAACCATCGTTGCTAATTTTTCGATTTTTGTGTTGGAATGACTATTTAATTCCAAAAGTTAACAGTTTTCTCTGTTGTTTTTTTGTTTTTTCAAAAAACACCCAAAAAATTCACAAAATAGTTTAAAAAACACAAAAACATAAAAAAACAAAAAAGAAGAAAAAAAAGAGTTCTTTTCAGAACTACCTTATCCGGTTAAAAAAGAGAAATACCTGCAAGCTAATGCCTGGGTGATTGCATGAGTATATGTGTAGAGCTTGATTGATTCAAACAGTGCATGGGTAGTGCATGGGTGATTGTATGAGTGCATGGCTAGTGCCTGCATGATTGCACAAGTGAATCTGTAATGCCTGAGTTATTGCATGAGTAGATGGATAATGCCTGGGTGATTGCATTAGTATATAAGTGGTGGTTGGGTGATTGGAAGAGTGTATTGGTAGTGATTGGGTGATTGCATAAGTGCATCAGTAGTGTCTGGGTTATTGCATGAGTACATAGGTAGTGGTTGAGTGATTGAAACAGTGCATGGGTAGGGCCAGGGTGATTGTATGAGTGCATCAGTAGTACATAGGTGCTTGTATGAGTGCATGGGTAGTGCCTGGGTGATTGAAAGAGTACATGGGTAGTCCCTGGGTAATTGAAGGTGTGAATGAGTAATGTCTAGGTGATTAGAGGATTGTATGGGTAGTGCACAGGTGATTGTAGCAGTGCATGGTTACTGCCTGGGTCATTGCATGAGTACATGGGTACTGACTGGATGGTCAGAGTACTGCAAGGAGATTGCATGGTGATTTTATAACTGCTTGGGTATTGGCGGAGTGATTGGATAAGTACATGGTACTGGCTGGGTGATTGGAGCAGTGCATGGGTAGTGACAGGGTGATTGCTGGACTGCATGGGTACTACCTGGGTAATTGAAGGAGTGAATGAGTAGCGTCTAGGTGAATAAAGGACTGCATGAGTAGTGCTCAGGGGATTGTAGCAGTGCATGTGTTAGTGCCTGGGTCATTGTATGAGTACATGGGTACTGACTGGATGATTAGAATACTGCAAGGAGAGTGCATGGTGAATTTATAAGTGCTTGGGTATTGGCGGAGAGATTGGATAAGTACATGGTACTGGCTGGGTGATTGAAGGAGTGCATGGGTAGTGACAGGGCGATGACTGGAGTGCATAGGTACTACCTTGGTAATTGAAGGAGTGAATGAGTAGTATCTAGGTGGTTAGAGAACTGCATGAGTAGTGCACAGGGGATTGTAGCAGTGCATGTGTTAGTGCCTGGGTCATTGCATGAGTACATGGGTACTGACTGGATGGTCAGAGTACTGCAAGGAGAGTGCATGGTGAATTTATAAGTGCTTGGGTATTGGCGGAGTGACTGGATAAGTACATGGTACTGGCTTGGTGACTGGAGGAGTGCATGGGTAGTGACAGGGCGATGGCTGGACTACATGGGTACTCCCTGGGTAATTGAAGGAGTGAATGAGTAGTGTCTAGGTGGTTAAAGGACTGCATGGGTCGTGCACAGGGGATTGTAGCAGTCATGTGTTAGTGCCTGGGTCATTGCATGAGTAGATGGGTACTGACTGGATGGTCAGAGTACTGCAAGGAGAGTACATGGTGATTTTATAAGTGCCTGGGTATTGGCGGAGTGATTGGATCAGTACATGGTACTGGCTGGGTGATTGGAGCAGTGCATGGGTAGTGACTGGGAGATTTTGTAAGTGCATGGGTACTTCTTGGATAATTGCAACACTACTGACGTAGAGCCTGACTAACTAAAACACTCCAAAAGTAGTGACAGAATAATTTCATAACAGCATAACTAGTGTCTGAGTGATTACAAGAGTAGAAAGATAGTACCTCTGTGATTGAAGGAGTGCAACAGTAGTGCCTAGGTGATTATATTACTGCATGCGTTATACCTTAGTGATTGCATAAGTGCACAGATAGTGCCTAAATGATTGCATCTGTGCAAGAGCAATGGCTGAATGATTACAGCACTGCATATGTTGTGCCTGCACTATTGTAAGACTGCATGGCAAGTACTTGGGTGTTGTTATAAGTACATGACAGTTGGGCCTAGCCAAATATAAACCCGCACACTATTACATGACTCAACTATAAGTGTCCCCATATTGCTAAAAGCACACATACATATGAGTGTACCTTCAAAAATCATCATGATATGTAAATGAAATATATATACAACATTTCTGAAATATAAGAAAACCTAGAAACTGAGACATGTACTACATCTGCCTGAGTGATTCCAAAACTCCGTAGGTAGTGCTTGGGTGATTGGGAGCACGGGTAGTCACTCGAATTTCTGCAGAAGAAAATAGATACTGGCTAGATTTTATTTTATTGATTATTTATTGTGTTTTATAGAGCGCGAACTTGACTTGTTAGGGTATCAGAGCGCTTTACAGGGAACCTCGCATTGTACAACAAGGCTTAGAATCACCAAGTGAAAAATCGAATAGTGAGGGGTGGGGTGCAGGATACATAGGAGATAAAGGACATGTATTTACACATTACATTTACAATTACTTAGATGCAACACGTAATGCAGATTACATTTACAATTATTCAAGATAAGATCCCATGTTTCTTGGTGGGGTGACTCGGTAATCCGCGGGGAGGCAATAGACAGAGGTAGCTCAGGGCTGTAGTGGTGGTTGTATGCAAAGTTTAAATGAGGAATTTACCCATAAGGAAGGTTTTGGCCTCCTTTTTGAAGTGAGCCAGAGAAGGGATTCTTCTGATGTCAGGTGGGAGAGAGTTCCATATTCTTGGAGCGGCCCCAGAGAAAGCACAATTGTAAGTTTTTTTTTTCCGGAAGCGGGCAGGTTGGAGCAAGAGGTCTCTGGCAGACCGGGAGTCTCTGATTCCTCCAGAAATCACAAGTTTCTGTGCAAGATATGCAGGGGAGTTTGAGTATAAAGCCTTGTGTGTGATGCATGCTAGTTTGAGCTGTATTCGTGCCTCAAGGGGAAGCCAGTGCAGAGCTTTCAGGTGAGGGGAGATATGGTCGAATTTTCTTGTGCCGGTAAGTAGTCTGGCGGCCGCATTGAGGCAGGCTTTTAAAGGTGCCAGGGAGATCTTGGGTAAGCCTGAGAGGGTAGAACAGCCATATTCCAGTCTAGAGATGACAAGTGCTTGGACTGCCATTTTTAGATCAGGAGCACCGAGGAAGGGTTTCAATTTCCTAAGGTAGCTCAGGTGGTATCTGGCTGATTTGGCCATCGAATTGATGTGGTCCCGCATGTTCAGGTTGCTGTCAAGGGTAATTCCCAGGGATTTGGCCGAATCCACGATGGTGGGTGGGCAATTTAAGGCTGTGATAGCCTTAATCCATGATTGAATCTCAGGGTTGGAATTAGGAGGGGAAATTAGGAGAAATTCTGTTTTCTTTGCGTTGAGTTTGAGTTGATTGGAGGCGAGCCATTGGACAGTGAGTTTCAGGGTTTCGTTTAGGGAGAGAATCTCTTCGAGAGATGAGGTTTTGATGTAGATCTGAGTGTCATCCGCATACATATGGTAGGAGATGTTTGCAGTGCGTAGTACTTCGGCAAGCAGTTTCTAGGTACAGGTTGAAGAGGGTGGGGGACAGGGTTGATCCTTGAAGGACTCCGACCGTGACTGGGGAGGGAGCAGATAGGTTGCCGTTGATTAGGAATCTCTGTGATCGGTTTTGGAGGAAGGACCTAAACCATTCTAGAACAGTGCCATCCAATCCCATCCTGAGTTTGAGGCGTTCGAGTAGCTTTTCATGGTTGACCGTGTCGAAGGCTGAGGATAGATCTAGGAGGATTAGGAGATAGGTCTTGCCTTGGTCAAGGGCTTGGAGGGCATCATCAACGATGTGGAGCATGGTGGTTTCTGTGCTGTGCCCAGGTCTAAATCCAGATTGGAAGTCATCGAGTAAGTGGAAGTTGTTGATGTGTTGGCTTAGCTGCTGTTGCACACACTTCTCCAGCACTTTGGCTAAGAGGGGGATGTTGGAGATGGGTCTGAAGTTGTCAGGGGAAGCTGGATCCAGAGTCGGCTTTTTCAAAATGGGGAGGACTTGGCCGGCTTTCAGAGAGTCAGGCATCGATCCCTGCCGGAGAGAGGCGTTAATTATTGCAGTCCAGCTAGGAATAATGGATTGGGCGACGGCAGCTAGGCAGTTGGAAGGGAGCGGGTCATTAAAATGGTTATTCGGGTTTAAGGTAGATAGTATTTTAGAGACGGAGTCTTCGTCATAGACTTTGAAGTTAGTCCAGAGGGCCTGATTTTTGGGTGAGGCCTGTGGGGGCAGCAGGAGGAGGCAGGTCAGGAAGGGGTTGAGAGCATGTGGCGGAGCTGAGTTCGTTTCCTAGGGCTGTGATTTTGTCAGCGAAGAAAGAAGAGAATTCCTCAGAGGATATGAGAGATTTGGGGGTTTCTTTCGATGTTTTGGTCAGTTTATTTGATTGGTGTTTGACCAGTTCGAAGAGCTTGTGGGGTCTGTTCTTGGCCTTCTCTAGTTCAGATCTGAAGAATTCTTTTTTTGAATTGAGGATGTTCCTGTTATAGACATTTCTGGTCTGGCGGAGAAGTTTTAGATGTGCGGCAGAGGGGCGCTGTCTCCAGGTTCTTTCATATTTCCGGAGGGATCTCCTCTCCTTGTTGAGGGATCCCGTGGACCAGGGGTTTCTGTCTTTGATTTGGGTTCTCTTCAGTTTTAGTGGGGCTAGATCATCAAGGATGTTCGATATAGTCTTAGAGTAGTGATCGTTGAGGCCACTGACCGTTGTGATATGTGAGGGGGGTGGGAGGTCAGATTTGCAGCCAGTCTCAAGTTTCCTGAGGTCCAGGTTCTTGGTGTCTCTGATCCAGTGTTTAGGAATCACCGGTTGCGGTGCCCTTATCTTGTGGGTTCCGGGTAGAAGGAAGGTGATGGCGTGGTGGTCAGACCAGTCGCATGGGTCTATAGAGAGAAGCTTGACTGTTGATTCTTTAGAGATGATCCAGTCAAGAGTGGCCCCTTTCGCGTGAGTTGGGAGTGAACAGGCTTGGGTCAAGGCTTGATCGGCCAGGAGGTCTTTGATGGCGTTGACATGCGGATCCTTGGGATCGTTCCAGTGTAAGTTAAAATCACCAAGGAAAATATCTTTAGCGTTGGTGGAAATCTTAGCTGTGATAATTTCCATGAGGTGGTCGGTGAAGGAGTCATTCATGCCTGGGGGGTGGTAAAAGATGTGCAGGTTGCACAGTTGGGTGGAGTTGTTGCAAATAGTGAGGGCGAGGTATTCGCAGGATTCGGAGGTGTCTGCCAGAAGTTCTGTGACAAGAAGGTTAGAGCGGTAGATGCAGGCGATGCCTCCTCCTTTCATGTTAGATTGCCTGTCCAGTCTTGCAATGTTGTAGTTGGGAGGGACTAGGAGGTCCAGGCAAGGAGATGAGGCTTTGTTGAGCCATGATTCTGTAAGGATTGCTAAGTCGAGGTTTTTGTACAAGATGAGATCAGCAATATTGGCGGCGTGCTTAGCGGCCGAACGGCAGTTGATTAAGAGACCAGACAGAGAAGGGTTGGGGGAGATTCGGGATTCTGGGCAGACTGGTGAACAGGCACTAGATTACTTTTGACCACAATTCTGTTGCGGAGGGTAGCTGGTCTGTTGGGGTTGATAGTGACCGTGCAGATGGCATGTTCGGCATTCCCGTCAAGAGGATAGGTGGTAGCTGGGACAGAGTTGTAGTCCCGGATGTTGACAAGGATTTCCACTTCAGTGAGGTCTAGTGGGCTTGGACTGGCAAGGGTAGAGTTGTAGGAGAGGACAAGATCAAGGGTTTCCTCCTCTGAGAGGTGGCATGGTTGCTTGCGGGGCGAAGATGTCTCAGGGATAGCGGAAGAGGGTGTTTAGGGAACTCTATGGTATGCGGGGGGTGCGGTTTGGCAGGGGCATGAGGTTGGCGAAGGAGAGTTCAGCGAGGTGAAGGAGGTTCATTAGGTCCAGAATGGAAATATGAATGCTCTGGGTTAGTTTGGCAGCTCTGGAGTGCAGAGATTCGAGGTCCATATAAGAGGGAGGCGCAAAAGGGCAGGAGGGTATTGGTTCGGGAGCAGTTCGATCAGCATGTGTGGGTGATAGGGTGGAAGGGTTAGCTCGACCTGTATCGTAGGTGATTGGAGGCGTACCAGTCTCACAGTCCGGGAGGGGAGCTAGCAGGGGGGGGCAACGGTCTCAGGGCATTTCTGCTGGTAGGGCCAGGAGATGTGGTAGAGGGGTTAGGATGATCTGTGTTGGAACCCCTTAGCAGGTTGGGTTGAGGGCTGGAGGGGTTAGCTAGACCTGTATCATGGGTCTTTGGAGGCATACCAGTGACACAGTCGACTTGGGGAGCTAGTTGGGAGGAGACCAAGGATCTAGGGACGATTCTGTTGGTAAGGCCTGGAGATGTGCTGGAGTGGTTAGGATGGTCTGTGTTGGAAACCCTTAGAGGGGTTTGGGAGTGGCTGATCACGCTGGAAGGGCTGGTCGGAGGCTCGTCGGGGTGGGAGTTAGTTGCCCTGCCAGTGTGGTGCGCATGGGTTCTGAGGAGGGTAAAAAGGTCCGCAAATTTATTCACGTTTTTAGTTGAGGCTTGGATCAAGACGATGCCGTTTTTGTAGAGCGTGATGGTGAGGTTAGCTCACAGGGTTGGGGAGGGTGCTATTGAAAGCTTAGTGCCGTATGGAATGTTCTTTATTGCGCATACATTGAGGAGGTGAGCAAAGGTTTTGCGCCAAGAGGAGGTTCTTCTAGCATAGAAAATGAGGTCATTAATGACTGTGCCGTTGTCCGCGCTGTAACGCAGGTCAGAGATCAGTGTCTCAGGGTGGCTTTTCAGGGTGGAGTGCTTGAAGGATTTTGTGGCGGTTTTGGAGAGGTTGGGAGGGTAAACCAGAGTGTAAGTATTTTCCCCAGTAGCCGTCAGGCCAGGACTTGCCATGCTGGCTCGGTTGGGGTACTCCAGGAACGATAAGGGACAGTTACGCAGCAGGGTGGACTGCCCAACGTGCGGGAAACAGAATTGTAATGTGGCAATACCACAGGAGACCGCACCCTTTGTTTAGGAGCCTGGTTAGCGGTTCTCGAGAATTGGCTAGCGAGGATGCAGGTAATCAGGTTGTCTTAGAAGCTCCGCCATTTTGAGGTCAGGCAATGTAATGCAATCATAATATCTTCAGACCGTCGCCATTTTAGGGTCAGGCAGTGATCAGTCTGTGTGTCATATGGCTACTATGAAAGTCATCAACAGTAAATCACAATCTCTAATACTGAAAACAGTGTAGCCTCTCGAAAACGCTAGCTGATCGACTTATTTGATGAATGCTGCCACAAACAAACAGTTTGGGTTTTGGGTCCAGGCAAGCCGTTAGTTCCTGCTCTTATTAATATTTAATAGGGAGACGCGGCGCGAAATAGCCAGGCGCTGGCGCGTTTCGTATTCACAGAGGCGGGGGGGCAGGGCTTCACGTTCAGTTCATTTTGAGGCATACTCGTGTGCCGGAGGCTCCCAGGTGGCGCTGAGCATGGCAGGAGCCGCCGCCGAACGATGCTGGTTCCCAGGGAGGTCACCGTGATGGAACTGGTAGCCGGGGGTCATCCACTGGTCCCTTGGTGTCTCGCTTCGGCAGGAAGCGGGCCTTCAAGTGCCACTCTCCCAGGTAGACAGGCTCTCGGCAGGCTTTGAGGTCGGTTGAAGCGGCAGCACACAGGGGAAATGGCGCGGGGAGTCTTAGATCGCCAATAGACCAACCAGGCTACCCGGCTCCTATGGTACAGCTGGCCGGATGTGACAAAGCCAGGTATGTCGCGCCAATGGATACGATCGTCCGCAGGGTTCTAGGCAAGCCAGAGAGGCAGCGTTGACATGAGGCTGTAAGGTGAAGTTCAAGAATATTGGAGCCGAAACAAACACTCTTGCTTAAATCGGGCAAGATGTCGCTCCTCCGAGGACAGAAGGGGAGACTCACCTCTCCGGTGCGGCTGCCGGCTCAGGTCAGTTCCTCCTGCACGGGGATCGTCGGCAGCTGGCAAGAACTCCTCGGCCTTTCACTTGGGCATCGCGGGGAGTCCTGAGCAATGGCGCCAGCCTGGAGAGCTGAACTTGGCAACGGGCAAACTAGCGCCTCTGTAAGGCAGGCTGCGCGCAAATAGACGAGCCAGCAGCTACAGGAAAATTAAGGGCACGTTGCGGTTCAGATCTGCCCCAAAGCAGCGGATCAATCCGGGAGCACGGGATCCGTCGATCAGCACTGGAGTCCGGGCAGTGTAGCTGCGGACCTGGGTCGCCGCGGAGGTCGAACCGTCAGGTCAGATGAAAGCCCAGATTATCTTTCAAAGGTGTGCATCAGCAGAGTAGCACAGTCCGATCCAAGTGTAGGCGGGTGGTGGGCCAGTGGGGCGGTTTAAACGGGGATATCTACCGAAAGGTAATCCCCAAACCGGGAGCTCCTCGGGAGGCTCCTACTTGGCGGCCATCTTATCTTCTATGATAATTTCCTGAGTGCATACATACACATTCACTACATAGTTAAGTGTATAAATAGCACCTGAAAGGATCAATTAGTCATTGAGTACTGTCTAGGTAAGTAGACGAATGCAACAGAAGGTTATGGGTGATTTAATAACTGCAAAGGTAGTGCTTGGATGATTGGGAGAATGCATGGGTAGTTCCTGGGTGATCATAACTGCTTGTGTAGTTGCAGAGTGATTTCATGAGTGCTTGCATATTAACTTGGTGAGTGGAGAATTGCATGAGTACTGCATGTGTGATTGCATCAGTGCATGGGTAATGCTTGGGTTATTCCATGAGTACATGGGTAGTGTTTGGGTGATTGGGAGAGTGCATGGGTAGTGCCTGGGTGATTTCATAAGTGCTTGAGTAGTGGCAGAGTGATTTCATGAGTGTTTGGATACTGACTGGGTGATTGCAGAATTGCATGGTACTGCATGTGTGATTGCATAAGTGCATGAGTAATGCTTGGATTACTGCATGAGTACATGGGTAGTGCTTGGGTGATTGAGAGAGTGCATGGGTAGTGCCTGGGTGATTTCATAAGTGCTTGGGTAGTGGTGGGGTGATTTCATGAGTGCTAGCATACTAACTGGCTGATTGGAGAATATGGAATCAGTCAACATTACTCATGTAGTTTAAAAATCACCCAGTCACTACCTTTGCACTCCTGTAATCAGTCAGGCAGCCTCTCAATAGTTCACTAAGCATACAGATAACTCTATAAATACAATCTGAAGACATAGATGAGTCATTACGTATTATCTAGTTAAGGAGATAAGTACAACATGCCTGCAAGGGTAACATGTGGTGGTTTACTTTTGAGCTACATCTTCATCATTCTATCTACAAATATGCGACATCATTAAACTATACCTCTCAATAGACTTAAAAAAGAAGGCTAATTAACAACACCATTTATGAGCATTTTTAAAACCACACTTTTATTCTACATCTTCACCTTTGTATCTAAAATTATGTGGCATCATTCAACTATACCTTTGTTCAGACTAGAAAAAAGAAGCCTAATTAAATGCACCTTATTTCACCATTCTATCTAAAAATATGTGGCATTATTTAACTTTACCTTTGTACAAACTAAAAAAAGGAAACCTAATTAATGACACCTTACATGAACATCTTTCAAACTGCACAGTTGTGCTGCATCTTTACCAAACTATCTAAAATTATGCAGTATCATTCAACTATACCTTTGTACAGACTTAAAAACCAGCCTAATTAATAACATCTTATATGAACATCAGTAATCTTCTTTCAAAATACACATATTACTGAACAGACTCTTTTTAAACAACATTTAAGTACAATGAAACAAAGTACAATATACATCTCTACACTTAATAATATATTTTAAACAACACAGTTTTTGAATAATGTAAAAAAAATTATAATAAACCTCACAAATTTACAACTCACCTTGCAAATATGTTCAATTTAAAATCGCTCAAACTCTGACAGGATTTTCTTTTACACACAATCAATATAATGCACCAGACTCAGCAAGGTAAAACCAGTAATGGCAAACTTTCCCTCTCTTTTTCCACACAAATACACATAAGTAACAAATCACATTGCTTCCCAGATTTTTCAAAATTGTAAAACACATTTCTATTGGTTAAACATAATAACCCTTAGCAACTGACTTCTAAAGCTGCCCAAACTGTCCCTACATTTTTTTTTAGAAGTCGCTACCCCATCGTGCACCACCGCGATGGAGTCGCGAATTCCTACGGGAGTTCAAAAAGATATAACAAATAAATTTAACACTCTTTTTTAATTAAACACCACTTCTAAAGAGAGTACTGAGTTGGGAAAATTCATTGGAAGAAAAATATTACTTATATATAATTTACAATTTCACATTTTAAAAGCACAGTTAACTTTTAACCCTTCCCCCATTCTGCTTCATGCCAGTTTCCATAGTAACAGTTCATGGAACATTCAACTGAACTCACAGGTCACAAGTTCACCATATTATCAAGTTCACCACACAATGTTGCAAATACAAACAGCAGGTGTGGTTGACTTGGCAAAATATGATCTTATCCTTTCTATTGTACCTTTCAAACATTTTTTACTAACCAATAAGAAAAAAGCTTTTAAAAAAAGTAAAATGCACCCTATTTTTGAATATAGAATGTTCTTAAACAGCCAATCAATTCTCTAATTTTAAAAAATTGCATCTTGTCCACCATTTTACATACCTCTCATTCTAACAACTGACAACCTCAGCTACAGACATCTTTACATTAGTTACAGACATCCCTTCAAGATGCTTACAGTGTGGATTGTTGGGCACAGCTATGTTTTCTGGTGCAAAAGGTTTGCTGAACACAGAGGTATTGACAAAGACCTAGCTTTGCAAAATGTAGACATTAAATGGATTGGACAGAGAGGATTAACCCCTTCGCTGCTAGGCCTTTTCCCCCCTGTGCTAAGCCTTTTTTTGGCTATGTGGGGTAGTTTGCTCTTAGGCCCCTGTAACTTTTTGACCACATAAGGTATCCACGCCAAATTTGCGTCCTTTTCTTCCAACATCATGGGGATTCTAAAGGTACCCAGGGTTTGTGGATTCCCCTAGAGGGGTCCCAGAAATTAGCCAAAATACAGCTAAATGTTGTTTTTTGGGGGAAAAATAGGAAAAAAGGGCTGCAAATGAAAGCATCTGGGATTTTCCCTGCAAATGGTATCAAAAAAGGGTTTGTGGGGCTGAAAACACCATTTTCCCAGCTTTTAGGGAATGACAGACTTTTGTCAGAAAACCAAAAATGTTTACACAGTTTTGGCATTTTTCTGGGACATAGCCTATTTTTGCTATTTTTTGTGCTTTCAACCTCCTTCCAGTTAATGGTAGAAATGGGTATGAAAGCAATAATGGATCCTGGAACGCTATACATTTTAGAGAAGTAGACAAAATTCTGAATTCAGCAAGGGGTCATTTGTGTAGATCCATCAAGGTTTCTTTATAGAAACTTACAGTTAAATATAGGAAAAATTGAAAATTAGTTGAAAAAACAGCCTTTTGTGTCAACGTTTTCACCTGTAACTTCTTCTAATTATGACAGCTGTTTGAAAGCAATATACCGTTACATCCGCTGGACCTTACTGGTTGTGGGGATATATAGGACTTGTAGGTTCACCAAGATTCCGACGAACCCAGAGTCAAAAACTGAGCAGCAATTTGCAATGGCTTTTTATTATGTACCGGGTATATAGCAATTATTGTGGGAACATGTATACATGGAAAAATCGGTATGAAAGACACCTATGCATTTCTGAAATGGGAACAAATTATAGAGTTTAGAAACAGGAGATATTTGCATATTTTCGAAATTGGGAATACTCATACTAGCATGAGAATTATCGGTCATTTTTCAAAATGACTTCTTTTTTACAAAATGTCTTTCATTTGGAAGGCAGAAATGCATCGAAAGTCAATAGGTAATAACAGTTGCTTTACAAATATGAATTACCCTAAGTCTCCCGATAAAAATGGTACCTCACTTGTGTGGGTAGGCATAGTGCCCACGATAGGAAATGGCTCAAAACCCAACGTGAACACACCACATTTTCTCAATGAAAAATTACCCTTTGTTTGCAAAGTGCCTAGCTGTAGTTTTTGAACCCTAGCTCTCCCGGCACCTAGGTAAACCTAGCAAACCTATACATTTTTGAAAACTAGACACCCAGGGGAATCAAGGATGGGGTGACTTGACTGCCTCCCACCAGGTTCTGTTACCCAGAATCCCTTGCAAACCTAAAAAATTGTCAAAAAAAACACATTTTCCCCACATTTCTGTGGTGGAAAGTTCTGGAATCTGCGTGGATCCACAAATTTCCACCGACCCCGCGTTCCCCAAAGTCTTCAGAGAAAAATGGTACCTCACTTGTGTGGGTCAGCCTAGTGCCCGCGACAGGAAAGGGCGCAAAACGCAACATGGACACACCTCAATTTCGCAGTGAAAAATGACCCTTTTTTGGCAAAGTGCCTAGCTGTAGTTTTTGAACCATAGCTCTGCCGGCACCTAGGGAAACCTAGCAAAACTATACATTTTTGAAACCTAGACACCCAGGGGAATCCAGGATGGGGTGACTTGACTGCCTCCCACCAGGTTCTGTTACCCAGAATCCTTTGCAAACCTAAGAAAATGTAAAGAAAACACATTTCCCCCACATTTCTGTGGTGGAAAGTTCTGGAATCTGCGTGGATCCACAAATTTCCACCCACCCCGTGTTTCCCACAGTCTTCCGAGAAAAATGGTACCTCACTTGTGTGGGTCGGCATAGTGCCCGTGGCAGGAAACGGCACAAAACGCAAAGTGGACACACCTCAATTTCGCAGTGAAAAATTACCCTTTTTTGGCAAAGTGCCTAGCTGTAGTTTTTTAACCCTAGCTCTGCCGGCACCTAGGGAAACCTAGCAAACCTATACATTTTTGAAAACTGGACACCCAGGGGAATCCAGGATGGGGTGATTTAACTGCCTCCCACCAGGTTCTGTTATCCATAATCCCTTGCAAACCTAAACAATTGTCAAAAAAAACACATTTTCCCCACATTTCTGTGGTGGAAAGTTCTGGAATCTGCGTGGATCCACAAATTTCCACCCACCCCGCGTTCCCCAAAGTCTTCCGAGAAAAATGGTACCTCACTTGTGTGGGTCAGCCTACTGCCCGCGGCAGGAAACGGCGCAAAACGCAACATGGACACACCTCAATTTCGCCGTGAAAAATGACCCTTTTTTGGCAAAGTGCCTAGCTGTAGTTTTTTAACCATAGCTCTGCCGGCACCTAGGGAAACCTAGCAAATCTATACATTTTTGAAAAACTAGACACCCAGGGGAATCCAGGATGGGGTGACGTGACTGCCTCCCTCCAGGTTCTGTTACCCAGAATCCCTTGCAAACCTAAAAATTTTTCAAAAAAAACACATTTTCCCCACATTTCTGTGGTGGAAAGTTCTGGAATCTGCATGTATCCACAAATCTCCACCCACCCCGCGTTCCCCAAAGTCTTCAGAGAAAAATGGTACCTCACTTGTGTGGGTCGGCCTAGTGCCCGCGACAGGAAACGGAGCAAAACGCAACGTGGACACACCTCAATATCGCAGTGAAAAATGACCCTTTTTTGGCAAAGTGCCTAGCTGTAGTTTTTTAACCATAGCTCTGCCGGCACCTAGGGAAACCTAGCAAACCTATACATTTTTGAAAACTAGACACCCAGGGGAATCCAGGATGGGGTGACTTGACTGCCTCCCACCAGGTTCTGTTACCCAGAATCCCTTGCAAACCTAAACAATTGTAAAAAAAAACACATTTTCCCCACATTTCTGTAGTGGAAAGTTCTGGAATATGCGTGGATCCACAAATTTCCACCCACCCCGCGTTCCCCAAAGTCTTCCAAGAAAAATGATACCTCACTTGCGTGGGTGGGTCAAGGACCCACGACAGGCAAGGGCCCAAAAGCTATTGAGGCGACATCAAAATTACCTATCACAAACCAACCTGGTTTTGCATGGGGAGTCCCATGAGTTTTTGGCCCGGGGCTCGGCAGCCATCTAGGGAACCCTACCTAACCCACACATTTCTGGAAACTAGACACCAGGGGGAGTCCAGCGAGGTATGGCTTGCGTGGGTCCCCCATCATTCTCCTACCCAGAATCCCCTGCAAACCTCAAATTTCGCTGAAAAATTTACTTTTTGGTCACATTTCTGTGGTGGAAAGTTCTGGAATCTGCGTGGATCCACAAATTTCCTCCCACCCAGCGTTCCCCCAGGTCTCCCGATAAAAATGGTACCTCACTTGCGTGGGAGGGTCAAGGATCGGCGACAGGCAAGTGCCCAAAATCTATTGAGGCGACATCAAAATTACCTATCACAAACCAACCTGGTTTTGCATGGGGGGTCCCATGAGTTTTTGGCCCGGGGCTCGGCAGCCATCTAGGGAACCCTACCTAACCCACACATTTCTGGAAACTAGACACCTGGGGGAGTCCAGCGAGGTATGGCTTGCGTGGGTCCCCCATCATTCTCCTACCCAGAATCCCCTGCAAACCTCAAATTTCGCTGAAAAATTTACTTTTTCCTCACATTTCTGTGGTGGAAAGTCTGGAATCTGCGTGGATCCACAAATTTCCTCCCACCCAGCGTTCCCCCAGGTCTCCCGGTAAAAATGGTACCTCACTTGCGTGGGTGGGTCAAGGACTTGCGACAGGCAAGGGCCCAAAAGCTATTGAGGCGACATCAAAATTACCTATCACAAACCAACCTGGTTTTGCATGGGGGGTCCCATGAGTTTTTGGCCCGGGGCTCGGCAGCCATCTAGGGAAACCTACCCAGAATCCCCTGCAAACCTCAAATTTCGCCCAAAAATTCACTTTTTTGTCAAATTTCTGTGTGGGAAAGTTCTGGAATCTGCGTGGATCCACAAATTTCCTCCCACCCAGCGTTCCCCAGGTCTCCCGATAAAAATGGTACCTCACTTGTGTGGGTAGGCATAGTGGCTGCAACAGAAATGGCCCAAATCGTACTGTGGAGACTTCAAAATTACCTATAGCAAAACTACCTGGTTTTGGGGATTTTGGCCCCGGGCTCGGCGGCCATCTTGGGAACCCTACCAAACCCAAACATTTCTGAAAACTAGACACCCGGGGGAGTCCAATGAGGTATGGCTTGCGTGGATCCCCCAATGTTTTCCTACCCAGAATGCCATGCAAACCTCAAATTTAGCTGGAAAAAACACATTTTCCAAATATTTTTGTGTGGAATCACTGTGCCGGCACAAATGTCCTACCACCCAGCGTTCCCCTTGTTCTCCCGAGTAAAATGATACTTCACTTGTGTGGGTGGGCCAAAGGCCTGTGGCTAGGAAGAGCCCAAAACATAGGGATTTAGAGTATAGCACCGAGAATTCTAAGCGCTATATTTTTTTAAAAATACGTTTTTAGCCAATTCTGCTTTGGACACCCACACAAGTGAGGTATAATTTTACTCGGGAGAACAAGGGGAACGCTGGGGTGGTAGGACATTTGTGCCGGCACGGTGATTCCACACAAAAATATGTGAAAAATGTGGTTTTTTCAGCTAAATTTGAGGTTTGCATGGCATTCTGGGTAGGAAAACGTTGGGGAATCCACGCAAGCCATACCTCATTGGACTCCCCCGGGTGTATAGTTTTCAGAAATGTTTGGGTTTGGTACTTTCCCAAGATGGCCGCCGAGCCAGGGGCCAAAATCTCAGGAGCCCCCCCAAAACCAGGTAGTTTTGCTATAGGTAATTTTGAAGTCTCCACAGTACGATTTGGGCCATTTCCTGTTGCAGCCACTATGCCTACCCACACAAGTGAGGTACCATTTTTATCGGGAGACGTGGGGGAACTCTGGGTGGGAGGAAATTTGTGGATCCACGCAGATTCCAGAACTTTCCCACACAGAAATTTGACAAAAAAGTGGATTTTTGGGCGAAATTTGAGGTTTGCAGGGGATTCTGGTAGGAGAATGATGGGGGACCCACGCAAGCCATACCTCGCTGGACTCCCCCGGGTGTCTAGTTTCCAGAAATGTATGGGTTAGGTAGGTTTCCCTACATGGATGCCGAGCCCCGGGCCAAAAACTCATGGGTCCCCCCATGCAAAACCAGGTTGGTTTGTGATATGTAATTTTGATGTCGCCTCAATAGCTTTTGGGGCCTTGCCTGTCGCGGGTCCTTGACCCACCCACGCAAGTGAGGTACCATTTTTATCGGGACACCTGGGGGAACGCTGGGTGGGAGGAAATTTGTGGCTCCACGCAAATTCCAGAACTTTCCCACACAGAAATTTGAGAAAAAAGTGAATTTTTCAGCGAAATTTGAGATTTGCAGGGGATTCTGGGTAGGAGAATGATGGGGGACCCACGCAAGCCATACGTCGCAGGACTCCCCCGGGTGTCTAGTTTTCAGAAATGTGTGGGTTAGGTAGGTTTCCCTATATTGCTCCCGAGCCCCGGGCCAAAAACACATGGGACCCCCCATGCAAAACCAGGTTGGTTTGTGATAGATAATTTTGATGTCGCCTCAATAGCTTTTGGGGCCTTGCCTGTCGCGGGTCCTTGACCCACCCACGCAAGTGAGGTACCATTTTTATCGGGAGACCTGGGGGAACGTTGGGTGGGAGGAAATTTGTGGATCCACGCAGATTCCAGAACTTTCCCACACAGAAATGTGAGAAAAAAGTGGATTTTTCAGCGAAATTTGTGGTTTGCAGGGGATTCTGGGTAGGAGAATGAAGGGGGACCCACGCAAGCCATACCTCGCTGGACTCCCCCGGGTGTCTAGTTTCCAGAAATGTGTGGGTTAGGTAGGTTTTCCTAGATGGCCGCCGAGCCCCGTACCAAAAACTCATGGGACCCCCATGCAAAACCAGGTTGGTTTGTGATAGGTAATTTTGATGTCACATCAATAGGTTTTGGGCCCTTCCCTGCCGCGGGTACTTGGCCCACCCATACAAGTGAGGTACAATTTCTATTGGGATACTTGGAGAAATGCTGGGGGGTTGGAAATTTGTTGTTACTTTCTGCAGTGTGAAAATGTGGGCACAAAAATGCAAGGAAAATGTCACAGTCACATTTTGAGGTTTGCAGGACAATGTGGGTAAGATAACTTGTTGGGATCCACAAGAGAGACATCACCATGCACTCCCATGGGTGTTTAGTTTACGACAAAAACTACAGTTGTTAGGTTATTCTTAAATGAAATGTACAGCTTGGCAGAGAGACAAAACAGACAAAGATTACTACACAGCCATCTATTCCTCAAGCACACACACATACTGGTTGGATTTGGCACGAAGGCGAGTGATGGTTCAGTATATAAAATTGTATTAACAAGAGATTTCACAAAAATTAAATGCACTGTCAATAATTGAATGGACATAAAAACTGAACCAGTGACTCGCAGCTCGTGAGCTGTAAAGCCACTTCAAGGCACCAACCGCTTTACAGGCCATTCACACACCTTTCATACATGATACACACAAGACCATTCACACCACCAGGCACAAAACCAACACATTACAACATTCACAAAAAAGGACAAGGTACACCATTTTTATGCACAACCACCTATTCCTCAAGCACACATACATACTGGTGGGATTTGGCACGTTGTATTAACCAGAGATTTCACAAAAATGAAATGCACTGTTAATTGAAAAGACAAGAAACTGAACCATTGACTCACAGCTCGTGAGCTGTAAAGCCACGACAAGGCACCAACCTTTTTACATGCCATTCATACACCTTTCATACGTGTGACACGCCAGCCGCGGGCCCAGCACATTACAACACTCACACCAGCCGACAGCGCCATTCAAGGGCTCATCACTTTCACACGCCCACATTCCTGACACAGCAACCACACCAGCTCACGGATTGCGTTGAGTGGCATTTGGCTAGCATTGTGTGTAGTGACCAGCAGCTAGTCACTACTCACACACCACCAGCCAAGCGCCAGTCCACGTACACTGCCAGCCAAGTGCCAGTCCACGCACACCGCCAGCCAAGCGCCAGTCCACGCACACCGCCAGCCAAGCACCAATGCAAACACACCGCCAGCCAAGCGCCAGTACAAACACACTGCCAGCCAAGCACCAGTACAAACACACCGCCAGCCAAGCGCCAATCAAAACACACCGCCAGCCAAGCGCCAATCAAAACACACCGCCAGCCAAGCACCAGTCCACGCACACCGCCAGCCAAGCGCCAGTCCACGCACACTGACAGCCAAGCGCCAGTCCACGCACACCGCCAGCCAAGCGCCAGTCCACGCACACCGCCATCCAAGCGCGAGCCCAAACACACCGCCAGCCAAGCGCCAGTACAAACACACCACCAGCCAAGCGCCAGTCCACGCACACTGCCAGCCAAGCGCCAATCCAAACACACCACCAGCCAAACACCAGACCACGCACACCGCCAGACAAGCACCACTCCACACACACCGCCATCACATTTAAGATTTTTTTTTATATAAATAAGAAAACACAAACAAATTGCAAATAGATACAAATCTACTAACACAAAATCTGAAACTCAATTCACTACACAAATGCCAACCTTGAAACTGAACCAAAAATATTAAACAATAGAGGCCAGGCAGTTCACTTTACCACTCATGGATGCTCCCAAAAATTCTTTTGCGTGTGGTACATTCTAAAACAAGCAGGCACACACAGCCCAGGGTTAGAAGGACACTCGGGGCAGTACATACGAGTCTCCTTCCGCATACCTCTTCGCCAACAGACGCGACATCTCCTACTGGGAAAGTCTTTTGAGGGTGTGGGAGTAATGTGATCAGGAAAGTGGCGATCTTTCAATCTAGCAACATCCTCCACCACTCCAACTCTAGGAACGCTTGCCTGTTCCACTAAAACAAGGCTGCCTATTACAGACTCTTGAAACTTAGCAAAAGTCATCTTTGACTCAGGACAAGAATCCTGGAACACAAAAAAAGCATTAAAGGTTGCCAAGTGGAAAAGATGGATAGCCAACTTCTTGTACCAAATGTAAGCCTTACGAAGAGCAGCGTAAGGTTCCAACCTCTGATCTACTCTGTCAACACCACCCATGTGCTTATTATAGTCTAAAATGCACACAGGTTTGCGCGCTTCAGCAACCTGACCCCAAACAGTCACAGGTGCATTGCTTTCATCATGGATGGTAGTCAGCATGTAGACATATCTCCTGTCTGAAAACTTCACAGCTAGAAGCTCCTCGCAAAGCAACGCACTGCACTGTCCCTGCACAAGCTTTTGACAAACAAGTTCTTTTGGGAAACCTTTACGGTTAGAGCGGATTGTGCCACAAGCAACAGTGTCCACTTTGGCCAATTCCCTGAACAACCGCACACCAGTGTGATCTCGTGGCAACGCTAAACCATTATCGACAAAATGCATCATCCGAAGCAGAAGCAAATACCTATCACGACTCATGACTGCCAGAAAAATAGCAGTTGCCATCAAGGGACTAGTAGACCAATATGAAGACATTGATGGCTTCCTTAGGAAGCCAATCAAAAAAGTTAAACCCAAGAACTTCTTCATCTCTTCCAGATTTGTGGGAGTCCACCGGGTAGCTCTAGAGTGGGGCTTAAGACTGGCACTGTTGTCCCTCAAAAACTGTTCGGCATACAAATTAGTCTGCTCAACAACCTCTGCCAAAAACACATCGTCCATAAACAGCTGAAAAAAATGTATCGGCAAAAAGTTTTCAGTGTTCACTCTACACCCTGGAACACCAGTAAAGTCTGGCAATGCTGGCTGCACCATGCCTGGGGCAACCCAGAGGTCAGCACTTTCAACGGGAAGCCTTGCAGCCCCAGGCTGCAGCCCAGATGCCTCTTGCCGCACTATACCAACGGGAAGCCTTGCTGCCCCAGATGCCTCTTGCCGCACTACACCAACGGGAAGCCTTGCAGCCGCAGGCTGCAGCCCAGATGCCTCTTGCCGCACTACACCAACGGGAAGCCTTGCAGCCCCAGGCTGCAGCCCAGATGCCTCTTGTTGCACTATCGGCACATCAATCTCCTCCTCTAACACAGGCACTTCATCCGCACTAAGAGTATCTTCAGTATCCGATGATTCCATGTGGAGAGAAAACTCACTGCCTGAATCGTCCCCTGCCTCCTCTGACTCAGATGCAGAGTCAGTCTCTGAACCATGGTCAGAGGAAGACTCAAAAAGCATACCAACAACCTGCTGAGCAGTAATCCTGCGGCTAGCCATTATCCTTACTAAGAAAGGAGACTGCACAAACAAGTCAACAACAACCAACACTGTGCAAAACAAGTAAGTAAAATAATGTGTGCCTTTATCACAAAGATCTATATACTCAAAAACTATACAATTCACTTACAAGAGACAGCTACACTCACCAGCACCTACTCTGCAGAGACACAGCAAAAACGATATCCCACTAGAAAGAAAAAAACAAAACCAATTACTCACAAGACAACAAAATACACATCGAGCACAAATGCAAAACGTTTTTGACACTCAAAAAACAGAAGCCAAACATACTGCTATTATTACACCATTTGCAAAAAACAAATTCATGCAGAGAAATGAAACTCATTTACATTGTACAAAAAAAGTCTCTTACCAAACACATGCAACTACACAAACAGCAGAACCACCAGTAACGAAACTGCAACCTGGAACAGTCTAAAGAGCAAAAGCCTTCAACTAGAACAAAAAAGGAGTAATAAAGCATTACAATTGCAATTCACAAAAAATAAAACAATTAACATTATAACACGCTATGTTACTACCCAAATGGTCAATCGGCCAGATGGGCCTTCAAATAGGGCTGAGGAAAATAGGGGGTGATCTTGCCCAAGGGATCGGGTGAGGTTGTCTGCCAGGCCAATCTGCCCCCCAGGTGGGGCAGAAAACAGCAGACAGAAATTTGCCTCTTGCAAAAGTAATAAATCCCTAGTGCCTAATAGGGTTTTCTGCCTCCCCCCTCCCGCCTAGGGCAGAAAGGCCAAAAAAAGGGGCATGATCTGTCCCCAGGAAGCAACCATGTCACTTCCATTACTCGCAAAACAAAATCCCTGGTGCCTAGTGGGGTTTTCTGCCCCCCCCCCCGGGGGCAGAAAGGGAAAAAATATAGGGTGATCTGCCCCCAGGGGGGCAGAATACACATATAAAAAAATCTGCCCCCTGGAAGCGACCCTTGGCCAAGGAGTTGCTTCCATTTTAATTTAAAAGAAGTCCCTGGTGTCTAGTGGGGTTTTCTGCCCCCCCGGGCAGAAAGGCAAAAAAACTAGGCTAATCTGCCCCCAGGGGGGGCAGAATTCGCATACAAAAACAATATGCCCCCTAGCAGCGACCCTTGCCCAAGGGGTCACTCCCATTTCATTTTTAAAATGAGTCCCTGGTGTCTAGTGGGGTTTTGAAAGGCCCAATAAAAATGCCGATCTGCCCCCAGGGGGGCAGAATACACATAAAAAAAAATTGCCCCCTGGAAGCAACCCTTGCCCAAGGGGTCGCTTCCATTTTTATTTAAAATAATTCCCTGGTGTCTAGTGGGGGTTCCAAAAAACAGGCCGATCTGCCCTTTGGGGGGGCAGAATTCCCATTACAAAATAAAATGGCCCCCTGGAAGTGACCCTTGCCCAAGGGGTCACTCCCATCATAATTTAAATAAATGCCCTGGTGTCTAGTGGGGGTGTCTGCCCCCCCTGGGGGCAGAAAGGCCCAAAAAAAGGGACGATCTGCCCCCAGGGGGGCAGAATATCCAAACGAAGAAAATTGCCCCCCTGGAAGCGACCCTTGCCCAAGGGGTCGCTTCCATTTCAATTGCAAAGGTAATCCCTGGGTCTAGTGGGCTTTTCTGCCCCCCCTGGGTCCAAAAATGGCCGAAAAAACATCCGATCTGTCCCCAGGGGGGGCAGAAAAGTCTTAATTGAAAATTGCCCCCATAGGAAGCGACCCTTGCCCAAAGGGTCGCTTCCTTTCGCAAAAAAAAATAATCCCTGGTGTCTAGTGGGGCATTCCTGCTCCACGATCGCGACGCTGTGCGCGATCGTGAAGCAGGAATGCCCTGCATTGAGACATCAGGGGAGAGGAAATACTTTTTCCTCTCCCCCGATGCCTCAAGGCATCCTGATTTCACCCCCCCCCACCGGAGACAACAGACCTACCTCCTCTCTGGACGCTCTGGAAAGAAATGATTTCCAGCGCGTACGGCGCTTCCCGGTGACGTCGGGGCGCGCTGTGCGCGCTGACGTCATGGGGAAGCGTGGGGGGGTCGGGGGTGGCAGCGGAAAGTCTTCCGCTGCCATCCCCCTCTGTGGGGGCAAGATCGATGCCCCAGGAGGGAGCGCCAGCACTTCCCCCAGGGGCTGTGCTCATGACGGAGCGGCTCCGTCATAAGCACAGCCCAACCGATGCTCATGACGGAACCGCTCCGTCATGTGCATCGAAGGGGTTAAAGTGGCACCAATTGATGCCTTTGGTTAAAACCTTTTTGCATCTCCAACCCCCTGACCTCATGATTGTGCACTGTGGTGGAAATGACCTAGGCACATTGACTGGTGTAGGTCTGGAAATGCTAATGAAGGACACCTTTGCAGAATTGATGTTGCTTTTCCCCCAAACTGTCTTTGTATACTCTAACATATGCCAAAGACAGAAATGGAAATGGTCCAATCAATTCTGTCCACAGATTGAGAAAGCTAGAAAAAATGTCAATAAAGCTGTTTCCGCTTACCTCAGAGACCATAGGATGGGCTCCATCTATAACAACAATCTTCGTTTCCATATGGATGACATCTACAGAAGTGATGGAGTACACTTCACTGATCAAGGCAACAGAGTGTTTCTCAACAACCTGAAGCTCTGCATCCGCACTTACATGTAGCTACAACAATCTCCCAATCAAAACAAGGGCTCTTTTTAGAGCCACCCAATAACCCAACATATAACCAACTTTTAGAAAAAAAATGTTTTCATTATTTTTGCTTGGAGTCGCGCACCCATCGCGCCTTTAAAAACCGCGCACCCATCGCGTTCACACTAGGGGGCTGCGCTGAGAGCTGCGCACCCATCGCGTTCACACTAGCAGCTGCGCTTAGAGCCACGCACCCATCGCGTTCACACTAGGGGGCCGCGCTGAGCGCCGCGCTAGGGTTGCGACTCCAAACTTTGGCGAAAAAAAAACCGTCCACTTCTATTAATTCGCACTGGGAACCCCATCCCCCAGGGCATTGCCAATTCTTTTTTTTTTTAAAGGGAGGGGGCGGTGTGGCCCCCCTCCCGGGCTATTTTTGCCCCAGAGACCCCATCCCCCGGGGCATGCCCGAATGTTTATTGTTTTATAGAGAAAAAGGGAGAGGGGCCGAGTGCCCCCCTCCCGGGCCATTTTTGGCCCCGGGGACCCCATCCCTCAGGGCATGGCCTCTCGTTGGGGACCGTGGGGGGAGCCCCAATGCCCCCACAGTCCTGCTGGCTCCCTGCCTCCTGCGGGAGCCGGCATTGCTTTTGAACAAGGCGAGCTGCTGACATGCAGCTCCCCTTGCTCAAAAGCAATCTGCTTTGCTTCATTGAAGCGAGAGCAGGTTTTCCTGCTCTTGCTTTAATGAAGCAAAGCAGTGTTTGTTATGGCAGGGCGGGAGCCGTGCTCCCACCCTGTCATAGCAAATGGCAATGTCCCGGGGGTGGGCACCCCAGGACATTGCAGGAGCCAGCCGTGGGGGGTGGCGGTCCCCAGGGCCATCAAGGGCTCCTGGAGGGGGGCCGTGTGGCCCCCCTCCCAACATTTCTGAAGCCCCGGGGAGGTGGTGGCCCCCGGGGCTTGGGGGTCCGTAACGGACCCCCAAATTTAAATTTTTAGTGCCCCGGGGAGGTGGTGGTCCCTGGGGCAGTGTGGGCAGGCTTGAGCCCCCCCACCCACTATTTATTATTTAAAGCCCCGGGAAGGTGGTGGTCCCTGGGGCTTGAGGGGGCCCAAGGCCCCCCAATTATCATAAGCCCTGGGGAGGTGGTGGTCCCCAGGGCTTGGGGGGAGCCCTCGAGCCCCCCCTTATTTAATAACCCCACGCTTCGTTTTTTTAAAAATGTTCTCGCCTGGAGTCGCGCACCCAGCACGACTTCAATTTTTTTAAAAAAAATAAAAAAATTGTGGGTGGCTTTGGGGATCCTTGTATCACCCCCTGAGCAGGCCTAGGGGGTCAGGGTGTTTCTACCCTGCCCCCTTTTCTTATTTTTCATCCCTTTTTCCACAGTTTTCTTCTAACTCGGTTCTACCGAGTCACAAAATGGCTGCCAACAGTTCCTGGTTTGGAGTGTTGGCAGCCAATCAGAATTGAGCTCGTGCTCGGGAGGGTTCGCGACTCCTCCTCGGTGCTCAGATATCAAAACGTTTTCTTTTTTAAATTTCTCAGGAACTACTTAACGGATTTACACCATTTAACAAAAAGGGCTCTTTCTGAACCAAGACCTACATTTTTTGCCAAATTTGGAGTAATTCCGTTCAACAGTTCGGGCTGTAGCTTTGTCTAAAGTTTCCTATGGAAAATTACATGGGTAAAATGCATTTTGGGACCCCCCTTTTTTCTCAGCCCCCGCTTGACGAATCACCCTGACACTTTCAAGACAGGAGCTGACCGGAGCGCCCCACTAGTTTTGAAAATTTCGCAAAGATTCGTCAAACGACGCCAAACTTATTGGGAAAACAAAAAACGCTTTTTCAATAGAAACGAGGTCCTTACTGTAACTACCTACTGGCGGCTGCCAGTAGGTAATCTATATATATTTATATATATATACATATATATACATATATATATATACATATATACATATATACATACATATATACATATATACATACATATATACATACATATATACATATATACATATATACATACATATATACATATATACATATACATATATATATATATTCACTGAAAAAACCACAGGTTTCAGGGACATTATAGTTTGTTGGACATTTCACTCATACAAAACCAGAGAAATTCGGCCGTTATAGTTAGTTCAGCTAACTATAACTCGCGCCCCCGCATGCACTGCTGATGACGTCACATATTACATCATTCATGACATGGTCAGTGACATCACTGATGACATCACTGATGACATCTTAAATGACATCACTGATGACATCACTGATGACATCATCCAGTGACTGTGTGTTTCTGTAAAGTTTAAATATGTTTTATATATATATATATATATAGATATATATAGGCCATGGTGTATTGAAGAATGAGTGGGTGTATACGTGTCTGAATGGATGATTTAGTAGGTGCGTGACTGACTGTATAAGTGAGTGATTAAATGTGTCTTACTGAATGCATGGGTTAGTGACTGATACAGACATTCACACAGTTTAGTTTGTCAGTTGGTGTGTAAGCGGTTGCATGGTGTTGGTGAGTAGCTAAATGAGGGTCTTTATGGGTTATTGATTGGTTGTCTGAGTATCTGTATGGGTGCCTGAGTGTCTGTGTGGGTGGGTGTGACTGTGCATAGATGTCTGAGTGGGTGATTCACTGGGTGTATGGGTTCAAGAGTGCATCTGTGAAGGGCTCTATGGGTGGGTGAGTGTGTGTATGGATGTGTTGGTGAGTGAATGGATGCCTCAGTGGTACATGTGTGAGTAACTGCATATGTGAAAGGCAGTATATGTGAGTGTTGGAGTATATAAATGACTATATGTGAGCGTGAGTGATTGTGAGAGTGGCTGTATGGATGTGTGTGTGCTTGTATTAGTTATTGTATAAGAGTGTAAGAATGTGTTAGTATATGTTTGAATAAGTGAGGTGGTATGTGTATAACTGTATAGGTGAGTAAATGGGAGTGTGATTGATTCTTTGCATGACTGACTAGGTGTGTGAGTAACTCTATGGATGAGTGGCGGTGTGAGAGTGTCTGTATAGATATGTGAGTGCATATGATAGTGCCGTATTGATGGTTGACTGCATGTATGAGTGACTGTATGGGTGAATGAGTGTTTGTGTGTGTAGACCTAGGAATTAGTGAGTGGGTTTGTACTAACTGGTATTGGTGTGCCTATGGTTTCGAAAATGATAGTCTGTATTTTAGAGTGGGTGTATCAAAGGTTATATTAGGGTGTGAGGAGGTGCATCATATTATCACGTGGATGATGTCATCAGTGATGTCATTTGAGATGTCATCAGTGATGTCACTGACCATGTCATGAATGATGTAATATGTGACGTCATCAGCAGTGCATTGGGGGGGCGCGAGTTATAGTTAGCTGAGCTAACTATAACAGACAAATTTCTCTGGTTTTGTACGAGTGAAATGTCCAACTAACTATAACGTCCCTGAAACCTGTGGTTTTTTCAGTGAATTTCAAAGGTTTTTTAAATGCTAATTTCTAACTATAACGTCCCTGAAACCTGTGGTTTTTTCAGTGAATTTCAAAGGTTTTTTAAATGCTAATTTCTGACTATGCCTACTAAGGTAGGACATGTGCAGAAAGAGGAAGAAAGGTGCAGAAAGAAGCAAGAGATGTGCACAAAGAACCAACAGAGGAGCAGAAAGAGGCCTTGTTTCAAAGTCATCCTGTGCCCCCAACTTTTTGCTGACTGGTACTGGTGTTAACTGACTCTGACTAACAAGGCACGGAGCCAGTGCTATGCTGAAATACACTTAGAATACAGTGAAAACACCTACATACACTAGGGTACACTATGGGTTGGGGTACCCCTGTGATTGGCATGACCTCCCCTGTATGGCCCTAGTACATAATAGGTAAGGGTGGGCGGAATTTGCGTAGTCGCGTTACGCAAAATTCCGCGAAACGGTAAAAAATCTCCGCGAGCACGCAGAATTCCGTGAGCACTCGGAATTGCTTGTTCCGCCCATTCGCGATGCGTTTTTCCTGTTCAGGGATGCTGTTTGTGTGCTCGGGGGGAAATATCTCGCGAACTTGCCCATGCGGTCGCCAATTGGCGCGGCCATCTTGTTTCACTTGTCCGCCCGCTCGCGATGCGTGTTTCCTGTTCGCGAACGCAGATGTCCGATGGCGCGTCCGAATGACGTGTTCACGATCGCACACTCTCGCGGGATCGCGCGAACGGATAAGAAAACTCGTCGGCGAACGCAGGGGTCCCGGTAAGTCGCTACCGCATGCGCAAACACGCATTTTGAAAGCGCGAACAAGGAAAAAATTCCGCTAAGCCGCGGATGGCGGAATTTTCGGCAATTCCGCGTTCTCTGCGCAACGCGGAATTACCAAAATTTCGCAAATTCCGTGAGCGGAACAGAATTAACCTCCCAGGCCTAATAATAGGGCAGGGGGATTAAAACTACCTCTAACTAAGAGGTGCAGAAGGAGGCAAGAGAAGTACTAAAAGAAGCAACACAGGTGCTGAAAGAGGCAAGAGATGTGCAGAAAAAAGCAAGTGAAGTGCAGAAAGAGGCAAGTGAGGTGCAGAAAGAAGCAAGAGCAGTGCAGAAAGAACCAACAGAGGTGTAAAAAGAGGCAAAAGGGGTGCAGAAAGGGGTAGGAGAGGTGCACAAAGAGGCAAGAGAAGTACAGAAAGAGGCAGGCGGGGTGCAGAAAGAAGGAACAGAAGTGCAGAAAGAGGCAACAGATTTGCTGAAAGAAGCAACAGAGGTGTAGAAAGAAGCAAGAGAAGTGCAGAAAGAGGCAAGTAAGGTGCAGATAGAAGCAAGAGCAGTGCATAAAGAACCAACAGAGGTGCAGAAAGAGGGAAGAGGGGTGGAGAGAGAGGCAAGAGGGGTGCAGAAAAAGGTAGGATGGGTACACAAAGAGGCAAGAGAGGTACAGAAAAAGGCAGGAGGGGTGCAGAAAGAAGGAAGAGAAGTGCAGAAAATGCCAAGATGAGTGCAGAAAGAGGCAAAAGAGGTGCATAAAGAGACAACAGGGGTGCAGAAAGAAGCAAATGAGGTGCAGAAAGAGGCAACAGACGTCCAGAAAGAGGGAAGAGAGGTGCAGAAAAAGCCAAGAAAAGTGCAGAAAGAGGCAAAAGAGGTACATAAAGAGACAACAGGGGTGCAGAAAGAAGCAAGGCGGGTGCAGAAAGAAGCAAGACAGGTGCAGAAAGAAGCATGGAAAGTGCAGAATGAAGCAACAGGGGTGCAGAAAGAGGCAAGAGAAGTACAGAAACAGGCAAGAGAAGTGCACAAAGAGGCAAGAGAATTGCTGAAAGAAGCAACAGAGGTGTAGAAAGAAGCAAGAAAAGTGCAGAAAGAGGCAATTGAGATGCAAAAACAGGCAGGAAAGGTACAGAAAGAGGGAAGACGAGTGCAGAAAGAGACAACAGGGGTGCAGAAAGAAGCAAATGAGGTGCAGAAAGAGGCAACAGACGTGCAGAGAGAGGGAAGAGAGGTGCAGAAAAAGGCAAGAAAAGTGCAGAAAGAGGCAAAAGAGGTACATAAAAAGACAAGAGGGGTGCAGAAAGAAGCAAGACAGGTGCCGAAAGAAGCATGGAAAGTGCGGAATGAAGCAACAGGGGTGCAGGAAGAGGCAAGAGAAGTGTAGAAAGGAGCAAGTGAGGTGCAGAAAGAGCCAACAGAGGTGCAAAAAGAGGCAAGAGAGGTGCAGAAACAGGCAAGAGAAGTGCAGAAAGAGGCAAAAGAGGTACATAAAGAGACAACAGGGGAGCAGAAAGAAGCAAGACAGGTGCAGAAAGAAGCATGGAAAGTGCAGAATGAAGCAACAAGGGTGCAGAAAGAGGCAGGAGAACTGCAGAAACAGGCAAGAGAAGTGCACAAAGAGGCAAGAGAATTGCTGAAAGAAGCAACAGAGGTGTAGAAAGAAGCAAGAAAAGTGCAGAAAGAGGCAAGTGAGATGCAAAAACAGGCAGGAAAGGTACAGAAAGAGGGAAGACGAGTGCATAAAGAGACAACAGGGGTGCAGAAAGAAGCAAATGAGGTGCAGAAAGAGGCAACAGACGTGCAGAAAGAGGGAAGAGAGGTGCAGAAAAAGGCAAGAAAAGTGCAGAAAGAGGCAAAAAAGGTATATAAAGAGACAACAGGGGTGCAGAAAGAAGCAAGTCAGGTGCAGAAAGAAGCATGGAAAGTGCAGAATGAAGCAACAGGGGTGCAGAAAGAGGCAAGAGAAGTGCAGAAACAGGCAAGGGAAGTGCACAAAGAGGCAAGAGGGTTGCTGAAAGAAACAACAGAGGTGTAGAAAGAAGCAAGAAAAGTGCAGAAAGAGGCAAGTGAGGAGCAAAAACAGCCAGGAAAGATACAGAAAGAGGAAAGACGAGTGCAGAAAGAGACAACAGGGGTGCAGAAAGAAGCAAATGAGGTGCAGAAAGAGGCAACAGACGTGCAGTAAGACGTACAGAAAGAGACAACAGAGGTGAAGAAAGAAGCAAGACAGGTGCAGAAAGAAGCATGGAAAGTGCAGAATAAAGCAACAGGGGTGCAGAAAGAGGCAAGAGAAGTGTAGAAAGGAGCAAGTGAGGTGAAGAAAGAGCCAACAGAGGTGCAAAAAGAGGGAAGAGAGGTGCAGAAAAAGGCAAGAAAAGTGCACAAAGAGGCAAAATAGGTACATAAAGTGACAACAGGGGTGCAGAAAGAAGCAAGACAGGTGCAGAAAGAAGCATGGAAAGTGCAGAATGAAGCAACAGGGGTGCAGAAAGTGGCAAGAGAAGTGCAGAAACAGGCAAGAGAAGTGCACAAAGGCAAGAGAATTGCTGAAAGAAGCAACAGAGGTGTAGAAAGAAGCAAGAAAAGTGCAGAAAGAGGCAAGTGAGATGCAAAAACAGGCAGGAAAGGTACAGAAAGAGGGAAGACGAGTACTGAAAGAGACAACAGGGGTGCAGAAAGAAGCAAATGAGGAGCAGAAAGAGGCAACAGACGTGCAGAAAGAGGGAAGAGAGGTGCAGAAAAAGGCAAGAAAAGTGCAGAAAGAGGCAAAAGAGGTACATAAAGAGACAACAGGGTGCAGAAAGAAGAAAGACAGGTGCAGAAAGAAGCATGGAAAGTGCAGAATGAAGCAACAGGGGTGCAGAAAGAGGCAAGAGAAGTGTAGAAAGGAGCAAGTGAGGTGCAGAAAGAGCCAACAGAGGTGCAAAAAGAGGCAAGAGAGGTACAGAAACAGGCAAGAGAAGTGCACAAAGAGGCAAGAGAATTGGTGAAAGAAGCAACAGAGGTGTAGAAAGAAGCAAGAAAAGTGCAGAAAGAGGCAAGTGAGATTGAAAAACAGGCAGGAAAGGTACAGAAAGAGGGAAGACGAGTGCGGAAAGAGACAACAGGGGTGCAGAAAGAAGCAAATGAGGTGCAGAAAGAGGCAACAGACATGCAGAAAGAGGGAAGAGAGGTGCAGAAAGTACATGAGATTTGCAGAATGAGGTCAAGAGAAGTGCAGAAAAAGAAAGAAACGTGCAGAAAGAAGCAACAGAAATGCAGAAAGAGGCAAGAGAGGCGCAGAGGGAAGCAACAGTGGCTTGCACACCATTAGTACCAATTTAACACCCACATTTAGCAATAAGTAACACATGACCATTCTAGGTTTGCAAAGGGCCTTCCACCACGCTGTAACACTTGTCGCTGCATTTTTGGTAACGTTTGACCTGTTTCAGCTAGAAACATGGCTTTTTTTGTTAAAATCTGCAGATTAGGGTGCACCCTCTAGCCTCTTCCTGTACCCTCTTTCCTCTTTCTGTACCTCTCATGCCTCTTTCTGAACCTGTCTTGCCTCTTTCTATACTTCTCTTGCCTCTTTATGCTCTTCTCTTGCCTCTTCCTGCATCTCACTTACCTCTTTCTGTACCTCTATTGCCTCTTTCCGCTCCTCTCTTGCCTCTTTATGCACTTCTCTTGCCTCTTTCTGCACATTTCTTACTCTTTCTGCACCTCTCTTGTTTTTTTCTGCAATTTGCTTGCTTCTTTATGTACTTCTCTTGCGAGCTTCTGTATTCAAATTGGAAGTGCAAGCTTCAAGTTTAAAGGTCTGCGTGCTCTAGTGACTGAGGTATATGTCTACTTGTACATGTATTCTCAAGTGTTATGCATCTGAAGATGGTAGCTTAAAAACTGGGTAGCTTCTCTTATAGGTGGTCATATCTTCTTAGTTCTGCTCTGTCATTTGGTTGCACAGGCTGACATGTTTTATGTATACAGGTGTTATAGAGCCCCTCAAATATACTATTGAATACCCTTCTGCCCTGTATTATGAGCAGAAAGAAATACATACACTTTTTTGTACACAAATTTACAGAGTATGCTGTTTGAAACACAGGAATTCAAGTATTTCTATGTTTATTTTTATGTAACATGTCACTAGGTAAAAGCACAGACACACTCATGCATACCTTCACAAACTTGGTCAGACTTACAACAGGGATATGGTTAGGATTGTTGTTTTACATTTGGTAGGCCTAACATTCTGAGCATTCGATGAATAGTGTACCTTCAAGGGAAAAGTGAGGTTTAAGACATCTTGGGAGAAGGATTAGTGATTAGGCTATTTTGTTTGAGTCTGTGGAAAGGTACAGTCAAAGTAGGCCTCTATCTGCACCTCTGTTGCTTCTTTCTGCACTTCTCTTGCTTCTTTCTCCACCTTTCTTCCTCTTTCTGGACTTCTGTTGCCTCTTTGTGCATTTTTCTTGCTTCTTTCTTCACCTTTCTTCCTCTTTTTGTACCTCTCTTTCTGCACTTCTCTTGCTTCTTTCTATACATGTTCTACCTATGTATGCATAGATAGAAATTAGTATTTAAAAAACCTTAGAAATTCACTGGAAAAAACACAGGTTTCAGGGATGTTATAGTTAGGGATTAGCATTTAAAAAACCTTAGAAATTCATTGAAAAAACGACAGGTTTCAGGGACGTGATAGTTAGGCTGACATTTCACTTGTACAAAAACAGAGAAATTCAGCCATTATAGTTAGCTATAACTCGTGCCCCCGCAATGCACTGCTGATGACGTCACATATTACATCACTCATGACATGATCAGTGACATCACTGATGACATCAATGATGACATCATCCACTTAATCTCTGATGTACCTCCTCACAACCTAATATAACCTTGGATACACCCACTCTAAAATACAGACTACCATTCTCGAAACCATAGACACACCCATACCAGTTAGTACATACCCGCTCATTGATTCATAGGTATGCCCACACATTCACTCACTAACCCATACAGTCACTCATACACGCAGTCACTCATCAATACAGCCACTGATATATGCACTCATACATCCATACAGACACTCACACATCACCACTCCCCCATAGAGTTACTCAAACACCTAGTCAGTCACCCAAAGAATCAATCACACTGCCATTTACTCACCTATACAGCTATACACACACCACCTCACGTATTCATTCAGATAGTAACACATATTTACTCTCTTCTACAATCACTGACACAAGCACACACTCATCCATACAGCCATTCTCACAATCACTCACTCTCACATATAGTCACTTATATACTCCAACACTCACATATACTGTCTTTCACATATGTAGTTACTCACACATATACCACTGAGACATCCATTCACTCATCAACACAGCCATATGCACACTCACTCACCCATACAGCCCTTTGCAGATGTACTCATACACCCAGTAAATCACCCACTCACACATCCATGCAGGGAGTCACACACTCCCCACCCACCCCCACAGACAGTCAGTCACCCATACAGGTACTCAGACAACCAATCAGTAACCCATATAGTCACTCATGTAGCTACTCAGCAACTCATAGAGCCACTTACCCACCAACTGACAGACTGATACAGACATTCACACAGTTTAGTCACTCACCCATGCATTCACTAAGGCACATTTATTCACTCACTTATACAGTCAAACACGCACCCACTAAATCATACATTCATACAGTTATACACCCACTCATTCTTCAATACACCTTGGCGTATATATATATAAAATTCTTCAACTTTTTAAAAACACTCAGTCACTGGATGATGTCATGAGTGATGTCATTTGAGATGTCATCAGTAATGTCATCAGTGATGTCACTGACCATGTCATGAGTGATGTAATATGTGACGTCATCAGCAGTGCATTGCGGGGGCACGAGTTATAGTTAGCTCAGCTAACCATAACGGCCGAATTTCTCTGTTTTTGTATGAGTGAAATGTCAACCTAACTGTAAAGTCCCTGAAACCTGTGTTTTTTTCAATGAATTTCTAATTTTTTTTTAAATGCTAATCCCTAACTATAATGTCCCTGAAACCTCTGGTTTTTTTCCAGTGAATATATATATATATATATATATATATATATATATATATATATATATATATGCTACAAACCAGGCACACCTATCCGTGACCACAACGGACAGCACTCACGGAGTTAGTTTGTTGAATACTTTATTTGTGCAAAAACCTCCCTCCGACAGACGCGTTTCGCCACACGGCTTCCTCAATGTTGGTTACTTTTTCATTAACGTGATTCTTTTTAAATGCATCATACATCACGTCATAATAATGAAAAGCAAAAGATGGACTTACACTTCATTGAATACCATTTCATGGCGGCCATCTTAGAACATGTGAATTTTAAACAGTGCTTAATCCCAAAGTGCTAAGTGCTGTGCAAATTTCAATATAAAACCCAAAATGTCTTTTTGCGCATTTTTCTGATGGCAAATAAATACATGTTGATACATTTCAGAATTGTATTATAATCAAATTCATATATATCACAATTTCTAAAAACATGTATTAATGCTCTAAAACGTTATTTCATTGTAAATTCATATATATACACACGTATTCATATGTGTCTCACCAACTCTATTAAGAAATTGCATGTAATAAATAACATTTATATCAATAAAAAGAGTGGGAGACTGTTCACGCTTTGTATATAGTATAAGAGCCAATGTCATCAGTATGCAGACATAATTGTGCCCTGTATGGGCAATTGAAAAAGTCATTCTATGGGAGCCAATAAAATACTGGATTGGAAAGTAGCTTGATTTTAAAATTACTATTCATCTAAAGATATCTCTTCATTCTTTTTGGTTATCATTTTTATTTTTGTTTTTATATTTCATTTATTATTTTACTCCAGATGTACCCACATCTCCTCATCATTATTCAGCCCAATCGGCATCTTGGTTTGAAGGTCAATGATATATTTAGACTCCAAGATACGTAATTGCTGCACTCTATTGCCACCTCTCTCCTTTTTATTGATCTGATCAATACAGTAGAATCTAAGGAGGTCCCTGTTGCTTTGATGGAATTTTTCAAAATGACGTGCAACAGGGTACGTAATGTCTTTATTGGTGATGGCTCGCATGTGTTCCAAGACGCGTTTTTTGTGGGATGAATAGTACTACCAATATAGCGCTTGGAACATGGGCATATTAGACAATAGACTGTGAAATCGGAGTTACAGTTCAGGAATTGTTCAATCTTACGGGTGGGCCTTGGGTCCCCTGGCCTACCTGGATAGTGTACAACTTTACTACTCTGTTTGCAGGCTTTACATCACTGACAAGGATAAAAACCCGCTATGTTTAAGCGATTCATGGGTTTGGGGGTTTGGTTAAAATGAGTGTGAATCAGATAGTCACCACTGATTGGCATCGTTTATATGTAATCAATGGGCGATTTGGGAGATTATTCTTTAAGATGTTATCTGTCTGCAGGATATGCCAATTTCTTTTAAAGATCTGTAGGATATTGTTTGATTTTTCGTTGTAGCTTGTTATCATTCTTATTATGCCCACTTCATTTTCTTTTGCTTTTACCGTTGTGGGGCATTTTGCTACTACTAGGTCCCTTCTGTTGACCTTTTCAACCCTACTTTCTGCTAAATTAAGATCTGCATTCCCATAGCCTCTTTGCCTGAAGCGGTCTAAGGCCTGATCTTTGGCTTCTTTATAGCTCTGCAACGTAGTACAGTTCCGTTTGAGCTGCATCAATTCTCCAAATGGTATGTTTTTTATGAGGCTTTTGGGATGATGGCTTCCTGCATGTAAAACTGCATTACCCGCTGTAGGTTTTCTATACAAACGGGTTAGCAAAGTAGAATTTTCAATATAGACCTCTACATCTAGGTAGGTAACCGACTTATCACTGATACAGCTTGTAAATTTCAAATTCAGTTCATTATTATCTAGCGAAGCAACATACTCCTCAGCCGAGGAGCAGCTGCCCCGCCAAACAATAAAAAAGTTGTTGATATACCTAACCCATAATATTATGTTTCCCATCCAAAATAATAATAAATATATATATATATATATATTCTGAAAAAAACAAAGGTTACGGGGACGTTATAGTTAGGCTGACATTTCACTCATACAAAACCAGACAAATTCAGCATTTGAGGTAACTATAACTCGCGCCCCCACAATGCACTGCTTATGACCTCACATATTATATCACTCATGATATGGTTAGTGACATCACTGATGATATCACTGATGACATCTCAAATGACATCACTGATGACATCATCCAGTTACTGTGAGTATTTTTAAAATGTTTATGAATGCTAAATATATATACCAAGGTGTATTGATGAATCAGTGGGTGTATGAGTACCTGTATGGATGATTCAGTGGGTGCATGACTCAATCACTCAATCAATCAATCAACCATGGTTGGTAAAGCACAACTCCTCAGCCATGAGGGTCTCAAGGTGCTGAGGGGGAGGGAGGCAGCTCAGTTGAGTGCTGGGGTCATCCGAGGAGCCAGGTCTTGAGGTCCTTCCTGAACAGGGGTCACTGTGGGAGATTGCCGGAGGGGGAGATTGCCGGAGGGGGAGAATGTTACAGGTTTTGGCTGCAAGATAGGAGAAGGACTTTCCTCCCGTTCTGGTCTTGTTGATATGTGGGACGGTGGCCAGAGAGACCTGGGCTGATCGGAGGTGTCTTTTGGGTGCTCGGAAGGAGAGGCAGCTGTTCAGGTATGCAGGTACGGTGTTGTGAAGGGCCTTGTATGTGTGGGTGAGGAGTTTGAAAGTTATTCTTCTTTCGACTGGAAGCCAGAGAAGGTTGCAGAGGTGTTGGGTGATGTGACTGTGATGGGGGATGTCGAGGATCAGTCTGGCTTCATGTTCTGAACATTCTGGAGTTTGAAAGTTTCCGGCACAGAGAGCGTTGCTGTAGTCCAGTCTGCTGCTGATGGGTGTGTGTGTGACAGTTTTTCTGGATTCAGTTGGGATCTATCTGAAAGTCTTTCAAAGCATGTGGAGGGTGTTGAAGCAGGTTGAGGATACAGCGTTCATCTGGCAGTTCATTGTGAGCGATGAGTCTAGTATAATGCCGAGGTTTCGTGCGTGGTCCGTCGGGGTGGGGGGATTTCTGAGGGAAGAGGGCCACAAGGAGTCATCCCATGCGGAGGGGGTGGAGCCAAGGATAAGGACTTTTGTCTTTTCTGAGTTGAGTTTCAGACAGCTGTTCTTCATCCAGGTGGTGAAGGCTTTCCTCCCTTCTTGGAAGTTGTGTTTGGTGATGTTGGGTTCATTGGTGAGGGAGAGGATCAGCTGGGTGCCGTCGGCGTAAGAGACGATGTTGAGCTCGTGGTTCCCGACGATGGTTGCGAGGGGGGCCATGTAGATATTGAAGAGGGTGGGGCTGAGCCCTGGGGCACTCCACAGTTGGTCTCTGTCAGTTCCGAGAGGTAGGGAGGGAGTCTGACCCACTGAGTTCTGCTGGTGAGGAAGGAGCATATCCAGTCGAGGGCCTTGCCACGGATGCCAGAGTCGTGGAGTCTGGTGGCTAGGGTGCAATGGGAGATGATGTTGAATGTAGCTGAGAAGTCCAGGAGGATGATGGTTGCCATTTCGCTCTGGTCGAGGAGAGAGCGGATGTCATTGGTGGCGGCGAGTAGGGCGGTCTCCGTGCTGTGGTTGCTTCGAAATCTGGATTGGGAGATGTCCAGGATGTTGTTAGCTTCGATTAAGTTTGCTAGCTGGATGTTGACGGCCTTTTCAATTACCTTGGCTGCGAATGGAAGCATAGAGATGGGCCTGAAGTTCTTGTGGTCCGTCGGGTCTTAGGAAGGTTTCTTCACTAGGGGGTTGACTTCAGCGTGTTTCCAGTCATCGGGGAAGGTGGCGGCCTCAAAGGGACAGTTGATCATCCTACATAGTTAGGATGCGATGGCAGAGGTGGCTCTGTGGAAGATGTGGTGTGGGCAGGGGCCTGAGGAAGTTCCAGAGTGGATGCTTTTCATGGTCTTCAAGGTGTTTTCTGTCGTGAGCGGGATTCATTTGAGCAGGGTCTGTTGGGTGGCATCGCATGGGGGGAGCTGGAGCGGTGAGGTGTTTTTGGTTAACAAAGTTGTTGTAGATCATCTTAATCTTATGGTGGAAGAAGGTGCTGGGTCTGTTGCGGAGGTCTTGGGAGTGTGGGAAGTCTGTTGTTTCGCTGCAGGGTTTGGTGAATTCCTTGATGATGAAGAAGAGCTCTTTGGTGTTGTGTGCATTGGTGAGGATTTTGTCTTGGAGGGATTTCTTCCTCGTGGATTTTATGAGTTGATGTGGATGACTGACTGTATAAGTGAGTGATTAGGTGTCTCAGTGAATGTGTGGGTGAGTGACTAGGTTGAGTGAATGTCTGTATTAGTCTGTCAGCTGGTGTCTAAGTGACTGTATTGGTTGGTGAGTGGGTACGTGAGTGGCTTTATGGGTGATTGATTGGTTGTCTGAGTACCTGTATGGGTGTATGAATTATCTGTGGGGATGGGAAAGGGGGTGTATGACTGTCTACATGGATGAGTGAGTGGGTGAGTTAGTGGCTGTATGGGTTAGTGAGTACATCTGTGAGGGGATGTATGGGTGGCTGAGTGGGTGTATAGCTGTGTCAGTAAGTGAATGGCTGTGTCAGTGGTATATGGGTGAGTAACTGCATATGTGAAAGGTAGTATAGTTGAGTGTTGGAGTATATGAGTGGCTGTATGTGTGAGTGAGTAATAGTGAGAGTGACTGTATGGGTGAGTGTGTGCTTGTGTCACTGACTGTATAGGTGAGTGAATATGTGCTAGTATCTGTATGAATACGTGAGTTGGTGTGTATATAACTGTTTACTTGAGTAAGTGGCTGTGTGATTGACTACGGGTTAGTGAGTAGGTGTGTGAGTAGCTCTATGGGTGACTGACAGCGTGTGAGTGGCTGTATGGGTGTATGAGTGGATATGTCAGTGGCTGTAGTAGTGAGTGAGTTGGTTATTAGTGGCTATATGAGCGAGTGAGTGGATGTCTGTCTAGAGCTATGAATCAGTAAGTGGGTGTGTAAATACTGGTATGGGTGTGTTAATGGTTTTAAGAATGGTAGTGTGGAAGTTGGAGTGGGTATATAAAAGGTTATATTGGGGTTTGACTGGGTGCATCAGAAACTCTGTGGATGATGTCATCAGTGATGTCATTTGAGATGCCATCAGTGATGTCACTGACCATGTTATGTGATGTAATATGTGAGGTCATAAGCAGTGCATTGCTGGGGCGCGAGTTACAGTTTGCTCAGCTAACTATAGCTGCTGAATTTCTCTGATTTTGTACAAGTGAAATGTCAGCCTAACTGTAATATCCCTGTAACCTTTGGTTTTTTTCACTGAATTTCTAAGTTAAAAAAATATATTTCCTAATTATAACGTCCCTGTAACCTTTGTTTTTTTCTGTGAATTTCTAAGGTTTTTTAAATGCTGATTCCTAACTATAATGTCCCTGTAACCTTTGGTTTTTTCAGTGAATTGCTATGGTTTTTAAAGTAGTAGTCACATTTGTAGACAGCCCTCAGGAATTCCGCTGTGTAGGACTTACAGGAGGTACCAGGAGGGCTTCTTGGCCCCAAAGGTCCAGCAGGAGTAAAGTGGACTTCATCCCCCAACCAGTAGTTTGAGAAAGGGGGGGGTGTGGCCTCTGAAAACCTCTTAGCAATCTATGGGACATACTAGAGGTAACAGGAGGGATACTTAGCCCCCAAGGATGTCCTTGGGGCCCAACTATCCCTCCTGTTACCTCTAGTAAGTCCCACCCAGCAGGATTGCCACGCCCCCTTTCTCCACCGATCTGCAAACGCGCCTCCCGGCGAACTACTAGTTGAGGGGTGAAGTCACATTGGGTCAAGAGGGTCCTTGGGGACCAAAAAGTCCTCCTGTTACCTGCATGTAAGTCCCACACAGTGGGTATGCCAAGAGGTTTTTGGTGGTCACGCGCTCTTTGTCCACTACTCTGCAAATGCACCTCCTAGTGCACTACTAGTTGTGGGATGAAGTCCCCTTGGGTCTTCAGGGTCCTTGGGGGCCAACTAGCCCTCTTGTTACCTCCAGTAAGACCCGAACAGCTGCAGTGCTGAGAGGACATCAGAGGCCACGCCCCCTTTTTCCACCACTCTGTAAACAGAGCTCCTGGTACACTAATGCTTCGGGGAGGAAGTCCACTTTAGTCCTGAGGCCCTCAGGAGGCAAGGGGATCTCATCCCCCGCCAGCTGTGCACTGAGAGGCGTGTTTGCAGGGTGTTGGAAAAAGGAGGCATGGCCTCGGACCACCTCTCAGCAATCCCAGTGTCCACTGTGTGGGGTTTACTGGATGTAACAGGAGGTCTTCTTGGCACCTAGGGACTCTCAGCAGTCAAGAGGACTTCATCCCCCAACCAGGAGTGCACCAGGAGGTGTGTTTGTATAGTAGTGGAGAAAGGGGGTGAGGCCTCCGGGGACCTGCCGGCTTTTGCCTTTTTGGGCTTTTTTAGGATGGGGCTGTGTGCCCCCACCTTTCCTGGACCATTTTGCACCCTGGGGACCCCATGCCCAAGGCCTGACCCTTTTTTCATTTTTTTTAATAAGAAAACGCAAGGGCGGCCACGCAGCCCCCTTCCCGGGCTGATTTCGGCCCCGGGGACTCCATCCCCCAGGGCCCGGCCTTTTATCTTTTTATTTTTTATAAATAAAGGTCGTGGCCCCCCCTTCCCAGGGCCATTTTGGCCCCGGGGACCCCATACCCCGGGGCCTGGCCCTTTTTAATTTATTTTGTAATAAAAAAGGGAGGGGGCAGTACAGCCCCCTCCCGAGGCCAATTATGGTCCCAGGGACCCCATCTCCCCGGGATCAGGCCCTTATATTTATTTTTTTAAGGGCAGGGAGACCGTGCAGCTTCCCTCCCCAGGCCGGTTTTGGCCCCAGGGACCCCATCCACCGGGCCCGGCCATTTCTTTTTATTTTCTTCGTGAAAGGGAGGGGGGCCAAGGGACCCCCACTCTGGCCATTTCGGCCCCAGGGGCCCAATTCCCGGGGCATGGCCACCTCGTTGGGGACCACGAGGGGAGCCTCAAGGCCCCTGTGGTCCCTGATGGCTCCCGCCTCCTGCGAGAGGCGGAATTGCTTTTTACACCCAGGGAGCTGCTGACATGCAGCTCCCACAGTGTAAAAAGCAAAGGGTATTCTGCTTTGAGCAAGCGAAACAAAATAATCTCGCTTGCTCAAAGTGGAGTTCACTGTTTGCTATGGCGGGAGAGGTGCTCCCATCATGCCATAGCAAACTACAATGTCCCGGGGGTGGGCACCCCGGACATTGCTGGAGCAGGCCCTGGGGGGTGGCGGTCCCCAGGGCCTTATATGGCTCCTGGAGGGGGGCCGTGCAGCCCCTTCCTTTCTTCAAATTTGCCCCGGGGAGGTGATGGTCCCCGGGGCTGCGTGGGGGGCAGGACCCTCCCACGCTTTGGTAGTTATTTTAGCCCTGAGGAGGTGCCCGTCTTCAGGGCAGGGGGGGTCCACGAGGCCCCCCATATTATTGAAATTAACCCTGGGGAGGTGGCGGTTCTTGGGCAGGGGTGTTTGCAGCGCCCCCCCCATAGTGTTTTAAGGAGCCCCAGGGAGATGGCGGTCCCCGGGGCAGAGGGGGTCATGAGGCCCCCCAACATAATTGGGAATAGGAGGTTCCCAGGACTTTGATAAGCCCTAGGAGGGGGGCCCTGTGTGCCCCCTCCTATATTTATTACATGCCTCTGGTACCTGGCCCACCCGGAGGTTATTTAAAAGCAAGCGTGGGAGCCCCGTTTGCTTTATTTTTTGTCACGAATTCGCGAATGTATATATATGAATATAGTGCAAACATTTTCATTTTGTGGGATCCTAATGGAGCTGTGTACCTCATTATTTGCCTTACCATTCCCCAGGAGCTGTTGAAATGCATCTAGTTTATATTTTAAAGATCACGAAGAAGTCTGTGGTCTGGAATTCTTGTTGATTGTATGTCTTCTGAAGACCAGTCAAGCACGACTTTGTGATTTCCCTGGAGTAATGCTTCATTCGGGTATTGTTCAAGTTAGATTTAGAGCTGCAAGTTTAACTAGATAGTATCACTGCTTATGTGCATCTCTATGTTAAGGGTGGCTTTACTTCTCTGGGTTACATAGCTTTGAATTGTTCTATTTGTTTTTGAGTGACAGGTTGATCCTGTTTCCTAACTTTCAACACTTTTCAGCTGCAGGGAGAATAGCAGACTGGCTGGCTACACAATATAACCACTGCTTACGGATTTTAATTGCTTTGCAGGCAGAAGAAAATTAGATGTTTGTCAGTTAGCAGAAAGGTTTGGTCTGCACCTCCATGATTTTGACTTTTGCTGCATACTTCATTGCTTCACATCCATTACTGCAATGGAGTAGCTGAACTTTAATCAAAAAATCGCATTTCACTGCTGTCTGCATCCACTATTCTCATAGCCCTGAAGTGACTCACAGTCAGTGCTTTGAGAAATGGGTCAAAGGGTTTATCTAGACAATACATTACAAACTGTGATTTTCTCACCACGCCCCAGCCTTGTCATCAGTAAAGAGGAGAGGATCCATCAATATGCGCGTACCCGGAGACAGGAGCAAGACTAAATGAAGTGTTCAAGGCAGCGACGGGGGTCAAGCCGAAGTGGACATTTTGGGGGTTATTTACAAGCCCCTTGCGCCGCTAGTGCGTCACTTTTAACATTGGAAAAAGTGACGTACCGGCAGCGCAAGGGGTTTGTAAATAAGCCCCTTTGTTTCTGATGTACCCTGTTCTTCACATGTTTTCCATATAGGATCACAACCTTTCCGTCGGGTGCCTCAAATATATTCGCGGAGTTTGCAATTTGTGGTAATTTTTACACGCTTTAAACTGTTGTTAATGTTTTCAAGCGTCTTCATGGTACCAATATTTATTTACACTAATGTTTGAATCCCAATACATTGAGACCTATTCACGTAACCTTACCCTAATTTGTGCTACGGCGGCTTATGGGTGAAAAAATAACAAGCTTGAAATGATTGCACAATGCATCTTGTGCACAAACTAAATTTGCCATCAGAACAGAAGGCTTGTCAGCGCAGATTTTACCATATCGCTAATTCGTCCTAGAAACCTTCTAAACGGTTGTATAACAGACTATCGAGAACAGCAATATTATGACACCAGAATATTGTGTTAAAAATATAATCTACAAATATTTCGAGTTTACATATTCTGTATGTAAATTACCAAAAAATAGAGTAAAATATACTGTGAAAAAAAATATCATTAAATAAAAAAAGTAGGGGGCAGATTTACAAGCCCCTTGCGCCACTTTTGCGTCATTAACATGGGAAAAATGACACAAAAGTGGCGCAAGGGGCTTGTAAATCTGCCCCTATATATGTATATATTTGCTGGTGTGCTTTCAGACCGCTGGTGTTGCAGACATAAGGGCGATACCACCACGCCCTTTTAAACTTTCACTGAAATTTTCTCCCCAGTAAAAAAAAGACTGCACTCAGAACGTGAGTATTTTTCAGTTATTTAGAGACAGTGCTTCACTCAGCCTTTGTCAACCTTACAGAGCCTCATTTCTCCGCAGATTGAATTCTTTTCACATGTGAGCAATCAAATAGATATGAACAAGATACTTTCTCTTTTAAGAAATAAATCAAGTGGTTAATTCTTTCCTCTCCACTATTTGCATTCATCTGTTAGAAAGAATAAAAGGGCCAGAGGTACGAAGTATTTTTGCATGCGCAAACGGGTTTGCGACCCGTTTGCGCATGCAAAAATACCTAAGGGCCATGTACAAACCCTAATTAGCGAGTTGCAATTTATTTGTGAGTCGCTTACTAGGATTTGCGACTCACTATTAGGAAGGGGCGTTTCAAGGGCGTCCCTTCCTAATAGCGAGTCTGACCTATGTATGACTGTTTTGCGACCGCAATTGCGGTCGCACAACAGCCGCAATTTACCACCTACTTTTAGTAGGTGGTAAAGCATTTGCGAACGGGAAGGGGTCCCCAGGGGACTCCTTACCATTTGGGAATGCATGTGAAAATATTTAAGGGCAGGCAGTGGTCCCAGGGCCCACTGCCTGCCCTTAAAAAATGAAACGAAAACGTTTCCATTTTTTTTTTTTTTAAATGCATCCCATGTTCCTTTAAGGAAAAAGAGCTACATTAAAAAAAAACCTGCTTTATTTAAAAGCAGTCCCAGACATGGAGGTCTGCTGAGCGCAGCAGGCCACCATCCCTGGGAGGGCCAGCCATTCCCAATGGGGTTGCAAACTGCGAGTGGCTCAAATATTCATGAGCCTCGCATTTTGCGACCCCATTGGGAATCGCTAACAGTGTATCTGACACTGTTGTACATTTGCTTTTGCGACTCGCAATTTTTCGCAATTTGCGAGTGGCAGAAGCAAATGGTCGTACATCTGGCCCAAAATCATTTAAAAGTTCAACAGCATATTCACTGAAAAAAACAAAGGCTAAAGTAACTTATAGTTAGGTGAATTTGTCAGTGACACCATTAACATTTTGAACTAAAAAGACACAGAAATTCATTGATGATATCTCAAATTACATCACTGATGACATCATCTAAGCTTCTTTTGCACACATTGCTCTAAAAATGGGTATACCATTAGAGCTATGAAAGTAAGCGCAAAATAACTCAGAATAATAGGAAACGTCATTACTGCTATCATGCATACAACCCCCACAGGTGAAGCAAGCTTGTATTATGTGAAATATTAACCCTATACCATAGACTTCATGGTAGCCGAAGTCATGTCGACTATGAACCACAGATGAAAGGGTGACCTATCCTGCACACTATGTTCAATCTGAATACAACTGTTTAGTGAAAAACACGTTCCTCCATATACTGAAGCCCTGTTACATAACTAATGCCCGACTACAGTTTTTATCTGTAAAAAAACCCCTGACAATCACTGAACCTACATTGAGAAAAGAAGTGGGAATAAGTAGAAACGTGGGTACAGTTGACATTGTTTACTCTATGGAGAGAGTTGTTTGCAGACAGTGCAACTCTCATTAAAAGGGCACCACAGAGTATTAAAGAGTATCCACTAAAAACAGTGTACACTAAATGCATAACATGTCCAAAAAGTTACTATTCACTTACAAAAAACAAGTTCTGAAGGTGCTGAAGATCATACTACCTGCAGCCTTCATACTTTTGGTGAAAACGTTACAGATAGCTCATCTTCTGGAGCAAAACAAGCACATGTACCTGGTGCAAACAGTCTTCTATGTTAAGTAGAAATGGTCATGCTGAGACGATTCTGTCTAATAACTCAAGGCTTCTTACAATACTTAGTATGTAGTATGTAGAATCTTTGCCCTGCTGGAAATTTTGTCTGCAGTAGTAAAACACTTGTGTGGAACATAATGGACACAAGTAAACTGTCTCCTGCACACTGAGTTACTCTTCAATACAAAGATGTATAACATGTTCAACACCTCTACACACCTATGGTGCATTGGGAGCACATGCATTTTGTATACACTTATACCGATTACCCGGAGAAAAGCTTTACAAAATTAGGTAGCAAATTAATATGTTAGTTAGACGCCACTAAGTAAACTATAAAACTAACGAATACACTCATTGAATGATGTCATCAGTGATGTCATCAATGATGGCATTTGAGATATCATCAGTGATGTCATAAATGATGTCATGAGTAATGTCATATGTGAGATCATAAGCAGTGCATGGCGGGGGCGCAAGTTATAGTTAGCTATGCTAACTATAATTGGTGAATTTCTGTGTTTTTTTAGTTCAAACTGTAATGCTGTCACTGACAAATTCACCTAACTATAATGTTTCTTTAACCTTTGTTTTTTTCAGTGAATTTCTATGGGTTTTTTTAAACAAAAACTTATCTTTTTATCACACCTAACTATAATGTTTCTTTAACCTTTGTTTTTTTCAGTGAATTTCTATGGGTTTTTTTAAACAAAAACTTATCTTTTTATCACACCTAACTATAATGTTACTTTAACCTTTGGTTTGTTCCAGTACATTTCTAGTTTTTTTTTAACGTAAAATAATATTTAATTACCATATGTAAAGCCAACCCGCAACTCGCACCGCCAGTGGGGGGGTTGGCCACAAGGCTTGGTCTTCAACCAGACCCTGTGGCCAATTCCCGTAAAGGCAGCCCAACCCACACTGCGCAGGGTCCTTGGCATGCACAGCAGGGGGTTGCTCACAGTACCTGGCCTACATCCAGGCCCTGCAGCCAACCCCACACTGCGCACAGCCTTTGGCAGTACAAGGTGGGGGTTGGCCATAAGTCCTGGCCTGTGTCCAAGTCCTGCAGTCAACCTTCCACATTCAGCAATGCCACACTGTGTATTGCCTTCAGCTGTGTGCAGTGGGGTGTTGGCCACAAGACGTGGCCTGCAGCCAGGCACTGTGGCTAACCCTCATAAAGGCAGCCAACCCCACACTGCACAGGGCCTTCGGTCATGCACAGCGGGGCTTGGTCACAAGCCTGGCCGCAGTCAAACCCCCACATTTAGCCAACCCCATGCTGTGCACGGCCTTCGGCTGTGCACTGTTGGGGTTTGGCCACAAGGCCTGGCCTTCAGACAGGTCCTGCGGCCAACCTCCCAAAAAGGCTGCCAATCCCACACTGCACATGGTCTTTGGCCATGTGTAGGGATGGGTCTGTCGGAAGGACTTAGCCGTGGGGACCCTAGCCCCCAGAAACTTTTTTTTAAGGGGAGTGGGCCATGTGGCTTTGTTAGGCCCTGGAAACCCCATACCCCAGGGCCATTTCTAAAAATTAAGGTGAGGAGGGGCACATGGCTCCCCTTCCCAAGCTGCTATCACCCAGAGGGAGCAGCTACTAATACTGCTCCCTCTGGGCCGGAACAATGTTTTCATCTGTTTCACTGCCCACTTCAGTGCGGGTAGGGAAACAGATCAAAAGTCTTCTTCTAGCATGCAGGATCATTTTCAAAGCTCCCACCCTCTGGGAGCAGACTTTGCGTTTGTTCCTGCTTGACAGGAGTTTTGAAAATGCTCCCGCCAAGTGAAAGCGGACACAGGTTTCGCTGCCTCCACCAATGCAGGCATGGAAACCACTAAGTCCCGGGGTTGGGCTCCCCAGGACATAGCTTGTGAGCTGGCCTGGGGATGGAGTCCCGGGGCCATTAATGGCTTGGGGAGGGGGTCACACACCCACCTCCTCATTTTGTAAAATTTCAGTCCCAGATTGGGCTCCACAGGACCTTTAGAGATTTGGGAGGGGGGCCACATGGCCCCAGCTCCATATAAATAAATTTTGGGCCCTTTTTTGATGATTACAACCCTAGGGGTGTGCTCCCCGGGGCCTTTAATGTCTTGGGGAGGGGGGCCACACAGCTGTCTCCCCGTTATGAACACAGTCCAGTGTGGGCTTCCTAGAGCATAAAGCTAATACATGTAGCCTAGCCAGCATTTTATTTTCCTGGATCCTACAGGAGCAGGCTATCCCTAAGTCCCCAAGTCCTGTAATGGCTGCCAGCAACATTTATGTCATGTTGCTGGCAGCCAGTCAGAGAGCTCACTCCTGCAGGAGTCTGACTACTGCTGGAGCGAGATGGCCCAAGGTAAACAGAGCTCCCTGGGCCAATAAGAATGCTCCATTTTTAAATTGGCGTGATCGTGAAAGTCTCTCAAGCCTCTCTCAGATCCAACCATCCAGATATAGTATTATATTTGGCCCTTAATTTCTCAAAAACTACTGAATAGATTTAAATCAAATCATAAATGCACAATCTGCAGGCCAAGATCTTGCTTCAAGGCACATTTGGTGCAATTCCATTCAGCAGTTTTTGCGGTAACCCATTTTAAAGAAGTCTATTGAAAAGGTATGGGGATTTTGATTTTTGGGACCCCCTTTTTCTCGGCCCCTGCTTGACAGATCACCCCAAAACCTTCCATGCACAAACTATTCTAAAAGTAACACCTTTTTGGAAATTTTCATAGAGATTCTTTAAATGGTGCCTGAGTATTTGCAACCCAAACTATGCTTTACCTATGGAAAAACAATCCTAACTATAATTACCTAGTGACAACCACCACTAGGTAATCTATATATTTATATAAATATATATCACCCACTGGCGGTCTCCAGTGGGTGGTTATAGTTAGGTCTACTTTTCCATAGAAATAGCTCTTTTTGGGTTGCTAATAACTGTGGTTAATAATTCTTTCACAAAACTTTTTTTTTAAATGTACATCCACCTCAGCTCCTTCCTGAAAAGTATCGGGATGATTCATCAAACGGGGGCCGGAATACATTGGGGGGGTCCCAAAACCAAATTTCCTCAAGTATTTTCCATAGAATTGTTTAGGCAGCTCTACCGCAAAAACTGCAGAATGGAATGTAATCAAATTCAGCATGATGCTAGATCTTGGTCCGAAAAGTGTCCTTTTTGTGGGTTGGTGTAAATCCTTTTAGTAGTTTTTGAGATATTAAGGATTAAAAATATTTGTATATCTGGATGGTTTGGTTTGGTGACTGTAAGGGTAAATGAGTCGGTGTGTAAGTGGCTGTATGGATATGTAAATGAGTATGTGATTGGTTCTGTGGGTGTGTGAGTGGTTGTATCAGTGAGTGAGTGGCTGTGTCAGTGGCTGTATGGGTGAGTGGGTGTGTGAGTAGCTGTTTTGGTGAGTGAGTGGCAGTATGAAAGGATGTATGGGTGAGTGTATCGGTGTGTGAGTACCTGTATGGGTCAGTGAGTGGCTGTATGAGTTTCTATATGGGTGATTGAGTGGGTGTATAAGTGTATGTATGGCTGTATGATTGGCCATTTTTCAGTGGCTGTATTGGTGAGTGAGTGGGTGCATGAGTGACTGTATGCACGAGTTAGTGAGTGTGTGAGTGGCTATGTGAGTGAGTGGATGTGTGAGTGGATCTATGGATGAGTGATTGGTTGTGTGAATACCGGTATGGGTCAGTGAGTGAGTGCATGAGCGTCTGAGTAGGTATCTGAGTGGGTGCAGGTGTGTCTGAGTGAGTGTCTGAGTAGGTCTGGGAGTGGGTGTGAGAGTGTGTGAGTGGGTTTGAAAGTGCCTTTATGTGTATGTGAGTCAGTCTGTGAGTGAGCGCATGAGTGTCTGAGTGGGTCTATGAGTGGTTATGTGAGACTCTCAGTGGGTGTCTGAGTAGATGCATGAGTGTCCGGATGAGTGTCTAAGTGGGTCTGTGAGTAGGTGTGAGAGTGTCTGAGTAGGTTTGTGAGTACCTCCATGAGTGTGTGAGTCAGTCTGTGTGTGAGTGTGTGAGTTTCTCTTTGGGACTCTGAGTGAGTGCATGAGTCTCTGAGTGGGTCTGTGAGTGGATGCATGAATGTCTAAGTGGGTCTGTGAGTGGGTGTGTGTCTGAAAAGTCTGTGAGTGGGTGCATGAGTCTCTGAGTGGGTCTGTGAGTGGGTGAATGAGTGTCTCAGTGGGTGTGGGTGTCTGAGTGGGTCTGTGAGTGGGTCTGTTAGTGCATAAATGGGTCTGTGAGTGGTTTTGTGAGTAGCCAGACCACAGTTGAATAGGTGTGGGGGACAGCATGGCCCCCTCCCCGGGCCAATTTTGGCCCCAGGGACCCCATCTCCCAGGTCCTTGCTACATTTGAATGGGAGAGGAAGGGTCATGCAGCCCCCCTCCCCGGGCCAAACTCAGCTCGGGGACCCAGCCTTATCTGAATGGAGAGGGGGCCACACACTCACAGGCAAATTTAGGCCCAAAGGACTCCATCCTATCCAAGAATTACCAGCGCACTTTTGGAGAATTTCATGACTATTTGCCAAGTGTCAAGTCAAAAAATGCTATTCCTCTGAAAACATGGTCCTGACTATAACTACCTACTGGCAACCGCCATTAGGATATATATATTAACAAGGTCTCAGGGGGGACCGAATCGCATAGATGTTGCTTTCATCTTGGAATTGAATTTATTAAAATAAACAAGGACTCTGCTTTATAACCTTCCGTGAGTGCGACCTTAATTCTCTTGTAAGGACCTTGTTTCTATTCAAAAAGCGTATCTCTTGGTTCAGAAAGCGAATTTTTTTTTAAATGGTGTAAATCCGTTCAGTAGTTCCTGAGAAATTCAAAAAATAAAAATATCGATATCTGAGGGCCTAGGAGGATTCGCGAACCCTCCCGAGCACGAGCTTCATTCTGATTGGCTGCCAACACTCCAAATCAACATGTGTTGACAGCCATCTTGTGACTCGGTAGAACGAGTCACAAGAAACAGTAAAAAAAAGGATAAAAAACAAGAAAAGGGGGCAGGGTAGAAACACCCTGACCCCCTAGGCCTGCTCAGAGAGTCCCACATGGACCCCAAGGGCCAAAAAAAGCATGATTTTTTATATTGTCTACTGAATTCGCGCTGGGATGCTCACTAAATAAAAAAATAAATGTAAAAAAAAGAAGGAGGCAAAGCCCCGGGGGATGGGGTCCCCAGGGCCAATAATGGCCTCAGGAGGGGGGCCGAGCAGCACCCCTCTTTAAAAATTATAAAAAAACAAAATAAAAAAATATGTGGCCATGCCCCAGGGGATGGGGTCCCCGGGGCCTAAATTGGCCATGGGAGGGGGGCCGCGCAGCCACCTTCCCATTTGAAAAAAAAATGCTCAGGCCCTGGGGGATCGGGTCCCCAGTGCCCAAAAATAATAAAAGGAAGGGGGGGGCCACACAGCCCCCTTCCAAAAAGCAAAATTAAAAAAAGCTGGCATCTCGCAGGACGCCCTGCCCCCTCCCTGCACCACTGTGCGAACGCGCCTCCTGGCGCTTTCTGGAAGGGGGGATTAAGCCCCCTTGAATACTAAGGGTCCTTAGGGGCCAACTAGACCACCAGGTACCTCCAGTAATCCCCACAGAGTGGGATTGCTGAGAAGTGGTCTGAGGCCATACCCCTTTTTACACCACTCTTCAAATGCACCTCTTGGCACACTGCTGGTGGGGCGATGAGGTCCTCTTGTGTCTTGAGGACCTCAGGACTAAAGTGGACTTCATCCCCCGAGCAGCAGTGCGCCAGTAGGCATGTTTGAAGAGTGGTGTAAAAAGGGGGCGTGGCCTCAGACCACTCTCAGAAATCCAGCTGTGTGGGGCTTACTAGAGATAACAGGAGGGCTAGTTGGCCCCCAGGGACCCTCAGGAGGCAAGGGGACTTCATCTCCCAACCAAGAGCGTGCCAAGAGGCCTGTTTGCAGAGTGGTGGGCAAAGGGGGCATGGCCTGCTATGAGAACTTAGCAATCCTGTTGTGTGGGACTTACTGGAGAAAATAGGAGGGGTAGTTGGCCCCCAAAGATGCCGTTGGGGGCCGATTACCCCTCCTGTTACCTCCAGTAAGTCCCTCACAGTGGGATTGCTAATAGGTCTTCAGAGGCCACGCCCCCCTTTCTCCACCACTCTGCAAACGCCCCTCCTGGCACACTACGGGTTAGGGGATTAAGTCCACTTTACTCCTGAGGGACTTTGGGGGCCAAGTAGCCCTCCTGGTACCTCCTGTAAGTCCTACGCAGCAGAAGTTCTGAACGCTGGTCGGAGGCCCAGCCCCCTATCTGCACCACTCTGCAAACGCAACTACTACGTTTTAGTTATAGATTAGCATTTAAAAAACCTTAGAAATTCACAGAAAAAACCATAGGTTTCAGGGACGTTATATTTAGTAATTAGCATTTAAAAAACCTTAGAAATTCACTGAAAAAACCACAGGTTTCAGGGACGTTACAGTTAGTTGGACATTTCACTTGTACAAAACCAGAGAAATTCGGCTGTTATAGTTAGTTGAGCCAACTATAATTCGCGCCCCCCGCAATGCACTGCTGATGACATCACATATTACATCACTCATGACATGGTCAGTGACATCACTGATGACATCAGTGATGACATCTCAAATGACATCACTGATGACATCATCCACATGATAATCTGATAATCTGATGCACCTCCTCACAGCCTGATATAACCTTTGATACACCCACTCTAAATTACAGACTGCCATTCTCGAAACCATAGACACACCAATACCAGTTAATACATACCCACTCACTGATTCCTAGCTCTACACACATATCCACTCCCTCATCCATACAGTCACTCATACATGCAGTCACTCATCAATACAGCCACTATCATATGCACTCATATACCCATACAGACACTCACACACCGCCACTCACCAATAGAGTTACTCACACAGCTAGTCAGTCATGCAAAGAATCAATCACACTCCCATTTACTCACCTACACAGTTATACACACATCACCTCACTTATTTATACAGATACTAACACATACTAACTCTCTTATACAATCACTGACACAAGCACACACTCATCCATACAGCCACTCTCACAATCACTCACTCTCACATATAATCATTTATATACTCCAACACTCACATATACTGCCTTTCACATATGTAGTTACTCACACATGTACCACTGAGACATCAATTCACTCACCAATACAGCCATAGACACACTCACACACCCATACAGCCTCTCTCAGACGTACTCTTGAACCCATACACCCAGTGAATCACCCACTCACACATCAATGCAGGGAGTCTCACACACCCCACCTACTCACACAGACACTCAGGCACCCATTCAGGTACTCAGACAACCAATCAAAAACCCATATAGACACTCATGTAGCTACTCACCAACCCAAGCAGCCACTTACACACCAACTGACAGACTGATATAGATATTCATACAGATTAGTCATTCACCCATGTATTAGTAAGACACGTTTAATCACTCACTTATACAGTCAGTCATGCATCTATTTAATCATCCATTCAGACACTCATACACCCACTCATTCTTCAATGCACCTTGGCATATATATATATAAAACATATTTAAACTTTTTAGAAACACTCAGTCACTGGATGATATTATCAGTGATGTCCTTTGAGATGTCATCAGTGATGTCACTGACCATGTCATCAGTGATGTAATATGTGATGTCATCAGCAGTGCATTGCGGGGGCGCGAGTTAGAGTTAGCTCAACTAACTATAATGGCCGAATTTCTCTGGTTTTGTACGAGTAAAATGTCCAACTAACTAGAACGTCCCTGAAACCTGTGTTTTTTTCAGTGAATATATATGTATGTATATATATATATATACATACACATATATATATATATTTTTAAAACAAAGAACCCTCAGTTTGAAGATGCACTCTGGATCGGATTCTCGTAAAGGCAAACGGCTTCTCTTCCCTCCGGATAATTGATGTGGCCTTACGCGTTTCGGAGCGGCATGCTCCTTGCTCACAGGCACTTAATTGTGAAGGCGCAGAAGAATGAAGGGATCAACTCGAACAGCATGTAATTTATTACACCCTTCAATAGGCAACAGGTGAGTCCACAAATGCGGCATGCTGGGATTTGTAGTATCGCCTTAGTAGGCTTGTTGTTGCCTTAGTAGGCTTGGATATGTCCCTTCTATTGTTACCAACAGTTGGTTTCTGCGCTTGCACATATTATTTATAAATTTGTTTCGCCCTCCAGTGAGCCTCCGAATTCGAGGTCTTCCGTGAATTATGCCATCCGATTCACCACAGGGAGACTTCGCACAGTTCCATGTCTCCGTGGCCCCTCATATTCGTTGGGTGGTGCAATCTTCGCGGCTTGGTCTGCCGACAATATTTTTTTAAAACAAAGAACCCTCAGTTTGAAGATGCACTCTGGATCGGATTCTCGTAAAGGCAAACGGCTTCTCTTCCCTCCGGATAATTGATGTGGCCTTACGCGTTTCGGAGCGGCATGCTCCTTGCTCACAGGCACTTAATTGTGAAGGCGCAGAAGAATGAAGGGATCAACTCGAACAGCATGTAATTTATTACACCCTTCAATAGGCAACAGGTGAGTCCACAAATGCGGCATGCTGGGATTTGTAGTATCGCCTTAGTAGGCTTGTTGTTGTTGGATATGTCCCTTCTATTGTTACCAACAGTTGGTTTCTGCGCTTGCACATATTATTTATAAATTTGTTTCGCCCTCCAATAATATGTGCAAGCGCAGAAACCAACTGTTGGTAACAATAGAAGGGACATATCCAAGCCTACTAAGGCAACAACAAGCCTACTAAGGCGATACTACAAATTTCAGGGTTTCAGAAAAGGAAATTCTAGAGGCACTTTTAATATGAGCCTAAAATGCATTTATGGAGATTTTACTATTGCCTTCAGTAGTGATAGTTCCTTTAGTCTTTTCGTCAGTCTTGATGGCATGTTAATCACCTTGATTCTCTTCTGTCTTGCATGTTATATGATTTTAAATGTCCTTTATTCAAATACTACATTACAATATTGCTAGACAATCCAATAAACTGCCATTGTGCCAAAGTGCTAAAGATAAAGTGCTATGTGTAAATAATTCCCCCCTTATTACCTTTCTAAAAGTGACAAAGTGCTATACTAATAGCAACGGATAGGTAACAGCGTATGTTTATTATAAACAATTATGTTAATATTTAATTTATTTTAACTTTTCAAATTTCTCTCAAATTATATATTGTTGTTCAATTAGGGGTCATATGCATACATTAATGAAAGTTCTTCCCTATATTTAACAGTTCTATAGATGATATTGTTAGTAATTACCTGATTGAGTTTATTTTGTCTTGTATAAGTGCATATAAAGACTGCTGATTAAAACAGGAGGCGAATGAAATTCAAAAATGGTACTGGCCATCCTGATAATCGAATTGCTGTATGGTGGCCAAGTTAAAGACAGGTGAACAGATCCTCAGTGGTGTTGAGACCCCCTGGTGTTTTGGTGTCTAATTCCAAAATATATCGGGTCTCCAAGTTCCTTAATATATATATAAATATATATATATTCACTGAAAAAAACACAGGTTTCAGGGACGTTATAGTTAGTAATTAACATTTAAAAAACCTTAGAAATTCACTGAAAAAACCACAAGTTTAGGGATGTTATAGTTAGGAATTAGCATTTAAAAAACCTTAGATATTCACTGAAAAAAACACAGGTTTCATGGACGTTATAGTTAGGCTGCCATTTCACTCGTACAAAACCAGAGAAATTCACCAGTTATCGCGCCCCCGCAATACACTGCTGATGACATCACATATTACATCACTCATGACATCGTCAGTGACATCACTCATGACATCACTGATGGCATCATCCAGTGAGTGTGAGTGTTTCTAAAAACTTTAAGAATCTTATATATATATGCCATGCTGTATTGAAGAATGAATTGGTGTATGAGTGTCTGAATGGATGATTTAGTGGCTGAGTGACTGACTGTATAAGTTAGTGATTAAACGTGTCTTAGTGAATGCATGGGTGAATTACTAATCTGTATGAATGTCTGTATTAGTCTGTCAGTTGGTGTGTAAGTCGCTGCATGGGTTGGTGAGTAGCTGCATGAGTGTCTATATGGGTTAATGATTGGTTGTCTGAGTACCTGTATGGGTGCCTGAGTGTCTGTGTGGGTGAGTGGGGAGTGTGTGACTCCCTGCATGGCTGTGTGAGTGGGTGATTCACTGGGTGTATGGGTTCATGAGTGCATCTGCAAGGGGCTGTATGGGTGAGTGAGTGCACGTATGGCTGTGTTGATGAGTGAATGGCTGTCTCAGTGGTATATGTGTGAGTAACTACATATGTGAAAGGCAGTATATGTGAATGTTGGAGCATTTAAGTGACTATATGTGACAATGAGTGATTGTGAGAGTGGCTGTATGGATGAGTGTGTGCTTGTGTCAGTGATTATATAAGAGAGTAAGTATGTGTTAGTATCTGTTTGAATAAGTGAGGTGGAGTGTGCATAAGTATATAGGTGAGTAAATGGCAGTGTGATTGATTCTTTGGGTGGACTGACTAGGTATGTGAGTAACTCTATGGGTGAGTGGCGGTGTGTGAGTGTTTGTATGGGTATATGAGTGCATATATCAGTGGCTGTATTGATAAGTGACTGCATGAATGAGTGACTGTATGGGTGAGTGGATTTGTGTGTAGACCTATGAATCAGTGAGTGGATATGTACTAACTGGTGTTGGCGTGTCTATGGTTTCGAGGATGGTATTCCATATTTTAAAGTGGGTGTATGAAAGGTTATTATAGGTTGTTAGGAGATGCATCAGATATTAAGTGGATGGTGTAATCAGTGATGTCATCAGTGATGTCATTTGAAATGTCATCAATGATGTCATCAGAGATGTCACTGACCATGTCATAAGTGAAGTAATATGTGACGTCATCAGCAGTGCATTGCAGGGGCACGAGTTATAGTTAGCTCAGCTAACTATGACGGGTGAATTTCTCTGGTTTTGCATGAGTAAAATGACAGCCTAACTATGATGTCCCTGAAACCTGTGGTTGTTTCAGTGAATATCTAAGGTTTTTTAAATGCTAATTCCTAACTATAGTGTCCCTGAAACCTGTGTTTTTTTCCAGTGAATTTCTAAGGTTTTTTAAATGGTAATTACTAACTGTAATGTCCCTGAAACCTGAGGTTTTTTCAGTGAGTTTCCAAGGTTTTTTTAAATGCCAATTTCTAACTATGCCTACATAGGTAGAACATGTACAGAATGAGGAAGAAAGTCACAGAAAGAAGAAAGAGAAGTGCAGAAAGAAGGAAGAGAGGTGCAGACAGAGAAAGAAAGGTGCAGAAAGAAGGAAGAAAAATGCATAAAGAGGCAACAGAAGTCCTAAAAGAGGAAGAAATGTGGAGAAGTACAGAAAGAAGCAACAGAGGTGCAGAAAGAGGCCTACTTTGACTGTACCTTTACACAGACTCATACAAAGCAGCCTAATCACTAATCCTTCTCCCAAGATGTCTTAAACCTCACTTTTCCCTTGAAGGTACACTATTCATCGACTGCTCAGAATGTTAGGCCTACCAAATGTAAAACAACAATCCTAACCATATCCCTGTTGTAATTCTGACCAAGTTTGTTTAGGTATGTATGAGTGTGTCTGTGCTTTTACCTAGTGACATGTTACATAAAAATAAACATAGAAATACTTGAATTCCTGTGTTTCAAACAGCATACTCTGTAAATGTATGTACAAAAAAGTGTATGTATTTCTTTCTGCTCATAATATAGGGCAGAAGGGTATTCAATAGTATATTTGAGGGGCTCTATAACACCTGTATACATAAGACATGTCTGCCTGTGCAACCAAATGACAAAGCAGAACTAAGAAGATTTGACCGCCTATAAGAGAAGCTACCCACTTTTTAAGCTACCATCTTCAGATGCATAACACATGTGAGAATACATGTACAAGTAGACATATACCTCGGTCACGAGAGCACACAGACCTTTAAGCTTGACAGCTTGCACTTCCCATTTGAATATAGAAACAGGCGAGAGAAGTACAGAGAGAAGCAAGAAAAGTACAGAAAGTGGCAAGAGGGGTGCAGAAAGTGTCAAGAGAGGTGTAGAAAGAGGCAACATGGGTGCAGAAAGAAGCAACAGAGGTGCAGAAAGAGGCGAGAGAAGTGCAGAATGAGGCTAGAGAGGTACAGAAAGAGGCAAGAGAGGTGAAGAAAGAGGGTAGAGGGGTGCAGAAAGAGGCAAGGGGGCTGCAGAAAGAAGCAAGGGAGGTACAGAAAGAAGGAAGAGAAGTGCAGAAAGAAGCAAGAGAGGTGAAGAAAGAGGCAAGAGGTCTGCAGAAAGAAGCAATAGAGGTACAGAAAGAAGCAAGAGAAGTGCAGAAAGAAGCAATAGGGGTGCAGAAAGAGGCTAGAGGGGTGCAGAAAGAGGTAAGAGAGGTACAGAAACAGGCAACAGAGGTGCAGAAAGAGGGAAGAGGGGTGCAGAAAGAGAGAAGAGGGGTGCAGAAAGAAGCAAGAGAGGTGCAGAAAGAAGTAAGAGAAGTGCAGAAAGAAGCAAACGAGGTGCAGAAAGAGGCATGAGAAGTGCAGAAAGAGGCAAGAGAGCTGCAGAAAGAGGCAAAGAGGTGCAGAAAGAGGGAAGAGGGTACAGAAAGAGGCAAGAGAAGTGCAGAAAGAAGCAACAGAGGTGCAGAAGAAAGAAGCAAGAGAGGTGCAGAAAGAAGCAAGAGATGCAGAGAGCGGAAGAGATGTGCAAAGAGAGTTGCAGAAAAAGGAAGAAAGGTGTCAAAAGAAGCAAGAGAAATGCAGAAAGAGGCTAGAGAGGTGCAGAAAGAAGCAAGAGTGGTTTGCACACAATTAGTACTAATATAACTCCCACATTTAGAAATAAGTAACAGGTGATCATACTATGTTTGCAAAGGGCCTTCCACCACGCTGTAACATTTGTTGCTGCATCTTTGGTAACGTTTGAGCCGTTTGAGCTACAAAAACATTTTTTTTGTTCAAATCTGCAGATTATGCAACGGATGATGGATTATGTGGTAAATGCAGAAAATGTATAATTGTGCGAAAGTCGGTGCAGCCAAACAGTTGCATAATTCCAGTGGCCCTGCTCATACCTCTGACTAGGTCCAGAAGTGCTCCTCAGTGGTTTCTTCTTTTTTTTGTCTCATTGAGTTTATAGTTTAGCTTCTATGGAGACGAGGAAGACTAAACCTGAGGTTACCACTCCACAACACAGACTACCATACCACATAATTACTCTCCATAACACATAATCCCACTCTACATAATTCCTATACACTAAATACCACATACTTTCTATCCACATATTTTCACTGCACAACATACCTCATAATTCCACTACACACAACGTGCATCCACTCCTCTCCCAAAAACATTAGTAAAAAAACCTTTACATTTACAATGCCAATAGAACTAACTCTAGCAAATGCGAGACCTATTACATTGCCAATGCTTCTTTAACTAGTTGTCGCATTTGCAGAGTGGTGGAGAAGGGGGCTGGGCCTCCAACCAGTGCTCAGGCAGTCCACTGCGTGGGGATTACAGGAGGTACCAGGAGGGCTTCTTGGCCCCCAAAGTTCCTCAGGAGTAAAGTGGACTTCATTCCCCAACCAATAGTTTGCGAGGAGGCTCGTTTGCAGAGTGGTGGAGAAAGGGGAGCATGGCCTCCGAAGACCTCTTAGCAATCCCACTGTGTGGAACTTACTGGAGGTAACAGGAGGGGTAGTTGGCCCTCAAGAATATCCTTGGGGGCCAACTACCCCTCCTATTACCTCCAGTAAGTCCCACACAGCAGGATTGGTAAGTTCTCATAGCAGGAAATGCGCCCTTTACCTACCACTCTGCAAACGTGCTCCCTGGCGTGCTCTTGGATGGGGATTAAAGTCCCCTTCACTTGTGGGGGTCCTTAGGGGCCAACTAGTCTACATGTTACCTCCAGTAAGCCCCACACAGTGGGATTGCCTCCTGGCATGCTCTTGTTTGGGGGATGAAGTCCCCTTGCCTCCTGAGGGTCCCTGGGGGACAATTAGCCTTCCTGTTACCTCTAGTAAGCCGCACACAGCTGGATTGCTGAGAGTGGTCAGAGGCCACGACCCCCCTTTTTACACCACTCTGCAAACATGCCTCCTAGTGCACTGCTGCTTGGGGGATGAAGTCCACTTTAGTCCTGAAGTCCTCAGGACACAAGGGGACCTCATCGCCCCACCAGCACTGCGCCAAGAGGTGCATTTGCAGAGTGGTATAAAAAGGGGCGTGGCCTGCACCACCTCTCAGCAATCCCACTGTGTGGGGCTTCCTGGAGGTACCTGGCGGGCTAGTTGGCCCCTAAGGACCCTCAGTAGCAACGGGGATTTCATCCCCGAACCCAGAGCGCACCAGGAGGCACTTTTGCAGAGTAGTTTAGGGAGGGGGCGGGGCCTCTGGCGAGATGCCGGCTTCTCTTTTCTTCCTTCTTTTAGGAAAGGGGGCAGTGTGGCCCCCATTCCCTTAATACTTTTTGGGCCCTGGGGACCCCATCCCCCAGGGACTGACCCATTTTTTTCCCCAAAAATTTAAAAGAGGGGGGCCGCGCGGCCCTCCTCCTGAGGCCATTTTCAGCCCCGGGGACCCATCCCCCTGGGCTTTGCCTCTTTTTTTGAAAATAAAAAATACATTTTATTTTTAGGGAGGGGGCCACGTGGCTGCATGGGGGGCGAACCCCCCAAATATCATTATTTATTGGGCACATACATATATATTTAGATTTATTTTAAATATGTATATTTATTTTTACATGTAATTTATTTTAAAAATTGAATACAAAACAGTTAAGAAATAATAGTTCTAGTTAGTATTATAAGTTAAATGAACACATAGGGGCCTATTACGATGCCGGGCAGACTTTCGTCCGCCCGGCACCGTCTCAGTGTGAGAACCAACTGACCATAGGTTGGCACACCTTATCTTGATGCGACTGCACATGATGCGGTCGTAAACTTTCATTTCACAATGGTAACTTGTGCTGTGGGCAGATATCGCCCGCACCACAAGCTCCCATTGAGAAATGGGAGTTTTTACACATCTCTGCACTGTGTGGCAGGCACCTCATGGTGTCTGCCACACAGTGCAGGGATGTGAAGGCCCCCCAGGGCCTCAACCGGAGGGCCAGGGTAGAAGGGGGCCCTGCTAGGGCCCCCAAAGACGCTTTCTGACAGCAGTTCCATGTTGGAAAGGCCGACATGGAACTGCTGTCGAAAGTGCCATCATAATCCCAAAGGCAGAAACGCCTTCCTAAAGGGATTATGTGGACTTTCCGACTGGCCTACGGGCTCCTTGAGCCTTTCGGAACCCAGTTGGTTTCCCCGGCCAGTTTACACTCCGACCGCCGACATTATAATTCGGTGGTCAGAATGTAAACCTACCATGTAGGTCAGAAAGCCTCGGACAAGCGGTCGGAGGCTTTCTGACCTACATTGTAATCAGGCCCTTGATATATATATATATATATATATATATATATATATATATTTAAACACAGTGCATAAAAATTATTAACAATAACTTAAAAGTCAAAATTAACAAACATATATATATTGGAAAATGTACATATATTATATATATGAAACTTAAATTAAAAATGTTAATTAATATAAAGTTGGATTTCATTGATCATATGAGCAAAACAAAGTATATATATATATACTTTACAAATATTTTTAAAATTAAAAATGTAAAACAATAACTCAAACATTAAATTTAACAAATATATTAACAAAACATATATCACATTTAAGTATAATAAATAATAAAAAATAATAGAAAGATACTATTCTTAGTTTCTAAATAAATATAAAGGATATAAATATAAAATAAAAAAACTACAAATCAGTAAAAAATTATAATAAAAAATAACAACAATCAAAAATAGTCAGATTTACCATTCTAACTGCAATTTAAGCAAATGAAGGGAAAGCATTGGATACTTGAGGTATTAGATTTACTATTCCCACACCAGGAGCATGGAAAGTTTTGGACTTTGTATGGGTTAAAATATGATATATCTACTCCAACATAAGCAACAGTAGCGATCGTGTTGGGCTTTGGAGAAGTTAGATTTATTATCCCCATTCTAATCTAAGCAAAAGTAGAGAAAGTGTTGGACTTTGGAGGCATTCGGTCTACTATTAGCAAAACCAGGCAATGTGTTGAACTTTGAAAGGGTAAGATTACTATTCCCATTCCCATCTATATATTAGTAGGGAAATCTTCAACTTTGGAGGGATTAGATTTACTATGCCTACTCTTATCTAAGCAACAATCGGGAAAGAGTTGGACTTTGAAAATTCTTTCAATGTGGTATTGGTTTAGCAGCAACAAAATATTACATGAAAACAGTATAATAATAAGACTTCAGTTGTAACATATGCAGTTCATCATCTGAGTTGAATATCTTGGCGCATGGTAGAACTTATTCCTAACAGTCTGACCAATGTGCAACCGTGTCCAATACATTTGTTCCCAGAATGCCAGATGTCATGGTCATCAGAAGTGAGAACATTCAGTGTTGATTGGGTTCAGAAACATTAAAGTATTCCCGCCAGGGACACTTTATCCTAGTTTTGTTTTTAGGGCATCCTCTGGATTTGTAAACATCTTCTCTAGCAATTCAACAATAATCAATCACTCTGAGACATTCATAGAAGGGCAGGGATGTCCGTGACTTGCAATGTTTGGCAATGCTACACTTGGTCAGCAGACATTCAATGTCAACCAATGTCCGCTAACTCTGAAGACCATTCTACTATTAGAATATTCCTAAAATTGTCATTTGGGGATCCTTCCTGGTCTAAAGGGATGCCCCTCACATCTTCCAGTGTTCCATAGATTCTTGTCCAGTATTTTTGAATGAATGGGAATTCCCCATCACGTGTATCAGCGCACCTTTTGCCAATCTGCATCGAAGACCTCTAGTTCCCGAGCACTACCCATCCTTCACAACCTATCAGGGGGTAATAAACTCTTTGGAGGTATTTAAATAGTATTAGTTTGAGCCAGGCAGGGATTATCAACTGTTTAGCAGCCATCTTAGTCTAAACCCAATCCTTGTCTTCTAATGGTCCCAGGACAGACTCCCACTGTGCATGCAGTGATGCCGTAGGGTCTGTTATATTGATCACCAAAGTTTTAGGCAAATCGGAAATTCCCTTTCCCCCAATTTCTTCCATCGTGAGTTTAGGTTATAGTAGACTAAGGTCCGAAGTTGGTTCTGGAATTTCCCTGGGGCAACTGGTGCAATTGTTAATGAAGAAATAACTGGGATGGGTGCTGTTCATATTCATTGCTCAGTTGTTCAAAGGAGATCATATGACTATGTGCCCAGATATCATCCAGCTTGGAGATACTCAGCAAGTCCAATTTATTGAATCCCTGAAGCTGTGCTAATTCATTCAACCATGACACCAACCACAGTGGCGTTTCTCTTGTGATTGCCTTGATTCACTCTAACCACAGCAGTACCTTGTGCCAACTTTCAATTGGTATCACTGTAACTTGGGGCATCATCGTGGGAATCTGGGTGCTGTACGGCCAAGACTGAGGGGCCGAGAGGTCAAACTCAGCCAACTCCAACTTCTTGGCTGGGTCCTCCCAATCCTCAAAGATCAATGATTCATGGGAAGCATAAGCGCTGCCCAGTGGTATAACTGTGTGTCAAAGACTCCGATACCCCCATCGAACGATGCTTGAATGCATTCTTATGTGCTGCTCTCGAGGAAGCCTCTCCCCAAACGTAACTGTTGATACTGGCCTTTAGTGTGGAGAAGCACTTCGGAAGTACCATATAAGGGAAGTTTTGAAGGATATATAACAGCTGAGGCAGCGCAGTCATCTTAATAAGGTGGCATGTTCCATCATGTGTAAAGGTAGCATGCTCCAACGTGCCATGTGTCCCTTCATTATAAGCTCCAAGGGAGAAATATTTAGGGGCAGATTTACAAGCCCCTTGCGCCACTTTTGCATCATTTTTCCCATGTTAAAAATGACGCAAAAGTGGCGCAAGGGGCTTGTAAATCTGCCCCTTAGTGTTCAATAGATCTAAGGATCTTTAGAAATATGCATACTGATGTGAAGTATACAAAGGTCCTCTCCTACATATTTAAAAGGCGGAATGTTAGGGGTTAAAGACAGAATAGACCAAACCAACGGGACAAGAGCTTACTTGCCCCATCCCATATGGATTCCAGAATCGTCTCTATACACTCCAAGCATGAACATTAGTCTGGAAATCATGGTCTGAGGCCTCTAAATATACAACAGAACATCATTCTCATACTTGGAAATGCGGTCCTCAAAAACATCAACCCACCGCACTCCCCATACTTGGGCATCCCATTGAATCCACTCTGGCAGTAGCTCAATGACAAGGGCAAAAGAGAGCAGAGAAAGAAGGCAACCTTGGTGGGGGTCCCTCCTTATCAGACGTTTTTGGGATAATGTGCCATTAACTTGCACCCTTGCCCACAGGGAGCAGTATAACAGTTTTATACTGTTTCTAAAGTAGGGACCAAAATTCATTTGTTCAGATACTGAGTAGATGAATAGCCATTCATTTGAGTCGAAGGCTTTCTCAAAATTCAGTTGGGTTATAAAGGTCAGTTCAGACACTTTGTGCATGCATGCCAAGAAGGCATGGAGTCTCCGGAAACTATGTCTCAAGCCTTCGAGCAGGCATAAAACCATTTTTATATTTTGATATTAATGATCTTATAACCTTCACCAGTATATTGGCCAGTGCTTTTGATATAATTTTGGCTTCAAATATGATCAATTGATCTATGATGCCCAATCAACTAGATGGTGATTTAGAGGGTTTGAGGATGACCACCACAGTGACCCCACTGATGGCTGGAGACCAGGACTTAGTCTGGAGGGCTTCTTTAAACATTGCGAGCAAGGAAGGAACCAATTTAGATACAAACGTCTTAGAAAATCCAACTGAGAATCCATTGAGACCAGGGGCCTTCCCTCGGGTTGTCCTGAAATGCTAAGTTTCGTTTCTCTTCCATAAGACATGTGTCAAGTTCACTTTTTCCACTGGGTAAAGTGATGGCACAACCAGAATGAGTGCTATTGGTTGCGGTAGCACTATTAATGGGGCAAATGTGACCAGTAAATTCACTCATAACAGTCTGCGACTGCCTCTGTGATCTCATGGTCATCATGTAACATCGTCCCGTCTGCCCTGCAGAACATTGGGGACCAGTCAAGAGTCTGAGTCCATGTTAGGCAGCCAATAAATCAGTTTTCCTGACTTATCACTGAATTCCGAGAAAAGATGTTGCAATCCTGACTGCGCTGCCTAGGCACTGTTGGTCACCCATTGTTTAATTTAAGGGCAATCCTAATGGCAGCTAGAGGACACTGTTCCGCCTTATCACAGGAAGCAATATCTTGGCATTCAAGCATGGATATCTGTTGTTCCAGCGAGTGTATTTTCTTCTCCCCGTTTCTTTTCTGGCTCACCAAATGTGATATGGTTCTGCCTTTAATAACTGCTTTAATAGTTTCCCAGAAGGTAGTGCATAATGTGTTGGCGGGACCATTGAGATGTACAGATCCTCAATGACCTCACTAATATATGTACGGAACTGGGTGTCTTGCATCAACCCAGGGTGGAGTCTCCAGTATCTGCAAGACTGGCCCCTGGTCCTCTTCAGGGACACTTCCACAGGGAAGTGGTCTGAGAGCGCTCTCAGGTGAATCATCACAGCCTCCACTCCACAGGACTGCAGCAGAGACAAAGATCTAGTCCAGCCTAGTGTACAGCTTGTGTGAGTAGGAGAAATAAGTGTAGTCACTTGCCTCAGGGTGGAATACCCTCCTTATATCACTGAGTCCCAATGACCTTATCGTTGCTTTCCTTCAGGGGTTGGAGCCATCACTGGAGTCTGAGTTTGATGCATGTATTAGATTATTAAAGTAGCCCTCCACAATATGTCACCCCTTAGGGGCCACTGCAATGACATTTGTGAGGTTGTCTAGTATTTTGTCTCTCAGGGTCAGGGGATGTAGACTTAAAGAATGATCCAGCGCCTCCCTTTCAGCAATTGGTTATTTCTACAAAGTGTCCCAGGTCATCGGCCACTGTTACAGTGACAGCAAGTGAAAATGTCTTTTTTATTATGATGTCTACCCCACATGACCCTTTCATGAATCCTGAATTACATACTCTGTTGAAGCCAAAATAGTTAAGGAAGTTGTTGTCAAGTAGGTGGGTCTCATGGAGGAGGAAAACTGCTAGGGCCATTTTCTGGGCTCAGCATAATATTGCACCTCTTTTAACCTTGTCATTCAGCCTGTTAATATTTAATCTAAGCAAACACAAGGAGATGATGGACGGAGCGCTGAAACTTTTCAGACACTCACCTCCAGTAACAGATCTGGGTTGAATCCATCATCGTTCTTTAGCTCACTTTGCCACCCCAGTTCAAACACAGCTATATGCAAATCAGTCTTGACCCTGTGCCTCATGGGAACAGTCCAGCCCGAACTGCCAAGCCATGTCTTCCCTGGACTGGAAACAAGCATCCTGGGACCTGTTTTAGGCTAACAGCCCTCATCAGCCAGGCTAGCTTGAATCCAGTGGCAAAGTGAGCAAGGGACCCACGTCTGGGCATACCCTACCAACTTAGGGCGAACAAAGCAAACACAAGGAGATGATGGACGGAGCGCTGAAACTTTTCAGAAACTCAGCCCCAGTCACAGATCTGGGTTGAATCCATCATCGTTCTTTAGCTCACTTCGCCACCCCAGTTCAAACACAGCTATATGCAAATCAGTCTTGACCCTGTGCCTCATGGGAACAGTCCAGCCCGAACTGCCAAGCCATGTCTTCCCTGTACCGGAAACAAGCATCCTGGGACCAGTTTCGGGCTAGCAGCCCTCATCAGCCAGGCTGGCTTGAATCCAGTGGCAAAGTGAGCAAGGGACCCACGTCTGGGCATACCCTGACAACTTAGGGCAAACAAAGCAAACACAAGGAGATGATGGACGGAGCGCTGAAACTTTCCAGACACTCACCCCCAGTCACAGATCTGGGTTGAATCCATCATCGTTCTTTAGCTCACTTCGCCACCCCAGTTCAAACACAGCTATATCCAAATCAGTTGTGACCCTGTGCCTCATGGGAACAGTCCAGCCCGATCTGCCAAGCCATGTCTTCCCTGGACCGGCGGAAACAAGCATCCTGGGACCGGTTTCGGGCTAACAGCCCTCATCAGCCAGGCTAGCTTGAAACCAGTGGCAAAGTGAGCAAGGGACCCATGTCTGGGCATAACCTGCCAACTTAGGGCGAACAAAGCAAACACAACTGAGGTGGCGAAGTGAGATAAAGAATGATGATTGATTTAACCCAGATCTGTGACTGAGGGTGAGTGTCTGAAAAGTTTCAGCGCTCCGTCCATCATCTCCTTGTGTTTGCTTTGTTCACCCTAAGTTGGCAGTGTATACTCAGACGTGGGTCCCTTGCTCACTTTGCCACTGGATTCAAGCTGGCCTGGCTGATGAAGGGTGTTCCCAGAAACCGGTCCCAGGATGCTTGTTTCCGGTTCAGGGAAAACCTGGCTTAACATTTCAGGCTGGACTGTTCCCATGAGGCACAGGGTCAAGACTGATTTGCATATAGCTGGGTCTGAACTGAGGTGGCGAAGTGAGCTAAAGAATGATGATGGATTCAACCCAGATCTGTGACTGTGGGTGAGTGGCTGCAAAGTTTCAGCGCTCCATCCATCATCTGCTTGTGTTTGCTTTGTTAATATTTAATGTAATTAGTTTATAAGGCAAAGTCTAATGCAGTTGGGGGAAGTGATCTACACGCCTGCCAGTTCTGCTCTGCGGCATATGTTGCATCCTGAAGTCCTGTAGTTACCTTCTTACTGCACCAGTGTCACATTGAAGGAAGCCCCCCCACATCCAGGGAAGTCAAGAGAAGGTTGTACCATCATTATGGTTTCTGTGTTGGTTTGCAGGTCCTAAATTGACTAGAACCCGTTGTCAAAGAATATTTCACTCAGTTCATCAACCATTTGTGTGAATCTTGATGTCTTCAGTTGCATCTCTTTGGGTAACATTCAAGCTGAGGGAGACCCAGAGTTAGGTCCATTTCATTTTGAGATAACACTGGCTCCCCAGTCACATTGTGGATCAATTTCTGTTCCTGAAACCAGCCTATTGTAGATTCTAGAGTGTCGAAGAAAAAGGATCTGCCTTGAAACAAGACCTTCAGCCTGGCCGGTCAAGATTCTTTGCTCCACCTCACTCATGCTATCATATACATTCCTCTGATTTTTGTCAGAAGAGCAACAATTCCACCCCTACCCCACCAATTTGCATGATTGTTGAAGTCTCTATGGGAATCTTTGATGGCCTGGAGTATTGTGGCCAGGGAGATCGAGCCATCTTGCTTCAGGGGGTCCCCTGGTGCTGGGTCCTTGGCCATGCCTGTTAAAAAGGAAGATGGTTTCACATATGTATCGATCTTCCTCTGGCTCGAAGCAACCACCATTTTGTCCTTGACCATGTTGTGCAGGTCACCCCGCTCTCTAACCGTGAGTTGCCTCCCAGACTCCCACGTCCCTGTCACGTAAACAATTATGATTCCTACTGCAGAGAGTAACCTCCTTGTCGTTGATGGTACCAAGCCCCTTAGCCAGAAATCTCACAGCCCAGTAGTGCCTCTACAGGCTGGGCCCATCACTTTGGACCCAATGGGCCTTGTGCCACCAAGAGCTGCTTTCTGAGAGGTGGGGGCCATAAAAATGAGTGGGAGACACTGACACACTTTCCCTCAGTAGATAGCCAGAACTTGCCTACTTTCTCCAGAGCAGGGGGGTGGGGGTGAGCTTAAAACCCAATCAAGTATTCAGCCTCTTTGGTTCCACCTCCTCCTCCACTGGCCCACTGTGCCCCTGCTGTTTTAGAGCCTGCTATGCGAAGGCGGGCCCACAGCTCACCTCCTGTGTAGCTATAGGCCACACTGAAGTGCACTGCTCTGGTTGTAGGTCCCTGCTCAGAGCAATCAAGAAATAAGGGGGGGTCCGCCTCCAGATACATAAATGTACCCGCAGGGCCCACACAGTCCCACAGCCTCAGCTCGCTCCCTTCTAGCCAAGGGGTCCAGAAGTTGCCCTCTCATTCTGGTAATGTCCCGCCAAGGACCACCTGGTTCAGCCACCTGAGTGGCAGGCTCGAACTGATGGTGCATCTCCATATGTGCCAGGTGGCTCCCACACTGCCCTGAGCAGGAACTCCCTAGTGTTGGTGGGTCCTTGATTCCCCTATGCGCCTTCCTCACTTCAGCTCCGGCACCTCTCACCATGCCCAGCTGCTCCTGGCACCATTTACTTGGGTCAGCATAAACGTTCCTTCGGTTGCCCCTGTACCACAACTTGTGCCTCAGGAGTTGGTCAAAAGGGGGGTCCTCAAATCCAGGTAAGGCTCACCTGCACCACTCGTCAATATTTTGCAGGTATGTGCAGAATTATTAAGGATTCGTGCAGCAGGCACAGATCTCATTCAAAGCCTGGCCGCCATCTTCAGCTTCCATACCAAGCCCCCAAGAGCTTGACTTGTCGTGTAGTTCCTATAGTACCCATGCAGGACCTGCACGTTTGGATAACAAACTGTGGGCTTGGTGATAGACTGGCTCTGTGCACCCCCACCGCGTATGTTAGCCTGATTTGCATTAGCTAGCACACAGTGCCACTACAATCTCCTCTTATCGGGGAGAGATTAGTTTCTGGCAACCTTAGACCATGACAACCCAAATTCCTCAGAATCGTGGAAACAATGTACTACCTTTCGCTCAGTCACTCGTGCTTACTTATTCGGTTTGTCTCAGAGAGTTACACGGAATAAACAGTCTGGGCGTTTCAATAAGTATTTATTGAACAGTTGTTATTCCTGTGTAAAATATATGTGCTGCGGCAACCAGCAGACAATAGCAGAGATATATTATCAGCAGTACGATAAAAGCAAAGGGATAGAACAGTTCTACCATATTGCAATAGTCATGAATACATACATGACTATAAAAAGCATTATGAAAAGTGTGTGTACTCCTACGATGCCTAACTAGATGTACCTGAGTAGTGTACCTAGTATATGTGTAGGTCTAAAAGCCTAAGAGCCAAGAATCCGTCTAGGATTTAGTCAAACCCCCATACCTGAATAGAGAGAGTGTGGGACCCCGTCCTGGTCTTGAGTTGGACACCCCGCAAGGGCTGTGTTAGACCGCTGTCAGCTGGAGTGACTGCATGCAGGAGCCTCAGCGTCTCTGTTAAGTGTGTCAGCATGGAAGTCTCGGTTCCCTCTGTCTTACCGGGGCAAGATGTGGTGTATTTATACCCTAAAGAGTCTCGGTCCTCAGTATGGTTTGTATTGGTCTGTCGTTAGACATGAGAAAGACGTCAAGGGTGAACTTTGTACATACATATTATGCAGGTGATATATTCCTAGAGAGCCATGCATAATTGATATGTACAGTGTGGGCCTGTGTTTGGGAAAAACCCTGCTGTATTCAAAACCACAGGATAGATAACGTTCAGCCCTCAGAGCATGTTGTGTACTAGCGAGGACCAATGTAGGTGAAAGATCATGCCTATATAAGGAATCATGACTATAATAGGACATGTACAGTCATGACCACAATTGGGCATATGCGGCTATGACCATAATAGGGCAAGTACGAATATGACCATATTAGGGTAAATATGAATATGTCCATTTTAGGGCATGTACGAACGGGTCTACATTAGGGCCTCTATACGGGACATAACACCCACTCCTCTTCCGAATTGGATAACAATGACCATACTTAAAATCTGGACACTTTAAAAACATTTTAAAAGCAAGTAAAAACATGGTTTTAAAATCGTTAAAAGAAATGACTTCCTAAAATGTTAATAATTCAGCTATTTCCAATTGGCACTAAAAGAATGTCTATTTTGTTTCTCTATATAAGTTGCTTCACTCAAAGCGGAAGAAAGCCATGCTTTACGTAAGCGGAAGTGTCAATTTAGGAAATGTTCCAAATTTGCTAGTTTATTATGAGAATGAGTGGAGGAGCCGAATTCTTTCCCAGGACGCGATGAGCCAATTCGAGATTAAGTGTCCTGGCTGGGAAGCACAACATTATCGGTGTTGGCTACTGCAGACGACAAATCCAACGCCTCACAGAGAACGTCAATTGCACATAGATGGTATGTAGCACTGCCAATAGTAGATGGTGCGGCAGCTTGTGCGGCAGATTTTACCTGGGTGCCTGTGGAGGAATCACCTAACCCAGCAGGAGCAAATGGCACCTGTGGATTCTCCAGGAATGCATTCATCAGAATCGGAAGCCGCTGGGGACAACGCAGAGCATGGGCCTTTATGGGGTCCAGCATTGCATCCGTGTCCGGAGGCGCATCTGATGGAAATGTTAGACAAAGATCCAACGTGCATTCTTCTCCGCAAAACAGGCATCGAAGAACAGGTAAGATGCAGTCTACCCATACTGGTCGAAAGGATAGGAACCAGGAGGCATTGAGTTCTCGCAGACAAGAAATGCCCAGCAGTTGTACCATGCGTTCACGGTATTTCCGCTCCAGGAGCATGTTCGCCATTCCCTCGGGAATTGGGCCGTCCATTGCGTAGCAGTAGTATTATGAATAGGACCCCTGCAACCAGCAGTAGGATAAGCGGGAATCCTCCAAATACGCTTCCCAATATGGAGTGTATAAAATTTGGGATTACTCCGAGGACTGTCTGAAAGGTGCTTAACAGTCCGGACCCTATGGTCTTAAATAGGTGTACAATACCGCTCGTATCAGACATATTGAAGATACGACCCACCATTTCTGCGAAATGAATGGGGCAGTTTGTACGTATGAGCGCCTGTATCTCACTTGAGGTCCTTGCAACTTGAAGTTCATAGGTATCTCGAGCGGAGGTTAAGGGCACGGGTTGCTGTAAAAGCATGGCTTGCAGTCTGCTCAGAGTATCAAATTGTATGAAAGAAACGTTCAGTGAAGGCCATAGCGGCACCTCCCTGACTGTGTTCAGTGGCGGAAACAATACTTGCATACAGCAAGTAACCCTGGAGTTAACGGTGACCAGATATGCGACGCCCGGAAGCATCCCACAGCAACCTTGACCATTTAGCATCAAGTAACTCCCATTCGAGAGCAGCTCGAAAACCGGCATGATCACTGCAGCTGGGGTCCCAGTCATGTGACAAGATAGGTTCACTACTGAACTGCTACAGGCTTCGTGCAGAGAAATATCCTGACATATGAGAGAACCGCTTAAAGCGTTCTTGCAGTTTGCACCACTCAGAAATACTTCTCGATCCCCATTCCGGCATCGATATCTATATGGTAACTCCCAAGTTTCCTTAATGTATCCCTTACCCATTTTTTCATATTTGCCTCCCTGCGTTTGCTCATGGCAATATTGAAACTGAAACGTAGTGACCGGCAGAGTGATTTGGCCATGAATTAGCCATTCTGTTGATGGTGATTCGGCTACAGTGAATGGTAACATTTCCAGTTTCTCAATACGCAGCATTGTATATTTGGCTCCCCTTTGTGCCATTTCTGTCTGTTTATCAGTCAGATTGTATTCTGAAAACAGAGACGTGGTGTTTATAAAACACCAGGGCACGTAGCCTGCATGCAAAGATTGTACCGTCCAGCTTAGCATCATAATAGAACGTAGCTGAGATTGCCTGTGTTGTAACAAGGCCAGATCTTGTTCTAATATATCGATTGCCGAAGACACAATGTTGCCTAAGGAGTAAATCCTGGAGGTCAAAGTTGTTAACCCATTATCCACTACAGCTAATGCCTTCTCTAAGTTAATACGGTCTATTTCCCGTATTCTTTCTGCGGCCTCCTGTTGGGATATTTTCCAGTTTTCATTATAGTAGGCATAAATTCCGGCATATATGTAAAGTTTCTGACGTGTCTTCCTTGGGCCTAGTAAAAAATCCCTAAGGTCTACATCAGGTGTGAGTAATGTCAAGTGATGTTTCACTTCCCAACACTATAGGATGTCACTACCCCTGGGTGTTGTCTCTGTACATAGCGTGTATCTGGCCTATGGATACTAAACCCTTTGGTTGTATTAATAAATCTCTGTTGACAGGTGTTCGTGTCAATGGGCCAAATCAGCCATTTCGTCCAGTTAGGATCTGATCTGTTGTACTGGAGAATGTCATCTAATCCTACCCCTTGTGTAGTTGAATTCTGCCTCCCACCCATCTGTGATGGTGTAGGAAACCCGGGTGAGTTCAGTTCCTTGTTCTTGGCTAGTCCAAGACAGGATGTCTGTTGCACAGTGTCATTTAGAAATATCATCTGCTGTGGAATGAGGCATGCTCTAAAAAGCGCTTCTGTTCCCTGGACTTGCCAGTCCCTAGAACCCCAGATTGATTTTAAATCTATAGTGTCCTTCCATAGGTCAAAACCCTGTGTAGACAACTGGGCCATAAAGGAAGCAGAGTAAATCTGTTTGGTGTTAGTTAACATAATTTTCTGTGCTGATGTTTTTGCCACTTTGTAGTAAAATGACTTTGGGTCAAATGTATTAAACCCTGAAAAGTATGTGAATTTTTGTGCAAAACTTTTCGAACTACCTTTTGGAGGAGTTGGGCAGTGTTCCCACTGGTGGTATTCAAATACATTTCTAGGTGTTATAGATTTGTGCAAGAAATGATGACCATATTATTGGTAACAGTACAATGTATCATAGTCTGAAGTACCTTCTAACATTTCATTGTTCGGAAATGCGGCAGTTTTTTCTAAATCAGACATCATAGCATTTACAGTTTCAGTGTCCCAATCATCAGAAAATGTACTGGAAGTAATGATATCACTTAAAGACATTTTAAATACATGTTTAAGCTTTAAAAGTTCAGTCGGACCGAATATATCGAAATCAATCTTGTCCCATACTATACCGTCCGGTATAGGAACTGCTGTAATGTTCACTGAAGACAAGTCTCTTGGTTCACGATGTGAAGACTGGTGTGGCTTTAAAATCAAATTGACTCTTTGGGCTGTAGAGCTTTGATGGAGGTATTGTCCATTAATAAGCATACTAAAAGTTATAATTAAACCTAGTCAGAAAAGAAAAAATAAAATCCCAGTGATATACCATAGTTCAATCCAAGGTGACACCAGGTAAGTCTTTCTAAAAAAGTTCAAAAAGTCAGTGAGTTTCTGTTGGAGTGATTTTTTGGCTGGCGTCGTTTCCGGCTCATTTGGATCCAGTGAAAACGTATCAAAGTTCATGAAATAGCCAGAAGCAGTTCGATCAATTGTTGGAATTGCATCGGGATTTGTTGAAATTGGATTTTGCTCTTGACGAGGCATGTTGACGTAACTGTCTGTAGTCGGTCTTATTGCAACTTCGTTGTTAAGTTGATTTTCATTTTGAAGATGAATTTCTTGTTGAAGTGGAACGAGTTCCATAGCATTGTTGCTTAGTCCTTCATTCCGTACAGGTGGCTCTTCAAACGTGATGAGTCTTTCTGTTTGAACTTCTTGGATTGTAGCGAGAGGAGGGCGTCTGCTACTGTGGAGTCCACGTGGCCTACTGTTTAGTATCGGCCACATAGTGTGGTTTGATTAAGTCGATTGAGACAAATTTTTTCTCCTTTTTTCCGGCAAGAGGCAGCAGAAGTACAGTTCTTGTGCCTTGGGTTGCGAGGACCGGTACAGGCTTTCTGTAGGCTGGCCCAAATTCTTTCTTATCAGCAATCTTCTCTCTGACCAGATCTCCGACTTTTGGGATCCAGACAGGTCTTGCCGTTACTGCCTTGAGTTCCTCAGTGGCGGTCTGTTTTTGGAGCACGTTACTTTGTTGTGTTCTGGATTCATTTAGATCCTGTAAAACAGCCAAACGATCATGGATATCAAATTGTTTTTTATCCGCCACTGTGCCTTCACAATCAAGATCAGGTACCCACATTCTTGTCCCAAATAGGACCTCGTAAGGTGTGACACCCCCTAGAGAGCTTCTCGAATGGTTGTTGATAGCTCGTTGGACCCCATAAAGGTGATCGACCCATCTACCGCCCTTGCCTAATACCCTAGCTGTTAAAGATTGCTTTAAGTCCCAGTTCGAGCATCAGCCGAGCGCTGAGGCCAAACCCATAGGAATCTAGAGCAGGAATCCACTGCAACCATGATGTATTTCTTGGACCCATCAGATTGTAGGGGTCCGCAGTGGTCCAAATACACACATGCGAGAGGTTTGTCTGATTTCAGTAATGGTGTCTGCGCTGGGCGTGTTACGGTGGAGCCTTTCATCTGCTGACAGATGTCGCACTTTAAGACATAGTCTTTGGTCTGCTTTGTTAACCCTGGCCACCAGTAGCGCTGTTTCAGTAAAGAAATAGTTGCTGTAACGCCTGTATGCGCAGAACCCAAACCCTTGTGTGCTGCTAGAATTAAACCTTGCCTACGATCCATATTTGGTATTACTCTATCCCCCACTCCAGGAATCTGAGCATATGGAATGTTTTGTGCATCTAACTTGTAGGAGTACTTGAGTGGAAATTTCTTTGGTACTGCTGTGCTGCCTCTGCGTGAAGCATTGACAGCTACCATTATCTCACCGTCTGTTCTCATTTTTGAACGAGTGATTGCAGCTACGGAAGCCGTGCGTACAGCCCCCTTTGCGGCTTCATCAGCCAATGAATTCCCTTCAATGTGAACGCCATCACGCTGATGACTCAGTGTATGTATCACGTGAGCCTTTGGTAGATCATTTCTCAACTCCACTACCTGTTCCCATAGCATTTTATGCTTAATTGTGCCACCTTTTGCGTCTTTGAACCTGTTTTGTTCCCAATGATTTAAATATTCATTGTACGACTGTACACAGTAAAAGGAATCACACACAATCAGTGTGGGGAATTTGTGTTCCGTATTTATAAGTGCCAGCATCGGTGCTTTTAACTCTGCCAACTGAGCCGTGCAGTCTCCTAGAGATTGCGTTTTAGTGCAACTCGGATGGAACTTTCCATCGTGCATGCGACCTTTAAGAATCACACACGCTGCGCTGTAAGCTTGCTTACTCCCTATGACTGGTTGAGCAGATCCGTCAGTGTAAATAATATATTCATACTGATCTAGAGGCAAAATCTCATTTGGAAGAGGATATTCTTGTTCGTATTGCAGAAATGCTTGTGTTTTTAAACTTGGATCAAATCTGTATTCAACATCCGTTGCAGTAAGAGAATTAGCCCATTGTATCCATCTGGGATGTAAGGCTTTCGCATTTGGAATGCTAGCTTTTGTAATAGCTTCTAAAGCTGGTACTGGGGTCACGACAATTATGCGTTTACCCTGAGCCAGAGCTCTTTCTCTTGCTACAGCGATCTGCACTGCTGTCAGGATTTTTTCTGTTGAAGTGAAACGCATCTCTGCGTTTGTGTACAGGTGTGATTTGTATGCGATTGGTACCGTTTCGCCTTCATTGAAAGTTAAATAAGTGTACCCGCATTGACCCGCTATGACTCGGATCACTAAGTTGCGTACGTTTACGCGTGTCTGTAAATGTTTAGAAGCTATCATGTCTTCCTGTAGGGAACGCAGGATATTTGTATGTTCCTGTGTCCATTGTCTGACTGAAAAATCAGGTTTTATTAAGTCGTAGAAAGGTTTTACTCTTTCTGCGTAATCCAAAATGTATGTTCGACCAAAATTTAGGAATCCCAGAATTGATTGTAAATTCTTTAATGATTTTGGAGGTTGGAGCAGCGCACACTTTTCTAAAAAGTTAGCTGCTAGGCTTTTTCCTTCACTTGACAGCTCGTATCCTAAAAATAGGACACTGAGGTGGGCAATTTTTGATTTCTTGAAATTAAATTTATAGCCCTCAGAGGCGAATCCCATAATAATGGTGCTCACCCTGGTCAAGTGCCTTGGTAAGTCATCGTCCGTCAGATGAATATCATCCACATAGGACAATGTTTCTTCATCCAAATTTTGGAGTAACTCTGTTACCCTTGCTGAAAATACCCCGGGGCTGTTTTTATACCCTTGGGCTAGACGACAAAATTGTCGCTGGGACCCTAACGCTCTGAATGCTGTCAGATACCTGCTTTCAGGCGCTATATTTTGGCAGAAAAATCTATTTGAGATATCTAGTGTTGTTTTGTATTTTTTGCGCACAATGTTATTCATTAATGCGGCACTGTGTGCATTTTGAACTGCAAATGTCTTTGTGCAAGTGTTTAAATGTCTGTAATCCAAAACTAAACGATATGTGTTGTCAGGTTTCATTACGGGAAACAAAGGATTGTTCATAGGTGAAGTGCAATTTTCTATCACCCCCTGGTATTCTAGTTGGTCTAGAATTTCCCTGACTTGTTTTTTAGCTTCCTGCTTTATAGGGTATTGCCTATGAGCATTTGGGGAAACTTTTAACGGGATCACGTGGTGGGTTGAATCCTCATCCCAACCAACATGATTTTTGTACAATGCTGGAGCTAGGGCAACCGCCCACTCCTGCACATATGCATGTTTAAGATGTATGGGATCGAGGTCGGAAAAGGCTGGAAAAATTACAGTTTCTCCCCTAGGGCACTCCGTGACGAATGCTGGCGGCCAGTCTTGTTCTGCTAATAGAATATCATACCCAGATGACAGATTTTTCCAAAAGAGACCTTTAACTTTTCTGGGTTTGTCCCCCTCCAACTGGAGTGTTATCTCATGTAACTTATGTGGGACACTTACCCGAGTATCATGTGTTTCCATCGTGATATACTCACTCAACTCCACTGTCACCAGAAATTCCTTCAGGTTCTGGCGAGCTATCGTTACTTCTGCCGCGCTGTCTAGCATCGTCAGAGCCCATTCCCCGTTCAGAAGCTGTGTCCTCAGAATTCTGGGCATGTCTGATCTTGAGACCTGCTACCTTCTTCTTTTTGAACTGAGGTTTCTGTTTTTGTTTATCTTCTTTTTTAGGTGCGTAGTCCGCAGCGCGTTGCGTGTCTCTGGACTTTGTACGCTCCTCTTGTCTGTGTTCTGACCGTCCTTCCCTCTCAGAGTTTTTTGATGAACCCTGAAAGGAACGAGAGGAATGAGTATCAGTATCCTTATACCTGTCAGGTTTTTTAATATTATCCCTATTCCTGAGGTTGTACCTCCTTTCAGAGGGCTCCTGTTGAGGAGACCTACCTCTGGATTGAGATCTGCTGTCTTTAGACTTTTGTTGTTTTTTATTTTCCCACTTCTTTTTAGAAGAAGTAGGTGTCTGCTTTGTAGTGTCCTTTTCAGGACTGCCCACTAGTTGTGGTTTTAATGCTTTCCCACCTAAACTGTCTCTGCCTAGTTCTGCATATGCAGTTTCAATTATTTTGGGTAATTCGTGTTGATGATCCTCTGGACTGAACTCCCTTAGACGTTGGCGGATCGCCACTGAAGCTGCCTCCCCCTTAATGTTAGCTAGTATTATGGCTGATACCTGGTCAAAGTTATTTAGTAACTTCATCCCTAAGTTAAGGGCAGGTTCTGCTCCGTACTCAATTTGTATCTGTCTCAATACATCAGGTATTACTGCTAATGACGGGATACCATGTGTTCTGGTATATATGGCAGCAAAGACTGAACCCCAAGAGGTGCAGTCCTCTACTTGTGGTGTTATCTCCATGGGCAAGCAGATTGTTAGAATTCTGTGTTTTTCATAGGTGGTAGTATTCGGGAATACCACCTCAAGCTGAGTTATTTTCTGAGCTATCCAGAATGGTATTTGTTCGCGTTTTGCGGGCATTTTGCCCATTACTGCGTGTAATGTTTGAGGAATAATTTTATTTCCTGTACCCTGAACTGGAGTACTGTTTGCTGCACCTGCTGGTGCAGGTTGGATTGTTAAAGTCCTCATGACGAATTGTGTCAGGTTTCTGTAGATTTTAATTAAATCTCTGTGTTGTACTAGTAAGTCTGGCTGTGGCATTGTTCCAATGTCAGGATGCGGTGTGTAAGCCGCTAGTATTGGCCATTTGGCCCCATCTCCTCCGAGCGGGCCTAATCTTACTCTTTGTCGTACATGTGGTAGGGCGCCATTAAACCAGTAAAAATGTTCCTGGTAAGTGAGTGGAATCTCTATGTCCTCAAACGGGGCATATTCCTATGGTGCATCTCGTGCTATGTAGTAGTGAAATGTCTTTGTTATGGCATTTGCTGCTGGGAATGTAACCCATGAATAGAACACCTCTGTTTTGTTTGATTCGTGTGCCTCAATCACGAAAACAACAAGACCACCCTTGGCTTGTAAACCATTTTCTAGTAGTCTTATTGTGACTGTCCTTCTGAATTTTGGTACAATCTGTACCGCATCCTCAGGATATTCTTCTCCCAGGTCAACTCTTTGGTCCCCTGCCTCCTTATCAGGCATGTTTAGAGGAAGAAGTGTTCAAAGGGAACTAAGATGAGGTGTTATGCACAATTTAGGAACTAAATGTCCTTTCAAGCTGGATTAACCAACAGCCAATAAATACTATTTTTGTACTACTCAGCTGCGGCGGATTTTGTGCCCACCCACTCCAGACATCTCTGGGGTTTTGTGAGTAGGTTCTCTGAGAATAGCACGACTGAACTACTCAGATTCTACTGTTAAATAAGTACCAAACCAACGTTGGTGGCGCCATGTCCTGTAGTTCCTATAGTACCCATGCAGGACCTGCGCGTTTAGATAACAAACTGTGGGCTTGGTGATAGACTGGCACTGTGTATGTTAGCCTGATTTGCATTAGCTAGCACACAGTGCCACTAGAATCTCCTCTTATCGGGGAGAGATTAGTTTCTGGCAACCTTAGACCATGACAACCCAAATTCCTCAGAATCGTGGAAACTCGTGCTTACTTATTCGGTTTGTCTCAGAGAGTTACACAGAATAAATAGTCTGGGCGTTTCAATAAGTATTTATTGAACAGTTGTTATTCTAGTGTAAAATATATGTGCTGCGGCAACCAGCAGACAATAGCAGAGATATATTATCAGCAGTACAATAAAAGCAAAGGGATAGAACAGTTCTACCATATTGCAATAGTCATGAATACATACATGAATATAAAAAGCATTATGAAAAGTGGGTGTACTCCTACAATGCCTAACTAGATGTACCTGAGTGTACCTAGCATATGTGTAGGTCTAAAAGCCTAAGAGCCAAGAATCCATCTAGGATTTAGTCGAACCCCCATACCTGAATAGAGAGAGTGTGGGACCCCGTACTGGTCTCGAGTTGGACACCCCGCAAGGGCTGTGTTAGACCGCTGTCAGCTGGAGCAACTGCATGCAGGAGCCTCAGCGCCTCTAGTCAGTGTGTCAGCATGGAAGTCTTGGTTCCCTCTGTCTTACCGGGGCAAGATGTGGTGTATTTATACCCTAAAGAGTCTCGGTCCTCAGTATGGTTTGTATTGGTCTGTCGTTAGACAAGAGGAAGACGTCAAGGGTGAACTTTGTACATACATCCTATGCAGGTGGTGTATTCCTAGAGAGCCATGCATAAATGAGTAGTACAGTGTGGGCCTGTGTTTGGGAAAAACCCTGCTGTATTTAAAACCACAGGATAGATAACGTTCAGCCCTCAGAGCACGTTGTGTACTAGCGAGGACCAATGTAGGTGAAAGATCATGCCTATATAAGGAATCATGACTATAATAGGACATGTACAGTCATGACCACAATTGGGCATATGCGGCTATGACCATAATAGGGCAAGTACGAATATGACCATATTAGGGTAAATATGAATATGTCCATTTTAGGGCATGTACGAACGGGTCTACATTAGGGCCTCTATACGGGACTTAACAGACTTTGGGAGGAGTTAGTTTTACTATTCCCTCTTCAATCTAAACAAGAGTAGGAAAAGTGTTGGATTTTGGAGGGGTTGGACTTACTAGTCCCACTCCAATCTAATCAAACTCATGGAAACTGTTGGAATTTGGAGGAGTTAGATAGTCTTTTCCCACAAAAATCTAAGCAATAGTAGAGAAAATGTTGGACTTTGGAGAATTAGACTTACTATTCCCACTCCAATGTAAGCAAAATCAAAAAAAGAGCTGGATGTTACACAGTTTAGATTTTCTATTCTTTCTCCAATCTAATCAACAGTAGGGAAAGTGTTGGACTTTGGAGGGGTTTTATTTGCTATTCCCACTCCTAACGTAAGCAAAATCAGGGAAAGTTTTGGAATTCAGACGGGTTAGAACAACTATAACTGCACCAGTTGGAAAAGCACATGACTTTGGAGGAGTTAGATTTATTATTCCCATTCCATATTTAAAATAAGAAATATATGCATTGCATATAAGTCAAATTGAATTTAACAGAAAAAAAATAATTTAATACAAAAATAATTTCACAAGTATAAAACAAAATGCAGAAAATTCTAATAAATGCACATCCCTTTCTGGTACCCAAAAAACACCAACAAAAAATAAAATAAAATACAAATAATACATTAATAACATTAAAACAATATTGAAATATAACACATTAAATTAAAACAATATCCAAGTAATTGTAAACAATTTAATAGTAAAATACTTGTTCATGAAAGAACAATTAATTAAATACAGCCAGTAATAAAATAAAAATTAATCAATTGAATGGTTTATACAATGAATTAATAATTAAATATTTGAATAAGTATAAATTAAATAACTTCCCACCCTATTCCCCTACAAACCCAACGAAGCAAGTAAGCACTATAATATACAACATATTTACAAAACGATATTGTTTACATAAAAAAGTTATATTCTTACCTTCGATATTTTGTCACTTGATATTTCTGACATAATGATATTTGTGGCATGATATCGTTGCACCATAATATTTGTAAAACTATATTTTGATTGCTTACCTTCTAGACTCTGCTCTCAACCCATCTCCTCACTTGTAGCAGATCTGACTGCAGCATAGAAAACCAGAAAAGATACTGGGAACAGAAATGTTCTCCTGACTTCATTGTAGAACCCTTCACTCACTGCAGATGAAATCTATGGACAGAATCACATTTCAACCCACTAGTTTAGATTTTGAAGTGTATTTCTATGACTTGGCAGCAAAGGACCATTTATTTCGCATACATATTAAAGCATTGCCATCTGTGCTGGGGTACAGGGGTTCAAATATCAGCATTTTTTAAAGGTATCTTTATTGGCATTTTCTCATCACTTTATTGTTACATACCAGAATGTTGTCTCTAAGCACCTTGTTCGTCATGGCCCTTTAGGGTGTGGTATTCCCACAATATAGCAGCAGATGTTAAAAGCACCTGTAATGAAACGTCTTCCGAATACCAGTCTCCTCCCATAACTATATTCCCCCTCTGGAGAATGGAGGCCAGCACAGTGCATAACCCTTATTCAGAGAATGATCATTTGCCAATATATACAAAAATTCTAAACAACAAGATTAGCAACAGTGCAAACAGTGCAAACAGTGGGTTCCAAGCGTGCTATCATACTTCGTCATAAACAGGTGCAGGCAGAGATAGGCGACTGGGGGGGGCATTCCCAGCCATCCAAAAGTGCGGTTTGAGTCCTCTTTTGCAGTAGGGCACACCTCTACACAGCGCATCGAATAACTCCACACACAAGGGGTGATCTGCCACATTCATGACCGACCTCTCACAGTGCCTCCTGCAATGTAGGGTGGCAGTCGCACTCTCATTCATACCTCTTATCAGCCACTCTGTCTCCACTCATGGATCCAGGACTTTCCGACGGTGAAGAACTGTGGGTCGATGAGTTCTCAAATGCCTCCAGGACATCCACCCACTGAGGTGCTATTGGCCTACTCTGTACTCCCCTAGCTTCCTACCTACATAGTGCCTGGTCCTCAGCCCGGACCAATTCCCTATCCATTGATTCCCACCGGGCCATCACAGGTCCAGCCACTGACTTCCAGGTTAGAGAAATTTGCCACTTGGCCAATATTAACCCCAAGTCAAGGAAGTGGTTCCCCTCTTTCCTGGGCTTTAGATGTGGGAAGGACCCCAGTAGGCAGACCTCCAAAGTACATGGCACTGCCGGATTAAGCAATTCACTCAGCCTCTGCACCATTGAGGACCAGAACACCCTTATTGCAGGACAGGCCCAGGTCATATGGCAAAAGTCAGCCTACGCTTGCGCGCAGTGAGGGCAGCATTTATCTTCCACCCCCCATAGATCCTAGTTAGCCTCTTTGGGTGAGGTACGTCAGGTGAAGATAGTTGAACTGGATAACCTTGAAGCAAGAGTTCCACTAACCTTTCTGAGGGTAAGCCAGCAATTTTACCCATTCTTGTTCTGAAATCTCCCTGCCCAATATGTCATCCCATCTTTGCCAAAGGGCAAGCAGTGGCTCCAATGCCATCTCTTTGAGGACCCCATATAACCATTTAACCAGATGCCTACTCTTACCCAGTGACATTAATAAATGTAAGACACTATGGCCTTTATTATGAGTAAGGCAGTCCATAGGACTGCAGTACTCGCAGTGGAGGTCTAATCACCGCCACAGTGCGGCACTGTGCACCGCATTACGAGTGTTGTGGCCAGACCGCCACAAGACCAGTGCATCAGTAGGAGATCCTGGATCCTGCGGCGGTGGCACAGCGGTCAGGCATATTAATATGCTGGCGGTGCCATTGCGGCACTGCCGAGCATATTACAAGTTGCCTGTTCACCACCCTTTCAATGGTGGTGAGCCCGCCATGGAAAGTTTGGCGGAAAGGCAACACCTGCTGCTCCAGGGCCTGGGGGTTCATGCAGGGGGGCACATGCTGTGCGCCCCTGTAAATTTGCACCCCAGTTTCTGCATGGTGCGGCATGCACCACATGGTGCATGCCGTACCGTGCAGGAATGTGCTGTGGCGGGGTCATGGCTGTGACACCGTTGCAGCACCGCCCACCTGCCAAGGATTCAACTCTGACTCCAGCGGGTGGTATAACCATGGCTTTGGTAGTCCTCCTGCGGAGCGCTGCCGTGGCGGATCACAGGAGGACCACCAAACTCATGATAAGGACCTATGTATTTGGTGCTCAACCATTCCTGCATTCCACAGAATCTCGAATATCCGGATCAGGGCCTCATAGGTAAGGAATCAGCCAGAAAGTTACCCATGTGCCTCAACAAATTCAAATTAAAAATGTTCTTTATTGTTTTAGTTAGTTAAAACCATAACAATATACTCGTAAAACTAGTTGTGTTGTGTTTTTTTTTTAAATGTACGCATTAAAGATTTTGATTTTCAGCAGTGCAATAGTTACGCAGTTCATTTATACATGTTAAAAGTGGCAGTGATATGATGGAATAAAACTATAAGGTAGATAGTCTGTTTTGTGAGACACAGACTCAGAAGGAGCTATTGTGCTTTTCCCCTCAGTTAACATACTTATTAAAAGTTGCTGTAATACAATAAAATCGAAACAGAGCAATTAATGGTCCATTTTGTGTGACATAATCTCAAAAGTGCTATTGTATGTCTCCCCTCAGGCCGTGCTTTAATAGTTTTTCATACAGAGTTAAAAATTTTACTAGATTACAGTTAAGCTGTGGATCATTCGGATCGAGACATTTAGTATTGCAGATCTACAAGTACCAATGCCCCTTGCATTGAGTAGTTTTTTCAGCAGTAGAAGACGGTGTGGCTTTAAAATTGGGCAGATGCATATTAAACGATTGAAGTCCTGCTTTGGTGCTCCACAAAGACTGCATGACTTTGGGCCCTTGTATTGCCAGCTTGGTTGATCCGAGACGTAGTGTTAAAAACTTTCTTTTTAAATATGGGGAGTACGTCTGACCCAAATATGTTGCCGGTTGCAGTTTAGTGTACGATTGCAAGACCATCTTCGCATGGGCTCACTTACTTAATCTTGTTTTATCTTCCATTAACGAGTGCTTTATAGCCGCTTTCTTCAGTGTTTGTTGAAAGGAAGAGAATGGGAGGTTCAGTTGCCAAATACCTGTAGTATTTGTGAGCTTTAAGGATGATTGTAATTACTTGGTAAAAACAGACTGGGGGTCATCATCTAGAGCCCTCCAGAGCACATTGTTAATTGAGTTTTGCCGGTTGGACCAGATTTTGTACCATGTTTTTATTGTTACATATCTTCTGTGTAGGTACTGCTGCTGCAACCCAAATTCCAACCTCACCTGCGCCAGTGAGGAGTTATGGGGTAAAGAGAATACTGTTTTGTAGGTTCGTGTTTGTAAGGTATCCAGTATTGCAGCGTCTTTCCCGTGCTGGATTTCCCTTGTGCAGGCCACTGTCGCAGGAGTTTTGCTTTGATAACTGCTAATAGTGGACTAAATGATTGGCCTTTTAGGCTCCTTGCCATTGCGCAAAAGGCAAATATTAGTCCATTTCCTTTTTTCGTTAGGATCTCATAGTTTTTTCAAAAAGTGAGTTTGTTGTCCATAAGCACACTTAGATACTTGTAGCTGCTGACCACTTCTAATTTTTGTATTGCTGATTTTGAATGGCAGTTGTTTCTGGGGCGACGACTTATGATCATGGTTTTTGTTGTATTTATTTCCAGCATGTTTACCTTGGCAAATTGCACCAGTTCGTTGATCGCCCTTTGAAGGCCCAGGCATGGTGGGTGTGAGTTCACCTCATCTAACTTTGGGGAGAGGTCACCCATGAGAGGTTGAACAGGTGTGGAGCCAGAACGCAACCTTGCTTTAACTCAGCGTTTGTGTAGATCTTCCTAGTAAGCCTCTTGCCATTGACTATTTTGACTTGCATCCCAGTGTTTGTGTATAGTTGTAGTATGGCTCTAAGTATTGGTTCCGGGAGACCCCACTGCCTCAGTTTGTGCCATAGGAAGCCTCTATTTACTCGATCAAATGCCGCCTTGAAATCTATGAAACATAGCGACAAATGATTTCGCTGCCGTAGACTCTTGTATGCCATTAAGCCTAGGGCGAGAATATTAGTGGTAGTACCAATGCCTTTACGGAATCCGGACTGGTTGACAGGGATTTTGTTATAGTTCTCAGGATCAGCGAAGCGCAGTATTTTGCTTCTGAGTCTAATAAGGCGAACATTCGGTAATTGGCTGGATCTGCCGGGTCCCCTCCTTTGTAGACTGGATTAATTATTGAGCCTCTCCAACTCTCCGGAAGTCTGTTTGTATTGCCCACCTCGTGAAACAGGCAAGACAGCGGGACAACCCGGAAATTAGGATTCAGTTTGTAAATCGCTTGAGGTATCCCGTTTAGACCAGGTGCCCCATCTAGTCTGCCAGCACTAATGAACTTAGACATTTTTTCTTCTGTGTATTGAGGTGATGGTTGCTCTACTGCCATTGTACATTTTAGAGTGATTCATAGTTCTTTGGGTGTCCCGACCGTTGTATATGGTGGATTAGGCTGATTTATTAGGTTAGCTACATATACAGATGATGTAGGTGCGGTTCAGGTTTGATCAAGGTTTGTTGGAAGTAGCTGTATCAGTGTATTATAGACTTTGACGAGGGAGTAGATAGATCTGTCCAGAGCTTCAACCCATTTGTCAATTGCTATATCAAAGGTGGAAGTTAAATGGCATGTCCAGGCTAACTCCGTTATGCAGGCGTTGTTTATTACCTCTGCCGATCTTGTGAAGCCATTTATTAACTCCCAGAAGCCGCTTGTGTTTGATCTTTTGGTGTTGAATAGAAGCTTTGACCATAGATTATCTGTTTGGGTTATTTTGTCTTCCCAATTTTTTTTTTTATATACTGCTTCTTCAGTTTTTTTATTTGTTCCCATGTGGCTTCAGGAACTGTGGTGCCCCTTGTGGGTCTGGTATTAGCAGGTACGTGTGCCTACAAGGGATTTGTTAAACCATATATTCACATTAATTTGTGCATTCAATGTTAACAAGCTCTATCCAGTAGCTTACAATTCAATTTCTTCAGATGCAATTCTGATTATTTCCATATGAACAAATATTCAAAAGAATTTTTAACACAGGTATATGTATTCAAAGAACAAATTTATATTAGCCAAAAATTGCAAAGGGTACAGAAAGATAAAAAAATATTCCATAAAAAGCACAATGCAACAAGAAGTTACAATGATTCGATGTTACAAACACCTCATTGTTACAATTGTGAACACCTTTTCAAAATATTCATAGGAAAATGTGACTGACTAAACAGACAGCATTGCCTTCAATCCAATATTACAAAAAATAGGTGTGGTTGTCGACGTTTCGGTCTAATGTTGTATGCATCCGCTAGACCATCTTCAGGACATTTGGTATAAAGATGAATGACCCTTCAGAAGTGATGTGAATAAAGTTTAAGCTTTGTTCTGTAATCCGCGATCAAAGAACGTGGTGGCTCAGCGGCCTCCCACTAATACCAGCAATAAATGCAGGCAGTTAGAGAGCGGTGAGCTTTAATGTGGTCATTGGTCAGCCCTCTGGTCCAAAATAGGCATAAGTCTGTATTTTGACGAGGTTCGATTAAGAAGACGTCCCGCTAACTCTAAAGTCGGCGTCTGATCGCTCTTCTTAGGTCTGTTCTTAGGCTCATAGCTGTTCTACTCAGATGTTTGTCGTGGCCGCCCTTCATGGGTCTAGGCTGGTTGGTTTGCGGGGTTTCCTTTAGTAAGTTTGTTAGGAAGATGGTCCAGGCTTCTACCAGCGAGCCCTCCTGTGGGTGATACATTGTGATCAGTTCCTTTGCCCTCGAGACTATGTTTGGGAGCGAGTTACTTCTCTATCTTAGGCGTTTTAGGTTAATCGTTGTTACTGCCCCTGCTTCTGGTGGTGCTGTCGTGTGTCTTGGAAAAGAGGTTGTCAGCTCAAGATGTTGAAATGAGTGATCACTTTAAGTAGTGTATCTGATTGGAAATTCCTTTGTTTGAGCAAACAGCAGCAGGGTAAGGATTGCGTAATTTAATATGGAGTGGGCCTTGGGGCCGTGATAAGTGCAAGTCGGAGGTCTGTCCTGTTGAGTTCCCCCATTTAATACTCGCTACCCTAGATGTTCTAGGTCTGTCACTAGTTTCTGTCCGCTTGCGTCGTATCGTTTGAAGGTAGAGAGGTCTTGATGTTGAACTGCCCATATTGCATTTGCAACTGTTATGTTGACGTCTGCCTCTGGTGTGTATATTACATTTGAGTTAAAATCACTGGTTACTATTATTTCCCATGTTGAGTGTTCAAACCTTATTTCGGCTATTGCAGTTATCACATTGTTGAATAGAGTTTTTTTTTATCTCTTGTTTCGGGTGTGCGTAGACATTGAAAAGGATAATAGTGATTGCCACTTTCTTGGGTCCCAAGTCCATTTTTATTATTTGCATGTCTGTTGTTGTGGTGGACATTTGGGTGGATGCGATTTTTAATGCAGTGGAGATGTAGACGGTGAGTCTGTCCTTTGGTCTGCCATATCGTTGGGATCTTATAGCTTTCACAAAGTGGAGAATGCATCCTGCGACCTAAACTGGAGTAATCAGCCATGTTTCTTGAAGGGCTACTATTTCATGATTCTTCCAGTGGTCAGGTGGTGAGTTATACCGCAGTTCTTGTTTGCACCTGCTATATTCCATGACAGAAGATTTAATGACGAGTGCTGAGCTGTTCTGCATTTGCTTATGCGTCATACACGTCGTGTGTCCATCCTGGACCTGCCGTATTCTTGATGAATTAGCTCTTGTGTCTTTAATTTTGGCTCGTTCATACCCTTTTGCACTTTGTAATACTAAATGTACTCGAATTCCAACAAGGTTGTCAGACTTGGTATTTTGCCGGTGTAGCAGAGGTGAGGGGTAGCATTGCTTGGTGGGTTTTGAGAGTGTTATACCCTAAGCCGCAAACTGCGGTGCAGCATTTAGAAATAGTGAGATGATCTCTGCAGTCCTCCAGGTTGAGAGTTTTTTTAAATTTCGGTTATTGTCCCCTTGATTGATGAACTCAATTGATAGCAAATCTAGCAAGGACAGATGGTTTAACGTTGGGATGGCTGCGATTAAGTTTAGGACATTTCCTTTGTTTAGGTAGTCTTGTGGCCCTTGTGATATGTAATGTGGGGTTAGCAAAATGTGATTTGATTGTTTTTTTTGGGAGTCATCGGTTCTGGTCTGAGATGCAAGAGACGAGCGGGGGCACGGTTTTCAGGTTGTTGATTCAGATCTAGGCCCTTGATGTTGCTGTGATGTAAGTTGACGTTTATCAGTATCCTCTCGAGCTGTTCTCTATTTGATTGGTAGCACCTCTGATGCACAACCTCCTGTTCTCCTCTGTGTTGGTTGATACTTTTGTCAGGCGTTGGTAGTCCGATAGCAGTTTTTTTGTAGTTAACTTGTATGTCTTTTACGTGCTTGATTGTTTGTTGGCATGATTTTTCCAGACCAGGATGGTATTTATTTGTGTTATCCCCACTTGGGTGCACATTGCTCACGGTCGACCATGACATATCATCTGTGGGGTTCATAGGCTCCTTTAGCATTGTCTTTGTCCGGGGCCCTCTGCTCGAGTGCTTCTCTTTTGCTTTGATTGAATCATATGTTCTCGTAAGCTCTATTGATGAGGAATCTGATGGGTCCAACATCGTGGGATACTCGTTGGTGTTTATGGAGTCTTCCTTGTGTTCTTAAGTTGTTACTGAGATGATTGGATTTTGTTTTTTGATCTTAAAGTCAAAGATTGGATAAAGTCTATTCGCCTATTGTTCTGTATTTTTGTTGGACTGTTGATGCCTTCTGGCCTTCCTGGCATGCTTCCTCTGCCTTTTTGTTTGAAAGGGAGCAAATGTATTAGCTTGATGGTTTTGGCCGTTTGCTGGTTGCTGAGTTGGGGCTCAATTTGTATCGACTGAGGAGTTGGATGGAGAAGTTCGAAATTCTTTAGTGAGTATTATGTAATTTTTTTCTAGTACTTGCGTTGGTTGTCCTCACACCAGAGTGTTGTTATTTAGAATTTTTGGTGAATCTGAGGGATTTGTTGTTTTTCCCCTGTTTGATGGGGCATTCATCACTGTTCTATGTCTCACTGGGGGCTGGTAGGTCTGTTTACCCTCTTTCAATATGCTCATCAGGATAGTTAGAACTTCACTGAGTTTATCAACTATAGGGCCACAAGCGTAGTTAGGGCCCGATTCACAGAACTAACTTACTACAAAATCCTAAACTTACTACCATTTTGGTATTCACAGAATGAACTTACTCATTTTGGTATTCACAGAATGCAATTACTCATTTTGCTATTCACAGAATGAACTTACTCATTTTGGTATTCACAGAATGAACTTACTCATCCTAACTTTATGTCCACACTCGGGCCGGAGTTTACGGCCCGATGGCGGAGATTCCGGCCCAATGGTGGAATCTCCGCCTCCGGCCCGGAAACTCCGACTCCGGGCCGGAAATTCCGACTCCGGGCCGGAAAAACTGCATTTTGGCCATTTGAGTATTTCAAGTGCCTACCATCCCCCACCATGCTCCAGCTGAAGTCAATTATGACTAACTGCAAAACCAGCACCACATAAAAGCAGCACACATTCAAGGACCAGGTTTGGCCACAGAGAGTTCCTGTTTACTTTGCTGTTCATCGCTACTGCAAAATGTACGCACTGAGGAGGAAGAAGAACTTCACAACTGAGGAGACCACCATGATTGTGGAGTTCATTGTGAGGCACCACAAACGCCTACATGGTCTCCCACCTTACTGCACCAGTGGCACACAGAAGGCAGCTCTCTGGCAGCAGTTAGCCACTGTTGTCACAGCATTGGGGGAGGATGTGCACACAGTCCGTGACAAAGAGGAAGTGGCAGGATGAAAAGAAGAGTGCGAAGGAGAAGTACTCCAGGATCGAGTTATACAGAGTTCTCCCTGCCTCACAATCTGGACCCTGCCTCTGAGGAGGATATCATCACTACAATCCACCCCCACATGCTCCATGGGCTGCCTGTGAGTGATGTCCGCAATGTAGCACCAGGTAAATGGGATGACAAGAACAAGTATACAAAATGTAGGTCTGTGTCGCACTGCCATTGTGAGTAAGGAAGTTGTCCAAAGTTCATATACAAATATAGTCAGTCAGAGGCTCATGTGTTTCCCTCTGTATGTTGCACCACAAGTCCCAGAATCCTTTGTATTTGAAATGGCAAATCCCTTTCACACTATTAAATACAAAGGCCCAGTACTGATGCCGTACATACCCAACACCATTAAGTAGCAATTGTCAAAGTGCCCCTTCCACTTATCCAGATGCGGCTGGGTCAGTCAAGAACGTAAGGGGGAGAGGGTGCGGTGCAGAGGCAAATCAACAGACAACGGAATAGAGAAAATAACTATAAAATATCCTAAAAACAACTAACCTTGGGCCTGCCAAAATCACAAAACTGAAGGTGAGAGAATCCTTATTTCAAAATATTTCATTCCCATATCCCATTATTTAATTCCCACCCTGCCACGCCATCACATCCCCAACACCCCACTGCTCCTACCTGCACCGACCGTGGCAGTACTTCACAATACTGTTAGCATGCAGAAGATATGAGGAAATGTCTGACAAGTTCCACATGTACATTTTCCATGTGTTGATTTTTCTCTCTTCTCACCCATTGACACATTTAGCCAGAGTACAGACAACCACAGTAGCAGAGGTCCCTGCATCTTCTGGGAGGAAACATCATCCAGAGCAATGCAGAGCACACTCACTAACTGGTAAGTCAAACTTGTCAGGAGATGGTCAAAATGCACACATAGGCAGCAGACAACAGAGGGAGATACATAGTGTCTGCATCTCAAAGCAACTGGAGAGGAAAAACTAGCCTTACAACTATTCGAATTCTCAAAGGACATTTACCTTTACCAAACTATATCTGTGAATAGCAAAAGACAAAATATAACATATCTAGGCTCATCATATCATTGTGTCTTCAGAACATTACATGTATTCCACCAACAGTTCCAGGCCTGGGAACTCGATCGTGGAATCTAGTGCCAGAGCAAGTCTAAATGTATCCCCTCTAGATTGCAATTATTTTTGTAGACTAAATCAAAACATCCAATGAGAACAGATATGACAATGATGATCAAGAAGTGAGATTCAAATATCAGGATTGAGAATGCGTCCACTGTCCAACTTAGAATGTTTCTTTTCCATACATGAATTTGTCAAGTCCAACCAGCTGGTCATAGATGTCATAATTGTATGGTATGTCTTTTGGTCCATTAACATGATAGTGGACCTTACTTCAGGAAGTGTTGTTGTGTCAATTTGATAGACGTTGCTACTAGGCAGTGGGGCCATAATAAGTCGAATGTGGGATCACTCATGATAATTTGTGGTAGACACTTCTGCAACAGTAGGGCCCACACTGCTTGTGCTCATCCTTTATGCCTCAAATTGAGTGCATCACATGTGGCAGCCGAAATGTAAAGTTGCAAACACACTTATCATTGTAGGTCCAATGATGTCCTCCCAGAGTCCAAGACACACATTGACTTCTGCTACAAGGTTGGCTGTGACATCTGGTCGGGGACCACACACTGGGCAGGTGCGGGGCCATGGTAAGTAAACCCAGGAACAATGAACCTGAATGCTCATGCTCATGAAATGTGCCTTTAACCTCTGCTGTATGTTGTATGTGTTTCACATAACTGTTGTCCTGCATCACAATATGCCTACATATGGCATTGAACCATATACCAGATCACACCATGGTAGCTATTGAAAGGATGTCACAAAATATATGACAAGTGAGTGTAGAATGGACATAAAAATAGTATATAGTGACACATTAAGTGTACTAGACACAACTGGATCGTAATTCAATGATATGAAAACTCCCTAGCAGAATTCCAAAGGACAAAACAATTTGAAATTGGTGTGGATGATGCTCGCACTGATGCCAGTTTGTGATGGATGTATGGGCTGCCAAGGTGAATCTTCAGGAAGTCACATTTCAAAATCCCTTGGCTGAAAGGCCCAAACCAAATCCAGTGTAGGCGTCAACCATTAAAGATTCACAACTTACCCACAATGTGGTATCCTAGTCAAATGTTGCACTCTGCTTGCCTCCTCTTCTACTGTATCCACCTATATAAGTGAGTGTATGATATATGAGGTAAGGATGTCTGCTGTACAAGACATCATCCGTTGTCAGCTTAGTTCTACCATGATGTAGGAAATGGATAATGGGAACAGAGGACACTCCAAGGATGAACATAACAAATGTGTGATCTCTCAATCCAAAATGAGCTTTGTGACTCCATTGTTAGGGAAGCACAAATGACACACAAAAGGTACCCGACTATTGCACATCTCGCATATGAACTCTGAAATGCAATGTTTGAACTGATGTGCAAATGTGAAACTGGTCAGCCTGTGGATGTACACTCCTTCTAACTTGTCAACAGACAACATCATACTCATGAGACATATTAGTCTTAAAGGTGAAGGTGTAAGCAATGTAATGTGGTGGCGTCCTGATCATTTCTCCCCTTCCTTCCTATATCAGTAACCTTCTCATATACGTTTGTCTGTTGATGTGCCATCTCATTGATGTCAGTGCTGTGTGGAGGTACAGCTGCCAATTGCTGCATGTGAGCAGGGGCCCACATGTAAAGTCCATGAGGTAAACATGCTGCACATTGTCCAGGAATATCCTATCAATGGTCATTGAGAAGGACATGTACATGTTAGCTCATAGCTACCATCTGGTGTACTGAAATATGGATATGTATGTCTCATCACAGCTGCTGACAGGATGACACCAGTCCAGCGTAGAACACCATCCCGGGGAATGCATGACATCCTGGCTGCAGCAGTGAAACCCTCTCACACATGTACATCAGGTAAATGTGGTGTGAAGTGTTTCCCAATCAAAACCATGACAAACATCAAAATCCCCTTCTGCATAGAACCTGCAGTTGTTGTTGACAAAGTTTCATCCATATCATAAGAGTCACATGTGCCTGTTTGTAAATTTGTAATGCAGATGATTGACATTGGTGTCACTTCCCTCTACAGCTGCTGGATCGGGGAACGCTTCGTCAACAAAACCTATGAGGAGCATGGTTCAGCAGTTGACATCAGGGGAGATTGCAGAAGGACACAAAGCTGTGGATGGAGCTGGTAAGTTTGCTTTATCAGTGTACATCTCTGTTTCACCCCTCAATGCTATTGTGTGAGCTGTCACTTGTAGGGGTACCCAAACCAGGACACATGTGCATCATCTGTTGATGCAAAGTACAGTAGAACCAACCCTTGTGTTGCACCACATCTCATACTAGGTCAATTACTTATCCTGTTGCAACCTCTGTGTTCCAGGTGATGACGACGATGAGGAGGATGGACCTTCCACCAGTGTTGGGCGGCAGGCAATCAGAGGTGAAAATCCACTGCTCCTACAGGGAGTGATGTCAGCTGCAAGTACTGCGCAAGAGGAGGAGGAAGTACCTGGGGAGGATGAAGTATCGGATGATAGTGACTGTCTGTTCATCCCCTCAGAGGATGAAGAATCTGATGCCATGGACAGGAATTTTCCCACATCGCCCACATTTAGCAAGGCCTCACACCCTCCGCCCAGCAAAGTGTGTCAGCCTCCTCCAATGAAAAAGATTGCCTGTCCACAGCATAGAGATAACCAGCCACAGCTCACCCACACACCAACACAGACCTCACTCCCTCACAGCCCTCACAGCCCTCACAGCCCTCACATCCGGGACAGACATGGTGGTTCCCGTATACACTCCTCCCCGTACAGTGTATACCAGGCATCATCTTCACCATCTGAGGGAAGTACCAACCCTGTTGTGGTGCAGGTATCCCCTGGGCACCATTCTCCTGTCCACAGGCTTCCACATGCCAACACCCCCCCTACTGTTGGACCTGGCGGTCTCATCCATGGCCGACCCCTGCAGAGAGGGCCTGCACAAGGCCGTGGTGGCCAGTGGGAGCAGGACTTCTTCAAACAGCAGACAGATGTGAGGCAGGACATTCGTGCCATAGGGGCCACCCTGTCAGATATGTCTGAGGCCCTGCGCCAATTCCCTCAGGTGGTGGACAGACAGACCCATGTTTTGGATAGGTTGGATAGAACTTTGCAAGACATGTCCAAGAATATCAGAGACATGATATCTTTCCAAAGGGAAGAGAGTTTAAGACACCATGCCTTGGCCATGAAGATGATGGACGGCATGATGAAAGTGATCCAAAGTCTCCCTTCACGGTCAACGCAGGGAGGGGAGCCATCACATCTGCCTGCAGCACATCACACCCACACACCTGTACCACAAACTGCACAGGACCACAGCAAGGGTACACACCCACCACCGCCCCCATCCAGGCACTACCCCCACCTGCACATCCACCACCACCCCCTGAACAGGCACTACCACCACCTGCACAACATCCCCCTGTCCATGCACATACACCAAGTGTACAAACACAATCCGCCCCTGCACATGAACTTCACCCTGTACAGGCACATGCACGAGACCAACCTGCACCTTGGCGTCAACCCAGACTTAATCCCTCACAGCGGTCATCACCCCCGAAATTGCGAAGTCACAAGCACGATCCCCATTGATCACATCCCAGGAACTTTTTGACCAGTGTGAATATGTGTCACTAAAAAATAAATCTGTTCCCAAGTCAAAACTCTGTGGCGTATCATGTCCTGATAGGCTAATGATCACCAAGTTAGTTGGCGTAGAGATGAGAGGATGTATGTGTGTGTGTGTGACACATGTACAAGTGTAACCCCGTCATTGCAGCAAGACGTCATGTGTGGAGCAGATGACTACCAAAATACATGGGCATATTTTGTACAAGACATTCACAATTAAGCCACAAGATAGAGAAAGTACGAATCAAAATAAGTTTTTATGTAAAAATATGTGGGGTTAGAAAAACAACAACAGTCCGTCTGGAAGGGAGAATGGAAAACAAATGATGTCCTAACTGAAGAAGGATAAGGGAACTTGGATTGGGGTGGGGCAACATAAATATAACACGTCAGGGAGCGTCAGGGAAACCAGTCTATTTACAAGGGGAAAAGTAAATCATTGTCCACAAAGAAAAATCTGTCCAACTGTTCAAGTGTCCTTCGGGTCATCCTCTAGGACCACAATGTCCAGATCCTCTGAGTCCCATGCTTGCTCCTGGCTGGCCGGTGCATGAACAGGCACCACACAGGGTCGGGACACACGAGGAGTAGGGGGGGAAAGAGTGTGAGGCAACGGACAGGGGGAAGAAATTGACGGTGGTGTGGGAGGGATGTTGGGACACAACAGACGACATGGCTGCACTCAGGGAATTGAAACTGGCAGTGAGGGTGGCCAGAGCTCATGCAATTTCCTCTCGCATCATGCGCACCTCTAGACACAATTGCAGCAAGATGCGAAAGGACATGTCTGGCTGACCCTCAAATGCCCACATCAAGTCATCTGGTAGAGCCACAGACGGAACAACACAGGGAGGGTTTTGGGTCGCACATGGGAGGTGTGGTGCCTCAGGTTCGGAGCCAATGTCGGTGTCGGCCTGGCAGCTACGATGAGGGGGACAGATTGCAGGGGTTGCAGCTGGAGGCCCCGATGGAATGGGGGCCTCTGGAGTTAGGGAGGGGCTGAAGGCAGGCCCAGGTTGCGTAGTGGCCTGCCCCGGGGATACCTCAGCAATACTCATAGGTGAATGGTCCGTGGGAGAGTGGCTCTCCACCCCCCCTGGCCAGAGGTGTCTAGTTCATCACCCTCCCTTCAATGTCCTCAGTCTCCACCCGGTCCGTAGCACCAGAGTTGTCATCCTGGTCAGTCCGGGTGGGCACAATCCCCATGCCTCCTGATGTTGAGGGTTCCGCCTCATCGTCCTCTTCCTCAGTACTGGAAAGAGGTCGTAGCTGCCGGCGCACCACAGATGTCCTGCTCCCAACCCGGTCCTCTTGGCCAGTGGAGTCCACTGAAATGTGAGACAAATCATTATGTAGCTGGTGTACACGTCAGGACAAGACACATATCAAGATGAGCCAAGGTCAGACTTTGTTCTCCTCTGATCACACTATAGAGTTGTCAGTGTTTATGAGCATACATTACGTGCATGTTCAATGTCATCTCCTGATTTGAGTCTGACATGGACATCTCACAAGATTATTGTTGGTTTGCACGTCTATACTGCCAACCCTCAGCTATGGCATTCTTGTGACCTGTGTGTCCTGTCACTGCTACATGGGCAGGTTCCACAACCCAGTCCACAAAAGGAGATCAGAGAGAGTCCAGATGAAATTGGAAAGGGCCTGTGATATGGAGTGTCTGCACTTTCACGTCTGGACAAATGTTATCTGCTGTGTAGCATTGGATGGGACAACACAAAGGCTGAATGGGGGTAACACATCCATATAGGGTCTGGCCAATTAGGTTTGCCAAGTTGTGAGTCTATGCTTTTGATATCCTCTCACAAAAGCTCACAATCCAGTGCCACATATTGGCTTTGGAGGCTGAGCAGGTAGTGCTGTGCACTGGTGAACAGTAGTGGCTTGTTGTTACAGCTACCTGTACATGGAAAATGGCATACAAGCTACTGGGGGTAAGACGTGTGTCTGTGGACACACTTGGCAACATTTGAAACACTTATGAGTGTGGCAAGGGTCTCAAAGTCTGTCTTGACTCCATGGCACATGATGATCTGTCTCAATCAGAACCCAAACTCTCTGAAAGCAATGTAAGTCACAGCATCCAATTCCCATTGGCCTCACATACACACACTGGCCAGTGTCTGTACCATTCCTCATCCGGTGCACACATCAGTTAGGATTCCCTTGGTTCACTGTTAGTGGTGCTGGCAGTGCATATTTCATTAGTAATGCAACTGTGTCTCTCAAATCCCCAGTTTTCATGATGACACTACAACTCCCAGAATGCACTCTGCCCTGTACAGATAATGCGCAAAAGTGAGCTTTTTGCTTCATGATGACTGCTGCATAGACACAGAATAGGTGACTGGAGGCATGGGACACAGAATGGTACAGCTCTGTCTGCACTCGCATCATACTTCAAGACACATTTTACCTATAATGCACTTACCAGGGCTCTGCTGCTCTTGCTCCTCCAGCTGAGCATGGAGGGTCGGAAGAGCTGCACGCAGGACCCTCCTGTACAGTGGCGAGAGGAGAGGACGATGTACATGGTGCTGGGAAGACTGGCCCAGTAGCTCTTCAGCCTTGATCCGGGCCCAGCGTTTCAGGTCTTCCCGGTGCTTGCGGCATGCCCTCGCGTTCCTGGTGTGAACGCCCACTGTACTGCATCGCTCACCAATTCTTGCCCATAATCTGGCACGCGCTGCATTGCTCAGCTGTTCCTCTGGCCCCCCATATAGCTGAGGATATTTCAGTATCACCCCCTCAGCTAGGATGTCTAATTCCCTTTCACTGAAAGGGGGTCCTTTCTCTTCATAACCCTCAGCCATTTTGGGGGAAATAAGGTTGATGAGAGCAGCAGTATGTCAGAGGATCTGATCTGTGGGAGAGGATGACTCAGAATGAACACAAAATGGATGTCAACAACTTCCTGTGATGTATTTCCTGTCTGAAATTATGGGTTCCGGTTACTTTTCAGAGTTTACGGCCCGAAAACGTACTTTCCGCATACGGAGAGTACTCTGCGCATGCGCGGAGTACTTTCCGCATACGCAGAGTACTCTGCGCATGCGCAGAGTACCTTCCGCATGCGTAGAGTACTCTGCGCATGCGCAGAGTACCTTCCGCATGCGTAGAGTACCTTCCGCATGCGTAGAGTACTCTGCGCATGCGCGGAGTACGCTACGCATGCGCAGAGTACGCTACTGTGCCGGAATGTGCGAAATCGACCAGGAACCCATTATTTCATACAAGAAGTGACAGACAGGTAGTAGGAGACAGGAAATACATCACAGGAAGTGGTTGCCAGCCATGTTGTGTTCATTCTGATTCATCCACAATCACAGAACAAATCCACTGCCATCCTGTTATTCTGTAGCAGAGAAACCTGAAATGACAGTGTAAGATTAATTCATAGACATGAAACAAAAGGGGGAACAGACCATGTTATGAGATTTGGGCTGGGACAAGGGGGGAGGGGGGGGCTGGCACAACGTCACCCCCCCAGTTTACTTTTCAACTGCATTGCATTATGGTACATGTAGTCCATATTTAGTGATCAACACAAGAGTTGGCTGTTGTGTTACAGTGTATTAGGGGGTAGCAGTGCTGTGCATCCCAGACACATAGTGGCAGATTCAGCCACAACATCATCACTCACATTGTGGGCCCAACATTATTGGTGTATGTAACTCATTTGGGGCCCAAATATCAAAAATGCTATAGTTATGCACTTGTTAGATACAGACACCCATTGTCAAAAGCTACGGGAGGGTCTCTCAGAACATGTACATCTCATCCTCAGCTTCAATAAAATCCTTGGGAAATCCACTACACTTATTGCTGACATTGGCACATGACCTGCTGCATGGTCAATATTTTGACTCATGTCAACAGTTGTGTTTGACATACAGTTAGTGTGGTTTGCAAAGTAGTCTCAGGATGGAGTTTTTGGACAGAGTCGTAAATATCCATTTTTCATCATTGACAACAGGCAGCAAACCACATTTTGTCCATGACACAACAGGTTGCTCACGTGAAAAACGTGGCAACCAGCTGATCACGGACTTGCATACCCTGACCTCGGTTATGTGCAATGGCCCGGTTGCCCGGATTCAGAGCTAGCCGAGGTTCAAGAGGTATGTGTAAGCCATGCGTTAAAGCGATATTGTGCAAGACACAACAGGCCATAATGATCTTGCACACAACTTCAGGGGAGTACGTCAGCACACACCCTGTACGGCTGAGACATCTGAAACGCCAAAAGTGCGCTCTATGATGGCTCGAGTTTGTATGTGTGCCCGATTGTACCTACGCTGAGGTACAGTGGTTGGATGTCTGTAAGGTGTAAGGAGTTGAGGGGAGAGTGCATACCCAGCATCGCCTGAGGAGGGAAGATAGGGCAATAGGTTACATTTCCATCTAAAATGTGAACAGAACATGATCTTTACTCAGTACATGCAGTGTCTGTTTTGACCGTGTATGTGGCTTGGTGATTCTTATTGTAGAATGGTTGTTGATATAAGGTGGCATTCATTCATTACTGGGCTTCTTGACAGGCCCCTTGCGCCACCAGTGCGTCACTTTTCATATGTGAGAAAGTGACGTACCGGCAGCGCAAGGGGCTTGTAAATTAGCCCTTTCATAAGCACACATCACTCTTTTTCAGTGCTTGGTACTTACCCAGTAACCACATGTTGCCAAATTCTCCCGCAGCCATCCGCCAGGCAAGAGGTGACATGCGGAATACAAAGCGGTCATGGGTACTGCCTGGAAATGCTGCATGCACATCTATGAATCTCCCACTGGCATCACAGACAGCCTGCACATTGATGGAATACCATCGGTGTCTGTTGCAGTATATGTGTGCAATGCGGCAGGGTGGCTGAAGGGCCACATGGGTACAGTCAATTGCACCCAGCACATGTGGGAAGCGGGAGATGGGAAAAAAATCCCTAGCTGCCCTTTGTCTGCTGGCCAGTGTATGGGGCATTCCTATGTGAAGGTGGGCTCTAGAATTGATGCAGCTCAATACCTGATGCAAGCACCGCGACTGGCTAGCCTGGGAGATGCCCACGACATCAGTGGTGACCCTTTGGAATGACCCCGTCGCAAAAAAACGGAGAGCAGAAAGAACCTTCAGATAGGCTGGAATGGCATGGGAGCAGCAGGTAGCAGAGTCAAGTTCCTCCTCCCAATCACATACCATCTCCAAGATGACTTCTGGAGGGAAGCGGTATCTGGCCCTTACATCTTGGGTGGACATCCCAAATATGTTGATCCTCTGTCTGAAGATCCTCTCTCTTCTCCTCCTCAAGTCTTCTTGCCGCATGGCAAGGGGCAGAGCAACAAATACATTCAGCGACATGTTGAAAGTGTTTCTGTGTGTCTGCTCTGCTTTCATATGTGCTGCATGGCTGGGATTGGCTGCAGTGTGTCAGCTGATGCATCAAGGGGGATGGTAGACACTTGGACAGGTGTTTAGCATTGAGGTAATGCTCAAACGGCCAAAATGCGGATATTCCGGCCCGGAAGCGGAGTTTCCGGCCCACAGGCGGAGATTCTGGCCCACAGGCGGAGATTCCGGGCCGGAGGTGGAGATTCTGCCATTGGGCCGGAATCTCCGCCACCGGGCCGTAAACTCCGGCCCGAGTGCGGACATAAAGTTAGGATGAGTAAGTTCATTCTGTGAATACCAAAATGAGTAAGTTCATTTTGTGAATACCAAAATGAGTAAGTTCATTCTGTGAATACCAAAATAAGTAAGTGCATTCTGTGAATACCAAAATGAGTAAGTGCCTTCTGTGAATACCAAAATTGTAGTCAGTTTAGGATTTTGTAGTACGTTAGTTCTGTGAATCGGGCCCTCTGTTGTTTGCATAGGGATGGGTATGTTGTCTTTCACAGTTATTGACCCCATCAGTGTGTTGACCTTTGAATTTATGCCCGAGATGTGTGCGTCTATAATATTCATCAAATTAATCTGAATGTCAAATTTGTCTGACTTCATGTTTAGAACACTGATTGAGGTTTGCAGGATGTTTATTAGAGTGATGTGCAGGTTTACAAGATCTTCCGTTCTTATGTTTGATTTGTCCTCCTGGCCCTTCAACTGCACAATGGCAATAGATTCCCTTAAGTCGGTTCTGTTCAACGTACCAGCATTACTGTGTGCTTGGGTCAATTTGCTTTGCTGTTCGTCGTTAGTTTGGTTTTTGTGTACTAGATTCTTATCATCACGGCTTGTTCGTTCAGAGGAACTCGATATTTTGATTATTGTTTGTTGCTGGGTTTCCAGTTGGTTTGTCAGTGGAGCGATATTTTGTGTACAATCAAGGTGCTTCATAATGATTTCCATTGCCTGCATTAGATTTATGTTGTTTGTGATTGAGAGTGATTCAAGCCAGGAATCCTTACGATTTTCTGCGTTATGATTGGCCATCTGAGCGACATCGTTCACTTTCCCCTGCCTTGGGGTGGAGTGAGCTACGTTGCTAGTGTGCACTTGGGCGTAGGCGATTATCCTGTTGTTGCCAAGTTGGTTTATTTTTGCATCCATCTGCTGGGTGTTAGTTGCTGTTAAAGTCGAATTTATGCTGTGCTTTGTATCCCTTTCAGGTGGAATTAGGCTCTGCTCTGCACTGTTGATTACGTCCTCCTCCAGGGAGGTGCCAAGCTTTTTCGGCGTCAGCGGTTTGGGGCGGCTTACGATTTTGTCTGATGTTGCATAGATGGCCACAGTTAGGTCCTTTAAGAAGGTACATTTCCCGCTAGGATTCATTGATACGAATATTGAATGTATTGGTGATATTAGTGTTGCACCAGGGGTTTGCGGAGGTTTTGATGTACTTGCCACATGTACTTGTGGTTTTTTGCCACTTTTTGACATTTGCCACTTTTTGACATTTGCTTTTGCCATGGGTTTTTTTGTGCCAGTTGTTTTCTGATCTTCCCCGATCTCATTTTGCTGCTTTCACGTTGATTTGTCAATTTATTTGAGTCACGGGCCACTATCTGATTTCCTTTCTGTTGGTTATTGGTTCAGGGGTTTCTTGCTACTTTGACTGATGTAGGCTGTCCGAACTGGTCTTTATGATTGCTTTTCTACTTGGGGTCACCTATGCACAGATGTCTGAGTGTTGTTTCACCAGGACCAAGAGGAGCTCGTCAGGCACTCGCAGCCGGTGGTGAGGGCAGACCGACTGGACCTGGTGCTGGAGCTGGAGGTGGAGCTGGAGCTAGGCAGGGTAGCGGAGCTAGCAAGTTTACACCACTCTCACAGCTTGTCGCCCCTGGGTCCATCAAGTGGCCAGGGCTGGTAAGGCTGGTGCTGGAGCTAGGCAGGGTGGTAGGCTTAGCAGGTCTGCACCGCTCCCACAGCTCGTCCGCCCCCTGGGTCTGGTTGAGGGGTCAGGGCTGGTCGGACTGGTCAGGGTTGGCTAGTGTAGCAGATTGAGTAAGCAAGTTGAGTAAGCAAGTTTCTCTGCTCCTGCAGTGCTCAGTACAAACTTGCTGCGCACTTTTAGTTTTATATTACCTATTTTACTTGTTCAGCTAATCATGCTGCTTGTGGTGTTTTACGGGGGATAACCATGTTGATTGTGGTGTTTTAGGGGGGCAAGCGTAAGTGCTGCTAATGTGGTTGGAGGAGCAGGGTAGGGCTGGGTAGAGAGGGGGTTTGTGCAGGACTTGGTGGAGCAAGGCCGTTTGCAGGACTGAGCTGTGGCGGCTCTCCCCAGTGCGCAAGCCTAAGGCCGGCCGCTTCCGCACAGCCATGAGGGTCGTGTGGCTCTAGCCACCAACTCACCGACTCGCCGTTGTGCCGCTATACCCTGGCGTGGCCCTCCAACTCACAGATGCTGGAAATACTTGAGAGGAGGTGACGAGCAGGCTTATGCTGCCCTGTCTACACTCGCTGACTTCCTCCGATCTCACCGCTCACCCCCGACTTCCTCTCCCCCTGGCCACCTTTTCACCTTGCCGCTTGCTGCCTTGGTTCCTTTATCAATATCTCCCCGGCTGGCTTCTCAATCCTGCAACAGGCCCCCACACCCGGTTCCGGCACCAGGCACCGTGCCCCGGGCACCTGGGACCTGACTCCCGGCTCCCGACTCCCAGACCTGGACTCGGCACTTGCCGCTCGACACCTGTGAGCGGTGCAGCGGGTGCCAATGTGGTACAGTGTGGCACGAGTCCCAGCACAGGTCGCAGTGGGTCTCAGCTCAGCTGGTGCGGCTGGTGCAGGTCCCAACATGGGTCACAGCAGCTCTCGGCTAGTGCTTGCAGCTCCACAGGTCACTGTTTGCTGCTCATCACTCACGTCACGTCACGTGTCACGTCAAGCTCCCTGATACAGATAACATTAGATGCATAAGACCCAGAACCACCCATCTAGCTACTATTTGCATTCGGTCCATGACTGTCTCAAGATAAGCCCAAGTGATGGTGTCAAGCAATTTTTCCGGGTATACTACTATCAGGCCCACTCTGTCTTCCCCAGCTTGTCAAGGAGCAAGGAGCACTGCGTACAGTCGCAGATTGAAGAAGGTGTTACACTGTGGTATGAACCCACACGTTGGGAAGCACTACCAGATGATTCTGAGAAGGAGTCTGAGGGGCAGAATCCCGAGCCCTGGTACCAGGAGGGCAGTAGCCCTGAGAAGGAATCAAGGGGGGAAAGATGGGTTGGTGAAGAAAAGAGAAGGATCCAAGCTCGTGATCGGAGACTGAGAGAGTTTGACCAGGAACTCACAAGGGCTGAGGCTAAGAGAGTCTTAGCCCAGGGAAAAGATAAGTGTATTGCTCAGGACCTGAGCTTGGCTGGGCTGGAGGTAGAAGCCATGAGGGTGGAGCCCAGCTCAGATGGTGGCAGCCAAAGTGTTAGGTCCAGTACTGAGCAGGGAAATGTACACACACACACACAGACTTGGTACACTGCTTCAAGCAGGGGGTTGACATACACCAGGGGGTTCAGGATTTTGAGGTAACTCCAGTGAAGTGCAGTGTCGCTGAGGTGGATTGGGGAACTGGCAGAGGGGTTCATATTCCTAGTGGTGGGAAGGACACTACTGACTCTAGATGAGAAGTGCAGGGAGAAGGATTCCCATAGTATGGGTTGAGCGACAGCAACAGTCTGACACTGTTTTACCAGTCTTGCGAGGGTGATGTGAGGTACTTTTCTGACGCACTGGATGGTTGGGTGAAGGGTAGTTTGTTTGACACATGTGAGGAGCTGTGTAATTTGGATGCTGGAGAGCATATGTTCAGTCCCTGTTTGGCATGAGTGTGGCACGAGTCCCAGCACAGGTCGCCGTGGGTCTCAGGTCAGCTGGTGCAGGTCCCAACATGGGTCACAGCAGCTCTCGGCTAGTGCTTGCAGCTCTGTGGGTCGCTGCTCGCTGCTCATCACTCACGTCACGTCATGCGTCACGACGACTGCACGTCAAGCACCCTGATACAGATAACACTAGGTGCATAAGACCCAGAACACCTCAACAAGAACTTCTAAGGGTAGCAATGTGAAGGTGTTATAATAGTCTCTGGTTATCACCAGCACTGCCTCCGTCCAAGCCAGCAGTCCTGTCGCTGAGAAATGTGTGAGAGGATCCCCATCTGGCAGTTCCACCAGTGGAATGCCGGGGGTATACAGCGGGTTTCCCACCTAACACTGCGCCACCAACTCCAGAGCACTGTCATCACGAGTGTGCTATCACTTTCCCTCCTTGGCCCTCGCCGCAAAATCCAGCCAACAGTGCTGCCCTCATCGGACCTAGATCTACCGAGTTCTCGCCATCCAGCCACAGTGTGATCCACTGCATCTGGGCTACCAGATAGTGCATTTCAAAGTCTGGCACCCCCAGACCTCCCTCTAGGATAGGCCACCAAAGTGTGTCCATGGACGCGCTGTGTCACCCAACATCCCATATGAGCTCCCTTAACAGTGAGTACAGCTATTATAATAATAATAATAATAATGACATTTGTAGAGCGCTTGGTTACACTAGGCTAGTGTGTCCCCGCGCTACGGTACAGTCGAGAGAGACATAATTCCCAGGCCACCCCCCATATACGCTACAGCAACCCGAAAGCTACTCAGTGGGGAATAGAAAAGTTTTCAGCTTTTTACGAAAAATCAACTCCGAGGACTCCATCCGAAGCCCCCACGGGAGTTTGTTCCATTGCTGAGCTGCCCTGAAACTAAAGGATCGCCCACCCATCCTTACCCTCCTGACTCTGGGAATAATAACCTGTCCCGTCCCGCTAGATCTTAATTGGCGGGAGGGGACATACGGAGTCAGAAGGTGATATATGTATGTGGGCCCCTTCCTTTGTAGAATCCGATGGCTCACACAAAGAGCTTTAAACAGGATTCGCTCCTTAATCGGGAGCCAATGAAGGGCGACCAGGGCCTTCCTGGAAGAGGCTCGCCTAGGTAGCATCAGAACCAGGCGGGCTGCTGCGTTCTGGATACATTGAAGCCTCTGTACACAGTTGACATTAGCCCCCAGGTAACGCACATTTCCAAAGTCCAGCCTCGATGTTACCAAAGCATGAACCATGGTCTTCCTAGCTACGGTAGGCAGGAGGTCCAGGGTCTTGCGGAGTCCACGCAAGATTCCAAAACAAGTTCCTGCCACCCGCCTTGTATGATGCTCAAACGAGAGCTTAGGGTCAAGCCACACCCCTAGGTTCTTCACCTGTTCACTAGGACCGGGGATAGGACCCAGGGTCTGTGGCCACCACGCCGATGTCCACACAGAAGGTGCCTTGCCAATAACCATCACTTCTGTCTTGCTCCCGTTCAGTTTAAGGCAGTTGTTAGCCATCCATACCGCTAGTTCTTGCAGGCAGGAATTAAAATTAGTAGCTACCTTCTCGTCCGACTGTGTTAGAGACACCACCAGTTGCGTGTCGTCAGCATAGGATACGGCTTTGACCCCAAACTTTCCAGTGATGTCTGCCACTGGGTCAACATATAGGTTAAATAGGGTCGGGCTAAGGGTGGACCCCTGTAGCACCCCCTGTTTAAGCCCAATGCTCTTAGATAGATAAGGTCCCTGCGCTACCTGAAAACTGCAGTCCTGCAGAAAGGATTCCATCCATTCCAATGCCTTCCCCCCACCCCTCCCCTCCTGAGACACTGAAGCAACGTATGATGAGCAACAGTGTCAAAGGCAGCAATCCGATCTAATAAAATTAAGGCCGCCGTCTGACCCTCATCAACGTACTTCCGGATGGTCTCGGTGGAGAGGAGCAAAGCCGATTCAGTCGAGTACGACGCTCGAAAACCGGACTGAGTGGGATGGAGAAGACTATGTTTGCTAACATGGGCCGTCAGCTGGATGTTCACAACCTTCTCTGCAATTTTCGCAATGTAAGGGAGTAGCGAGATGGGACGCAAATTGTCTAGCTGGTCCATGCTGACATTCGGCTTCTTCCTCAGCGGTAAGACCACAGACTCCTTCCATTTTTTTGGCACAGTGCCTGAGCTGAAAGAGAGCTCTAACAGATGTCTGATGCAAGGTTCAAGGCATTCCATGCTCCCTCTCAGCACCCTTGGCCTTGCAGGGTCACTGGGAGAGCCGGACTTGATGCTACTAGCTATCTTCATTAGGGTCTCATGATTAGGGGTACTGAAAGTATCCAGATATTCTTCTCCCTTTATATTAGTGGGGGCAGCAACCACAGCGCGCCCCTCCCTTGCAGAGACCGGGAAGGTGGAATAGATTTTCTCTACCTTCTCTACAAAAAACTCTGCTATCCGATTACAGGACTCCACTGAACTTATACTCGGTGCTGCGATCTTATCCAAGGATGAGATCTCTTTGTAGACGGTGAACAACTCTTTGACTGAATTTTCCGCTCTCTCAATTCTTTCCTTATAATAGGAAGCCCGCGTTTTTCTGATAAGGGTATGATAGAGCTTAAGACTAACTTTGTATTCAGTCTTCATCTGGGCCGAAAAATCCCTTCTCCATCGTCTTTCAAGACGTTTACAGGCCACTCTTGCCAGTCTCAGTTCGTCTCCGAACCAGGGGGCAGATTTTGCTTGCCTTCTGGGTGCCTTTGCGGCCCAGGGTGCACAGCTGTCAAGTGCTTCCGAAATGCGCCTATCTAAGGCCTCACATGCCGAGTCAATCTCCCGACTACCCGGGGGACCCCCAGTGAAAGGGCCTTGCTAAAGTTGTCCTTGGTACAGCTGTCTAAACCAACGAACAGGAACCCAGACTGGAAGGTTGGTAAAATAATAGAGCAACTACTGTAACATAATCTTTTTAGCTAATGCAATCTGTGCCATAATTGGGAGCTGTAAGGAGTGCCAAAAGGCCACACAATCCTTGAAGGAGGGTAACACCCCTTCCAAATTGCCCTCCCTGAGGTTCTCTAGGATATTGTATGGTAAATTTGAATCCACAAGTACCAGAACGTTAAGGGGGCTAATCTTACCTCAGGTGTCAAGGTCCGAGGTCTGTTCGAGCCGGGTATTAGTGGGAAGACACAAGTCTTCGTCAGATTCACTTTAAGTCCGGATATTTCCCCAAACTCTTGTGAAATATGCTGCACGTATGATACATCCATGTCCAAGTTAGACACGTAGAGCAGAAGGTCATCGGCGTATAGGGAAATTAGATGTTCAGTACCATCTCCTCGTATACCCCATCCCCTATTTTGCATCATACACAACTCCGCCAGCTGTTTAATAGTAAGTGTGAACAAGAGCAGAGATAATGGGTACCCCTGCCTAGTACCCCAGCACACCTCACAAGAGTCAGACACAGTTTGATCTGTACGGACCCAGCTGTGGGTTTAGTATGCAACAATCTGACCCATGCCACCCATCTACCTACTATTTGTATTCGGGCCATGACTGACTCAAGATAAGCCCAAGTGATGGTGTCAAGCAATTTTTCCGGGTATACTACTATCAGGCCCACTCTGTCTTCCCCATCTTGTCAAGGAGCAAGGAGCACCACTTACAGTCGCAGATTGAAGAAGGTGTTACACTGTGGTATGAACCCACATGTTGGGAAGCACTACCAGATGATTCTGAGGAGGAGTCTGAGGGGGAGGATCCCCAGCCCTGGTACCAGGAGGGCAGTAGCACTGAGAAGGAAACATGGGGGGGAAGATAGGTTTGTGAAGAAAAGAGTAGGATCTAAGCTCGTGATCGGAGACAGAGAGTTTGACCAGGAACTCAGGAGGGCTGAGGCTAAGAGAGTCTTAGCCCAGGAAAAAGATAAGTGTATTGCTCAGGACCTGAGCAATACACTTATCCTTGGCTGGCTGGGCTGGGCTGGAGGTAGAAGCCATGAGGGTGGAGTCCAGCTCAGATGGTGGCAGCAAAAGTGTTAAGTCCAGTACTGAGCAGGGAAATGTACACACACACACACACACACACACACACACAGATTTGGTACACTGCTTCAAGCAGGGGGTTGACATACACCAGGGGGTTCAGGATTTTGAGGTAACTCCAGTGGTGCGCAGTGTCTCTGAGGTGGATTGGGGAACTGGCAGAGGGGTCCATATTCCTAGTGGTGGGAAGGACACTCTACTGACTCTAGATGAGAAGTGCAGGTAGAAGGATTCCCCTATGGTAGAAGTCCTGGTAAGTGAGTATGGAGACCACCCAGAATAGTATGGGTTGAGCGACAGCAACAGTCAGACACTGTCTCACCAGTCTTGCGAGGGTGATGTGAGGTACTTTTCTGACGCACTGGATGGTTGGGTGAAGGGTAGTTTGGTTGACACATGTGAGGGGCTGTGTAATTTGGATGCTGGAGAGCATATGTTCAGTCCCTGTTTTCCAGAGCTATGCCAACACCTGGTGGAGTGTGAGTTCTATGACCCCAGGAAACTTGCACTAGAAGCAGACCTTTTGGTGGGTTCCAGCGGGTATGAAGAAGCTTTTGGGAGTGATCCTGAAGGAGGTGTCTCAGGTTTTCCCCATCCAGGTGAGGTAGGGGAGGTTGGTAGTGACCCAGATAGGTCCCAGCATAGTGGGATGGGTGAGGAGTCCCATGTCCTGTCTCTGAGTACAGAGAGTGTGGGTGGGCTGATGCCCAAGGTGCCTGAAACCCCATCCCAGGGCCTGGTTGGTTCCATAAAGGAACACCAGGAGGGGGGCATAGTCTATACTAAGAGGCCATCCCCTGAGGGGGATCCCAAGGTGTCAGGTGAGCTTGGGGGACTGCTGTAACCAGCATTCCTCCATTTCTGGTGTCTGGCAGCACCACTTCCATTGAGAGGGTGCATGAGTCCAGAGCAAGGGGTGAGGGTGTAACACCCCCCCACTGGAAAGACCAGTGGGTCAGGGGTTGCCAGCTCTGAGGTCAGAGCACCCCAGGACTGACCCTGGTGAGGCCACTTCTGGCCTGGGGGGTCTTCACGCACTGTCAGGTGGACAGAAGGCAGGAAACCTGCACCAGGAAGACTCTCGCACAACTCAAAAGGAGTGTGTTTCCCTTGGGGGGTGGATGTACTCCCCCAAAAGTCCTGGCAAGCCAGGCACAGGTCCAGCCTAATTGTACAGAGCCTGGGTTGGATGGCCATGTCCATGTCCAGGGTGTCCCCCCTGACCTGGGGGAAGGGGCGACCGCTAACAGTGCCCCTATTGGTTTGTCTTCTGGGGGTACTGCTCCAGGTGGGAGGGTGCAGAGCCCCAGGGATAAGGACAGGGTGTGGGAGAGCCCACCCCAGACTCTTGCTCAGCCTCAGGGTACAGACCTTCAGCTGTTATACCAGTTGCAGGATAGCACCCCTGAACTGGTGAGTGAATTATGCAGGACACCTGCCACAGGTGCCCTGGCAATTCTAGATTCTGGTGGTACCGCTCCAGGTGGGAGGGCGCATTGCCCCAAGGAGGAAGACCGGGTGTGGGAGAGCCCACCCCAGTCCCTTGTTGAGCCTCAGGGTACTGACACTAGGCTGACAAACCAGTTGCAGGATAGCACCCCTGAACTGGAGGGAGGATTGTGCAGGATGGCTGGCCCAGTCGCCCTTATAATTCTAGAGCCTGGGGGTACATCTCCACAGTGGAGGGTTCAGGGCCCCAGGAGGGAAGACCGGGTGTGGGAGAGCCCACCCCAGTCTCCTGTTCAGCTTCAGGATAAATACCCTGAGCTGAGCAACCAGTTGCAGGACACTTGCCATAGGTGCCCTGACAGTTCTGGCATCTGGGGATTCCTCTCCACAGTGTAGGGTACAGGACCCAAACAGAGATGACAGGGTGTGGGACAGCCCACGTCTTTCTCGTAGCTAGCCGCACGGTACAGACCCTAAGCTGGTGTACCAGTTGCAGGATAGCACCCCTGAACTGGTGGGAGAATTATGCAGGACACCTGCCACAGATGCCCTGATAATTCTGGAATTTGGAGGTACCGCTCCAGGTGAGAGAGAGTACAGACTACCTGATCTGGCCGGAGGGAGAGTGGACAATGGGTGGCGGGGCACCTTGGGCCACCACCTCCCACTCTCTGATGCCACAAGGGTTAGAGAGCCCTGGGAGGCATGAGGCCTGGCTTTTGTCACTGACAGCAGTCAGTGGCCACTGTGGCTTGGCTACCCTGGTGGACAGAGGTGCGCCTGGGGAGGGGACAGGAGTCACCCCCTGAGGCTGGACTGGGCCACATCACTGTGCTGGGCATGTGGGTACTGTCTGCCTGCTGGGACACACCTGTGAGCAAGCTATGGTTAGGTGCTGCACTGATGGGGTCCGCAGGTGTGAAGGAGGGTTCCCCAAGGGTTAGCTTAGTTGGCTGTGAGAGTATGGACAGAGGGATCCAACTGGGTTCAGCGTAGAACCAGAACATGCTCCTGCTGTTGTGGGCCAGGTCTATGTTCTATTGTCCCAAGAAGGGAAATCCATCAAGGGATTGATTAGTCTACCCTGGCTTTAGGCTGGGAGGGGGTTGTGTTAGACTTAGCTTTTTTAGTGGGTTCGCCCCAAGACTTTTTGCTTTTTGGCCTCCTGTTTTTGACACTGTTTTTGTTGGTTTTAGGACTCTGGGCACTTTACCACTGCTATTCAGTGCTAAAGTGCATATGCTCTCTGTGTAAATTGTGTTAAGGATTGGTCTTTCCATGATTAGCTATTTGATTAACTGCTAAGTCCCTAGTACAGTGCGCTGTGTGTGCACAGGGCCTGTAAATCAAATGCTGCAAGTGGGCCTGCAGGACTGGTTGTGCCACCCACAGAAGTAGCCATGTAAGTGTATCTCAGACCTGTCACTGCAATGTCTGCGTGCAGTTTTTAACTGCCATTTTGACCTGGCAAGTGCACCCACTTGCCAGACCCAAACCTTCACTTTTCTTACATGTAAGGCACTCCTCAGGTAGGCCCAGGGTACTCCATGGGCAGGGTGCAGTGTATGTGAAAGGTAGAACATGTACTGGTGTGTGTAACATGTCCTGATAGTGAAATACTGTGTATTTAGTTTTTCACTATTGAAAGGCTATCTGTCCTATAGGATAGAATGGGAGATGCTTTGTAACATCTTACAAATAAAACTTTCCATTGGGACAAGATGGGAGAATGGAGTTTAGTATGCCTGAACTTAAAAATACATCTTTTAGCAAAGATGGTTTTTAAATTGTGTGTTTGAAAATGCCACTTTTAGACCATCCTGTGTGCCTCTGCTGGGTTGTGGATTGACTGTCTGGCTTTGGAGTGACAGGGGCTGGGGATGTGCATTCACTGAAGACAGCCGCTGGGGGAGGGACGTTTGAGGTGTGCCCTGCCTTTCCTCGATGAGTCAGGGCTGGACTGAATAGACCTGGGCTGCATTTAGAGCAGTGGGAGGAGATTCCCTTGCACCAGAAGAAGCCTGATCAGCTTACACAATGCTGTCTCCACCTCCTGCCAGGAAGCTGGACCAGAGAGGACAGTACTGGTTTGGACTAAGCACAGAGACTCTCTGCCACAAGAGAACAAAGGTAAATGTGGTATAAATATTGGGGCCCAGACCCCAGAATTTTAGAACTCTTTTGGACTCAGAAACCTACAAAGAAGAAGAGCTGGAGAAGCTGTGATGAGGAACTACCACTTTGCTGTGTGCTTTGCTGTGTTGGACTACAGTGGCTGCTTCTGTCTTGGGCGGACATAGGACTTAACTGAACTTTCTGCAGCTTCTTTGTTTGAGCTTCTCCAAGGGCTTGAGGTAGAGCTGGCCCCCTGTTCAAGAAGTCTCAGGAACAGAAAAGACTTCAAGTTCATCTGCTACCAGCACTGGGAATGGTGGGTTTTTTCTGCAACAGAAGAAAAAGCAACCCGACGCCGTCATCGACACAGCTGCCGGCTCCATGTACTGAAGGCACCGCAGAGGGCACCGCTGCACTTCGCACCGCAACCCTGGTCTATCTGCCGACGACATTCGACGCTGCCACCAAGCCGCTGTATGCACTGTGACCTGTGGACACCGCACTACACATTGCCTCGCTTCAAGCGACCAGCTTGGTATTCCCGACGCCGCCGCTCCACGCTGACATCGACGCTGCTGCTTGTACCGTGGTTTGAGGGGACCGCTCATAAGTTACACAACACACCACTCTCATCCTGCACTGCAGCCTTGGCCTACCGATGCTGGCACCATCGATTCCAGTTAGTCAGCTGATGACAATGCCTCAGCAACGACGACGCCGCTGCTTGCACCGCAACCTGCCGTCACTGAGCCACTGCCTGCACTGCGACCTGAGTGCACCGCATGCCGCACCACTGCACTTCGCACTACAGCCCCGATGCCCGCCGATGCTGGCGCTCCTGGCTTCAAGCGCGAGAAGTTCAATCTGCAACGCATGTGACTTTAAAGGCCCGACGACTCCTTCAACGACCTCCGGAACGGACGCCTGCAGACGCCGGTTCTTCGGAGCACCACGAGAGGTCGCAGATGCCCTGCATTTCTAAAGGTATTGTTTTGCGGGTCTTCCCGACACCGTAGCTGGCCCACGACGCCGTGGTCAGCCAAAACTGTTTGGATTTGTTGTTCACGATGCTGTGATAGCCCCAGACAGAGCTATCAACTTCCAGGAACTGTATCTTAAGTCTATTTTTGTTTATTGATATTTCTGAGAACTGTTTGGTGGATCTTTATTGTTTTTGGTCTTGTTTGCACAGATAAAATATTTGTTATTTTTCTAAAACGTATGTGGTGTCCTTTTGTAGTGTTTGCATTGTATTACTGTTGTTTATGTGCAAATGCTTCACACACTGCATCTGAGATACGCCTGACTGCTTGTGCCAAGCTACCAAGGGGGTGAGCAGGGGTTATTTTAGAAGTGTATCACCCTTATCCTGACCAGGAAGAAGGGTCCCTACTTGGACAGGGTAACAATCTGCCAACCAGGGACCCCCATTTCTAACAGATACATATTTATTTTCTTCATTGTATTAACTCTAGTAGCTCTGGACACTCAAGCATCACCATCACTATGCCTCCAGTACTCTCATGTGACACAGAGGCCCTCAGGGGCAGTCTATAAACCCTCTTTACCAATGGAGAGCCATTATCCTCAGAGGAAGCACAAAGTAGGTGCAACAAATATTCAACATTGCTGCTGGAATATGAATTTGCCTTGCATTTACAGTGAAAAAACAAAAGACAAAGGCGTTTGGCAAAACAGGAACAGTTGGTTTAATTAAACGCTTATGTCGGGAAACAACCACAGAAATGGATCTGAGGACTGTCTCAACATACATTCATTCTGAGTGCCATTACATACAGACTTATAGAGCATAGTAAAATGATTTAGATCTTATTTTAAAGAAGGGAATGCAGGCCTAGTCATGGGGTTGTAAATCAGACCACCTGATAGTGAATGCAGGTGGGTCTTGACCTTGCATGGACACAATGATGGCTAGTGGGTGAAGTGTCCAGATGTCTGTTATGGGGAGCGCGTGATCACTGTGTGGGCTGTGCTCTGACTGACTGAGGGTTTCTAATTTCATGTGGCATGTAACCCTATGATGTTTTGGGAACGCGAGCACACTAGTGGTCATATGTGCTTTATTGGGGCCAATCTCCTTGGACCATTGTGCTGCCTATCTGTGGGACTAATCTGGGTTTTTCCTATTCACTTGTTTCTATAGGCTGGTTACGTGCCACCCCACTTGTCAATCAGTAGCCTTAGGCCTAGGTTGCTGCGCCTGCCCGACCAAGTATTTCTTACTCGAGGTTGATGTAGAAGTCATCTCAGGAGATTTAGACAACAGTGACTTGAGCTTATTTTTTAATATACATGAATCGTTGCAAAGATTGACATCAGTATTAACAACATCACCCTGTAGGTCTCAAGATTGTTTGTACCAGGATTCCTCAGATTGCCTAGTACTTCAGCCCTGGAATCCAATCTCAATATTATCCTGTAACAAAAAATCTCCTTTTTGCTTCCTCTTAAAAGACTGGGAAGTCTATTTCACTTTGTTTCCATTCTAGTGTGTCAACTTTTATCGCAGTAGTTTCCTGGGCCTACTCACTGTCCATGACTTTTAAGTCAGACAGTTCAATTTTGTTTCAAGTGCTTGCATTGATTTTGTGATGTTCTCCATTTTGATGCAAAGATCTGAGTGCATGGCTTTCATAGATTGCAGCAGTGCCTGTTCTCACTGGGTAAATCCTCCTCCTCCACTTAACATAGGCCCCATGTTGGTCCCTCCACTGTGTGGAATCTCGAGGTTTAAAGAACTCTTCCCCTGAAGATTTCTTTTCTTTCACACCTTTTATGTAAACATTACTCCAGAGTATCAGTCAAATAAATCAATCAGTGATTTTTGCTCTTTCAAGTCAAGAAGATAATGGTTCCTCAAATCCTCACTAACATCACTTTGACTGAGGCTGCTTGTGGCCAGATTTCACCACGTACAATAGGCAGGAATGATAGGTTGGAATCTATGCCACAGACCAGGATGTTGACCTCTGCCTGGCTGTTTCTCCTGATACAAAGGAAGCTGGCCCACTCTCCTCAGAAAAACTGACAACTTCAGCACTAGTCATCGCCCCAAAGGTGGAGAATGCAGAGTTACTACTCCCAGCTGAATGCCTTCATCACTACTGGCTGGAGGTGTGAACTCCAGCCACAATAGCATGCCCTTAGAGGCAACCGATCACTCAACTGTACATGATATGGCCACCATGCTCACAGGATACCTCCTGAAGTGCTTAGCCCCCAGCCATCTTAGTCCAATGCATTAATATTTAAACCTAGTGTTAGACCTGTTAGCCTTAGGGGGGGTCTTCCTCCAAACTTTTTGCCTTCTTTCTCCATTTTTACTGATATTGTTTTTTCCGGTCTTATGACCCGGCACACTTTCCCACTGCTAACCATTCCTAAAGTACTTGTGCTCACCCACCTAACATGGTAATATTGCTAATACCCAATTGACATATTGAATTTACTTATAAGTCCCTACTAAAGAGGAACTATATGTACCCATGACCTGTAAATTAAATGCTACTAGTGGGCCTGCAGCACTGATTGTGCCACCCACTTACGCAGCCCTTTAAACATATCTCAGGCCTGCCATTGCAGCCTGTGTGTGCAGTTTAAACTGCCATTTCGACCTGGCAAGATAAACCTTTTAAAAATTGGGGTGCCAACCTGCACACCTGTACTACAAAGTGTTAACTAAATATGCTGTAGTGTTCAATTTAATCAAAAGCGTGCTGCTGTGTGCTTAAGGTCCAGCCTATGAGACCTGTGTCAAAATTGTAATGTAAGGTGCGGAAGCCTCCGTGCCTATCACACAGCGCACTGTTATAAAGTCCCTAGGGCTTCTTCCAATATTATAACAGTATAAACACTGAAACTATATCTTTCACATAATCAATGACATACTCATTTTATTCATTGCTTATTATTCATGAATTTTAACAACCCTCTTCAAAAGAGGTTATTTCAATCGAAACGAAGATTCAAATACAAACAAAACATGAACACGGTCAATGTACAAGGCCTATGTTGAACCTCTACATTAGACTTGTGACAAATGTTAACATAAACCCAATGCATTTCGGGTATAACCCTTCTTCAGGGGCATAATGTTTCAAAGTTATTGACTTCTGCCGATGTGATTTGCAATGTTTGAGACCACCAGCTGGAACAAAGAGAAAATCTTTTATAAGTAAGGACAAAAAGTAGGTATCTGTTCTTGCCGCCACTATCAAGCGTGCACGCTAAAGTAAAGAGCCTTATCACCAATAGTATGAAAAAGAGAAAGAGAAGTGACTGGAAAGAAAACGTGTGGAAGAAAACCACCACTTCACTACTGTGATGACTGTGTACAAATTACCGTCAATGTGTTTCAAGGTGTGTGTGAAGCTAAAACTGTTGGGGACAGTGTAGCCCATTTGCGAAAAATTATTGTTTAAAATCTCTAAAATGGGCTGTGACCACATCATCCAATGATAATCTTACCAATACAAGTCAAACGTTACATCAAAGAAATAGAATTACCTCAAGAAGATTCAAAGAAAATCATTCAAAGAAAATCATGGTAAAGCAGTGTTCCCCTCGAAACGTGTTTCTTCCTAAGTAAACAAGGAGCAGCAACTGAACTGAACTGTTGACTTATGTTTAAAAACCATTCCATATTGTCTACCAGTAAAAAAAGGAAAAACGCTAATATCCTACAGTGAAAGTAAAAGAGAATTACCTGTACCGCTGAATCTACAGCTGATGTCCAGAAACAAACTGAACTGCCAATCTAAATCTGAAAGAAGGAGAAACCATCTATCAGCTATCACATCAAAGAACAAAACTCCGCCCGTACCGCATCAAAGGACCTCCATTACCACCTACCGGGTCTTCCACGATTAACGCTCGTAACTTTCAAACATCGACTCTCCTGCGTGACTCCTAATTCCAGAACGCCGGTAAAAAACGTATACGCAACGTCAATACGCCCCATGTGATCTGGGTCTGTGCTAAGAATCTTAAAGGTGTAAGCACCTTAGTGAAAGTATCAACTAACTTTATCGGTATAAAAGATGCCAAGCTAAGTAAATCAGGAAGCACAGCGAAATGTTTATTCAAGTGTAAAAAGGTAAAAGCAAGTATCCCCAAACTTTAGCGTTTTAAAGCCACTACGAAAATAAAATATCGCGTTCACCTAAGAAACCATGCCATGAACGATGCTCACAGTTAGGGAACCTGCCATCCTTGTGAAAAAAGGAATGTGTCTCTAAGGTCAAAGTCTTTGTCTGAGCACTGTGAGAATAAAACTAAAAATGACAAGTCATACTCAAGAGTGCTTAAAGGTGAAAGTAACAATAAAACAGATCGTCCAGTGAATGTGAATCAGATTGAATGATAGTGGGTGCAAGTCCAGATGTACATAAATATAATACCACAGGTACAAGGAAATCATACAAGAATAGTGTAAGTAAGCAGATCTGTAGCTTATTACAAAAAGCATAACATTTCATAGTGATCATTTAACCCTTTCGGAATAATTGAATCTAGAAATTTTATCCAAAAAGTTTCTTGTTGAGCTGAGTGTTAATGTCAGTACCAGCTCTGTGCCTGATATTTTCTAGGACAGTGAAACTGAGTTGCGGAATCGTGTGTGACATGTCTATCCAGTGTGCTGCCAAGGAAGAATGCCTGTTCTTATTGCGTATCATACTTTTGTGTTCAATGATGCGTGTTTTAATTTTGCGAGAAATTCTCCCCACATAAATGAGACCACATGGACAACGTATAGCGTATATGACTCCTTCCGTGTTGCAATCTGAAGTATGTTTAAGTTTGATTGTTTTCCCCGATAATGGATGGTGAAATGTGTTACCAAGAATGATAGATATAGTTTCAGTGTTTATACTGTTATAATATTGGAAGAAGCCCTAGGGACTTTATAACAGTGCGCTGTGTGATAGGCACGGAGGCTTCCGCACCTTACATTACAAGATAAACCTTTTGCCAGGTCCAAACCTTTCTTTTTAACACATATAAGCCACCCCTATAGAAAACTCTGCACAGCCCAGACCGCAGGGTGCATTATATTTTAAAAGTAGGAGAAGTACTATTAAGTTTTACATGTCCTGGTACTGAAAAACCCTTAAATTCGTTTTTCACTACTGGAAGGCCTACCTCTTTCATGGGAAAATATATTACCTTATTGCATCTTATAAATGTAATATCGAAATGGGAATATGTAACTTGTTCATGTTTCGTGTCTCTAAAATCCGAATTTAAAGTCCTTATGGCGAAGTCTAATTGAAATTACAGTTTTGAAATTGCCGCTTTTAGAAAGTTGGCATTTTGCTGCCTTAGCATTTTGGGCCCGTAGCCTGTCTCTGGTCACATGATTGGGTGTAGCTGACAGTTGGGCTTTGTGTATATCTCCTAGACAGCGACATACAATAGGGAGCTTGCTTAGGTGTGTCTGAATGGGCCATCATGGGCAGGATGAGAGGCACACTGACACCTGAAAAGACTGTGTCCTGCTTCCACACAAAGGGATTCATACCCCCTGGAGTTAGTCTGGAGCCAGGACATGGAAGTCAGGGTGTCTGGGGACTTTAAAGGGAAACCTTTTGATGCTTCTCCCCACTTCAAAGGCATATATACTGGACCTCAAATACCACCACTTCAGCACACTTCTGGGACTGTGGATACTCTGCCAAGAAGAAGGACTGCTGTGCTGCTGAAGGACTGCCACTCTGCTGGACGGCACTCTGCTGTACCTCTGCTTTGCTGTGCTGCTGATTTGCTGTGCTGACATGCTGCCTGCTACCCTCCTCTGGGTGAGAACAACTGGACCAACATCTATTGAATCTAGAACCACAGAGTGATTCCAAGGGCTAGTTGGCTGGCCTCCTAACTTGAGCCTCAGGGACAGAAGGCTCCAACAACCTTGCGCCTGCGCCTGCACCTGGACTCTGACATCTTTGAGTCTACCCTGCCAAGTGGTGCAATCCCAGTTCTGAACCCTTGGAAGAGGGCCCAAGGTGCTCACCAGCCTCTGTGGATCCAGCAAAACAGATGCATCTCCCCTGTTGCTTGGCGCAAACCAGAGCAGTACCGACTCTTTGCTGCTGCTGCATGGATTGGACCAATCACAAACACCCCCATTTCATGGCAGTTCTTCAGAACCACTGCATCACCCCAACTGCACAATGCATCCTCAGCACAGGTCCTCGCATACCTCATCGACAGCAGTCTCGACAATGGACTTCACATCGCAGCCTTGCAGCTCCTTGGACCTGATTTATTGCCCGAGCATCGCACTGCATCCTCAACCCTGGACTTTTTATCACAAGCCCCATCAATGGAATCCTAGACATTGGCGCAACAGGACCACGCTCCGCTGCTTCACCACATCTCAGAACTGACCCAACACTTCGACGCGGATCCTTGCAATGCTCTGCAAACAATGATTGAAGGTACTTTGTTAAGTGGGCCTAAATGGATCTCCGTTACTGGTTTGTGCTCCTTCGTGGTCAGCCTGAACTTGTGACTTTATCCCGGCCAAGCGCGTCCAGATATCCACAGTTGGAGCTTTACACCTTTTGGCACATTTTTATTAAAATATTTCAATTTGAATATCTCGGGTTCTACTAATTGGATATTTGTTGTTTTGGTCTTGTTTTATTTATTGAAAAATACTCTATTTTTCTATCTCTGTTGTGGGCTGTGTGGGGCTTTATGTTTTCACTGTGTTACTGTTTGAAGTGTTGCACAAATTCTTCACACACTGCCTCTGAGTTACGCCTGACTGCTCTGTGCCAAGCTACCCTAGGGTTGAGGACAGGTTAATTTAGGAATTGCTTGTGAGTTCGCCCTGAGAAGAATTGTGGTTGTTGTTTGAGAAGAGTTTCACTCCCTTAACCAGTATCCCAAGTTCTTACACTGGTATTCAGCTGTGAGGATTTAGACTTGTATTTGTGCAGTGCCTTATATTAATTTTCAATCAATCAATCAAGCAGGACTTGTAAAACACGGCTAATCACCCATGAGGGTATCCAGACACTGGGGACCTTGCTGCGGAGGTTCAGTCGAACAGCCAGGTCTTGAGCCTTCTCCTGAATTCCATCAGAGAGGGTTAGGTCCGGAGGTAAAGAGAGAGGTCGTTCCAGGATTTGTCTGCAAGGTAGGAGAAGGAATGACCTCCACTTTAGCTTTGACGTATGCGAGGGGTGTGGGCAAATTGAAGGGCGTCAGAGCGCAGATATCTGGTGGGTTGGTGGAAGTTCAGGGGGTGGTTGATGTATGCTGGTCCTTGGTTGTGCAGGGCCTTGTAAGTGTGGATAAGCATCTTGAAGTGACATCTCTTCTGTATAGGGAATTTTGTGTTACATTACCACCCCACATAAATAATCTAAGAACAATTTGAGTTTAATCTCTTCCTGATTGGTCTTTTTGATTTTTCAAAATTTTCTCTCTGACTGTTGTGCCTCAGTCCTCCTCTACAAGTGTGACTTTTGAGCTTGCAGACATAGAGTCCTACACTGTGGCCAGCTCAAGGAGCACTGCAAGATGAGGGGACTTCCAACCAAGAGCACCACCAGGAAAGTGGAACTGCAAAAGGTGCGAAGGGCCTGGATGGAAGTCCACCAGTTACATGCTACAGCACTTGAAGGAGATGATGAGATGGACAGGCAAAGGAGAGGGTTTGGACCTTAGTAATGAGATGCAGCCCTGCTGAAGGGGATGGCTTGGCCCCTGAGTTGGGGCTCCATGCCAGAAAAGGAAGCAGTGTAGCTTCCCACAGCCTGCCCCCAAAGGAGCAGGTGGAAAGGAGGGAGAAAAGAGAGTTCAGGCTAGAGATGGCCATGCTCAGGTTGGAGGTGGCAAAACTGGACATAGGAGGAAAAACTAGCTTAGGAGCGTTTGGCGCATTAAAGGAGCATTAAGGAGCTGGATCTGAAAGCAAAGCAGGCAGCTTACAGCAGCATAGGTGGCAGCATACCTGCCGTGTCTGAAGGAGACAAAAATGTCTGCATCCCTAAGGATCTGGTGCCCAGTTATGGGGTGGGAGGTGATATTGACAAATGGTTTTCTGCCTGTGAGGTAGCCCTGAGGGTTCAAAGGATCCAAGAAGAGCACTGGAGGGGGGGTGAATTCCTGAAACACATGCCTACAGTGAGGCGTGACATACTTCTTACTTTACAGGTTGGGGACCAAACCAGGCACACCCCCACGAAAGCCATCTTTATCGCTAAGTTTGGGCTGACCCCTAAAAAAGTATTGCCAGAGGTTCATAGACAGCCAGATGCTCCCCAACCAGTCCTGGGAAGATTTTGTGGACTACTCTAGCAATTCACTGAATGGTTGGGTACAGGGCAGCAAATGTAATGACTACAGTGGGCTGTACAACTTAATTTTGAGAAGACACATGCTCAGTATTTGTTTTACAGGGCTGCGCCAGCACCTAGTAGACAGTAAGCGAACTGACCCCAGGAAACTTGGTGAGGAGGCGGACCTCTGGGCCAGCATCAGACTGCCCAAAAAGGTGTCTGAGGGACACTCCCAAAAGGGTGGTCAGGGGTAAAACTAAAAAAAGCAAGGAGTTTTCAAAAATCCCCCAAAATAATTCCCAAGTCAACAACAGTCAAAAGTCCCAGTCTGGGCCTAAAAAGAATGGGTTCTCATATAAGCAGACAGGGAGGTCTGTCCCCCAGTGCACAGAGTGCTAAAGGTATGAGCATGCCAAGGGCAACACCAAATGTCCCAAGAGGGCACAGCCTGCTACCGGTAGGCAGACACCTTGGCTGGCAAGTGTAGCGCTCGAGGAGGAGGTGGTCCCAGTTAGCTTTGGAGAACAGACAGAGGTGACCCTAGCTTCCCTGGGGGATAAGGAGATGGTGCCAAAAGCCCATATGTTTGCCACTACTTCTAAGTACAGGCAGCGGGTCACCATCAATGGGAAATGTGTGGAGGCTCCTAGAGACATTGGAGCCAGCGTGACTACTGTGAGGTGTCAGCTTGTTTCCTCAGAGCAGGCCCTCCCTAACACATTCTAACAAGTCATAGTGGCAGACAACCTTGAGAGTCATCTACCAGAGGCTCTGGTTCACTTTGAGTGAGGAGGGGTCTAAGATTCCCTAAAGGTAACTGTGAACCCTGCCATGCCTGTAAATTGTCTGTTAGGCAATGACCTGGAGCACACCATCTCGAAGCAAGTAGAGCTGTTGGGATTGCCTGAGTGGGTCTGTATGACCACATAGTCCATGACTGCCTGGACTGGATTCAAGGGCACCTGTAGCCTGGAAAAATGGCCTGGGCAGCTGCCGAAAATAATAAGGGAAAGGGATGCAGGAAACCAGTCCCTGACGTTCCCGAAGTCGAGGTTAACAAGGCACCTAAGGAGGATGCATCTGTGCTAACTAGGGAGGTCATTGCCAGCCTGGGTAACGTGTCTGAGCTTGCTGGTTGGCAAGTTGAGGGTGGGTGCACCAGGGAGGAATTCTGCCAAACACCGAAGGAGTGCCCCACTCTAGAGTACATGAGGTGGCAAGCTGAAGCCCATCCAGCAGGCGACACCTCTGATGATCACCTGCTATATAGGGAGAATGACCTCCTATATAGCAAGCCTAAGGGTCCTGGGCCTGGGGAAGCCCATGTGTGTGTGATCCCCCAGTGTTACAAGGCCTTCCTACTGGGTTTGTCTCATGACTTACCCCTGGCAGGACATCTGGGGCTAGAGAAAACATTTGCAAGGCTTTTTGCCCATTTCTTTTTACCCCAGATTAAGACTGCCTCACATGCCTTCTATAGGTCCTGTCCCACCTGCCAGGCTAGTGGGAAACCAGGGAAAAAGCTTAAGGCTTCCCTGACCCCACTGCTTGTTGTTGGCTCTCCCTTTGAGAGTGTAGGCATCAACATTTTTGGACCCTCGGACCCCAAGGCAGCTCTAGGCAACAGGTTCATCCTAGTCTTGGTGGACCATGCTACTTGCTTCCCAGAGGCCATTCCTCTGAGATCTATGACTGCATCTGCAGTAGCCAGTGCCTTGATGCAGATTGTTACCCATGTAGGGTTACCTAAAGAAGTAGTGTCAGACAGAGGTACTAACTTCATGTCAGTGTACATGAAATCCATGTGGGATGAGTGCAGGGTAACTTATAAGTTCTCCACACCCTATCACTTCCAAACCAATGGTCTTGTGGAGAGATCTAACAAGACCCTGAAGGGAATGATAATGGGCCTACCTGAGCCCATGAGGCATAAGTGGGATTTCCTCCTTCCATGCCTTCTCTTTGCCTACAGGGAGGTGCCACAGAAGGGGGTTGGGATTAGCCCCTTTGAACTCCTATATGGCCATCCTGTTAGAGGACCTCTTAGTCTTGTGCGAGAGGGATGGGAGCAAGCTCCCAGGAAACCCCCTCAGGATGTGGTCAGCTACATGCTGCACCCCTGCAATCAGATGCACTGCTTCTGAAGAAGGCAAAAAGCAACCTTGAGGCCAGTCAAGAAGTTATGAAGCTCTGGTATGACCAGCAGGCACTCTGGTAGAGTTTCAACTTGGTAAGAATGTGTGGGTTATGGAGCCTGTGGAGCACAGAGATCTCCAGGTTTGCTGGACATACACATATAATAGTTTACACTACTCTCAGACCGGCTTCCGACCTCTTCTGGGCATGGAACCAGCTCTTATCTCTGCAGTGGAGGAATCTAAAAAGATTATAGATCAGGGAGGAGCAGTGGCCATCATTCTCCTCAACCTAAGTGCCGCATTCGACACTGTTAACTTTGATATTCTTCTGAATCGGCTTGGGAATGTAGGAGTATCAGGGGAAGCAATAGCATGGATCCAATAGTACCTCAGCGAGAGAACCTTTCAAGTTTTTTCAGGAGAAGCCACCTCAAGGTGCCGCCCTCTTAGGTATGGAGTGCCTCAGGGATCTTCCCTGAGTCCTACCTTATTTAACGTATATATGAGGCCACTGGCGGACATTGTCCTTCCATTTGGGATAACAATTATCACCTATGCTGATGACACCCAGCTAATGGTCTCTTTAAAGCACCCGCACAATGCCCCCTCTGACCTAGAGACATGCCTGGAGAAGGTGGCTATATGGATGCAAAACTCCTGCCTTAAGCTCAATGGTGACAAATCAGAAATCATGTACTTGTGTAACTTACCCAATACTGACTTCAAACTGCAATGGCCCACACGTCTAGGACAAGCACCCACCCCAAAACCCAAGATAAAAAGTTTGGAAGTGTGGCTTGACAAATCTCTCAAATTTGGGCAGCAAGCTGTGGAAGTGGCCGGTGTGTGTTATGGCATCCTCAGAATGCTGAGGAAAATTCTCCCCCTCCTCCCCAGTGGGGCAAGAAGAACAGTGTTCCAGGCCCTGGTTCTCTCGCGCCTGGACTATGGTAACTCCTTATACCTAGGAGCACCAAAATCTACCATTAGGAAACTCCAAGTGGCCCAGAACTGTGTAGCCAGGGTGCTGCTTGGAGTGCCAAGAACGCAATCCGCAAAGCCATGTCTGAAAGCCCTACATTGGCTCCCTATTCTGGAAAGAATTAAATTCAAATCCCTTTGCATAGCCCACAAAACCCTGATGGTGAAAGGCCCCACCATTTTTAACTCCGTCATTACCTTTTACCAACCCAGGAAACTTCTCCGCTCCGCAAGCATGAGGCTGGCCGTCATCCCAAAATTCACAGGACACGCAGTGGGGGTAGCTCCTTCACGTATAACATAGCCAGGCTATGGAATACTCTACCCCTGCAGCTACGATCAGAGACCCATCTTCTCACTTTTTGAAAGCATCTGAAAACGTGGCTATTTCAAAACCTTAGTCTGTAAACCCACTCCTGCTCACTGCTAAACCGCTAGCACTGGGATGCCTCTGGGTAGCTATGTGCTCTAGAAATGCTAAGTAATAATAATATGAGGTAAAGTAGCAAAAGAGGGAGTCCACCTACATGGTGGATCTCAAGACCCCTAGCAGCCCCTTATGGGTGGTCCATGTGAACCGCCACAAACTACACTTTGAGAGGTCAAATGTGAGCATTCCCTACAGGGAGATGGACCACCTCAACAATTTGGGATTTTCACTCCTCATTTGCATGAGCCATCTAAGGGGCCTGTGGTCTGTCTGATCCCAGAAGGGAGCCCCAAACAGTTATGGTCTCAGCTTCTTCATCGCATAGACGACAGCAAAGGCCTCCTTTCAATCGCACTCCACCTTCTTTCCTGTGGAAGTAACCTTCTATTAATGGCTACTTCTTGATCTAGGCCATCCTCATGTAACTGTGCTAAGACATCCCCTCTTCCATGCTCTGAAGCGCTTGTCTGTACTATGAACTCCTTAGAGAAGACAGGAACTTAGGACTCTGCTCACTTTACTACTGTTAGCTAGTGCTAAAGTGCTTTTGCTCTCCTGCCTAAACATGGTAACATTGGCTTACACCCAATTGGCATATTTAATTTACATATAAGTCCCTAGTAAAGAAGTAATACATTTACCCTGGGTCTGTAAATTAAATGTTACTAATTGGCCTGCAGCACTGACTGTGCCACACACTTAACTAGCCCATTAAACATGTCTCAGGCCTGCTATTGCAGCTTGTGTGTGCAGTTTAAATTGCCATCTTGACCTGGCAAATTAAACCTTTTGCCAGGTCCAAATCTTGCTTTTTAGTACATATAGGTCACCCCTTTGGAAGCCTTTGAACAGCCCAGAGGACAGGGTGCAATGTATTTAAAAAGTGGGACATGTACGTTTAGGTTTTACATGCTCTGGTAGTGAAAAACTCAGAAATTCATTTTTCACTACTGTAAGGCCTATCTCTCCCACAAGATAACACTTGAGTTACCTTATTACATCTTATAAGTGTAATTTCTGAATAGGAATAGGTAACCTGTTCATGTTTGGTATCTCTGGAATCCTAATTTAAAATCATAACTTATGATAAAGTCAGATTTTAAATTACAGTTTTGAAAATGCCACTTTCAGAAAGTTACAACACCAAAAGGGGGGGGGAGGCCCTGTACCACACAGCTAGATTGGGCCAATAAATTACAAAAAAGTGAAATATCTAGCTGACCATTTAATTTGGCTGTCAATTATTGAACATACTAAGACCAAAATCACGAATAAGATGGTCTACATCATTTAATTATTTCTTATTTGGAAATGTATTATACATGTTTTAGAAATACTCCTGGCGGAGATGGGCAACACTTCACAATTTACACTATTTGACAATTAGATTTTTAAAAAGTGAACAATAAACACAAATAAAACAAATTCCATTTGTGATTTCACAAAGGAATGCTTCACAAGTGCAAAATCAAGTGGAGACACAACATACATATATCTGGTGGCTAAGTGGACTAATGCATCCACTGCAGGGGCCTGTGTTCGACCTCATGGTCACAGGTTCGAATCCCAGCGGGTCCACTCAGCCTTTCATCCATTTGAGGTCGATAAAATGAGTACCGTTGGGTAACAATAAACATCTGTTATTCAGCGCCAAGATGCCCTGTTGCTGGGGTGAACGTGCGCTTTACAAATACACATGTTATGTTATTGAAAACATTACCAGTCAAGGAAAAAGACAATAAGGTACCCCATATAACCATCAAGACTTATTTAAATGGAACAAATTTGGGATACCGTCCAACAGGGGAAATTAGTTTTCATACGAGAGGATATATATTTTGAAACCATTATTCTCCTCAATTGCTATACACTTTTTATAAAACAAACTGTTTCCCTGTTGGTGAAAATGTGCCAACGCGTTTCGAAACCCTTTTTATTTTAGGGCTTCTCTTCAGGGGTGTGACTGGGGTCTGTGAAACCAAAAAGAAAAGAATGCTTATTTAATAAAGGATCTTTTTAACTTAACATTGTCCCTTCTGTCTTCTCTGTTTAGACAAGCAATGTGTACCTGTTATTCCTTAAGAATATTTCTTCACAATTGTAAGGTGCCCGTTTTATTCACGTTGTTGACCGTGAGGCCTGAAACATGAATGGGGCATAACTAAATTAGGAATAACGTTATTTTGTTTTTAAGAGCACAACTATATCATGAGAGTACTTGGTATAAACTTACTTGTGGCTCCTGTTATTGTAGGCAGAGCTAGAGGATTTTAAATGAGGCAGGTTGTTGTTGTCTGAAAAAGCAACAACACTTAACTACTACCTTTCTATGTGTTGGGGGAGACTTAAAATTATCTGCCACTAATAGCACTTACTTGAAAACCGAAAGTGCTTGGCCATCAGTTGTAATCATTTCTTTAAACACTGCTGTACTGTAGAAGCATTTCATTGTGCCATCATCAGTCTGAGCGTTTAATTTGCTCTGTGAAGAAGGAGGTATTTTTAAGTAAATAGGGCTTCAGCTCAAGAATCCAGGTTTATTTTTAAATGTAAGCTTGAAACATAAGACTTACTTCGCATCAGCTTGTGCAAGTAGTGGGGCCCACTTCCTTCGGCAGGATGTAAATACTTTTAGCTGTAAAGTTGAATGCTTTTCAAACGCTATGCATCTGTCTGTGGAAATAATTACTGATGAAACAAATATCAGACGGTTTCATTTGAGAAACCCGATACATTGTTACAAATGTGAAAACTCACGTTTATTTTCATTCGTGCATCCTTCCCTCCTTGCGCTGCAGTCCATCAAACAGGGCTAATTCTGTTTGGTTTAGTTATATCCTAGTGAAACAGACTTCCTGTTCTGGGCCTGTCAAATGGGAAGCTGCCTCAATGAATACTGGGACTTGTAGTATCCTTACTCAGTGGGTTACTTTAGTGCACCTCTAACACACCACTGTGCATGTCGGATTTTGAGGATACTTTAAAAATGTTACTTAGTAACAGCTCAAAAGAATGTTATTTAAAATGTAACAACACAGGCAGCCGTGACCATGAAGTGCATAACACATTGATATTTTTATGTCCTAGAAATTTCCGACATCTCGTTTAAACCAGATATTGCGCTGTTAAATTTGAGAATAAGGTAGGCTTCTTTTTGAAGAATAGTTCTTTCCATATCCCCACCTCTCAGTGCCTGTTTGACCACACTAAGAACAGTCCATTTGATGTCTCTGTCACTGTGATTAGCTTGTACAAAGTGGCTTACCATGGGCGCATTCAACTTTACAGCTAAAAGTATTTACATCCTGCCGAAGGAAGTGGGCCCCACTACTTGCACAAGCTGATGCGAAGTAAGTCTTATGTTTCAAGCTTACATTTAAAAATAAACCTGGAATCTTGAGCTGAAGCCCTATTTACTTAAAAATACCTCCTTCTTCACAGAGTAAATTAAACGCTCAGACTGATGATGGCACAATGAAATGCTTCTACAGTACAGCAGTGTTTAAAGAAATGATTACAACGGATGGCCAAGCACTTTCGGTTTTCAAGTAAGTGCTATTAGTGGCAGATAATTTTAAGTCTCCTCCAACACATAGAAAGGTAGTAATTAAGTGTTGTTGCTTTTTCAGACAACAACAACCTGCCTCATTTAAAATCCTCTAGCTCTGCCTACAATAACAGGAGCCACAAGTAAGTTTATACCAAGTACTCTCATGATATAGTTGTGCTCTTAAAAACAAAAATAACTTTATTCCTAATTTAGTTATGCCCCGTTCATGTTTCAGGCCTCACTGTCAACAATGTGAATAAATCGGGCACCTTACAATTGTGAAGAAATATTCTTAAGGAATAACAGGTACACATTGCTTGTCTAAACAGAGAAGACAGAAGGGACAATGTTAAGTTAAAAAGATCCTTTTTAAATAAGCATTCTTTTCTCTTTGGTTTCACAGACCCCAGTCACAGCCCTGAAGAGAAGCCCTGAAATAAAAGGGTTTCGAAACGCGTTGGCACATTTTCACCAACAGGGAAACAGTTCGTTTTATCAAAAGTGTATAGCAATTGAGGAGAATAATGGTTTCAAAATATATATCCTCTCTTGTATGAAAACTAATTTCCCCTGTTGGACGGTATCCCAAATTTGTTCCATTTAAATAAGTCTTGATGGTTATATGGGGTACTTTATTGTCTTTTCCCTTGACTGGTAATGTTTTCAATTGATATATGTATGTTGTGTCTCCACTTGATTTTGCACTTGTGAAGCATTCCTTTGGGAAATCACAAATGGAATTTGTTTTATTTGTGTTTATTGTTCACTTTTTTTTAATCTAATTGTCAAATAGTGTAAATTGTGAAGTGTTGCCCATCTCCGCCAGGAGTATTTCTAAAACATGTATAATAAATTTCCAAATAAGAAATAATTAAATGATGTAGACCATCTTATTCGTGATTTTGGTCTTAGTCTGTTCAATAATTGACAGCCAAATTAAATGGTCAGCTAGATATTTCACTTTTTTGTAACTTTTAGAAAGTTGGCATTTTCCTGCCTTAGCCATTTAGTGCCTGTAGCCTGTCTCTAGTCACATGACTGGGCTTAGCTGACAGCTGGGCTTTGTGTATTCCTCATAGACAGCCACAATAGGGATCTTATGTGTGCCTGGATGGGCCATTACTGGCAGGATGGGAGGGTGGAGCTGGGCATAGCCCCACTTACACCTGAATAGACTGTGTCCTGCCTCCAAGCAGAGGGCTGCATACCCCCTCAAGTCAGTCTGGAGCCACAACAGGGAAGGCATTATGTATTGGGACTTCAAAGGGAAACCTCTAGAAGCTTTCCCTCCACTTTGAAGAAACAACTGGACCTCAGACTCCATCACTTCAGTAAGTAGTCTTCTGGACTTGTGGATACTATGCCCGGAAGACTGCTGTGCTGCTGAAGGGTCTGACCTTCATCTGAACTACTGCATTTCTATGCTCCTTTGCTGTGCTGACCTACTGCCTGCTGCCCTCTTGTCTGGATGGGAAGGACTGGACCTATATCTCTTGAACCTAGAACCCAGAGCGACTCCAGGGGCTAATTGGTTGGCCTCCTGCCTTGGTCCTCAGTGACAGAAGGCTCTAACAACCTTGCACCTGCACCTGGACTCTGCCATCTGTGTCTACCCTGTAAAGTGGTGCCACCCAGTCCTGGACCCTTGTAAGTGGGCCTAAGGTGCTTACCAGCCTCTGCGGATCCAGTGGAACCGAAGCATCTTCTGCTGCATGGCACTAACCCGAGCAGAACTGACGCATCACCACTGCTGCATGGACTGGATCCGTTGCAAAGAGCCCCATTGCATCACAACTCTTCAGAGTCACTGCATCGCCCCAGATACCTAATGCATCCTCGGCACAGGCTCTTGCATCCCTCATCGACGTCAGCCTCGACGATGAAGCCAGACTCCTCATCGCAGCCTTGCAGCTCCTTGAATGGATCCATTGCTGCAGCTGCACATCACATCCTCGATGACGGACTTCACATTGCGAGCACCGTCAATAGGACCCTCGATGATGATGCAACAGGATCTTGAACCGCAGACTCACCACATCTCAGAACTGACGCATCACTTGAGCTGTGCAATGCAGCTTTGACCAGGATACTAGCAAAGCTTTGCAAACCAGGATTGAATGTACTTTGTTCAGCAGGCCTAACTGGGTCTCTGTAGCTGGCTCGCACTTCATTGTAGTCAGCTTGAACTTGTAACTTTGGCCCGGTCTGGCATAATCAGCAACCCACAGTTGATGCTTTACGCCTTTTGGTGTTATTTTTACTCACATTTTTCAAATTGAATATCTCCGGTTCTACTGATTGGATGTTTGTCGTTTTGGTCTTGTTTTATTTAATAACAATTACTTAATATTTCTATCTCTGTTGTGGGCTGCTTTGGTGGTGTGTTGTTTCTGTGTTACTGTTTGAAGTGTTGCGCAAATTCTTTACAGACTGCCTCTCAGTTAAGCCTTACTGCTTTGTGCAAAGCTACCTGAGTGTTGAGCAGAGGTTAATTTAAGGATTTCTTGTGACTTCACCCTGAGAAGAATTGTGGTTGCTGCGTGAAAATGGGTATCACCACCCTCAACCATTAACCCAATTCCACATAGGTTTGCGTATTGTCAAAATTAATCACTGCGTTCCATTAATAGAAGGTGCATATGTATGTGGACCAATCACGCCATCGTCAGTTTCTTCACCCCCACCACAGAAGAACCACCATGACTGGCCCGACTGTCGACACTGGAGCAAAATACATGAGGTTGAGTGGGCTTCCAGCCTCCACAAAAAACAACCAGAGGCCTCAGGCCACCTATAGAGCAACATCAACAACTTTAACAACTGGATCACCAACGGCACCGAGGCCCTAGCTCCTGAGAAAACAAGCCAAGTAGCAGCAACACAAATGTAGGCCAGCTTTTTTCACAGATAAACTCAGGATGGCCAAACAGCACTGCATGCAACTGGAACTGAGGTGGAGAGCAAGCCAAGTTGTATCAGACAACGAAGTATTCAAATTCGCACAAAGATGTGACCACCAGCAAATCCTTGAAATCAAAAGGAAGGCCCTAGCCAAACACATCAGCAACAGCTCCAACAGCAGCAAGACATTTTCTCTATCATCAAGGACTTCACCACTCCAACAGCAACCATCAGCATCATCATGCCAGCCCAATAACTGCACTGTGACCTCTCAGACCTCTTCTGCAACACAATCACAGCTATCTACAAACAATTTTTACCCACAACCAGACCCCACCAACCTTGCAATAGGTCTACCGATATTGGACACAGATAAGACCCTGACAGCATAGAACTCAAGACCATCCACTCTGGAGCCCCATCTGACACTTGCCCCCACCACCCCTTCGACAAAGGTTCTACCCCATTAGCAATGCCCTCACTCCCATCCTCACCACCCCCATTGACATAGACACATTCCCAGATGCCTGGAAGCACAAAGTTGTCAAAGCGGTCCTGAAGAAGCCCTCTGCAGACACAGCCAAACTCGCAAACTACTGATTGATCTCCCTCCTACCATACCTGGCCAAGGTCTTAGAAAAAGCCATCAACAGACACCTAACTCACCACCTCTCCAACCGCTAGCTCCTTGATACCATGTAGTCAGGCTTCAGGTGACATTTGGATGATCATCGACTGAGGAGAAACCCTAGCCCTCATCCTACTCTTTACAGCCTTCGACGCATGGCCTGATTCACAAAGGAAAACTTAAGCTTAAGTCTAACTTTACTACTTTTTGATAATCACAAAGGTAAGTTACTACTGGTAACTTTAGTAGTAGTAAAGTTACTAATAGTAAAATTACTAGTAGTAAAGTTACCCTTGTGAATACCAAAATGTAGTAAACTTAGACCTAGGTCTATGTTTACCTTTGTGAATAGGGCCCACAGTCTTCTATTTTATCCTGATAAGAAGATTTCACAAGGCTGGCATCTAAAGACCCACCCTTTAATGGATCTGCACCTTTCTTACCTGAAAGACACAAACACACAGTCAACATGCCACTATACTCCTCTGAAGCCAGGAAACTCATATGTGGAGTTCCGCAGGGTTCCTCACTCAGCCCGATCCTCTTGAACATCTACATGACGCTGTTGGCAGGTGTTGTCTGCACACAAATAATCGATAAACTCACATACACCACCAACACACAACTGATATTGTCCCTCTTGGACAACACGGCCAGCACCAGGAAAAGCTTCAACTCATGCATGACCAAAGTGGCCACCTGGATGAAGTCCAAATGCCTCAAACTCAACATGGAGAAGACCGAGTGATAATCTTTAGAGGAGTCCTCGCTATGGGACTATGACTGCTTCCTCTGGCCCTCGGGCCCAACCTTTTCCCCAGTCCTCAAGCAAGAAACCTCAGGATCATTATCAACAGCAACTGCACAGGTACACCCACAACATCAACATCACCACACCATGCTTCCACACCCTGAGGATGCTGAAAAAGATATTCAAGTGGCTACCCAGAAACACCAGGAAAGAAACCCTTCAACCAAACTCTCATCAACAGCAGACTGGACTACGTGAACCTTCTCTACATGGGAATCACCAAAACAACTGACAAAAAACTCCAGAATGTCCACAATGCAGCAGCCAGACTGGTCCTCAACATCCTGCACCAGTTTCACATGACACCACAACTGAGGAATCTGCACTGGCTCTTTATCTACAAATACAAAGCCCCACACATCCCAGGTCCAGCCTACTGGATAAGCTGTGTGCAGTGCCACCAACCAACCAGACATCTCTGCTAAGCTGTACTCACTAGCGCATGTGCCACACATATGCAAAAGCAGATCATAATGTTGTGCCTTCTCAAACATCATTTCTAAACCATTTAACAACCTCTCACTCCACATCAGAGCCTCCTTATCTCTTCCTGAATCCTATGAAAACCTGAAGACCAAGGTTTTTGAGTAATGCCCCTGAGGACTGCCCAAACACCTGCAAAGCACTAGGATGTCCTCACAGGTGATAAGGCACTAAAAAAATACACATAACATAACATATGTGCTTTAGATTAGGCCTGGGAGAAATTTAAATCATGTCTGTGCAATTGGCATAATTTATGAAATGTTCGTTTTTTGCTAGTTTGGTGAAATTTCTGAAATTATACAATTACACTATGTGGCATAATTATCAGCATTTGTGGTAAAATTTGACCACAGGCGCTTGGGAATAAAGAGAACAAGCAGAACGCAAGCAGCTCTTGCTTGGACCACTTGTGTTTTTTTTGCAAATGTTTTTTACTGCAAAATGCGTCCTTGTGTCAAAACAGGTTGACACAAGAATGCATTTCACACTAAAATATATTGCTAAATGATGGTTTTATATTTTGCGCAATTGCACGTAATTTTTTATAAATTTGGTGTATCCATACAAACGCAAAGTTTAGTGACTTTCACTTGCCTCTGGTTTAGATATGAATGCTTATTTTGTATACATATATTTACATTCTAACCATCCCACAAACTTATCTCTACATGTAAAATAGATCTATTTTTTTAAAGCGAGGGATATAAAAAGCCTGTGGCATCACCTCCTGTGACATCACTTTCTTTGCTATCATACATGTGGCATAATTTTGCCTTGCTTCTGTTGATGAGTATTTTTTATCGTGGTACAATTCCTCTTATTCTTTTGTCACTCCAATAGGACAGAAGAAGAGAGGCTACAGAATCACAAACCATTATAAATGCTTGAACCAATCTATCATAATAATCTGACGTCATTTTTCTCATTGACACTGTTAAAAATAATATACCTAATATAAAAGAAGTGAACTGTTAGCAGTCACAATATTTACACTAGCAAGGCAGGACATAATGAATATCTAGAGATTACATTCACATTTATAAGACATTGGGACATTAACCAAGACAGGCAAAGGTCCTATTTCCCCTCCTCTTCATTCTTCCTCCTTATTAAGAGGGTGAAAAAAGCAATGTTTCTGATGGAGGAGCTGCCCCCTGCTCCACCACGAAGGACTCCCAATTGGTGGAAATAAGGTGATAGAAATTACGTCGGACCTGCCAGCGGATTTAGGGCACTCATTGCAAGTTTATGAGAGCAGGACTGGCATCACCATTAGGGGAATCTGACATTGCGCTTTAAAAGACTGCCAAAGACGCCCAATTTTGCAGAGGAGCCCACGAACTATCTACCGTTTAACCCAGTGTCATTGAATGCCTAACTGTGATAAAAAGTGCACCCAGTGTTCTTCGTGATACTTCTTAGCAACAGTGTCACCCTGGCCTCATCAAAAGCCCACCAAAAAAAACCTCTGGAAAATGATTTGCTCTTAAAAAAACTTTTAGTAACTATATTTTAACCAGGGTTTCACCGAGTCACATTGCGGGTGGCCTAATATATCTAGGTAGTTACAAAAAAGGGGTATGACCCAGCTAGCCACCAGGACCTGGGTCATTAACAGTACAGAAAATAGACGGTCCCAGTGGGACAATTTGAAAGAACACAAATATCCTGAGGAAGACCCCATTGTAAGGATCAAGGTCACCTACATCTGTTAGGGGTCGAAACGTCGACATTTTGTTGTATATATGCCAGTGCGGGCAACAGGGCTTTTTTCATTGTGCCTATTCAGCGACATAATGGCTGCTAATTGATTTGTTTGTATATAATTGTCATGTAGGACAAACCATTTCTTTTGAGAAGAATATTGTTGATGTGTATATTGTCACTCCCCTTTCCGCCCTCATTTAACCCTCACTTTGCACGAAAGTCCTTCCCTTCTCCCTTCTACACGTTCGGGGCACTTTTGTATACCTATGTTCCAGATGTTTTACTGGATTTTGAGTATTTTGATTGATGTTCAATATGAATAAATAATATTGAGCAGAATTTCATATTTCAAGTAAGTTTAATGGATTTTTCATAAATATTTGTGTTCTTTCAAATTGTCCCACTGGGACCGTCTATTTTCTGCACTAATATATCTAGAGGCAACAATCGCACTTTATTTGCTTTATGCACTTTTACGCTTGCACTTCAGATCAATGTTTTATTGACCGGCATAGTGACCGCTTTAATCATATTTTCCTGAATTTTTGTAATTTTTAGCCGCAATCCAATGTTTATGTTCTTATAGGCCCTGTAATTTTCGTTACACCGCTGACATGCACACATGAACTTCTGGTTTTATTGTAATGATATTAAATAATCGCACATTAAAGAATGTATCTATCATTCATTGCAACAGTATTCCTTTCAGCATCTGCTCTATGTGAGATCATCAAGATGGCCAATAAAAGTTTTACACAGCTATTGGAGAAAATGTCCCTGACACTTTGGGCGAAGTCTCCATAAATGAGTTCTGAAGATTTACCGTGGTGTACATAGGCGGGACCCACATAATCTGGCAGTTAACTGGCAGCAAAAGTGGCAGAACCAGGAGAGCATTGTCGAGAGTGCCAGGGCCATAGAGCACCAGAGTCACAGGGTGAGGAGGCAATGGGGCTGAAGTTACTATGGGAACAATGAGGTTAAAGTCAAGGGGCTAGAAGGGAAGACTGAAGGAGGTAGAGCGAGGGGTATGCTCAAAGGTAGTGAAGTGACATGGAGGAGGGGTACCTCCACCATCACAAAGATGTTTAAACATAGTGACTTTTTCTAGGCACAGGGAGCTACTGCATGTGATCACATTACAACTTATCATACCCGGTACCTGTGCACACCCCCAAAGTGATTCCTTTAGATGATCTGCAACATTCACATTCACTGAGATGGTCAGCAGTGAAGAAACACTCCATGGAGAAACGGAGAAAGCTGAGGATGTGTAATAAGGGGAATGAAAAACTATAGCTAATGGCTGGTATGTGACATAAGGCATCAGACTGGATTATAGATGTATTCGGAATACTGGAAACTAGGACCATGAGGGTCAATTGGCATCCTGCTCTCGCCCAGGTGAAGTTATACTGTGTCCCATTACAAAGACAGCCAGATGACACAAAACAGGCAGGCGGCACTCATTCCTTTATAGAAGGAATGGTTTTAAGAGCTAAAAACCTCATAATACTGAAGAACAATTAATAATGATGACTTCACATAAAATATGCAACAGAGGCAGAACTATGGGGAGAAAGAACACAATGAACAAATATAGTGCCAGTTTCAGCAATTTCACAAGTAAATATTATTCTGATGAAAGGGAGTTGTAGATTTTCTCAAGGAGGCGGTGTGGGCTAGGAAATCAGTACTCAATGCACACACAAAACATAATAACTCAATGCTGCTCCATTGCTTGTCTTATTAAAAGAGAAGTATTTTTAAACTTAACATACATATCTGCATTACACATTAGAAAAAATATAAAGGAAAACTAGCTAGACAAAAGTTCTGAAATCTGGGCACATTGATTGTCCAAAGGGGGATCTACGGTGCATGTGCACCAAAACAGTTTAACCACCTGTTGTGTTTTACCATATGCTGCCATATGGCATCATCAGGATTCTGTTGTGGAATGTCTGATGATGTCTGATGATGAGAAGTGGAATAGAGCTCTGTGATGGCAGTTATCAGCGGCTTATGGCTGAGGTAGGATAAAGTGCCTGGCCTGCTAACCTGTAGTGGAGTCTCGTCATTATTAATTGCTTAGATGTAACACTGCCGAGTTGCAGCTTGAGACCACCTCAACATGGAGAAACACTCGAATATGGGCAGTGGAATGTTCTTGGATCAAGTTATATTTCATAGCAGTAGTCCTCTCTGGAGTCACAGCAGAAATCATCGGCGTGTTTTGAAGTGAACAGAGCTACTAGATGAAAGCTGACTAGGGATTGCTAAAATCATTGTGGGAAGGCAAGTTTAGAGGCATCTGTTGGTCCCTTCTAAGGTAGGCAGTGCCGTGGGGGCAGGCAATGAAGTGGACCATGCATTGCTCACTCTTCATGCCCAACTTCCCATAGAAAAGACATGTTGTGTTTTCTGGCAGCCATTTTAGCAAGTTGTGAAACATTGTGCTCAATGTCCAATAGACAGGATGTGACGTGGTTACCTGGCGGCCAATTTGGGTAATTGGGAAGCTTGATCAGTTACATGCTCTTTTAGCTTTTAAAAAACGTTATATGGCTTGTTGGCTGCCATTTGGAGGAGCTGGGCTCAATTTCACAGATTAACACTGTGGCCATGAGTGAGTTTGATTCCAACATTTGGAAAAGGTGGTTCAATGCAGTGACAGGTACACCATCCTTGTAAGAGTTCCAGCTTGAACGGAGGATATATCTTTGCCCCGAGTTCTGCTCAACTGTGACAAAGTCATCAGCAAGTCAAGTTAGTCATCACATCAAGGTACTGTGTTATGGTAATCTTCAGCCTGTTGCTGTGGTCTGGAATCTATATATCACAGTGATAAGCACACAAATTCAGTCACTTTGTTTATTTTAGTGTTGATAAATCCACTGGTAAATATCCAAGTTGGCTGGAGTTGTTCAAGTTCAGAGAATTCTTTTAAACCAACTTACATACATTAAAAAAATGCGGAACGTAACTACCCACCATTCTTCTTAAGCTGTCTTGGAGATCGACTCAAAATATGAAGTAAGTGGAAGAAAATGTTTGGATCTTACATCAGGGGTTGTGGCACAAATCTTAGTTCAGAATAAAAGTACTTGTTGCTAATGCATCGCCTAGTGGGTGAGGATCAGAAAGTTCTAGAGATGTTGCCGGCATTGAGTACAGAGAAACAAAGGAACCTAAATGAATATGAAATGTACTTGCTTCAGCTTGACCGTCATTATCTTCTGAGTCAGTATTATTATGGAAAGATACTATTTTGGTTTTAGAGAACAAGGCAAAGATGAAACAGTTGAGGAGTTTGTTACCAGTCTCAGGAAGCTTGCAGCGACATGTAAATTTGGACCTGCAACAGATGAGAGAATTGTGTGATCAATTTGTTCTCAAATGCGAGTGATAATAAGAGTGAAGGGCTATGGCTTAAAGATGCGCCACCTTTAGAAGAAGTCATCATCATAGCAAAAAGTATAGAACATATGTTAAAGTGTGTCAGTGAACCTAGCATTGAGAAAAACAAATTTCAAGTTAAAACTAGCAAAGTGGTCAGAATGGTCACAGAGCAATCGAAGAGCAGTGTGGAGAGTATCCATTTCTGAATGGTTACTGCAATGGTTGTAGTAAAGAAGGCCATTTCATAAAATGCTTTAGGAATAAGCTGAAAAGGGGAGAAAAAAGGAAGCACTGGATTTCTCTCAAGATATATTTCAAATCAAGGGTCAAGGAGGTGATCATCCCAGTAAGATGGTAAAAGTGGACAATGTGGAATCACGTATGAGGATTGACTCTTGTTCCCATTTAACTATGATTTCAAAGGGAACATATGAATATCAAGGCTTTTGTAACAAAAAGTTAAAATGAGTACTATTTGTGTTAGGCCTGGAGTGCATGGTGGGCAATCTATTAAGATGGTGTTTGTTTCACTGCATGTATGAAGTTGGTAAGTCACTATGTTGTGGGCAAGGTTTATGTTTTAAGTAAGCAGGAATACTTAATAGGTTGGCCACACCCTAGACTCATCTTAGGGGTTATCTTAAATCCCAATGCCAACCCCGAGGTATAAGTTCAAGCGGTGGCATCTTCTACAGTTGTTTTTGTGAGAGAGTACCAGCAATTGTTTGTTGAGAAGTTAAGTTGCCTAAAAGGTTACGAGCATCATATGAGACTAAAGCATGGAGCGAGACCTGTGGCAGCCAAGGTCGGAAGAGTCAGTGTTCAAGATACAGTCTAAACTCTTTTACAGATGTTGATAGACCTAGGGGTGAATGAACATGTTGAAGCTGACTCATAAAGAGCAAGGGTTACATTCTTTTATGTGTAGACCTCAGGGCTCTCAATAGAGGGTTTATTGTACCTAACATTGATGAGTTGATATTCAGTTTGGTGGGAGCAAAAAAGTTTACTACCTTTGATCTAACTACAACATACCACCAGGTAGAATTGTATGTATGCTCACAAGAACTCACCTCTTTTATTGCACCCTTGGGAGCTTACAAATTTAAGAGGGGGCCTTTTGGACTTGTTTATGCTGACCCTGTTTTTCAATGGTTGATGGCCATCGTGTTAAAGGGAGTTTGTGGTGTGGAGCAGTAGTGGCTGCTACGGAACCAGGGTGGTGGGGGGGATGGAGGGGTGGTGGTAAATAATTAAAAAAGAGCACTTACCTTAATACCGCTGACCGCTGGCCGCCTCTTCTTTCTCTGTCCTCTCTGCACTCAGCAGGAATCGCACAGCCTCCCAGAATCCCCTGACCAATAACAACAAATCACAACGCTGCCCTAGAGCAGCATTGTGATTGGTCTGAGCGCCGTGGTTCAGCGCTCAGACAGGGACTGGCAGGCTGTGCATGTTCTCCACCCAGGCTGTAATGCAGCCTAGGTGGAGAACGTGCAGAGTGCGCATGATGGTTTGGCCAGTCCTAGACGGCTGGCCAAACCATCATGCGCACTTAAGGTGCTGCCACCACTCCTTCCTCTGTGATGGAGGGAGCCCAGCCCCACCCACCTGGCTTCAACTGCAAGCTGAATACAAAAAACAAAATGATAATAACGGAACGTTATTATCATTTTCTTTATGTATTCAGCTTGCAGTTGAAGCAGTGGGGCGACGCTCCTCCACCTTAGTGGAGGAGCCGCCGCTGGTGTGGAGTGTTATCAAGATCACATCAAAATCTTTGGCAGCACCAAATAAGAACATGATGGCCACGTCTGTGTGGTGTGGTGTAAACTTATGGAAGCTGTTTTAACTCTCTGAAGAAATAAATGTAAGTTTGGAGTACATGAGGTAAACTATTTGGGTCACAATATCTCAGGAAAAGATGTTTAACCAGAGAAGGAGTTGGTGAATACTATTGTTGAGTTGAAAGAACCCTGTTCGGAGGAGGAGTTCATTTCTTTCTTCAGAATTGTTGAATACTATGGTAAGTTAATCAATAATTATGCAGGTGAATGTGTACAGTTGAGAAATTTTCTCGGAAAGAATGCAGAATTTAAGTAGCGCCAGGTATGTCAGGAGGAGTTTGATAGAGACTAAAAATTGCACTGAAAGATACAACTTGCTTAGAAGCTTTTATACCTGGTGAAGAGACTACTATTGTCACTGATGTAAGCTTGAAGGGATTATGTGTGTCTTATTACAGAAAATACATGGTGTTGAATGTTTGGTTGCATGCGCTTTCAGGTTCGCGCCTGATTCAGAAATGAACTACTCAGTTATTAAAAAAGAAGGGTTGGCAATCTTTTGGGACTTAATGAAGTTTAAAAATCTTGTTTGTGGAGCTAATTTTGAAATCAGCACTGATCACAAGCCATTGAAAGAGTTTTTTTTTAAAAAAGGTCTTGATCCCATTTCATTGAGAATAAGGAGATGGGTAATCACATTACAGGAGTTCAACTTTAAAGTGGAATATATTCCTGGTGTCAGATTTTGTTTCTCATTTAGTTAATAGTTCCAGTGCTGATGAGACACAGGAAGATTTTTTGGATGAAGAAGTTGATGTGTGTGAAGTTACACCAGGAATTGTCACTCAGGAGTCATGGAAAGAAGAGTTGGCTCAAGATCCAGTTCTCATGGTTGTGATAAGAGTTTACCAGTTGGGCAAGCTTGGTATGTCGAACAAATCGGGGTCCATGATTAAAGATGAATTGTTGTTGGTCAGAGGTATGCTAATGATAGGTACAAAAATGATTCCTCCTGAAGGTTTGAGAGGTAAATTCATGAGAGAGGCTCATATAGGTCACTTAGGTATTGTCAAGACCAAGGAAAGGCTAAGGGCCAATTTTTGGTGGCCTGGAATGGATAATGGATTGGAGAGATCTATCTAAGAGTGTCTCAAGTGTAGTAATAGTGATACAATGTTATCTCCCAGGAAAATGCTAATGATATGCAGAAAACCTTTCGAACATCCGTGGGATGAAATTGCCATAGATATATTTGGTCCTTTTAGAGGCAAACATAAGACACTGTATCTAGTAGTACGAGTTGAGGTTTTATGCATACAAGACCTTTCCTCCTCAGGAATGATTGAGTTACTAGAAAATGTTTTACAGGAAGAAAGTTTTCAGGGGGTGATCTCTCAGATAATGGTCAACAACTCTCATCTGGGGAGGCAGAAAATACTTTACTGATTGTGGTATTCCGCACATGAAAAGTTCAATTTACAACTAGTGACTATGAAAATTCTTTTGTGTAAAACCGCAACATTTAAGGTTAAAGCCCACCTAAGTGAAACAATCGCAGACCAAGCCACCAGATGCAGATGACATTGGCATTTGATTTCGCATATGAGAAGCAAGGCTATTTAAAAGAAAAAAAACTATGTCATCAGGTGTTTTGGAGTACTGGAGCATGAAGAAAAAATGGCAATCAGTGTAGGCAACCAAATTATAAAGTTGGAGGGGGGGAGAGGTCAGAGCGGTGATGCGATCTGGGACTGAGCTTTTAAAAGCTGAAGTAAAGTGGTTCTTGATTGGTAAAAAGGTTTCTGTGAGGAATACCTGGTTCACCCTTGGTGGCTCTGTCAATCAGCAGGCTTTCCCTAGAGAAATATATGTTTTAGATGTGTAAAAACACCAAAAACAAATACAGATATAAAGAAGTAAATAGTTCACTCAAATCATCATCCCCATATCCCAGACACTCCCTATTCCACCTAGGGTTGTATCTTTTCCATTGTCATCGTCAGTCTCTACATTGCACTGCTTGCTACTCCATTGACTGAAAACAACATCAAAATCGAACAATAGGCTAATTACATACAACTCTACTGGAAAGTCTATGCCATACTAGCCAACCAGCACCTCAAATACTTAATTCACCTCATCCATACCTAAGATCCAGCACCAACCTGAAATTCAACCTATTCAAACTGAATTTCTGCTTTTCATGAGAAACGGAAAGCAAGCTCTAGTCTAAACCTGACACATCGACATGAGCTTTGCTGAACTTCAAACCCCAACTTTTACACAAAGGCATGTCAGTCATTGATCCTTGAGACTGACTTCTCCTTCAAATTACAGCTTGGCAAAAAAAAACAATATAGCAAAAACAACAAGATGATGGACGGAGTGCTAAAACTTTTCTACCACTCACCCCCAGTCAAGAGATCTGGGTTTAGTCCATCGTTCTTTTGCTCCCTATGCCACCTCAGTTTGGACCCAGCCATTTGCAAATAAGTCTTGACCCTGCTCCTCATGGGAACAGACCAGCCCGAACTGCCGTCCATCATCTTGTTGTTTTCGCAAGAAAACCAATATCACCAGGTACCACTGCCCTGTGCTTAAGTAAGTAAAACCAGTTTATCCCAGAAAGCAACTTCAGAACTTCCATTCAAGCCTTCATTCTCAAGCATCTGGATAGAGTTAACACCCTGGTCTATGGCCTCCTAGAATCAGTGTTGTTGTGAAGAAATATGACCATGTCCACCAACCCTGCTACTGGTTCCTCTTGCTGGTGCTCATCGTCTTTTAAACAAGATGTGTCATCTACAAAGCCATCAAACTACCATGCCCTTCTTTCTAGCTGCCCTGCCTGCAACAAGGATACCATCATAATGAAGATGTAGTAGTGCAGAAAAGAAAAAGCAAGGCAAAAAACCTACCCTCTCCACGCACCTAAGACTTAGAGCCACATCCCCATAGCCATCACAACCACCCCAACTCTGCTTCAATTTAGGAACAAGATTACAACACACCTCATCACAACATAGTAGCAATACTCTTCCTTTGTCAAAATCCTACAACCTATCCAAATACATGTTAACTGTGTTTGTCTTTGCTTCTTTACAGTGCTCTGCTGCCTTTCAGCTGGGGTTACTCTATCAAAATACCACATTTATACATAAATATAGACATAAACATTTTAAAAACATGCTATTTAAAAAGTCAAAGACTTGGTAACATAATAGCACAAAAAATAATAAAATCAGACTTAAGGATCAGGAGAAAAACAAGAATTATTCCATTACAAAAAATTGTAGCGAAATTCTATTGAACAATGTGGGGTGCAGTAGACTGGCACCTAAGCACCTCTCATAGCTGAACTATGAAATAGCACAATCCAGTTAGCTCTTTGCTGATAGCGGGACAGGCATAGCAATTTAATGGGTGAATTCAGTATGTGATTAACTAAGCAAATCAAGCTGAAATTCAGAGGCTTTCTCCACCTAGCATTTTCAGCAAAGCAACACACTGTCAGGGACACAGCAGAGATCAGCATTAACCTTAACAAACAAGGCTAGTCTGACCTCTCAAACTAATCAATCAAACAGGATTTGTCATCACTAGGAGTATCTGAGACTCTGCAAGGATAAAGGTAATTCTGGGTGAGGGGTTCAGTATGTGCTAGACAGAACTTGAAAGGTTGGAAGGAAAAGGACAAGGCAAAATCTATGGACTGGAACAGGTTGGGAATGGGACTTTTGAACTGAAGTGGTAATGCCTGCAAAGACAAAACTATACAAACAAGAAATATACTGAACAATAAACAATAAGAAGGAAATATGATGGTACAAACAGAAGAACAATAGACAAACTATCATAGGTGATATTCCTTAGGCTCCTAAGCAAGTGGTCGCTCTGTGAGATGAAAAATATTGTGTAAAATGCTAGAAGCAGTTACTCCCACAGAGTCTGAGAAGGCACCCAGCAGCTCTTACAGGAGAAGAGTGAGTCTTAGTGCAAGAGGCACCAAGCGTCAGAATCTCACTGGCACCCTTAGTAATATTCATCAAAATATCAACACAACCACAAGAGAGGACAAAAGGGAATAGAGCATGGAATACTGAAAAATGAAACTGGACTGAGTGAAAAACCAGACCGGATTCAAGAAGATAGTGCTAAACTCAAAGTCTTTGGAAATGGGAACACTGAAATTCAAGGAAGGGTAGTTACAAAAAATAGTGCCAGGACTGGAACACAGTACACAAGGTAAGGAACAAGAAACCAAGAGTAATAATCTGCACACCAGCAAGGGCAGGGAGTGAGCAGACAGTACTAGAACCACAGACAAAAGAGGAACTTAAGACAGTAACTATAATGAACAGAAACAGGGAAGACCAGGTACTGAAGCAGGGGGTAGAGAACAATGCATAAATGGAAACCAAGGTACAAAGAATCAAGGAGGAAGCCTGAATTTAAAGCAACAAGAAAAAAAAGAACAAGCAGGACCTCAGCAGAAAAAGACTGTTGCACACTACTGCACACTGAGCTCACAGATAATACATAGTTGGAGGTTCAGGGGAGAAGCATGTGTATGAGTCATCAACCAGGTGCAGAGAATCAGGGAACCACCAATGAAGGGAAGGCTACACAGGAACATGGAGAACAGGCACAAGGAGGGGAGCATGGAAACCAGAAAGTGCAGAATGGAGTTGAGAGTGTGACAAGTCATGGAAGCATGTCTGAAAGAGTTGGAGTATCTGTAGGAGTCAGGAACCATGATGCTAAATTGAGTACCACCACGAGGACATGATCAGGGCAAGGGTTGACAACCGATGAGACTACATCATGCCTACTGCGGGTCAAGGGGGATGCTGGTGGGTCAAGGTGACCTCAGACACATCCATTCTGTAGAACATGTTGTCTGTTCTTTTGGGCCTGGTGTCCATAAGGAGGGCACAGGGAGCAGCACCTTCTGAATCAGGTAGAGAATTGATCAGATAAACATGCACTGAATTTACTAATAATAGTTGCTGACATGTGTTAATCAACTGCCTTGCTATATTGGAAGTTGGTGGGTATTTGCAAAACATGTTTATATTATATCTGTATTTTATGTAGTGTGTGAAATGATTTGCATAAACTGTAACAATACTTTATAGTTCCGGTGCCTAACCTGTGGTCCTGGGATCCCTGTGGGTCCACAACACCTACTCAGGGGCTCCACAACTGCTTAGAACATAAATTAAATAGCATTAACAGATTAGTAAAGTGTAAATAAATAAAGGCAAAATGTAAAATTGAAGTTGGTATCCTCATTTTGATTCATGGGAGCAGTGCAAGTGCATCAAACAGAATATAGTATTGGTGATGGGTAGCTTCAATTGAATTTAAAAAAAAGCTTCAACCCTACCTTCCCACTAAAATAAAAAATAAATGATTTTTTTATATTTGTTTGTGGATTAAATGAAATATTTTCTCATTTGTGTGTTTGTTGGATGAATGCTTGTTTCTGCATTTTTGTGTATTCTTTTGCAGCTCAAATCATTTAAATTGCTTAAATTTCAATAATGATTCAGTCAGGGTAGATGGATTCCAGTAATGATTAAGAGGGGGTCCACAGACGTCAAAAGGTTAAGTACCACTGCTTTATAGTATTGAGTATACTGCTGTAGTAGGTTCTCATAGGGATCTTTCTTGGTTTGAAAGTACTGCTTGCATTGCCTATAGTAAGGCGATGTCAAATTTTAATTGCTGGTCCTGGGGTGTGCTTAAATGTTGCACTGCTTGATGGTCACTTGTAAAGGGGTCTCAACAAGTACTGGGCTTGGTTTTTGCAATGAGGTAAGTATCTGCCACCTCTTTAAAGTTGTGTCTCTAGAAAGATTGCTAAAAACCACCGTCCTTCTAAGCAGATTTTAAACCAGTTTCTTGCTACAGGTTTACATTCACAGATTGCATGCTATTGCAAAAAATCTTCCTGCTATGTTACTTGACCTTGAAATAATCTTGTACTTTTTTTCCCTTATATATTTTGAATGCACCTCTCCTTCCCTTCTACCTTCCTCTTCTGTATGTAGGCTATTCTAAATCTCATTCCTGTCTACCTTCATCTCTTTTTTTAAACCATAGCCCTGCAACCTACCAATATCTATTAATTTCAGCAAGCATTTGCTTCTCAAATCACTCTCTCTAAACATCGCACCTAAGTCATTAATGTACAACAAAGAAACTGGAGTACATGCATGGAAAGGTTTCCTTTTACATGCAAGACTAATCCCAATTACCAATGGATTGACCACTACCTTTGGGCTCAAACCGTTCAATGCCTCTTAAGGGTTAGTAAGCGCTATGTAAATACAATTTCAAATCAATTCAGTACATATACCACAAAGCACCGGGATAATATTGAGGATTACAGAACTAGAATATAATGTGGAAGAAGATGTGCAGTGTGCTAGAGAGTGTTCTGTCAAGGGCAGGTCCAAAGGAACAGGGCCTATATGAACGCCATCTAGTGGCCTAATGACAGAATCCTGACACCTGTTTCCTGTTGTAAGTAAATATTTGCTGCCAAAAGCTGCCTCAGAGCCCCCTTCATCACTGAACAGTAGTATAAAAGCTGCTATGTCCTCTGCTAGTCACCTCTTCTAAGCCGCTGCAAGGTTGGCCCAGTTACTCCACAAGAATAAAGAAAATCTCCACATCCAGGCTCCATGCATGTTTCCTCCCAGACTGTGTTTATGTCCATTAGTCTGCGATGCATCTCTCTTCTCAACATAACTTGACCCTTTTCGTGCCATTCACATGGAAGTGCGGCCTGTTAGAGGGGAGTAATGTCTTGAACTTTCCTGCATCTGAGTGGGTTTCCAGTTGAAGTAAGCAGTAAATTTCCTTAGTCCTAGAGAAGATTTGTGAGGAACAGCTGTAGAATAGCAAGCATCATTATAAGCACAGTGTGCCCCAATGTGTAAGGTCACGGAAAGCATGAGCACAGCAAAACATAGAGAGGTAGGAGTGAAGTGCGGTAACTTATTTTTGTTCATCTATGGCACCATCTTTGTTTCTTGTTCTCTGTTTATTAACATGCCTATGTAACTAGTCTGCAGAATACTGATCTGTATTTGCCTTAGGTGAGACCCCATCCAGTATTGGGTCATGAGCTTTAGGTGTTCTGATATCCCGGACTCTTTCTACTCAGAAACTCAACTGCAGGGTCTGAAAATGCCCAGCATTGCACACAACATCTCAAAGATAGTAGAACAATGAACAGACATATGATATTCATCTGAATACATTATCCCTTTATGTCTGTCTATGTCTGTCACCTCTGCTTCATTAATAGCCTCAGAGAAAACAAGCTTGCAGTAGATTCGATATCTGTGAACATTTCTCCGAACACCCAAATACTTCCCTTCAGCTTAACATTGACCGCACAGCTAAATGCTAAGATAAAACTGAGACGGTCCTGCATAAATGCTACATTAATATTGGGGGTCAAGGAAATTTGCTCTTTCTTCTGGGTCAGCCTCGATTTTTCTACCTTTTTTGTTGAACACTATTTTTGCTGGCTAAAGACCTCTGTGCACTTTATCCCTGCTCCCTTTTAAACATAGTCGAATTGCCACATTCCAAATTATGATGTTTAACTTGCCTATAAGTCACTGGGACATGGTACAAGGTGTACCCTGGACCTCTAAGTTAAATGCCACTAATGGATAGCAACACTTATTGTGCAATACACTACAATGATAGTGGAAAAATAACTGCAAGCCTACCATTTGTAAAATGTCTGTTGCAATTCTAAACTACAAACCTGTCAAAATAATCCCTTTTGACAGGTAAAAGCCTTCTGTTAAATATGTTTATGTCACATATAAATAGGCCTTATTGTGCATAAGGCAGAGTTCATAGTACTTAAAAATAAGACTTAAAAAAGTTTAATGTTAAATATTCCTTACAGTGTAAAACCCCCCAAAAGAGTTTTCACTGTAGCAAGGCTGGTTGTTCCATCAGAAAACACTGGGTTAGATTATTGCATTCAATAATGCTGATTTTGGTTAGGAAACAGCTACAAATATGATTTCAAGTTTTTTTAATAGTTATTCACAATCCAATGTAATGTTAAATTTGGATTTTTAACAGTGGTGGGCTTAACTGGAATAATTCTCTCTAACGTAATTACTTATAATTACCACAAAAATTACTCTTAATTATCCAGAAATTCAGCACTGTTTTGCTAGTGCAAAATGGACCGTCATGTCTAAAATGGTCAGAGGATGCATTTTGCACTAAGAAAATAGCACTAAATGCTACAGGACATATAGAGCAGTAACCAGCAGCTGCTCACTCTCTCTTTTTTGTTGTTCCTTTGCTCCTGGGGTATGGTTTTTGCCTCAAATTAGTCTTAATTACTCAAGCAGGCATATTCGTATAATTTCCATAATTTTGCATCACAAGAATAATGCATAATTACTGAAGTTATTCTGAATACTCAGGCATAATTAAAATTTCCACCAGGCCTAATTTGAATAATTATTAAGGAAAAGGTATTTTAGAAAGTAAAATTTTCTCTGCCTAAATCCTCTGGAGGCAAAATTATATGAGCTCCAACTGCCACCTGACAGCTGAAAAGCCCCTTGATGAGTGAAAACTGCTCTGAGAGTAAGACAAAGGGCTTGGGTATTGTGGAGGTGTTGTTGTTCCCTTGGCAGGATGGCCAGTGACCCATGCCCAGAAACTTTATTAACTACAAAGAGGCCTACCCTGTCACAGGCAAATGGTAGCTGACACCTGGGCCAGCCCTTCCTTTGTCCGCCCCAATTAGGCAACACCAATCCCAGTGGGAGAGGAGCTGCTCCCAGAACTGATGTAGAGTGACTAGAGAGGAAGGGTTGCTCATTTCCATGGCCACCACTCTGGGGTGGGAACGCAAGCTAGGCACAGGGAAAAAACATTCTGGCATATTGGTTTTAGGTAAAAAAGTCACTGTGGCATTGTTTACAATAGTCTGTACTGTGTTCCCACAGTGCACTCCTATGATGTACAACCTCTTTTAATCAATCGTTTTAATGCTTCTTTTGATTTTTCTCCTGTGTGCGTCCCAGTGTAAAGTGCAATGTCTTCTGTTGCCATGTGGCAAAACTGAAAAATGTGTTGGAGGTAGATCCCCACCTTCTTACTCTGGTTGAACGTAACTTTTAAAACCCAACGGTTTTGTTCACCTGATTTTTTAAAATAAATTCCTTTTATTCCGCGTTTTTTTTCTTTATTCAACATTCAATGTTTATTCACGAAACTTGTCATTAACCAATGTTGCTCCTTTAATTATTCACATTGGAAACTTTCAATTTGTAGAAATGTACAATTATTACAATTTTTGAAATCCATTGTAAAAAGTACTCCTGTTCAGAAACCTTGCCCAATGCATTTCGGGGCATGGACCCTTCTTCAAGGGCATCTGAATTGAAGATCGAAAACATATAATTAATTTCCATGTAAGCTCAAGACAGCCCTTTCAAGCTCTAGTGAGTCAATGTGCATGCAAAAGTGGCATGCAGTTTTACAGTGTGTCTAAAATTGCAATGGTGTGCAATGGTGTGCATTGAAAATTATTGATTCAAATCAAACGGTGATGTGCATCGGAACGCCTTTCAGTTTAAAGCCTGGTTTATAGTTTAACCGTGGAGTGATACTTTCACTCCACGCCCCCAAACACCCTATCATCATAAGTGCTCCCTGGAATATGGTCGAGCACACCCTGACTTTTAGGAGTTATGGTGAACCCGATGATGAAGCATGCCACTACTAGAGTGGGTGAGGGTTATATAAAGGAAAGGGTCTTTTTCCCTTCCTGCCCACAATAGTGGGTGTCCTGTTAATATGCGTACCAGTGGCTCCTGACCTCTATCGTTTCCAAGGAGCTAGGTTGGCTCTGGATGGGATAATTGTTTGGTTTTGAAAGCACAGGAAATGCTGCAAACGTGGGTACGATTACCCTATACTACTCAAACACCATATTGACTTCCCATTCCTCCAATCATTATTCTACTTCTTTGAATTTTTGCCAGAAAAGGAGGTCAAGCAGCATGCTAAGAAAACCATAGCATTAATCTCCTAAAACAAATTTCGTTGGGCGCGCTGCATCGCATTTGGCGATGCAGCGCGCTAACGAAATTTGTTTTATTTATTTATATGTTTACTTACCTCTATTCGGCCGTATTCTGTAGTTTACTACACCCCACCCTGCCCCTCTCCCGCCCCACGTCACCGCCCGGCAGCACTCCCACCACGGGCCGCTACTGGCCTATAAGGCTGACCACATCATCCTGCTTTTGAGGCACATAGACTGGGCAAGGGTAACAGGGGGTGTCTGTTCACTGGGTTTGCTAATTTCTTCACAACCATATACAACATATGCAACACCTCCATCTCAGATTCAGTCTCATGCTTCAATAAACTGCAATGTGACGTCACAAATAGGGCTTTCTCTCTCCCTTCTTGTCTTCAATAGCTGCAGGTTTCACTTATCACAAGCAATAAATCATTATAAATTAGCATTCCAGCTGTCAATGAATGATATCTGATACAAATCAGTTTACAGAAGAGAGCGAAGATACATATGAGCATTGCAGAGAGTGTCAGACATGTCTACTTTTTGAAAGAGTCAAAGATGAAAGTCCCTACACTAGCTAGAGAGGATGCAGGCTCAGCTTATGTTAAGTGGCATTATCATCAAACTGACAATGGTATAGAGCGTGCATGTGCACTGTCCATAGACCAACTGTATTTCATAGTCCACATTGGCCTCCCATAAATTCATTGTCAGGCTACGAAAGTGAAAACTCAGGAAGCCAGAATGTGAATACAGGACCACATTAAAAAGTCTTTAAAAGTTCTCCATTGTCTCCCAGTGCATTCAGGATACAATTCAAAACACTGTTCTTTATGAACAACATATACTGGGGCTAAGGTTTTTGAACTGGCAAGCTACTGCTTCCCAGCCAGAAATCTGGGATCTACTTCATCCTATTTTATTTAATAATGGTCCTACAAGTAACTGAGCTATGGGGCAAATCCTTGAGGGTCCAGGGTTCATTACTGTGGAGTAGCCTCAGCCCTGAACTCTGACTACAACCCTGTTACTTTCAGTTCATGAAACTCTTGAAAACGTTCCACACAGGTTTTCATTAAAGATTATCATCACTGTGGCAGACACCAAAGACTGCCAGATCAAGCTGAATGTTAAATCTCATGTTTTTAGAATTTTTATTGGGTTCGGAAAGTGTGTAGATCTGACTACAAGACAATGGTGCCCCTGGTATTAAGTCAATGCGACCGTCAAAACTTCTTTGAGGGGACAACACAGTAGCTTTCACCTTATCAAATGCATCCTGGTAGTCCTGATACTGACAAGGTAAACCTTGTTGGTGGAATTCAAAGACGATGCACATGTGAGCGGAAGTGCCCAATATTTGGATGAGCGTCTGGTGGGCAGGTTCATTAGACATTCCTCCTCACGAGTCTCTCCCCTGTTATTTCTTTGTCCCTGAAATGAACATGGTATTGAGAATATGTATAGACTGCCAAGCCCTAATTAAAAGGACTATTAACCCCTTCCGTGCTTCCGTCGGCCAACGGCCGTCGCAAGCACTACCTCGCTAGTGCTGCGCACGTCCGTTGGCCGACGCGGCCCCGCCCACTCTTTTAAACTGCCGCACCGCGGCGGAATTCGCGCCGCCGTTAAAGGGTTAAGAATCAATAAATGTTACCCATGATTCCTGTTCTTTTTGACCAGGTAGAGAACTCAACAATATATACCCAATTAGATTTATGGAGTATATCAATTTGTAGGAATGGGTAAATATGATGTCAATAAACGTCATGATATGTGCAGGCCCGACAACGGCAATATCAGTAAATGCAATATGAACGTATGCCATAGCCTGTGCCGCATAATCACGTCATTGCCCATCAATGCAATGTCAATGTACACCTTAACTTGGGCCTGCACAGCAGCACCGACATCTGCAATAATGATACCAATGCATGTCATAATCCATGCTCCTGCGATAATATTATTATTGCCAATAAGAACAATGCCAATGTATGTTCAGACCGGAGCAAAGCTAGAAAGAACAATGTCAATGTACAAGATGACAACTGTATGCGCAATGTTGATAATGCCAATAAAAATGATACCATTTTATTCTTAGGAGTTCCAATTAACTCACATCATTGCTGTCAGATTCACCAAGGTGACCTCCCCATCAAACCTGAGTCAGAGAGATGTGGTCAGGCAGGGCCGACTCATGCCTATCGAGTAATAGGTCTCAGGTAGGGTCCCCCATAAACTAAAAGCAAACACGCACCCAAGGAAAACCTAGATCAATTCCACAGATAGATAGTTGCACCACAAACAAGTCTGAGGTAATTGGCCCCAAAAAAACACATTTGGCCAAAGGCTCGCGCTCCCCAGAAATACCACAAAGCTAGATAACACATGTAGATAGGTACACTCAACCAATCAGGACATGAAATGCGCACCACAAGTCTACTACAGACTACTTACCGGCACAAGGAAATTCGACCACATCTCCCCACACCTGAAAGCTTTGAACTGGCTTCCCTTTGAGGCAATAATACAGCTTAAGCTAGCATGCATCACACACAAGGCTCTATACTCAAACTCCCCTGCATATCTTGCACGGAAACTTGTGATTTCCGGAGGAACCAGAAACTCCCGGTCTGCCAGAGACCTCTTGCTCCAACCTGCACGCTTTCGGAAGAAAAAAAACGTACAATCGGGCTTTCTCTGGAGCCGCTCCAAGAATATGGAACTCTCTCCCACCTGACATCAGAAAAATCCCTTCCCTGGCCCGCTTCAAAAAGGACGCCAAGACCTTCCTTATGAGCAAATTCCTCGTTTAAACTTGCCCTCAACCACCACTATGACACAGATCCACGTCTGCCTATTGCCTCCCCTCGGATTTCCTAATCACCCGACCTAGAAACCTGGGTTCTTGTCTTGAGTAATGGTAAATGTAATCTGTAAATACGTATCTCATCTTGAGTAACTGTATATGTAATTTGTAAATATGTGTCTTTCTATGTATCCTATATCCTGCCCCTACTATCTGTTTTTTTTTTTTTTTCGTTTACCTGGTGATTCAATACCTTTTGTACAATGCTATGTTGCCTGTACAGCGCTCTGATACCCTAACGGGTCAAGTTCGCGCTCTATAAAACACAGTAATAAATAAATAAATAAAACAAGTGGTGATCACGCACTCATCATGTCAGACATCTGGACTTATACAAACTGGCCCACATTAGCTCTCCCCGAGGCCGAGAACCATCTGTGACCTTATCAGATGAACACATTTGATTGATTTATGACTAAGATGGATTTTAGGAATATAAAAATAATTTTATTGTACCTCATGAACGGTATAAATTGATGGCCAAAACTTTGTACATCTAGAGATTTTGAGCAGACGTCCTCTGTCCAGGCTCTCCCAGCAGCATCACTTAATTAAATCAACTTGTTCCAGTTTTGCCAAACGCCTCTTCTCTTTTCATTTATTTAAGGTAAATTCGTATCCGAGCAACAATTTGATTCACTTGCGTCAAAGCAACAAATGTAAGACTGCCTTCTGCACAAATTATGGACTATTTGAATACTGTGTAATGCCCTGTGGCTATGTAAATACCCCAGCGGCATTTCAGTTTTTACTAACAAGGTTCTCAGAGATCTACTTGACATATGCGTAATTGTCTTTATTGAAGACATCTTGATTTTCTTCCGGAATGAGCAAGAACACATCACTCATGGTCGCACAGTCTTGGAAAGACTGTAAAAAAACAACTTTTCGATAAATAAGACAATTGTACATTCCAGGTCATCCAAGTAGAGTTATTAGAGTTTGTGATTTCCTTGACAGGACTGCAGATGGATAAGAAAATGTTGGACACAGTCCTTAGTTGGCCAAGACTGAGAAAAGTGAAAGATGTTCAAGGTTTTTGAGATTCGACAATTTTTATTGGCATTTATCATGCATTTTTCTAAGATGGTGACCCCTGTCATTAAACTTTTAAGGAAAGGAACTCACTTCCATTGGACGGAAGAAGCTGGCTATTCCTTTTCTGTGCTCTGGAAAAAAATCATGTCTGCTCCAGTGCTTCGACATCCTGATCCCACTTTGACATACTTTGTAGAAGCCGATGCTTCTCAATACGCTGTTGGCAGAGTGTTATCACAACGAGATGCAGAGGCAGGAAAGTCTTCTTATCTGAAAAATTACTCTCCACAGAGCAGAACTATACTATTGCTGCGCGAGAACTGTTGGCAACTAAAATGGTATACATTGACAAGAGGGAAGGTACTACACAAGACACTATCACCATATTCTCAGGTCATAAGAATTTTCAGTTCTTCCGCTCTGCAAAATAATAGCCCCCCATGTCAAATGAGATGGATTTTGTTCTCTAGCAAATTTAATTTCATAATAATGTATCCACCCAGTTCCAAGCAAGCTAAAGCAGATACCCTTTCATCACTGGCTGAAACAACTCAAGAGCTTAAACAACACACTATACTCTCTAGTGAGAAAGTCTTGGAAAGCTGCAGTTCTGAAGCATTTTGGGAAAAGTTAGTGAAAGCTACAGAAACACTGGACCTACGAGGGTGGTTAGATAAATCCAACCACAGTATAAGAGAGGGGTGTTTCTATCATGAGAACATACTATATAGCCTACTCGGGAATTAAGGAAGGTAGTGCTAGATTGGTGTCATTCCACTACTCTAGCAGGGCATCCGGGAGAACAGAAGAACAGACAAGGCTGCCTGTGATGGTTCTGGTAAGAAACAGTGTCTAAAGATGTCACAACCTTCGTCCAGATTTGGCCAAGCTGTGCTTGTAACAAATCAAACTCCTCCTGCCCTGCAGATCTCCTTCAAGTAATGCCTATTCCACCAGCCCCAGGCACACCATCTGCATTGATTTTGTAACAGATCTCCCGGTTATCAAAGGATTCACTACCATTTGGGTGGTGGTGGTTCTGTTAACAAGAAATTCCCCCCTTTGTTCCACCTCTGCATATTAGAATGTCATCTTAATTCAACAGAAACTCTAGTTACACTATATTCCCTCAATGAACATTTTGGCTCGAAGTACCCATTTCATCTCCAAATTTTGATGAGGGTTGTGTTTATTGCTCGCCTTAGATCTCAGTTGTCCTCCACATATCACCCCCTAATGGACGGGCAAACTGAAAGGGTTAATCAGTCATTCGAACAATCTCTATGATGTGTGCTATCTACATACACCAGCTGTTGGGTCCATGCCCTCAGTCTGGTCGAGTTTACATACAACAACATCACGCATTCCGTAAATGGACACACTCTAGGTTGGATACAACATCTTGTGTCCTGTTCCCATGACCATCATTACCTCCTGTGCTACCCTACCCCTACAAATTTCGACTTCTTCCAAGATACATTGAAGGAACCCATAACTGTGATATGAAGATTAGGGACTTGGGGCCAGATGTACTACCCGTTTTTGCATGCTCAAACGGGTTTGCGAATGCAAAAACATTTTGGGCCATGTACATAGCCCATTTAGCGAGTCGCAATTTTTTTGCGACTCGCTAAATATTTTTTGCGACTCTCTATTTGGAAGGGGCGTTCCCTACCAAATTGTGAGTCTCAAAACAATGTACTAATGTTTTGCAACCGCAATTACGGTCGCAAAACACTCGCAATTACCACCTACTTCAAGTAGGTGGTAATGCATTTGCAAATGGGAAGGAGTCCCCAGGGGACCCCTTCCCCTTTGCAAATGCATGCAAAATAATTTTTTAAGGGCAGGCAGTGGTCATAGGGACCACTGCCTGCCCTTAAAAAATGAAGCGAAAGCGTTTCATTTTTTTTTTTTTAAATGCATCCCATTTTCCTTTAAGGAAAACGGGATGCATTTTTTAAAAAAAGCTGCTTTAGTAAAAAGCAGTCCCAGACATGGTGGTCTGCTGAGCCCAGCAGGCCACCATCCCTGGGAGGGTTGGCATTCACAATGGGCTCGCAAATTGCGAGAGGCTCATTAATATTAATGAGCCTCGCAATTTGCGACCCCATTGGGAATCGCAAAAAACAGTGTAAACACACTGTTGTACATTTAATTTAGCGCATCGCAATTTGCGACTCGCAATGTGTCGCAAAGTGCAAGGCGTTAAATGAAAGTGTCGTACATCTGGCCCTTAATATCTACTACCACACATGAACCCCTAGCCCCCCATAGAGGACCTGAGGGAGTCCTTATGGACCGTGATGTTTATTTTTATTTTCTAAGCTGAAGATATTTAGGTACATTTTGATGCTTTCTGTGATTGTAATGACATTACACACAGACGTATATGTGACGTTAGTCCGCATGCATTTACAACGCATGCCATTACAACGCTGTTGTTACAACGACCGCGTTGTTACATCACATACCTTTACAACGCAAGTCAGAACAACGACTTGCTGTAGGGGGTGCTGGATGTTGGAATCGTATAATTTACTATTCCAACTCCAGTCTGTGCAACAGTAGGGAAGGTGTTGGATTTTAAATCCAACACCTTCTGCCCCCTAACGCAAGTCGTTGTTCCCACTTGCGTTGTAAAGGTATGCGATGTAACAATGCGGTCGTTGTAACAACCGCATTGTAATGGCATGGGTTGTCTCGCATGCGTGGTAAACGCTGTTTACCCAGGCAGACTGTAGCAAATGTTATCATACAATGTATTTGAATCTTAAAAGCAAAATAAATGTTCTAAGTCCCCCTGTCTTGTGGAAATTGATGGGACAGCAAATGATTTCTGCTTGCCTTTGTCACTGGAGCGTGCTATCCACCTGCTATGTTAATTACTATCCTAAGTATGTATGATGCGGAGGGACACAGTTCATATATGCTGGTGACCCTCTTCTCATTGTGAGTTTAAAAAACACTTTCTGCTTTTTTTTTTCAGTACCATCCCGGTGCAATTGATGGTCTACTCCTTACCCATACCTGCATTGACTACAAAGAGCAGAGGAGGAGCAGCAAAGTACAGCGAGTAGGTGAACCATGATTGTAAGAATGGGGAATGCAAATGTGTGTTGTGTGTGTGTCTGCATGTATGTGTGTGCCCGTGCACAGATGTCTGTGTGAAGAAACTCGTATTTTCGTTGGCAAGTGTGCATGCATGGGTCTGTCTGTGTTTGTGTATGTGTGATTGTGGGAATGACTCGTCTGATAAAAAAGCATAGGCTTATAGCTCTATCTCACCCGGAATGTCATGATGATACATAAAAAATGATTCTGATTTCTGTCATATCATTAGCAGTACTTCAGGTGTTTTGCATAGGATGAAAATAGCAGGCATATGGTACTGGTACCTGGCCTATGTTGACGATACATAGCATTCGTGATACAATTTGTTATATACAAACAAGCCATAGCACATGAATATAATTTTTGACATCTGAAAGGAATACCTGGCGTATTTAACCTTTTATGGGTTTATATGGTGCTTTCCATGGAGTTCTCCCTCTCTAGGCATAATCTGTTGCCATACAATGCAAGCTACAGAATGTAAATGACTGTTGATGGTTTGCAGCCAAAAGGTCACTGGCTTTAGGGTATTTTCAACATGTTTGTTTCAATTCTCATCTTCATCTATGTTTTTGGGAAGTGAGTTTTACAGTTTGGAACCTGTATGCTGAAAATATGTTCAACTTTCAAATGTAGGTTAATAAACCAGTTTGCTATGAATTTCAAATGTAGGTTAATTAGCCAGTTTGCTATGAAAGACCAAAGATCATACGTTGTGTCATTACTAATTTTAGAGTAGAGATTGATAGTGATGAGCTCTCCACACACTTGTAATCATACTTTAAACATTTCAATTTATTTCTGGCATCATCAGTAAAGAAGTTTTAATCCCCTACTACAACGGTAATGTTTCTTTATCCCGAACCATATAGACCTCATCATTCTCAGCTTTTTGTAGTTGTTGTGTGGAAGTACATACGTGATATAAATGCAGTTGTAGTAGGTAGTAGCATTTCGGTGTTCTTCCTGCATTTTTCTTCCTTAAAGAATGCCATGATTGACCTTTCGGAGTTTAGGGATTTTGGAAATGACATTCCTTAAATTGGCATTGATTGACAGGATCATTCCCATTTTGTGATCATTGAGAAGACAATATTTCTAATGCAAAGCATTCATTCTGTTAAAAGAAAATCAGGAAATCCATTGACAGAAGCTGAAGTTATTTGGCAATTTTGATGGAGCATAAATGCTGACTTTACTACTCTTGCCATTAAATTGCAACCAACCTTTTGCCACCCATGTATGCATTTTAATCAGATAATTTTTGAGTTGTTCATATTGTAATGGGTTTACTTAGAAGCATGGGGAGAACCTGGAACTGTCAGCATAGAAGATAAACCTCAGCCATACCTCAGGGATCATATGGAATAATGATTTGATATAAACATTAAATAGGGTTTGAAAAGTGTGACTGCTGAGCCACTCTGTTGTGAATTTGTGCTAGTTGAGGTATGGTTCCTAATTGTTGATTCCAGAATATTTTTTTACCATTTCATAGTAGTCAAACTACCTGGAGCACAAAACATGGTGATTTTTAATATATAAGTACCTTTTTTGGGGATGTGGATTGTATTGAGATACCTAAAGGCATATTTGTGAGAGATCTGCGCTGTCGTTGCATTACTAATTTAAACATGCCGGCAGCGCAGGAATTACTCATATCTACAAGTCGACACATGTGGCCAAATGCATCATTTCTTGTAGGCCTGGGTCGGAAGATACCTGCACCAGAACCGGCTGTGCCACACATAGACTAAAATATGCAAAGTAGGCGTTCCCCTGCAAAATCCAGCGGAAAACCCACACAGTGAAATTTATGGTTATGTCAATGTGTGATGCATCATCAGCAAGTGTCGCGCAGAGCCTGAAATGCGTCAAAATTCCTGTGGTTCGGCAACCCAGAAGTAAGAAATGATGCATTGGATGTGGTACATAAAGACATGCCACAAAGAGTAGTTTGGCAAGCTCAACTATGCCATGGAGGTACTAATTTTGCAGCTGGGAGTTCTGAGGAGACCCCCACTCCCACCACCACGATATAGGCAGCGCAGGAGAAATGAGTGCGTTTTTCGCCAGCAGACTTCCCTCATTGACCTCAGGGAGGATGAGGTCATCACATACTACCAACTCAGGATGGAATCCATAATGGAATTAATTTAGTAGATAGCACCAAGGCTCCAGCCACCAACCGCCAGGCCCACCAACATCCCTCTGCAGGTCAAGCTGATGACTGTCATCTACATGCTGGCATCTGGTTCATTCTAGATCACAACAGCCGGAGTGGCAGGAATATCGCAGCCATTTTTGGCAACCTTCCTACCCTTTTCCCTGGATGCCATAATCCGCCTAACAGCCCAGTACCTCCTCTTCCCGTTTGACACAACAGCGGCAGCTGGAGACCAAGCAAGGCTTCTATGCCATTGCTGGATTCCCACATGTGCTAGGTGCCATGGATTGCACACATGTGCAACTGGTTCTACCTAAAGCAACATCACACCTGTACAGGAACAAGAAGTAAACCTACTGTATAAATGTCTAGGCCATCATGGACCATCAGGGGATGTTCACCAATGTGCTTGCAAATGACCCAGGGAGTGTGCATGATACCCACATCTTCGGGCACAGCATCATGAATGAGCGTTTCCAGAATGGGCGATATTGGAATGGTCTACTTGTTGGTAAGCAAATCTGAAGTACATAACAGACCTATTAACAGTAAGAAATAAATGAAAAAATATACATCTGTGCATCTGTCTGCATGTGTACCATGCATCATGGTACACATGTAATGCAAATCCTCAAGTCACACATGTTAAGGCTTGAAAGCCACTTTGGTGCCTTTGAATGATGTAAAGGTAAAGAGCAATACAACACTGGGCAAAATACATTTTACCATCACTGTGTGCAAGGGAGGTGTTCCATGGGTGTTGTGGGGGTGTGTCCATGCAACTCCCATGGATCATGAGGCATGTCATGTATCCCACACCAGGTAAACTTAGAAATGTGACAAATCAATTTCTCCCCAGGTGATGTGTAACAAGGAAAAACAACTGAAGTCATCAAAGACACTCCCCCTTCCTATGTGTGCTGCATTCTGTGGCACACATACATAAACGATCAGGCCTCTGAGGGTTCATCAAGTGCAGGTAGGTGCCTCCTCCTGCACAAAGATAATCCCATATGCAATGCAGGCACCCGAGCACCATGGTGCAACGGTGCCTGCATTTGTGCTTGGCAGCACATTGTATGCCAGTGTAAGCTGAAAGGTGAGGAAAATGCGGTATGGCCTAAATACTGTGCACTACTTCCATTTCTCAGTGTTTCAATGCAGTGCATATAGGTGACATTCTGCACTACACAGTGACACTTTCCCAAATATACAGGCCACAGTGCCATATGCACATAGTGGGAACAACGCACTGCAACGTGTTGACAATGATGTCCCACATTGACACACACTTACTAATCTGTCAATGGCAGTAGCGATGTGTCATTTCACACTGTGTGGATGGATGGAACGACATCAACTGTACTAGTTAACGAATCACTAATAAAACCATGCAGCATGACAGACAAGCCAATATGAGTACAAAGGCAACACAAGATTTACCTCTGAGATTAGTGTCCCCTCAATGGCATACCTACTCTTGGAATTAGTCAAAGGTCAGCAAGGTCAGTGGTGTGAGAACAAGTACAGTGGAAATGAGCAAGTGTGTCACACATGGCAGTCTTCCTGTATGTTGAGCAAAGTTTCTGGAGCAACACAGGAAGAAATAGGTGGAAAGGCCATGTGGGGAATGCCATGTCAGTGTAGGACACTGATATGTTTAAATGTCAATACAGTATAACATTGTGAAACCAACAGTAAAAAAACACACGCAGGTCTCAGCAATACTGACAGTCTAATTAGACACATACACGTCGGTTGACGGCCGCATTGATTGAAGTAACCAATGTGATGGCTCACCTGTTCTATGGAGTAGGTAGCCCAAATGAAAAGCATAAGAATCCAGCAAAGTGAAACTCATTAAGTAAAACACAATGCTTGTAAACATCATACACCAGTCATCAACGTCGAATAGATTTGAACCTAGACAAGGCACCACAGTGTACTCAGGATACCAATCTCAACATACATTTACCACAGCAATGAGTAAAAAATCAAGGCATAGAAGTACACAATTCCCTCCAAGTTAGAGTCCTACAAATACATGTGAAAAACCAATGTATTGTGTCTACCTTTGGAGTAGACCGCTCCTTATAACAACATCAGTGTATCCCACATAAAAATTGCCCACATTGCAATACATATATGTCAATCAAAGTGCACCATGACGACTTCTCAATTGTTGCAAAATCACATGGTAAAGTAAGTGAACTATGAAACGGCTGTGCCAATGTCATGTATGCCACCAAATACATCTGTAGTTTAACATGGACATATGCATGTGTGAGTGTTAAACATGTTGGTAATGTCCAAACCTACCTAGGGAGGACCAACTAACCAAATATCTGATCAATGATCTGTCACTCCACACATGTAGTGAGTGCGCATAACATAGAGTGATCAGGAACTTCTCTACATGCCCATCACATTAAGCTACTGGATAAAAATGAAATTAAGGATGTGGTAGTGTACAAGGTATCAGGCTATGCTCATCATTTGCTATTACACAGAGAACTAGAAGAGACGTGTGAACATATGGCCAACTGTATAAGTAACCCATAATGTGAAATACCGTAAGAAATGTGTATGAGTCATTCAGTACACATAACACATGGACAGGAATGTAGCTGTAACTGAGAGCAAAAGCATTGACAGTTGTAATGTCTGTTTAACTTTCAGCTGACCAACAATATGATCTCCAGCCAATGGTCATGACCCCAATAGCGCATCCCCACACTGAGAAGGAACAACAGTACAACCAGGCACTGGTCAAGACCCGCAACATCGTGGAGAGAAGGTTTGGTGTGCTGATGTCCTGGTTCAGATGTCTGGACATTTCAAGGGGGAGATTGCTATTCTCGCCCGCTGTGGCCTGCAAGATCATCCTAGTATGTGCCAATGTCTACAACATCTGATTCTGGACGAATGTCCTGTGGGACATGCATCATGATGAGCAGGACCCAATTGAGGATGAGGATGGAGGAGAGATCCAAAATACAGTGGCTGAGAGTTGGTGACACACCCACAATGAGCAGAATTTCTTCTCTTAAAGTACATGTACTTTGATGGACAGAATGTCAAACATAACAGGAAGGTTCAACATGGAAATACATGTTTGAATCTATTATTTGTGTTGGCGTTTATGTCACAGTCCGAGGAAACATCAACTCAGCCACATCTCGTCAAATAGAAGTAAGCCTCAAAAAGTAATAATACTGCCATCAGACCTGTTGAGCAACATGTGGCCATGCGTCTCACACATCAATTGCACATATGCAGAAATGCAATGTGAAGCAGGGTACTGCATTAGAGGTACAGGCAAGGCATGCCACATTTCCTATTCCAAATTGATCATTAGTCATCCCTTGTACTTGAGCAGTGCAGAGCTGCACAGCTAGCAGTCTTGTTGTCTTGTGCAGCAGCAAAGTGTAAAACAAGTGGCACTCAGTGAAGTTAGGAGCACAAGCCACCAACTATCATACCTGAGAATAAACTCGCATTGTAGTGTGCCTTACTAATGTGTTACCATGCAGCATGACAGCATTTTGCTGGAACTAATGTCGTTGACCATACCATCAGAGATAATGAGTGACAGTTGTCATGGACAAAGTCCTAGTGTCATGTGAACATGTAAAAGCTGTTGAAAGCCCTCACCCACCAACCTAGTTGGTGGAATGCTTCATCATCGGGCTCCACCCGGTGACACCGAATGTGTCCCGGGTGTGCTTCGACGCCTGTTTACAGCGGAGCTGGTTTTGTGGTGAATGAGTGTGCAATGATAGCGTGTGAGTGTGAATTAAAAACTGTCCTCGGGTCCCAATTCCTATACTAGGTAATTTTATTAGCGGGCCCTTGGCAGTGTTAAAAACAAGGCAATTGATGTGTTGTGGAGTTATCTATAGTCTCCCACATCCTGTGTGGTCAACATGTTTTAGCCAGGCCTCGGTAGTGAGCTGGCTTTCTTCAGGACCTATGAATGTGTGAAGTGCTCGTGAAGTGATTTAAAAAGGCAGGGTCAGGAATTGAGTGTAAGTGACCTGCTATGTGTTGCACTCGCTAAGGTGCAATATGGGTAAGAGGGTGCTTCCCTCTGTGCTTTGTACCTGTAAAAAGAAAGGACATAAAACAATACAAACAGACACAAAATGAATGGAAATTAGCATCCCAGAATGCACATGTATCTTAAGTGCTTAAATGCCGTTGTGTCCGTGTAGTAGCCATAATGCTAAAATAGTGGCGCGATACGGACTGTGACGTGGTAGTTGTTCGGCGGTAAAAGCTATATGTGCATATAATCAATAGCGGAATCACGCCATGCTGCCGAATTGGTGGCGGACAGTTAAAAGATTATAAGTGCTTACTCTTGAGATTATCAGAGCAAAGCTTCATGAGTATCTGGCATGGGGATCGGCTTAAAACGCCTTCTATTAGGTAAAAGAGGAGACATACAAAAAAGTGAGTGAAGTCGCCTAGAGATCAAATAGAGGATCTCCCGTGGCCTCGAGAGTCAGCAAGTCCTTACAGTCCCTACTTACTTGGGTGAAGCTCGGTCCCCGCGTCAGCACCTACTTGGTATGCATCAGATCTCCGTGGATGTTCACCCTCTGTGTGCTCAGGCTTAAATACTCCCCACCATGTGCCAGCTGGAACCACTTCCTCAATTGTGTGAGTAGCGTCTGCAGTGGGAGAGAGAGGGGTGGACATAGAGGAAAGACTCGGCCCCTACTGTGTAGGTAGACATAGAGGAAAGACCTCACTATGTGTAGTACATAGACATAGAGGAAAAGACTAGGCCCTCATTGTGTAGGTAGACATAGAGAAAAGACCTCACTATGTGTAGCACTATTTTCGTCAGTTGAGGAACAATAAAGATTGGGTTATGAAAGTAAAAGGTAGAGATTATTGCTTCAGATTATGATCTTTAATTCGGGAGCGATAGATGGGCTACATGCACCTGTATATTGGGAGCCGGGTAAGTGATATATATGCCCCAATCACGCAGAAAATGGGTATTTGTAAAAACGAAAGTTTTGTCACTTTTTACTGAGACTATGCTGCGCACTTCAGAGTGTATTAGGATTTGTCAAATGGGATTAGAGCAGCACGTGGGTAACAAGCATCATACGGTCCAGGTAAGCTGTGTGCAGCACGACCTGGTGAGAACCTCAGTCATTAGTATATTTGGGCTCAAGAATTCAGACTGTGCCAGGGGATATTGTCGTTCAACCCCTGTAGGTGGGTGGACAGACGGTAAATCCAACGTTGTTCTTTTTTAAGCAAGAATTTGCTGTTGTTAGTGTTATGACACTCAATATGTTCCACTACAGTCCAGGACATGTCATTAGTTGTATGTCCTTTTTAGAGGTAATGGTCCGTTAGTTTGCTAATGTTTTTTTTGCTCCTGATGGTACTACGGTGCTCCACAATTCTTGTTTTGACTTTGCGCGTAGTCATACCAATGTAGCGTAGTCCACATGGACATTTGATCAAGTAGATTACATTGGATGAGTTGCAATTCGTATGCTTTATTTGTCGCCATATTTTTCCGGGTTCCAGATCAAGTGTCTTTGTGGGGCTTGTCAAGTGGCAGATGCTACAATTGCCACATGGGTAGTGCCCGACAACATCAGGGAGGCCCCAGGCATTGAGTACCGAGTTTGCAGTGATTTTTTTGGTCACTTTGGGTCTTGTGGAGACTAGTCGGTATTTGAGGCTGCTGGCTCTTTTGTACGTAAAAAGCGGTTGGTCCCAGTTCCTTTTCCCAGTGTTTAAGATTCACCAGTTCTTTCTGATTATTTTAGACACCATGTTCGATGCCTCATTATAAGTGGTGACACATGTTAAGGGGGCGGTGGTTTCCTCCTGTGTGTTATCTTCCAGGAGAGCATCTCTATTCTGATTGCGGGCCCGTTTTTTGGTGTTTTGGAATATTTTGTCGGGGTAACCCTGCTCACGTAATTTAGTGGCCAGCTGCGTTGATTGCTTTTGGTAGTCTGATACATTGCTACAATTTCTACGTACACGTAGAAATTGTCCGAAGGGGAGGTTCTCCCTGAGGGCCCGGGGATGGAAGCTCTCGAATTGTAGCAGTGAATTTCTGGCCGTGGGTTTGTAGTATGTTGTGGTTTTTAGCCTACCTGCCTCTGCCTCAATGTTGAGGTCCAGAAAAGCAATGTTCCTGGGGCTGGCTGTGCTGGTAAATCATAAGTATGGATCACGATCATTACGTCCACCACTTTGAGCAAGCACAAATACTAACAACTGCCAACCCTCACTCTCACAACATCAAGCTGTGGCGTCGATATATCGACGACATTCTCATGATCTGGTCTGGGTCACAAAACACCTTAGCCACCTTTCTCACCTGGCTCAATGATCGTGATCCACACCTGAAGATACTAAGATGTCAAGAGTGTGATCCCACTGGGATCAAAAGTCGGGGAAGCTGCTTGAGTATATTTGACAGCATTGAATGCTACAGGTCTAAAGGCATTATTAATTATCCTGACCTTCGTGGAAGAGCTGTATGGAGACGGACTGCCCCTACAGACATGCTTATAAGTGATCTTTTGGAGGTTAAATAACAGATGACCCCGAGCGCATGACGCCGGAGATTAATGAAAGCACGCTGTGCCACTCAATCCGAAACAATCAGACAAGAGGAAATCTTTGCGAATCAAGGTGAACGCCCTCCTCCTACATACAAGCTGCTATGCTGTATATAATATTCATTACTTTGGTATCCAGGTGGAACCCTATCCAAAGGCAACACACAGACATTATATTTAGTCCTGAGGAAGACCCCGAGCTAATGGTTTTACAATCACACTAATCCCCAGGGGTTGAAAAGTTGACGCATACTTACAAGTGTCATTGATCAACTAGACCAATAGAGAATGAGAGGATTAATTCCTGGTCGTGTTGAATCACACTTTTCATGTATCTCATGCTGTGTTTAAATGTATCTTTGTTATATATCTTTATTGGTTATGTTTGAATTGTGTTGTGATATATATGTAAACACATTTTTTTTCACTTCACATATCTCTTATTCGTTAATAAGTGTAGCTGTACACTATATATCTGTGTGTATATAAATGTCCTGTTTCTTTGATTATTTTTTATGATTCTTTCATAAAAATCCTAAACATATTCAGAACTGTATGAGTAGTTTTTGGTAGAGTTACTTTAGTTTGGACTCACTCCTATGTCTATCATTAATTGAAATCTCATCATAATAGAGGGATACCAAAAAGAACTTTTTTCGCTTTCTAAGCATTTTTGGGTGGCAGAACCACTGTTCACTTAAAGTAATAATCCCCAGGTTCTGCACATAACTGGGTCATCCCATTGTTTCATATTGATGTTCAATTATCAGCACATTTGCATGACGCAACTCTAAATCCCGAAATTGGGTAACCAGGCCCGCACCGAGTGCAGACGTAAATATACTACTCACAACTTACCTTTGTGAATACCGAAAGTCGTAAACTTAGACTTTTGGTCTAAGTTTAATTTTGTGAATACAGAAAGTCGTAACCTTAGTTAGACCTTTGGTCTAAGATTACCTTTGTGATTACCGAAAGTCGTAAACTTGGACTTTTGGTCAAAGTTTACCTTTGTGATTACCGAAAGTCATGAATAGCGAACATCGTAAACTTAGACTTTTGGTCTAAGTTTACGATTGTGGATTCCAAAAGTTGTAAAATTAAACATTTGGTCTAAGTTTACCTTTGAAAATTGTGCCCATTATGCAAATGTACTGCCTGTGCACACTATTGTTTTCCATTTTCAACCTATGTTATGTTTCATATAGGTACCCTAATATAGGCCCGGGGAACATCATACCCCTTCACCTACATTACCTCCCCTACACTACACTGTAACGAGCCTTTTAGGATTGAACCTTTACATAGTTCTATTCTGGGTGCAGAAGGAGGGTGTCTCCTAAACAATAGAGTCCTATAACTCCATCAATAGACTCACGCAGTATGAATGGATATTCATAAGGGTTGTTAGAAACCAGGCTGGGGCTACACCACCTTCCTCCCACATCTACGTACACGGTTCATCCCATACGTCATCCTCAAATCCAACAATGGCTAATACAGGCAACAAGGGACAAAGGAGCCCTAGATACTTTCTGTATAAATATAACACCTCTTGCTAGTGTTAGTCAGAGGGAACCGAGACTTCCAGGCCGACACACTGACCAGAGACGCTGAGGCTGCTGCATGCAGACGCTCCAGCTAACAGTGGTCTGAACATCCTTTGCGGGGTGTCCAGGTCGAGACCAAGAGGGGCTCCTACATTCTCACTCCAGGTAATGGGGTTCGACTAAATCCTAGAGGGATTCTTTTGACTTCACACCTACTCACATGCTAGGTACACTTAGGAACATCTAGATAGGCATCGTAGGAGTACACACTCTCTTTTATCAATGCATTTTATATTCATGTATTTATTCATGCGTAGTGCAAGATGGTAGAACGGTACTATCCATTTATATTCATAGTACTGCTAATCATATATCTCTGCTACTGTCTAATGGTTGTTGCGCTCATATATTCTACACGAGAATAACAACTGTTCAATAAACCTTTTATTGAAATGCCCAGGCTGTTTATTCTGTGTATCTCTGAGACAAGATAAATAGGCACGAGTGACTGAGCAAAAAGTAGTAGATTGTTTCCACGATCTTGAGGGATCAGGGTTGTCATTTTCTGAGTTTGACAGAAACTAATCTCTCCCCGATAAGAGGAGACACTAGTGGCACTGTGAGCTAGCTTATGCAAACAGGCTAACATTTTCAGTGGGGGTGCTCAGAGTTAGTCTGCCATCAAACCCACAGTTTATGTTATCTGAACGCGCAGGTCCTGTATGGGTAATATAAGAACTACATGACATGGCACCACCAACGATGGTTGGGCTCTTATTTAACAGTAGAATCTGACTAGTTCAGTTGTGCTATTTCTCAGAGACCCCTACTCACAAAAACACCAGAGACGTCTAGAGTTTGTGGGCACAAAACTCTGCCACAGCTGAGTAGGCGAGAAATCCTATTTATTGGCTGTTGGTTAATCAAGCTTGAAAGACATTTTGTTCCTAAAATTGTGCATAACACCGTATCTTAGTTCCCTTGAACAAAACTTCTCCTTTTGAAAAACGACTGAGGAAGATAACCCAGTGGTGGCTAGACACCTCTCAGACGAGGAAGAAGATGCGAATGCAATACCAATTGCACAAAAATTCAGGCGTACTATCACCCTGAAACTATTAGAATATGGTTTAGCACCTAGGAGTGGCTTAGCAGCGTTCGTGATTGAGGCACACAAATCAAACAAAACAGAGATATTTTATTCGTGGGGTACATTCCCAGCAGCAAATGCAATAACACGGACATTTCACTACTATATAGAAGGAGATGCATCACAGGAATATGGTCCTTGTGAGGACATAGAAATTCCACTCAGTTACCAGGAACACCTATACTGGTTTAAAGGCGCCCTACCCCATATTAGACACAGAGTAAGATTAGGTCCGCTCGGAGGAGACGGTGCAACATGGCCAATATTAGTGGCCTACAAACCACATCCTGACATTGAAACAATGCCGCAGCCAGACTTACTCTTACAACACAAGGATTTAATTAAAATCTACAGAAACCTGACACGGTATGTCATGAGGACTTTTACAGTCCAACCAGCATCAGTTGCAACAAATGGAACTCAAATTCAGGGTACAGCAACTAAAATTACACCACAAACATTACACGCAGTAATAGCCAAGATGTCCACAAAACGTGAACAAATGCCATTCTGGGTAGCTCAGAAAATAACTCAGCTGGAGGCAGTATTTCCGAATACTACCCCACTTGAAAAACACAGAATGCTAACAATCTGCTTGCCCATGGAGATAACACCACAAGTAGAGGACTGCACCTCTAGGGGTACAGTCTTTACTGCCATATATACCAGAACACATGGTATTCCTTCATTAGCAGTAGTACCAGACGTATTGAGACAAATACAAAACAAATATGGAGCAGAACCTGCCCTGAACTTAGGGATGAAGTTATTAAATAACTATGACCAGGTATCAGCCATAATATTAGCTAATATTAAAGGGGAAGCAGCATCAGTGGCAATCCGCCAACGCCTACTGGAGTTCAGTCCGTTGGATCAACAACACGAACTGCCCAAAATAATTGAAACTGCATATGCAGAATTAGGCAGAGACAGCTTGGGTGGGAAAGCATTAAAACCACAACTGATGGGCAGTCCTAAAAAGGACACTACCAAGCAAACACCTGCTTCTTCTAAAAAGAAGTGGGATAATAAAAAACAACAACATTTTAAAAACAGATCTCAATCCTGAGGCAGATCTCCTCCACAGGAGCCCTCTGAGAAGAGGTATAACCTCAGGGATAGGAATAATATTAGGAAACCTGACAGGTATCAGGATACTGATACACGTTCCTCTCGTTCCTTTCATGGCTTGAGGAAAAACTCCTGAGAGAGAAGGACGGTCAGAACACAAAGAAGAGCGTACAAAGTCCAGAGACAAGCAGTACGCTCAAGACTATACTTCCAAAAAAGAAGACAAGCCAAAATCAAAACCTCAGTTTGAGAAGAAGAAAGTTGCAGGCATAAAGATCAGACATGCCCAGAATTCTGAGGACGCAGCTTCTGAACGGGGAATGGGCTCTGACGATGCTAGACAGTGCGGCAGAAGTAACACTAGCTCGCCAGAACCTGATGGAATTTCTAGTTACAGCGGACTTGAATGATTACATCACGGTGGAAACACCAGGGTGAGCGTCCCACATAAGTTACACGAAATAACACTCCAAATGGAGGGGGACAAGCCCAGGAAAGTTAAAGGTCTCTTTTGGGAAAATCTGTCATCTGGTTATGACATCCTATTAGCAGAACAAGATTGTCCTCCAACATTCGTTATGGAGCGCCCCAGGGGAGAAAATATAATTTTTCCATCATTCTCCGACCACGTTCCCATACATCTTAAACATGCATATGCACAGGAGTGGGCAGTTGCCCTAGCTCCAGCATTGTACAAAAATCATGCTGGTTGGGATGAGGATTCAACCCACCACGTGATCCCGCTAAAAGTTTCACCAAATGCTCAGAGGCAATACCCAATAAAGCAAGAAGCTAAAAAACAGGTCAGGGAGATCTTAGATCAACTTGAATACCAAGGGGTGATTGAAACATGTACCTCACCAATGAACAATCCTTTGTTTCCAGTATCAAAACCAGACAACTCATATCATCTAGTTTTAGATTACAGGCATTTAAACTCATGCACAAAGACATTCGCTGTCCAAAACGCACACAGTGCCGCATTAATGAATAACATTGTGCCGAAAAAGTACAACACTACACTTGATATCTCAAATGGATTTTTCTGCCAAAATATAGCTCCTGAAAGCAGGTATTTGACCGCATTCTCAGCATTGGGGTCCCAGCAGCAATTTTGTCATCTCCCCCAGGGGTATAAGAACAGCCTGGGGGTATTCTCAGCAAGAGTAACAGAGTTACTCCAAAATTTTGATGAGGAAGCATTGTCCTATGTGGATGATATTTATCTGACGGACGATGACTTAAAAAACACTTGACCAGGGTGAGCACCATTATCATGGGATTCGCCTCTGAGGGCTACAAATTTAGTTTTAAGAAATCTAAAATAGCCCACCTCAATGTCCTGTTTTTAGGATACGAGCTTACAAGTGAAGGAAAAAGCCTGGCAGCTAACTTTTTAGAAAAGTGTGCGCTGCTCCAACCACCAGAATCATTAAAAAATCTACAATTAATACTGGGATTCCTAAATTTCGGCAGAACATACATTTTAGATTACGCAGAAAAAGTAAAATCTTTCTACGACTTAATAAAACCTGACTTTTCAGTCAAACATTGGACCAGGAACATTCAAATATCCTACGTTCATTACAAAAAGACATGATCGCTTCCAAACACTTACAGACATGCATAAACGCACAGAACCTAGTGATCCGTGTAATAGCGGGTCAATGCGAGTACACTTACTTAACCTTCAATGAAGGCGAAACAGTACAGATCGGAAAACAAATCACACCTGTACACAAACGCAGAAATGCATTTTACTTCAACAGAAAAAATCCGGACAGCAGTTCAGACCGCTGTAGCAAGAGAAAGAGCACTGGCTCAGGGGAAACGCATAATTGTCGTAACCCCGGTACCAGCTTTAGAAGCTGTTACAAAGGCTAGCATTCCGAATGCAAAAGCTTTACATCCGAGGTGGATACAATGGGCTAATTCTCTTACTGCAACGGATGTTGAATACAGATTTGATCCAAGTTTAAAAACACAAGCATTTCTGCAATACGAACAAGAATATCCTCTACCAAATGAGATTTTGCCTCTAGATCAGTATGAATATACTATTTACACTGACGGATCTGCTCAACCGGCCATAGGAAGTAAGCAACAATACAGTGCAGCATGTGCAATCGTTAAAGGTCTCATGCGAGATGGAAAGTTCCATCCAAGTTGCACCAAAACGCAATCTCTAGGAGACTGCACAGCTCAGTTGGCAGAGTTAAAAGCACTGATACTGGCACTTGTAAATACGGATCACGAATTCCCCACACTAATTGTGTGTGATTTCTTTTACTGTGTGCAGTCATACAATGAGTATTTACCTCATTGGAAACTAAATGGGTTTAAAGATGCAAAAGGTGGCACAATTAAGCATAAAATGCTATTGGAACAGGTAGTGGAGTTGAAAAACGACCTACCAAGGGCTCACGTGATACACACACTGAGTCATCAGCGTGATGGCATTCACGTTGAAGGGAATTCATTGGCTGACGAAGCCGCAAAGAAGGCTGTGCGAGCGGCTTCTGTAGCTGCACTCGTTCAAAAATGAGAATAGACGGTGAGATTATGGTCACTGTCATTGCTTCAAGCAAAAACAGCGGTGCAGTACCAAAGAAATTTCCACTCAAGTACTCCTACAAGTTAGATGCAAACAACATTCCATATGCTCAGATTCCTGGAGTGGGGGACAGAGTAATACCAAATATGGATCGTAGGCAAGGTTTAATACTAGCAGCACACAAGGATTTGGGCTCTGCACATACAGGCGTTACAGCGACTATTTCATTGTTGAAACAGCGCTATTAGTGGCCCGGTCTAACAAAGCAAACTAAAGACTATGTCTTGAAATGCGACATCTGCCAACAGATGAAAGGCTCAACCAGCACACGCCCGGCGCAGACACCATTACTAATATCTGACAAACCTCTCTCACGTGTGTATCTGGGCCACTGCGGCCCCTCACAATGTGATGGGGCTTACAAGTATATCATGGTTGCAGTAGATTCCTGCTCAAGATTCCTATGGGTTTGGCCTCAGCGCTCGGCTGACGCTCGAACTGTTATAAAAGATTTGCGAGTCTTTATCGGGACATACGCAGTTGGCACGTTACATTCTGACCGTGGCCCGGCATTTAGCCCTCGGGCTTACGAAGAGGCCATGAAAAGTATGGGCGTTTGTTAGAACTGGGGGTCTCTAGTTGGCAATGGTATACACCTTTGACCAAATAGGGACCCTTGCTTCTAGTCAGGGAAAGGGGATTACACTACTGGATAACCCCTGCTCACTACCTTGGTAGCTTGGCACGAGCAGACAGGCTTATCTCAGAGGCAGTGTGTTAAGCATTTGTGAACACATACAGTGAAAACACTACAGATGGACACCACACAGGTTTTATAAAGATAAGTATTCTTTATATAGACTTAACACAAGACCACAAACGACAAAAATCCACAATACTGTACTTAAAATAGACTTAAAGATGGTAGAAGTAACTTAGTTCAAGTTGATGATAAATGCGACACGTTTCTCACAAAAGTACCTTGGATGTGTAACACAAAACAACCAAAGGGTCCGCAGGGAGGGTGATGCGTCGGTTCCTTGCTTCGGGGGAGGCGATGCGTCGCTCCTCAATGCTTGCACAGAGTAGGGGATGCGTCTTGTTCCTTACCGGAGAGGAGGTGATGCGTTGATTCTCATACTGCGTTCCGGTTAAGATGCGGCAAAATGGCGCTTCGATGCGATTCGACGATCCGGTGCGATAAGATGGCACCCTTGATGCGATGCGACAACGTGAAGACGATGCGTGCACGCCCAATGGCTGTGCGGCGAACTCTGTAACTTTGGAGCCGCGACAGGCCCTGCGACACGCTTCTCCGGTGATGCGACGGCGACCCTGGCGGTGGCGACACGCTTCTCTGGTGATGCGTCGGACTCAGCTGCGACGAAGGCACGCTTCTCTGGTGATGCGGCGACACGCTTCTCCGGCGATGCGACGGCAACAGCTGCGACTGCGACATGCTTCTTCTCGTTGAGTCGCGCTTCCAGCTCCCAGCAACATGCAGGCTTCTGCAGACAGAATTCCCAGCAAGGAAATTCAGAGGGGAGCTGGTGGTGAAGTCTTTTGTCCCTGAGACTTTAGCAGGAGGCAAGCACAAGTTCAAGCCCTTGGAGAAATATTCTGCAAGATGATGAAAGTTCCTTAAAAGTTCCTTCTCCTTTCCTTGGCAATAAAGAAACCACTGCAGGCCAACCCAGCAAACAGCACACTGGCAGAGGGGCAGTCCAAACTCCTGCAGCTTCCTTGGTTCTTCTCCTTGGCAAAGGTTCGTCTTGTTGTTCCAGAAGTGATCTAAAGTCTTGGGGTCTCGGCCCCAATATTTATACCCAGAAAGTCTTTGTTCTCTGAAGGCAGAGAGTGTCTGTGCCTGACCAAAACCAGTTCTGTGCAGCTTCCTGGCAGGAGGAGGAGAGAGCATTGTGTGAGAGCAGACCTGGCCCAGGTAGCTGAAAGGAAATCTCCTCCCCCTACTCTCTACCCTATGAGGTCTCAGGGAAGTGAAAGGAAATTCCCGCCCACTACTCTCTATTCTATGAGGGCTCAGGTCAGTGAAAGGAAGTCTCCTCCCCCCTACTCTCTATTCTATGTGGGTCCTATTCTGCCCAGCCCTGACTCATCAGACTGCTGGAGCCAAGACCCCCCAGTCACTCACAAAGCAGACAAGCAATACACAACCTAGCAAAGGCAGCTGGATGGTTAGGCAAGAAAATACCTACTTTCTAAAAGTGGTATTTTCAAACACAGAATGTTAAAACCAACTTCACTAAAAGATGTAGTTTTATCATTCTGAGTTCAGGCATACTAAATTCATTTTTCTACCATGTTCCCTGGGTCAGTTAGGATTATAAGATGTTATAATCAAACTGCCCAGTCTGGCCTATGGGGACAGGTAGCCTTGCAATAGTGAAAAACGAAATTGGCTGTAATTCACTATCAGGACATGCCACACACACCAGGGCATGTCCTACCTTTTACTTACAATGCACCCTGCCCGTGGGCCTACCTTAGGGGTGGCTAACATGCAGAAAAGGGAAGGTTTAGGGACTGGTAAGTGGGTGCACTTACCAAGTCGACATGGTAGTACTAGACTGCACACAGGCTCTGCAATGGCAGGCCTGAGACACACTTTACAAGCTGCTTCTGTGGGTGGCACAACCAGTGCTGCAAGCCCACCAGCAGCATTTGATTTACAGGCCCTGGGCACCCATGGTGCACTATACTAGGGTCTAACAAGTAAATCAAATAACCCAATCATGGAGTCACTAATCCATACATCAATTTACAATAGGGAGCACTTGCACTGTGGCACTGAATAGCAGTGGCACAGTGCCCAAAGCATCTAAACCAGCAGCACATATCAAAAACAGAGGAGGCAATCAGTGAAAAAATGGAAGGGAGACTCATGCCAATGGTGCCAGGTCTAACACGTGACCCCTCCAGCTGAAATGTCGGGAGAACTACCCAACCCCTTGGGAGTTCTCTTCACTAAGGCGGAAAAATCTGGACAGACCATCAGCATTGGCATGTTCTGTACCAGGGCGGTGTTCCACCATGACGTCCATCCCCTGTAGGGAAATGGACCACCTCAACAGCTTTGGATTCTCACCCCTCATCTGCATCAACCATCTGAGGGGCCTGTGGTCTGTCTGAACCCGGAAGTGAGTCCCAAACAGGTATGGTCTCAACTTCTTCAGTGCCCAGACCACAGCAAATGCCTCACGCTCAATTGCACTCCACCTCTGTTCCCGTGGAAGTAACCTCCTACTGATGAAGGCTACAGGTTGGTCTAGGCCCTCCTCATTAATCTGTGATAGAACAGCCCCCACACCATGCTCTGAAGCATCTGTTTGGACAATGAATTCCTTTGAGAAGTTGGGCGTCTGAAGCACGGGTGCGGTGCACATGGCAGTCTTCAGGGCGTCAAAAGCCTTCTGACACTTGTCAGTCCAGTTCACTTTTGTGGGCTGCTTCCTGGAAGTGAGCTCAGTCAAGGGTGCAACGATGTTGCCATACCCCTTGACAAACCTCCTGTAGTACCCCGTGAGTCCTAAAAAGGCTCTCACCTGTGTCTGGGTCCTGGGGGCTTCCCATGCCAGGATGGTATCAATATTGGGTTGTAGGGGCGCCACCTGGCCGCTCCCTACCTGGTGCCCCAAGTACACCACAGAACCCTTCCCGATCTGGCACTTACTCGCCTTGATCGTGAGGCCTGCCTTTCGCAGTGCCATCAACACTTCCCAGAGGTGGCGCAGATGTTCTTCCCAACTGGCGCTGAACACTGCAATGTCATCCAGGTAGGCGGCACTTAAATCCTCCAGTCCAGCCAACACCTGGTTGACCAACCTCTGAAAGGTGGCAGGAGCATTCTTCATCCCAAAGGGCATAATCCGGAATTGGTAGTGCCCATCTGGTGTGGAGAATGCTGACATCTCTTTGGCCCCATCAGTTAAGGCGATCTGCCAGTACCCAGACATTAAATCAAACGTGCCGAGGTACCGGGCAGCCCCCAACCGTTCAATAAGCTCATCAGCTCTGGGGATGGGGTGCGCGTCAGTCCTGGTGACTGAATTGAGTCCTCGGTAGTCCACACAGAAACGGAGTTTGGGTGTGGCACCAGTCGCGGCAGCTTTTGGGACCAAGACCACTGGGCTGGCCCACGAGCTGTGAGAGGACTCAATCACCCCTAAGGCAAACATCTTGGAGACCTCCTCCTTGATGTGAGCACTGACCCTGTCAGTCACTCTGTAAGCCTTGTGCTTCACAGGAGGACTGTCCCCAGTATCCACGTCATGGACGCACCACTCAGTGACACCAGGAACCAGGGAGAATAAATCAGAGAATTGTCCCAACAGTTGGCGACAATCTTGCTGCTGTTCAGGGGTCAGTGTGGCAGAGAGGCTGACACCATCCACTGACCCATCTTGCTCTGTTGCAGACATGAGGTCAGGAAGAGGCTCGGTCTCCTCCTCCATTCCATCATCTGTCGCTAGGAGCATGCCCACTTCGGACCTCTCTAAGTGGGGCTTCAGGCGGTTAACATGCAGGACCCGCAAAGGGTTCCTAGGAGACCGCAAGTTCACCAGGTAGGTGACATCACTCTTGAGTTCCACCACCTCAAATGGTCCGGTCCACCTGTCCTGGAGCGCACAGGGCTCTACAGGGGCCATGATCCAAACTTTCTAACCAGGTTGAAGCTCAATCAGAGTGGCATTCTGATTGTACCACCGCTTAATTTCCTACTGGCTGGCTTCCAGATTCGCCTCAGCGAGTTGTCTGAATTGCCTAGTCTGGTTCCTGAAGGCCAGCATGTAACTGTATACATCATGGGGAGGTTTCCTGGGAGATTGCTCCTAGCCTTCCTTGACCAGACTCAAAGGTCCTCTTACCAGGTGACCATACAGCAGTTCAAAGGGACTGAACCCTAAGGACTTCTGTGGCACCTCACGGTAAGCAAAAAGAAGGCATGGCAAGAGGACGTCCCACTTACGCCTCATAGGTTCCTCAAGACCCATAATCATGCCTTTAAGGGTCCGGTTGAATCTCTCAACCAGCACATTACCTTGGGGTGGTAAGGAGTGGTGAACTTATATTTAACTCCTGCCACAGGGACTTCATATAGTTAGATATGAAGTTTGTACCTCGGTCTGACACCACCTCTCTGGGGAACCCCACACGGGAGAAAATCCCCATCAGTGCACGTCCCACCACGGGGGCCGTCACTGTCCTGAGAGGGATGGAGTCCGGGTACCGGGTAGCATGGTCCACCAAGACCAGGATAAACCTGTTGCCCATGGCTGTCTTGGGGTCCAGTGGCCCCACAATGTCAATGCCCACCCGTTCAAAGGGGGTACTGACTACAGGGAAAGGTTGGAGAGGAGCCTTGTGCTTCCTCCCACTTTTCCCACTTGCCTGGCAAGTTTGACAAGTCCTACAATGAGTATCTGAACTCTTGCGCATCTGGGGCCAATAAAAGTGGGTGACAAGCCTTTCAAAGGTCTTGTTCTGCCCCAGATGTCCAGCTAAAGGCACATCATGAGCCAAACCCAGTAGGAAGGCTCTGAAGCGCTGGGGTACCACCAGCACAAGGGCTGACACAGGCTCAGCAACCTTAGGCTCGCTATACAGGAGGTCGTTCTCCTAGTAGATCCAATGTGATCCAGACTGATCACCTGCTGCCTGGTTTGTGACCTGTTGCCGCAAACCCACAAGAGAAGGGCACTTCTTCTGCTCCTCACAAAATTCCTCCCTGGAGGGGCCTCCTTCCTGCTGCCAATGGGTCAGCTCAGGCAGGTCCCCCAGTTCGGTCACTTGCTCCCCTGTAGGTTCCACGACATCCCCCTCAAGGTCTGCCTCCTCCTGGACCGTGGGAACTATGGGGGCCGGTTTCCCGCGCCCCCTATCTCTTCTCTTTAAGGCAGGGGTCTGGGCCATATTTTCAGGCTCCAGAACCTCTTCAACACCCTTACTGGCTGCCATAGACCGAGTGGTCACACATGTCCACTGAGGCAGACCCAACATCTCCAAATGAGACCTTCTCTCCACCTTAGCCCAAGGGGAGTTCTCTAAATCATTGCCCAACAGACAATCAACAGGCATGGCTGGCCTCACAGCTACTTGAAGAGTACCTGAGACCCCCCCCACTCAAAGGGAACTTGAGCCACCTCACACTGGGTCTGTGAGTTGTCCGTGGCAACTACAGGGAAGAATGCATGGGGGATAACCTGCTCTCTGGACACCAGCTGGCAATTGACAGCTGTCACACTAGCCCCAGTGTCTCTGAGAGCTTCCACCCTATGGCCATTGATGGTCACCCACTGCCTGTACTTCTTAGTGTTATCAGGCAGCTGGGTCTCAGGGACCATCTCAAAGTCTCCTAAAGAGACAAGGGACATCTCTGCGGGACCCCACCCACCTTGGGCACCCATCTCCTCCCCCCCAGGGCTACACTCACCATCTGACGGGGTGGTGCACGTGGTGGTGCTTTGGAATCCTTCATGGGACGTTGTGCATCATACCAACGGTGGCCCATTTGACCACACGTGAAGCACTTAGAGCGGCCCCTGTGAACAGGTTTACCTGTCGGGGCCTCTTGCTTTTTCTCAGGGGGAGGCTGGGAAACCTTCCCTTGGTTCCCTTGGGAATTACTTTGGGGCCCTTTCTGGAACTCCCTCTGTTTGCCCTTGTCCCCCCCACTCTTCTGCTGAGGACCCTGCCCACCTTTGGCGAAGTCTCCCATGTGACCCTTGTGGACTCGGGTGCTTACCCAGCGGTCCGCCTCCTCAGCAAGTTTCCTACGGTTAGTTAACTTGCTATCAATAAGGTGCTGGCGTAGCTCTGGAAAATAATTAGCAGGCAAGTGCTCCCATGCAAACAAATCATAGAGCGCTTCAAAAGTATCCACTTTGCTACCCTTCACCCAACCATCCATAGCTCTGCAAAAGAAAGACTGATACTCCACCCAGGTAGTTGCCTCCAGCTTCTTACAATTCCTGAACCTCTGTCTATAGAGTTCTGGGGTCAAACCATACCTTGTCATCAGGGCTCCCTTCATGTGGGCATAAGACATCCTATTCTCACTGGGTAGGTCTAACAATGTATCCCTCCCATCACTCACAAAGCGGCCCAACAACCCCGCTCCCCAATCCTTCTCAGGGACCCGGTGGGCCAACATTGATATCTCATAGGCTGCAAACCACTGCCCAATATCTTCCTGTCAGTGGAATTCCTTTATGACGTCATGGGGATATGGACTCTGCTTTCTGCAGGCACAGATGGTGCGCTGCCACCAGAGGGATTGAGTTCTAAGGCATTTACTTTGAGCTCTAACTCCCTCAACATTCTCTCATGTTCCAACCTCATTCTCTCTCTCTCCAAGGACAACCTGCTATTCTCTAGGTCCCTCTGACCCTCCATTTTGAGCCTGGCCATCTCCAGCTTGTGCGCCCTGTCTCTTTCCCTGTCTTCCAGCTCTCCTGGGGACGGGCCTTGTGAAGAGATGCTACTGCCAGGCGGGGACGGTACCCTAGCCCTGGCTGGAATCAATGGTATATTCAGCTGCCCATCTGCATCCCCAACTGGCTCCACCACCAGATCAGGGGTATTTCTTGCTTCCTCCCAGGCCCTCAGCGCCTTTTGGTATTCATCCTTTTTGGCAAGGCCTTGGGTAGCAACTTTAAATGTTTTGCAAAAGCGCTTTAGCTGTTTCACATTGTAGGTTTCCAACCTCTCTTCCTCAAAATCTAGATCCATAGATGCAACAGATGCTGATCGGCTCGTGGTACTAAGAATTGGCAGTTCTCAAAAAAATAACAGTCCAAGGAGAAAAAAAAAATTTTACCCAAAAAAAGTATGTGGTTGCGTTTGGTCTGCACTCAATGGTAGTGTACACCAATCACTGTATATGAGTCACAAATGCAAGTCCAGAATCCTCACCGCTGACCACCAATGTTAGTACTAGGGGTCTCTAGTTGGCAATGGTATACACCTTTGACCAAATAGGGACCCTTGCTTCTAGTCAGGGAAAGGGGATTACACTACTGGATAACCATTGCTCACCCCCTTGGTAGCTTGGCACGAGCAGACTGGCTTATCTCAGAGGCAGTGTGTTAAGCATTTGTGAACACATACAGTAACACAGTGAAAACACTACAGATGGACACCACACAGGTTTTATAAAAATAAGTATTCTTTATATAGACTTAACACAAGACCACAAACAACAAAAATCCACAATACTGTACTTAAAATAGACTTAAAGATGGTAGAAGTAACTTAGTTCAAGTTGATGATAAATGCAACACGTTTCTCACAAAAGTACCTTGGATGCGTAGAGTAAAACAACCAAAGGGTCCGCAGGGAGGGTGATGCGTCGGTTCCTTGCTTCGGGGGAGGCGATGCGTCGCTCCTCAATGCTTGCGCAGAGTAGGGGATGCGTCTTGTTCCTTACCGGAGAGGAGGTGATGCTTTGATTCTCGTACTGCGTTCCAGTTACGATGTGGCAAGATGGCACTTCGATGCGATGCGACGATCCAGTGCGATGCGATAAGATGGCACCCTTGATGTGATGCGACGATGTGAAGACGATGCGTGCACGCCCGACGGCCGTGCGGCGAACTCTGTAACTTTGGAGCCGCGACAGGCCCTGCGACACGCTTCTCTGGTGATGCGGCGGTGACCTCTGCGGTGGTGACACGCTTCTCCGGCGATGCGACGGCAACAGCTGCAACTGCGGCACGCTTCTTCTCGTTGAGGTGCACTTCCAGCTCCCAGCAACACGCAGGCTTCTGCAGACAGAATTCCCAGCAAGGAAATTCAGAGGGGAGCTGCTGGTGAAGTCTTTTGTCCCTGAGACTTCAGCAGGAGGCAAGCACAAGTTCAAGCCCTTGGAGAAATAGTCTGCAAGATGATGAAAGTTCCTTAAAAGTTCCTTCTCCTTTCCTTGGCAATAAAGAAACCACTGCAGGCCAACCCAGCAAACAGCACACTGGCAGAGGGGCAGTCCAAACTCCTGCAGCTTCCTTGGTTCTTCTCCTTGGCAAAGGTTCGTCTTGTTGTTCCAGAAGTGATCTAAAGTCTTGGGGTCTGGGCCCCAATATTTATACCCAGAAAGTCTTTGTTCTCTGAAGGCAGAGAGTGTCTGTGCCTGACCAAAACCAGTTCTGTGCAGCTTCCTGGCAGGAGGAGGAGAGAGCATTGTGTGAGAGCAGACCTGGCCCAGGTAGCTGAAAGGAAGTCTCCTCCCCCCTACTCTCTATTCTATGTGGGTCCTATTCAGCCCAGCCCTGACTCATCAGACTGCTGGACCCAAGACCCCCTGTCACTCACAAAGCAGACAAGCAATACACAACCTAGCAGAGGCAGCTGGATGGTTAGGCAAGAAAATACCTACTTTCTAAAAGTGGTATTTTCAAACACAGAATGTTAAAACCAACTTCACTAAAAGATGTATTTTATCATTCTGAGTTCAGGCATACTAAATTCGTTTTTCTACCATGTTCCCTGGGTCAGTTAGGATTATGAGATGTTATAATCAAACTGCCCATTCTGGCCTATGGGGACAGGTAGCCTTGCAATAGTGAAAAACGAAATTGGCTGTAATTCACTATCAGGACATGCCACACACACCAGGGCATGTCCTACCTTTTACTTACAATGCACCCTGCCCGTGGGCCCTACCTTAGGGGTGGCTAACATGCAGAAAAGGGAAGGTTTAGGGACTGGTAAGTGGGTGCACTTACCAAGTCGACATGGTAGTACTAGACTGCACACAGGCTCTGCAATGGCAGGCCTGAGACACACTTTACAAGCTGCTTCTGTGGGTGGCACAACCAGTGCTGCAAGCCCACCAGCAGCATTTGATTTACAGGCCCTGGGCACCCATGGTGCACTATACTAGGGTCTAACAAGTAAATCAAATAACCCAATCATGGAGTCACTAATCCATACATCAATTTACAATAGGGAGCACTTGCACTGTGGCACTGAATAGCAGTGGCACAGTGCCCATACCATCTAAACCAGCAGCACATATCAAAAACAGAGGAGGCAATCAGTGAAAAAATGGAAGGGAGACTCACGCCAATGGTACCAGGTCTAACAGCGTTGCACTGCGGTACTCCTCTCCGTACCATCCTGAGGGAAATTGGTTGTGGAGAGGAAAAACTGGGACTTAAAGCAATCTTTAACAGCTAGGGGATTAGGCAAGGGCGGTAGTTGGGTCAGTCACCTTTATGGGGTGCAAAGAGCACTTAACAACCAGCCAAGAAACTCTCTAGGGGTGTCACTCCATATGAGGTCCTATTTGGGACAAGTATGTGGGTAGCTGATCTTGAGTATGAAGGCACAGTGGTGGATGAGAAACCATTTGATATCCATGATTGTTTGGCTGTTTTACAGGATCTAAATGAATCCAGGACACAACAAAGCAACGTTGTACAGAAACAGACCGCCACTGGGGATGTCAAGGCAAACACGGCAAGACCTGTCTGGATCCCAAAAATCGTGGAGCTGGTCAGAGAAAAAATAGCGGACAGAAAAGAATTTGGACCATCATACAGAAAGCATGTACCTGTCCTAGCAATTCAAGGAACACGAACCGTTCTTTTGCCGTCTCTTGCCAGGAAAAAGGAGAAAAGATTTGTCTCCATCGACTTAATCAAACCACACTATGTGGCCGATACTGAATAGTGGGCCTCGTGGACTCCACAGTAGCAGACGCCCTCCGCTCGCTACAATCCAAGAAGTTCAAACAGAAAGACTCATCACGTTTGAAGAGCCTCCTGTGAGGAATGAAGGACTAAGCAACAATGCTATGGAACTCGTTCCCCTTGAACCCGAAGTTCATTTACAAAATGAAACTCAGAACAACACTCAGGTTGCAATCAGACCAAATACAGACGTCTACGTCAACATGCCTCGAAGAGAGCAAAATGCGATTTCAACAAATCCCGATGCAATTCCTACAATTGATCGAACTGCCTCTGGCTATTTCATGAACTTTGATACGTTTTCTTTGGATCCACGTGAACCGGAAACGACGCCAGCCCAAAAATCACGTAAACAGCAAGCCAAAGACTTTGTGAACCTTCTTAAAAAGACTTACCTGGCATCGCCTTAGATTGAACTTTGGGTAATTACTGTGATTCTATTTTTTCTTTTCTGGCTAGGCTTAGTAATAACTTTTAGCATGTTTAATAATGGACGATATCTTCAGCAAAGCTCTACAGCCCCGAAAGTTAATTTGATTTTAAAACCACATCGATCGTCTCATCGTGAACAGAGAGACTTGTTATCAGTGAACATCACAGCGTTTCCTATACCGGATGGTATAGTTTGGGACAAGGTTGATTTCGAAATATTCAGTCCGACTGAACTTTTAAAAACTTTTAAAAATAAGTGATATCATTACCTCAAGTACATTTTCTGATGATTGGGACACTGAAACTGTTAATAACATGTTGTCTGATTTAGAAAAAACTGCTGCATTTCCGAACACTGAAATGTTAGAAAGCAATTCAGACTATGACACTTTGTACTGTTACCAACATTATGGTCATCATTTTCTGCACAAATCTATTTCACCTAGAAATATGTTTGAGTACCATCAGTGGGAACATTGCCCCACACCACCAAAAGGCAGTTCACATACATTTGCACAGAAATTTTCATATTTTTCAGGTTTTAACACCACTGACCCGACCTCATATTATTATAAGGTTACACCAACATCAGCACTGAAAATTATGTTGACAAACACCAAACAGATTTACTCTGCTTCCTTTATTTCCCAACTGTCTGAACAGGGTTTTGACCTATGGAAGGACACAATAGACTTAAAATCAGTCTGGGGTTCTAGGGACAGGCAAGTCCAGGGAACAGAAGCGCTATTTAGAGCATGCCTCATTCCACAGCAGATGATATTTCTAAATGAAACTGTGCAACAGACATCCTGTCTTGGAGTAGCCAAGGTCAAGGACCTGAACACACCTCGATTTCCAACACCATCACAGATGGGAGGGTGGCAAAATATGACTTCTCAGGAAGGGGCAACAGTAGATGACATTTTAGATGAGACCCGAATTGGAAAAAATGGGTGGTTTGGCCCTTAGACACAAACATATGTCATAAACGATTCTTGGGTATTACCGAAGGGTACAGTATCCACAGGCCAGACCCACGTTATGTACAAAGAGAACATCCAGGGGTAGTGACAACCAACAGTGTTGGGAAGTTGTGCCTTGATTGGCTAGAAACCTCAACACTAACAGAGGTGAAACAACACTTAGCCTTACTCTCACAAGACATGGATCTTAGGGATTTTTTACAAGGTCCCAGGAAACAACGTCAGAAACGTTTCATATATGCTGGCATTTATGCTGCCTATAATGAAGAGTGGAAAATATCACAACAAGAGGCCGCAGAGAGAATAGGGAAATAGACCGTATTAACTTAGAAAAATCATTGGCTGTGGTAGACAATGGGTTAACAACTTTGTCCTCCAGAATATATTCTTTGGGCAACATTGTGTCTTCTGCGATAGATATCCTAGAACAAGATTTGGCCATACTACAACATGGGCAATCTCAATTACGTTCTATCATGCATGTGGACGCTACAATCTTTGCGTGCAGGCTTTGCGCCTTGGCGTTTTATAAACAGTACGTCTCTGTTTTCTGAATATAATCTAACAGATAAACAGGTTGAAATGGCTCAAAGGGGAGCTAAATATACAATGTTGCGTATCGAGAAACTGGAATGACTACCATTTACAGCTGCGGAAGCTCCGTCTACTGAATGGCTAATCCATGGTCACATAACTCTACCGGTCACTACTTTTCCGTTTCAATATTGCCTTGAACAACGGCAGGCGGGCACATATGAAAGAATGGGTAAGGAATACATTAGGGAATCCTGGGATTTGCTGTATAGATTTCAGTGCCGGAGTGGGGATCGAGAAGTGTTTCTAAGTGGTACAAACTGCAAGAGCGCTTTGAGAGGTTCTCTCATGTGCCGGGACATTACATTGCACGGAGCGTCTAATGGTTTGATAGCAAACTTGTCCTGCCACATGAAAGGGACTCCAGCTGTCATGATCAAATCGGTATTCGAGCTGCTCCCAAATGGTAGTTACTTGATGCTGAGCGATCAAGTGGTATGCTTCCGGGCATTACCTATCTGGTCACTGTGAACTCCAGGGTTACTTGCTGTATGCAAGTATTGTTTCCCCCACAAGTACAGTCAGGGAGGCGCCGTTATGGCCTTCGCTGAATGTTTCCTTTATACAGTTTGATACTTTGAGCAGACTGAAAGCCATGCTTTTACAGCAGACTGTACCCTTAACCTCCGCTCGAGAGACCTTTGATCTTCAAATCGCAAGGACCTCGACTGAGATACGGGCCCTTATACGTACAAACTGCCCCATTCATTTCGCAGAAATGGTGGGTCGTATCTTTAATATGTCTGATACGAGTGGTATTGTACACCTATTTAAGACCATAGGGTCAGGACTTCTTAGCAGCACCTTTCAGAAAATCCTCGGAGTTATCCCGAACTTCATACACTCCGTATTTGGGAGCATTTTTGGAGGTCTACCTCTGATCCTGCTATCAATAGCGGGAGTCCTGATTGTCATTTACCTACTACGCAATGGACGGCCCAATTACCAACGAAATGGCAAAAGCGCTCCTGGAACAGAAATACCGTGAACGCATGGTACAACATCTGGGCACACCTCGCCTGAGGGAACTAAGCACCTCTTGGTTCCTATAGTTTAGATCAGTCTGGATGGACTGCATCTACCTGTTCTTCGATGCCTGTTTTGCGGTGAAGAATGCGTGTTGGACCTCTGTCTGACACTGGCGACGGACACGCCTGCGGACTTGAATACCAGGCTGGAACCCTTGAGGGCCCATGCTCGGCAATGTCCCCAGCGTATTCCCATCTTGATGGCTGCATTCCTCGAGAATCCGCAGGTGCCTTTTACAACTGGGGTAAGCTTTAGCTCCACCACTAGCACCGAGGTATCGACAACAGCACCGGCTGCCTCTATACCAGCTATTGGCAGTACTGTATATCATCTGTGCTCCATTGACGTACTCTGCGAGGTGTTACAAGGACTGTGCCTTGCAGAAGCAAGCAGCAATGATGTTGCGTCTCCCAGCCAGGACATTTAATCTGTAATTGGCTCGTCGTGTGCTGGGAAAGAATTCTGATTTTCATTTTCTCTAAAATTAACTAAATTTGGAACACTTCCTAAAAATAGACACTATCTCGCTGAAAAGCATGGCCTTTTGACGCTTGTAGACATTCAACTTATATAAACGAACTCAATTTGGACTGTGGCTTAAGTGACAATTCCAAACAACTAATTTTTGTAGTAAGCTTTTTGAATTTTGAGTTTCTTTTAAACTGTTTTTAAAATAATTTTAAAACAAGATTTTAACAAAGATCTTTTAAAAATGTTAAAGATAATAGTCCACTAGTATTTTTATCATTGTTGACTGTTCGGAAGAGGAGTGGGTGTTATGTTTCATATAGGTACCCTAATATAGGCCCGGGGAACATCATACCCCTTCACCTAATTACCTCCCCTACACTACACTGAAACGAGCCTTTTAGGATTGAACCTTTACCTAGTTCTAGTCCTGGGTGCAGAAAGAGGGTATCTCCTAAACAATAGAGTCCTATAACTCCATCAATAGACTCACACAGTATGAATGGATATTCATGAGGGTTCTTAGAAACCAGGCTGGGGCTACACCACCTTCCTCCCCACATCTACGTACACGGTTCATCCCATACGTCATCCTCAAATCCAACAATGGCTAATACAGGCAACAAGGGACAAAGAAGCCCTAGATACTTTCTGTATAAATATAACACCTCTTGCTAGTGTTAGGCAGAGGGAACCGAGACTTCCAGGCCAACACACTGACCAGAGACGCTGAGGCTCCTGCATGCAGACGCTCCAGCTGACAGTGGTCTGAACATCCCTTGCGCGGTGTCCAGCTCGAGACCAAGAGGGGCTCCTACATTCTCACTTCAGGTAATGGGGTTCGACTAAATCCTAGAGGGATTCTTGGCTTCACACCTACTCACATGCTAGGTACACTTAGGTACATCTAGATAGGCATCGTAGGAGTACGCACTCTCTTTTATCAATGCATTTTATATTCATGTATTTATTCATGCGTAGTGCAAGATGGTAGAACTGTACTATCCATTTATATTCATAGTACTGCTAATTATATATCTCTGCTACTGTCTAATAGTTGTTGCAGCTCATATATTCTACACAAGAATAACAACTGTTCAATAAACCTTTTATTGAAATGCCCAGGCTGTTTATTCTGTGTATCTCTGAGACAAGATAAATAAGCACGAGTGACTTAGCAAAAAGTAGTACATTGTTTCCCTAATCTTGAGGGATCAGGTTTGTCATGTTCTGAGGTTGCCAGAAACTAATCTCTCCCCGATAAGAGGAGACACTAGTGGCACTGTGAGCTAGCTTATGCAAACAGGCTAACATTTTCGGTGGGGGTGCTCAGAGTTAGTCTGCCACCAAACCCACAGTTTATGTTATCCGAACGCTCAGGTCCTGTATGGGTAATATAGGAACTACACGACACCGAGAAACATGACAGCTGATGACACACGCACTTCCGAAATGCGCCGGGATCATTACCACCATGTGAGGAACATTGCAAAGGCATACAGAAAGATGCAGAAACTGTATGAATGTGCAGTGTTGTTGGGGTCCTGGAACATCCCTCGACCAACCAAACCTGCAATGCCAACATCTGTCACTGGCCAGGACAGAGCAGGCCCAAGACAGGACAGAGCAGGCCCAATACAGGACAGAGCAGTTCCAAGCCAAGACAGAACAGGCCAGCTCATGTGCCAGAATGAGCAACATTAAGGAGGCCATGGAGCAGCTCTCCCAACTTATTTGAAATTTTAATATGCTTTTTATCTTATTATAGTCATTTTGTAGGTAGGTCATAGTTAGTTAGTTAATAGGTTAGGTGTAGGTTAGTTAGGTTTTTGATTTTTTTACTGTCTTTTATAGGTGCACGTTTTTCTATCTTTTTCTCTATTTCTAAGGTGTTAGTGGGTGGGGGTTAATGTTTAGGCCTTTTTATGAAAAAACTAAAAAATACAAAAAAATAAAATAAAATATATAATATATATATATTTGTTTAGGTTACATGTGAGGTTAGTTTATGTATAGGTGTAGATCATGGGTACTCACAAACTTTCTCTCGGGGGCCAAATTTACAGTGTGGTTTGTGGCCGAGGGCCGCACCGGTGGGGGCGGGGTTAGTGGGGGGCGGGGTCTGTGGGGGCGGGGCTAGAGGGGAAAAAATCACTACAGTTTCAAAACTTTGCTAGACAATGCTGTAATTCCAAAGCAGATGTAACTACAAGGAGCACATTTTTATAATAATGTTTTGTTATCAGACAATAGTAATCTTAAGAGGGATTGCATGGCAATTTGCAGTAACCGGATATTCAGCAAATGCCCATTGCAGCACAGGCTTCAGAGTCCAAAAAATATGTACGTTAAAGACAAACAGTACGAACTTATTTTACATTTTATGTCACCAATTAGTTTTCTGTAATCTGGTACCAAGTCTGAAACGGCAAGCCTTAAGAGCTGATCCAGATGTATGTCTGTAAGCTTATTTCTGAGTTTGCTCTTCAACAGTCCCATTGTGGAAAATGAACTTTCGCAAACATATGTTGACCAAAACATACACATTACCTTCTGGGCCACTGTAAAAAGAAGAGGAAACTTGTCAGAAAGCACAATTTTCCAGAATTCTTCTGGTGGTTGCCCCAAAAAAGATGCTTCGAGGGCTGAATTGTGCTGCATGTCAATCAGCTCTATTTCTGCTTGAGCCCTTTCCATGCCAATAAGGGCAACAACGTCAAGATTTCGTGCACTCACCATCCAGGGGTTTTTCAACCAGCCTGAACAGAGGGGTAAGTGCTCTGAATTGAGAAAATCAGCGTTTGATCTCCACAGACATTTCTTCAAGACATGCACCAAGGTCTAGCTTTGACAGAATTTCTTGTGCATCTGGAAACCTCTGTATCACAGCCAACAGTTTTAGAAAGTGGGTGAAGTCACTATCATCCAGTTGTTCTTTGAATAGCACAAGCTTACTTTCAAAAGCATAAATACCATTCCACATGGAGCACATAAGCTGTTGGTTACCTTGCAGGGTCAAATTGAGAGCATTACAATGTGTGAAAAGATCTGAAAGAAAATGGAGCATAATAAGCCATTTCACATCCGTTAGTTCTGGGAATGATTGCCCTCTACTGTTCACAAAGAGTTCAATTTCAGGAAGCAATGCAATGAACCGCTCCAGAACCTTCCCTTTGCTTAGCCAACGCACGTCAGTGTGCATCAAGAGGTCTGAATATTCCGCTTCAGATTCCTGCAGCATCGCTTTAAAAAGTCTATGGTTCAGAGCTTTGGCACGGCTAAAATTAACAATTTTCACTGCAACTTTTAGGACATTATTCAGTTCTCCATACTTTAATTTTGCACACAATACTTCTTGGTGAGTAATGCAGTGGTAGTCTATCACAGTTTGTCCTATGAGCTTCTTTTTAAGCATAGATACGAAGCCTCTGTCATGGCCTACCATGGCAGGAGCCCCATCTGTTGTTATGCTGACAAGAGTGTTCAGTGGTATGTGATTTGTTTTAAAGTCGTTGCACATGCTGTCCAGTATATCTTCTCCTCTTTTGTGCCCTTGCAGTGGTAGAAGGCACATGAGCTCTTCTTTGGGATGAAGCAATTGGTCCAGATACCTCACCCAAACTAATAACTGGGCCACATCGCCTATGTCTGTGGACTCATCCATGGCAATGCAGAAGAACAGTGACTCTCTGACTGCTTTGATCACCTGCTCCTGGACGTTTTGACCCATTGCCTCTATTTTGCGTGCACACGTGGAATCTGATAGCTGCAATGCACCGATTTCCTTTAAAATGCTGGAAAGGACACATTTCTTCACCAGCTCTGCATCTGTGAATGGTTTGTTTTTTATGTTTGGCAAGCAAGTAGCATATTTTGAAAGACGCTTCTCTAACACCCTCAGATTCCTTCATCTGGCAAAGGAAGATCTTCTGCTGGGAAAGAAGAGCTTGCTTTAACAATGCCACTTTTGCAGAACGCAGTTTTGAGTTCAGTGGGAAGTACGCAGTGTATCCAGAGTGCCGCGTTTTGAAGTGCCGTTCCAGGTTATACCTCTTAAGAACATTTACTTTCTCTTTGCAAAGCAAACAGGTGGCTTTTTCTTTTGGGCATTCAACATACAAGTACTCTTCTTCCCATGCTGCCTGGAAGGTCCTGTGTTCGCTCTGTATCGATCTGGGTCATTTGCAAGGCTTGGAAACTGGGCTGTAGGCCATTGCGGAGCTCTCCAGCAAGTTTGTTACTATGCAATAAGTAACAAGGACCAGGAATCTGATTTTCCACCTGACGACCAATGGACCGACACCGTCGCACGACCGATGTACCGACACGCCCCACGACCGATGCACCCACACGCCCCACGACCGACGGACTGACACTGCGTCACGACCGTTGGACCGACCTCACGTCACGACTGATGGACCGGCACCACTTCTCGCAACAGATCTGTGAGCAACACCAAAGTAATGTTTTGTTTAAACATACAAAGTAATGGGTAAACCTGCAAATGAAAAACAGGAAGCTTTCCTAAAGCCAGTGGTTTATGCAGGAAATGTGTCACTCAATAGGGATTTGAAATAAATGGCATGCACACACATATACAAGCGCACGTTCACCCGTAGGTATCTTGGCACTGAATAACAGATGTTTATTGCTACCCAACTCAGTTTATTGACCTCATATGGATGAAAGGCAGGACCCCCTAGGATTTGAACCTGTGACCATGAGGTAGAACACAGGCCCCTGCAGTGGACGCATTAGTCCACTGAGCCACCAGACCCAGCATTCACACAGTACAAGGGTACAGAGTTTGAGGTGGTTTCAACTTTCAGACTGGGAGACAACAGGAGAAAAAAACGGTAGCCTGCCAAATCGGTGATCTCGAGTCAAATTAGACCAAAATAAATCCAATTAAACCAAATCAAATCTGGCCCCTCTGTCCGTAATGGAAATACAGCAATTGCAGAAAAGATTGGAATTAGAACAACTGTGACAGTTGTAACAGATCTAATAGCGGACCAGTCTGCACAAACGTAGGGAAAGTCAGCTATCATAGTAAAAAAACATATGGAAGGAGCTAATTAGGACAGCGCTATTTGGTGTGGAGCAGCTGTAAAACTATAGGAATCTGAAAGGCTCAGATACAATGGTCCGGCCTGTAGAGAGGGGATGGGCGAGGGGAGGGGCCAGGTTTCAGGTGGGGGTTAGTAGAGGAGGAGGAGGTGGAGGGGATGGTGCCCTCCCAACCTCGTAGGTGAGTGTTGGGTGTAAGCCGAGCAGTGGTCGAAGTGGGGGGAAAAAAGTTGGGGGAACTGTGGACGGAGAATGAGAGGGTGGGAATAACCTGAAGATTGGGCCAGTGGGCAGTGTCAGGTGTGGCCAGAAAGAGCAAAACATCCCAATTTTTAGTATTTGTTCGGCATTTCATTGCCCAGTTACAGCTTATTACGTTATTTAATTCAACCAATGGATACACGTGTTTATTTAAGGTTTAATATGAGTTATTGACATTAAAATACATTCACAAAGTTGAATATGTTCCCAATCACAGAAATGTTCCAAATACGCTTAAAAGTGGATTCACAAGCCATTTGTCTCCATGGCATGCAGTTGCTGTCATCAGTACTTCTCATCCCTTTTTCCACAAGAGCAGTTAAAACATGAATGGGAAAATATCCTACTTTGCAAATGTTTTCCACATAATTATGGCCCTTCCATATTTGACACATAATACATCATCTGTTGCTTAATCTGACAATTTTAACAAAACATTGTAGCTCAACTTTGCCCTCTATGTCAGCTGACATCTCTGCTTAATGCAGGTGGAAATTATTTTGCCAAACTACTGCTTGCTCTGCTAAATTCCCTTGTAGAACAACTGGAGGCCAAGAAGCAGCATTGCTTCATATCAGGTCATAAGAACTGGACACACCAATTTAGCATTGACACTACTTGTTACTGTGTATGTAGAGAAGCTGTCACAGTAGGTCTCTCTCTTAGATGCAGACAGGGCAGGACTGGGAAACAAAAGCAGCCCTGGCAAATTTTTTCAGACCAGCACTCTACCGAACCCGATCAATCATCAACCATCAATCAATGTCCCTACTTCGTGCAAATTTGCTACATTCTTAAATATCTCCAGCTAGCTGAAAGTAAAAACAAGGATGCAATGCAAAGCTGCCACGACTTTAATCCATAAAACATTCAAGGTCAAGCAAAAAGCTACTTTAAAACAGGATCAACCGATATTCACCCATCAATCAAGGACAATTCACTTTACAAAGAAAAGAGAGATGTCCTATTTGTTAAAAAAAATTACTACGGGGAGAAGAAAAGCAGCAGTAAACAGGAGCAAAAGAATAACCCTGCCACTCTCCAACTAAGCTGAATTCAATCTGTTTTGAAAAACTCTATGAGCATACACCGTTTCACAAACAACTAAAATGTGTCACGGCCCCTACCAGAAATAAGAGGAAAACAAAAACTTCCGAACCTTTGGATAGAATCGCCAACCAGCCAGAGCAAGCAATGGCAAAGCCAAAAGGTCTGGCCTTGGCAAGATTGCAATGTTTTATTTTTATTATTCTGCAAACATATGGAATGGTCATCAAAAGATTACAAGTAATAAAAAGTAAAAATATCACAGACTAAAGATGGTGTGCATATGTTTAAAAGTAAGGACACTTTATTAATCATTAAACATTGCAGCTTTTTGTGCCATGCAGTTACTGTACATTTAATAAAAAAGATGGAGAGAGATAAACATGGCAGACAACCAGAGAGAGGGGGTTGGGGGACATTGTGAGACAGGTGGGGAGAAAGAGAGATGATGAGAGTCTTGAGAAAAGGCGCAGGGTGAAAGAGTCACACATGGGGAAAGTAAGGAAGAGACAAATGGAGAAACAGATGAGAGACCCTCACATTGCATACTTAAATAGGATCCTGTGCTTACCTCTCGGGGTGCGAAGATCAACCTGCGGGTGGAGCTGGTGTTGCAGGGCAATGGAAATGAAGCTGGTCGTGGAGATGGAGGCAGATGTGGTGATGGAACTGCTGCTGGCCTAATCCAAACGGCGAAGAAGGGGCTGTGGGCCAAGTTGAAGTTCAAGCTGCGTCCCGAGAAGAGGCTGCTGCGGCGAGGAGAGGACGTCCTCAGGCAGAGAAGAGGCTCTGGGGCGAGAAGAGGCTGCAGCGGAGAGGACGCCCTCAGGCAGTGAAGAGGCTCCCGGGCGAGAAGAGGCTGTGGTGGATGAGAACAGGCTGCGGCGGAGGTCGCGCTCAGGGACTGAAGAGGCTCCGGGGCGAGAAGAGACTGCGGTGGAGAGGATGCCCTCAGGCAGTGAAGATTCTCCGGATCGATTATAGGCTGCAGTGAAGATTCTCCGGGTCAATTACAGGCTGCGGGCGGAGAGGACGAGAGGACATCGTCGGCACCACGGACACAGGAAGCTTCCCAAAAGGTCCTTTAAAAGTCAGCTGTAAGAGCACTTACAGCTGACTTTTAAAGGGCCTGTGCTTCCTGCCGGGTGCCGTGTGTGACTCACAGAGGCGGGCTATTCAGAGGCAAGCAGTAAACAGAGAAGATGGCCGCAGGAGCAAACGTAGTGAATACGTATTGAATACGTATTCACTACGTATGCTCCTGCGGCCATCTTCTCTGTTTACTTCCAGGAAATGGCATATGGCAAGACAATGTCCGCGGGCCGCCAATGAATGCCGGCCGGGCCGCTGGTGGCCCGCGGGCCATACTATGAGTACCCGTGGTGTAGATGATGTTTGTATTGTGTCCCTCTATTTGTGTTAACTGCTGATAGTGTCAAATGGGTAGCATGGTGAGGCTAAGGTAGTGTTAACAGAAGTTAGTGTAGGATAGGTAGGTTAAGTTAGTTTAGACTTAGTTTAGAAAGTGTAAATTAGTGTGGGATAGGTAGGTTACGTTAGTTTAGGCATAGCTTAGATAGTGTAAGTTAGTGTAGGATAGGTAGTTTTAGTTAGTGAGTATTACATTTTTACACATAAATACTTTTTCTACTTTCACGACTGCGTAAAAATTTCCTGTCATAATTGCTTAGGTTTAGTTGAGTACATGATGTAGCAATTCCCTGCAGTGTTTGCAGATATGTGTAACTTTGTGAGACGCCTAAAAACAAGAGTCAGTCTACGTTGCAATTGAGTCACTTAAGGAATTTTTAGCATTCTTTGGCACTGTGAGTGGTACTCTTTGTGTGAATTGATTGACACACAGCCCAACACAGATAGTCACCTACTGTATCACTGTAGGTCCTGTGTGAGCTCCCCCTCGCAGCATCTGCAGGTCTCCCGCTGCCACCTGTCAGGTGATTGCTTGCCGCTTGGCAGACCCTTGTCTCCCACACTCACTGCTGCTCTCCTCCCCCCATTTCTCACTACTGCATTGTTGTCATGGTTTGTAAACGTTATTGTATTGTTGCATCTTGTCACCGTTTCATGCATTGTATTGCAATTGCTGTTGTTATATTGTGCCAGTGAGCCTCGTTTTCTTTCTAGATTAGTCATCCCATGTGTCCCCCTGTTACTATTCCGCCATGCACTTCTCACCTCTCCCTCCCCCAGGACCTACTTAATGGAGGCTGCAGCGTGGCCAAGTTGATGGCGTGCCAAAAGCAAGTCTGTCTGCACCTGTTGGTGCCTAGACCGTGCCCAGCACCAAAAACCTTAGCCCTCCGGCCACCCACCGATACTTCACCGCCGAGGTCCTGGCCCCCAGACACTACAATAACAACTGCTGCATCACATCTCCCCAATCAACAGAAGGACCATTCACCTGCCACCGCTGCTGTTTCACATGTAACACAGGACCTCCAGCTCGCACAGGAACCCTCAGGTCTAGTGCATTTTGCTCAATGCCCAGTCCCTCTGCAAACACGCCATAGAAATCTGGGAATCATGAACACCCTCACACCTTGCGTAATCTTCATCACTGAGACCTGACTCAACCCTTCCTCAACCCCCGACATCACCACCGCAATGCACAACGGCTATGAGATGATACACTGACACCGCACCAACATGCATGGAGGAGGCATCGCCATCATCCACAAAGAAACTCTCTGATGCACCACCTCCGAAGACAACACTACATTAATCTAGGAAAACTTCAACTTCAAACTTCCAACCCATGCCAAGACAACCATAGAGGCACCCTCGCTTACAGCCCTTTCAGGTCCCTGCCCCAGCTTCTGCAATGCCATCTCTGACTTCATCGCCCCTCTTGCCTTCGACACCAAGCACTACATCTTCCTCAGTGACCTAAACTCTCATATCAATGACCCTAAAGACACCAACTCCACCAGCTTACAGGACAGCATGAACAACATTGGCCTCACCCAGCTGGTCACCTGCCCCACACAGTGCAGGACACAAGTTGGACCCTATCTTCACAGCCAGCAACAGAGTCAAGTTCAGCCATGTCACCGAACACACCTGGACCGACCACGGCATCGTCCACTTCACCATTGCAGGTTCTCGGACCTCCACCACCAAGCCCATGAACTCCTCCCACTACAGCTTGAACAAAGTAACTAGGGGTGGGCGGAATTTGCGTAGTCGCGCTACGCAAAGTTCCGCAAAACGGTAAAAAATCTCCGCGAGCACGCAAAAGTTCAGCAAACACGCGGAATTGCTTGTTCCGCCCGTTCGCGATGCTTTATTCCTGTTCGCGAACGCTGTTTGCGTGCTCGGGGAGAAATATCTCGCGAACACGCATTTTGAAAGCGCGAACAAGCAAAAAATTCCGCGAAGCGCGGAATTTTTGGTAATTCCGCGTTCTCCGCGGAACGCGAAATTACCCAAATTCCGCGAGCGGAACGGAATTTACCGCCCAGGCCTAAAAGTAACAGAGACCCAATGGACAGCTGCACTGAACACCACCTGGCCAGACTCCACTAGCAACCTGAAACAGTTTATCAGGCTAACTGCACATAATCTGCCAGGTCGTGCAGGGCGCAAAGCTCACAAAGTCCGACAGACTTCCCCTTAGTTCAAACAGCAGTAACGCCTTGAGATGGAGGCTGAGCAGCAATCATGATCTTCACTGTAATCTCACATACAGGAAAGAGAAACTCGCTTGAAAGGTTAATGTCAGCAGCGGGATGGCTGTCAGCCCCTCAGCCTGAATAATGTAACCTGGCTGCGAGCACTGTACTCCCGCACAGCCTGCTGGCATGCAGTGGTGAGTCGCATAGGGCGTGCTGTGGGGCGGCGGGGCGGGGGAGGGGCAGGGTGGGGGGGTAGTAAACTCGGACATACGACGGAACAGAGGAAAATAATTATTACGTTCCTCCGTTCCGTCGTATGTCTGAGTTTACTACCCCCCCCACCCTGCCCCTCCCCCGGCCCGCCTCACCGCCCTGCAGCACGCCCTATGCGAGCCGCCACTGCTGGCATGCCTTCATATTCAGCACTAAAATAAAAATGCTTAGTATCCTGCAGCAGCGCACCGACCAATCTCAAATCAAGCCCCTTAATAAATTAAGAAGCAATCAATGGTACTGGCACCTGTGCAAAGCGCTGCGGTAAGCTGCCGGTAATCAATCAATCACACGATAAAGCAGTGTGCTCATCTACAGTAATGCTCATACATTCTCCATCAGGCTCCACTCATCAGGGAGCTGGAGAGGAAGGAGGCAGGGAGCGCTCTCCTCATTGGCTGTCTCCGTCCATTAGGGAGACCACTTCTGGGCTGTAGGGGTGAGCGCACCAGTGAACTCTGGTCTGCCTGCGGTTGGCGGAGTTTTTGTTAAACTCAGCTTTCCTACCGGAGTGCAGAGTCGCAAAATATTGAGTACCCTGCCAGGGGAGCAGAGTTTACCGCCCAGGCCTAGTTACTGGCTCACATGCTTCACAGGTCTCAATTTGTGCAGGTATGCAATTGTGTGATTAGTTGGGCTTTTTCTCTGTGTGCCACTCTAGTTCCTGATGCTTATTGTCACACCATAACATTCAATGAGACTTTCCACATAATGCCATGGCAGTGGAGGTACATGAGCTTTGCCATGTCCAACCAGTGCATGGGATAGGGTCTGTAGCGTGAATACTTTGAGACACTAAGAAGTGTATTTTGTATATACACATCCACCACGGTAGTTAGTCATATCTGCAACAGAAATACAACACACTGCTTCACAGTAGTGAATTTATTTACAGATGTGTACCTAGGCAACTTCTAAGTAGCAGTTCTTGGGACAACAAACCCAACATTGTTCGAATCCAAAGGATGTCCAGGCAGAGTCCATAGTGGATACATGTCATGTGACATGTCGAGGTGATGAGTAGTCGAGTGAGGAGGAGGTACAAATGGCCATTTGAGAAGGTAGGCCTAATCAACAGTCCACAAATGGATCAGATTAACAGGTTGGCATACTAAAAGGGGACAGTACCAGGTGAAAAGGTTGGTGGCATGATGATAAAAACAGGTTCAATGAGAAACTGGCCAAGAGGCACAAACAAATGTTACTGTGCACTTTTCCACAGTAAATTAGTGAAGTCCACATCTTCCTCCTTTGAAGTGTGTTGTACTTCCCCTGTGGGTGATGGTGTTTGTGTGGAAGGCATCTGAGGCACACACACACATCAGGGGCAGAAGATCTAGCTCTCCTGTCCCCACCAGCATTTGTCTGTGCTAGCAAGGAAGGCAGCACAGCGCTGACAAGGGCCTGATGACTTCTCAACAAGGCAACAAGGTTACTATGAAAGGCACCCATTGTTGCAATATAGGAGTCCTGCTTGCGCTCCATAGATTGGAGGATGGCACAGGTGTCACATTGACAGAGCTGTTGTTGTTGCCTCTGCCTCATGACACCAGCAATCTCAGCCAGGGACTGTTCCATTCTCTGAAGTGAAGAGTGAAGGGTAGGTGGTTTTGATTGCCTCAGAGGTGTCCTTATTGGGACTGATGCACCTACAGACTCCCTCTATAGTGACTGCAATTGTCTCCATCCCCGCCCACAACTCATTTACTAGATGCTGATGGACTCCTACTGCTCGCCGTTGAAAGTCAGCTTGGGGGTCCTCGGAGTCCAGAGATGGGGTTGAGCAGGTAGATGGGACATTTTCTGTGGTAGGCAGTTCCTCCAGACACCCAGCGATGCTGTCCTCCCTTGCCATGACCATAGAAGGTGTTCCAATGGAGTCCAGGAATTGCTGGAAGGTATTATCATCCATGGGGGCAGGATGTCATCGCCAACAGTTTGGTCATCCAGGACAGGCTGGTGGTCAGGAGGTGTTGTTTCTCCCTCTGCAATGTTAATGGTGATATATGCTAGATGTTGACATGAGTAATTTTGGCTGACTCTATTCACTTTTTGCTCTACATTGATGTCTATGACATATGTTACTTGTAGGAATTGAGGGCAAGTTTCACTTTAGTAGCCTGTCAGATGACCATATCGCTACATTGTTCACATGGCCAATGTGTGATGAGGGTGAGTTTTTGTGTCATCCCACACATTGCAGAAATGTTAAACAGCTTGCTGGCCTGCCTTGCCTGTGAGGGTTAGTTGAGGTAAGGTCCACATCTGTCTTAGTGATTAACTATCTTTTTCATGATGGCTATGCTGAATGGAGTTTGGCCTATTGCCACCTCTGCTCTGCACATTGCACCAAGTCACCACGTTGCCCACATTACCTCTGGCCACTACTCAGCCCACAGCTACTGGGAAAGTGATGTGAGTTCGGTCATGTATTTGAATTGATCCTGCATTCTGCCTTTCACACGATATACCACACCAGTCTTGCATGCAAATTGTGCTATCATGTGCCAAAGGGATCATATTTCACATGCATCCACACAACTTCACAGCTAGCAACCTTGCTACACTGCACTAATATGTAAGGGCATGAACTTACCATGGTTTCCCTATTTGTATATACTCATTGGATAGCATTACACACACAGATGTCTCCATAGTTCACTTCAGTAGGCACTGTGTACCAACTCTGAGGAGATAGGCCTAGTCAAACATGTAGGATAGCTACCACTGACGCTCATCCTATTTCCTCATTGCCAGAGTTGGTTATCTGCAGAGTATCATTCATCGCTCAACTCAGGCCCGCTCACTTATACCTGTACATGACTTCTCTATCAATCCTCATTTTGTCCCATTAACCCAACTTACTGTAACACACTAATGGCACACAGATCATACAGTGACACCACCAATGTAAGTCACCTTATGCAATTGACCACCATGGCAGCTTGTATTTGAAAGCTATGGCTCAAGCTGTGGCCCACATGCTAGTAGTAATTATATTCTGTGACATGTACCTACCCAGGTTGTTCACAAAACTAGGCCCATAGACCTCACCCTCCAGTGATCCCTAAATCCTGCCCATCATCGTGGAAACCTATCTCATCCTGTCACTTCACTATTCCCTGTTTGATATCTTCCTGCTTTGACATATGTGGCATGAACAGACATTAGTTTTTAGGACTCCTGTCCTCACACCTACTACATCTTCACCCTGGTCCACATTACATGTAGGATGCAGTACACCAATGACCTCTTCTATGGAATCCCTTCACAGCTGCGATACATGTGTGACACTATCCGACACAGCCGTGAATGACTACCACTTTGGCTACCTTGCAGTACAGAAGTCACAACTCACCTCATTGCTCTGCAATGGCTCCCCATTCAGACACAGTGCCAGTTCAATGTGCTCAGCCACACCTACATTTCACTACACTACCAGGGGCCCACCAGGCAGGCACACCATCAATTGGCCAACTAACAATCATGGTCCTCTGCTGTGCATCCTTTGCATTCACACCCATCCCCAATATACATTTGTACATGACAGGAGGTAGAGTGGTGTCAGGTATGGCGTCCCACACCTGCATGCTCTCACCATGCACATCAAGACAGCTATGTGCAAAATTGTTTCATACTAGTGACTATACACTTAGCTGTTTGCAAGATCCTACTTCGTGATACTTCACATACTCAAAACCTGAACCCCCTCTTAGATGAGGAGTTGATCCTCTGGCAACCCCATTCCATTCCATTGGCTTACAGTCCAGATTTGGCTGCATGAGCCCAAGTTGTACACACTAGCCTCATGGTGCAAGGGGTCATACAGTCAGGTTGGTCAGGGTTCAAGTGCCCATGCATGATGTGCTGTTCCAGTCCAGGTTTTTTGCTTTATATTGTAGGGACTTGTAGTCCTGGTCACTCAGGGGCATATTGATGAGAGCCTTACATCACGCTTGCACCACACAAATTGGTACATGCATGACGCAAGGCTGTGACTCCGATTTATGAAAGCACACAAAGCCACCTTGTGTGGCTCTGGGTGGCCTCATAGATCTTGAGTAAGGCAACAGATCACACATCACTGCATCACATTACTCTGTGCAAGGGATTTATTATACGGGTGTTGCGCTGGGTGTTCCCACACAACTACCTTAGTTTTTACACATTCCCAGATTTTCAAGGACTTGTAAATCTGGGAATGTGTCCAAATCTTATGGCTAACAAGGTTAGGCTTAATGAGCCATTCTGCAGCCCACATAGGAGGAGGACCACGCCTCTCAGGAATCTTTTTTTGCTGGAAGGTGCCCCTTCCTGCACAAAACTAATCCTGCCAATTACACAGGCACCCTTGCACAATGTTGCAAGAGTTCCTGTATTGGCACAAGGCAACAACATGGTGCCAGAGCAGGGGGAAAGAACAGGAATGCATCGTATTGCAAAAAAACAGCACATTTATGCTCTTTCACTTTGGCATAGGGCCGCACATCAAGGAGACCTGCTGCGCTGCCCTATGCCAAATCCACATTAATGTGGGCTTTATCTTCTACACTTGACTACAAGTCTCAGAACACAAAGGTGAACGTGGACAGGTGGTGCACTTCACACATGGACTGGACATACTGGACGGAGGTGGGCTGGGCTGTACAACATGTGACTGAGCAGTATGACTTACAGTTATGTGATGTATAAATTAACAAGTAGGAGATTCCTCCCCTTTCCTTTGCAAACAGCATGATGTAGTGCAGGAATGTAGGTTGCTGTGTTACACAACATGACAATATTAACCATATTGTCCCATGTAGCCACTTACCCTGTAGATCTGCTAATTTCTGCCACCAACTCTGCTGGTATGACTGATGCCTCCAAGGGGTCCAGCTCCTCCTGGTCCTCCTCCTCCGGTCTACATGGATGCTTCAGATTGTTGGCCAGTTTCTCCTTGGTCCTGCGCTTATAGTTATGCCAACACTTCTTGCACTCTGGCACTGTCCTTTTTGTTTCCCCAACGCTGTTAATCCTCCACTATGGACTGCAAATTGGCTTCTTTCTTCCTTAATGGCAATTTTGAGGTGACAGAGAGTTGATGTTCATGCTTTGTCACCTCTGTTACTAAAATGTCATTCTCCTCCTCACTAAAATTACTCTTCCTCTTCCCCTGGGATTCTGTCTGAACATTCTAGTTGGTGTTAGAGTTGTTAGGGTTGTTACCCTGACTGCTGCTGCTGACTCCATGTCTTCTTTGTGAGGTTTTGGAAATCTTTTTTTACCAATGCGTCACTTTTCATGGTGTTTTTGATGCATGACACACTCCACTGTGGCGCAAAGCTGGTTTGCAGCACCTAAACGTTGCTTTATGACCCGCAAAGCAGCCTAGAGTCACTTTGGCTGCACATGCATCACTTTTCTCTGTGGCATTCTATTAAATCATCAGATTCTACAGTCATCACAAAATTAGATATATCAATATCACCCTCGCAACTATCCAAGGTACCATCCATAGAATTTGCCTCCCTTTGTATAATCGTATTAACATCAGCGGCTTCCACACTCTTTTAATGATATAATCCATTTTCATTTCTGATAGCCTAGCCGAGCCCCTTCTGAGTCAATCTACTTCACTGCAACTTCTTAATGCTGCATATCTATTGTGCAGTGGTATAGATTGTGACAAGCGTTGACGTTGACTCATGTTTACATAGGCATTGCTATAACGTGGCCTATAAAAATATCCCAATGGGACAGCCATTATTTGATTAGCATTTTCAGAAATGTGCCCAATATCATCATTTGATAAGACATTCAGCAAATCACCCACCAATTCCCAATCCCGAAAGTTTACAACAATACAATCCCCCCGTGATGTTTTTCTGGATTTGCCCACCCAATTCACTCTCCTTATCATAATGATGGCTTCTTGCAATATGTTCACCCCAACATCCGCATTGTCAGAAAGCCAATGGACTACTTGATTTTTCAGTGACTCATATGTTTCCTTCTGATTTGCCAATATTTTTGGGACATTATTTAAGATAATAACATATGGAGTCGCCTGTGGCGGGAGATTTAAAGTCCCCTGAATGTTATTATTGTCTTCTTTGGTTCTGTTTAACCTAGTTGATTTTATATTTTGCTGCTCCCTTATAGCGGGTGGGATATCGGCGTTATATGGCAATAAGCAAGGTAGAGATTGTAGTGGCGAGGCGTCCTTTACAGCAAGAATGTCCTGACTTTGATTAGTAGGATGGTTAATAGTTTGGCCCCTGTTTTCTCTAGCATCTTCCACCTGCCTAAGGATAGACTTAGTAGGTTTAATAGGTTTGATAATGCTAGTATCTTTGTTCATAGATTTTGAAGGTAACATTTCGATAATCATTTCCGTTAGAAAGGCCATGTCTTTCTGTAACAATTTAATCTCTGACATTAGGCGTCTTTCTATGCTGTCCAATTTGCCATGAAGTCTTTTAAATAATGTCTCAAGATCTTGTGACATTGGGTTAGTGGGGTTATTTTCCCCCCTTAGAGTCCCTGGGTTTTTGTCGCCTTTTTTTCTGTTGTGCTTCGATTTAATTTTGGCATTTGATAGTAACTGCTCCGCCACATTGTTTGTAGTTCGCAGGGTTTCCTTCTTCTTTTTTGCGGGGGGAGATGCTGGGAGCGTGTCATCCATTGGAACTGAGATCTCTAAAGATGTATTTAACACGCATGGATTAGATGTTTTAAGTACAGTTTCTTTTGCAGAGATATTATCTACTATCAGCTCAATTTCCCCCCCTGTATTCGCCAAGTTAGACACATTTATGGTGGCCTTCCCTCCTTCGAGTGCAGATTCTTTTAGGGCAGCATCAAGAGCTGTTTGAGTAGCTGCCAGTTGCTCCTCGACATGGACAATTTCACTATTAATAAGCCCCACAGCATTTTTCAAGTATTTGGTAATTGGCGCATTCTTTGGGAACTCTTTCCCCTTTAATGGCAATTTCCTTTTTCCCATTGTTAGTCAGTTTGATGATTACAATAACAGGGGAACAAACTTTATTTTTCTTACCGGATTTCACGAATTGTTATTTGTCTTGGTCTCTTGGTATCTTGGGCAAGAGAGGTGGCACTGTGGGAGTGTCGGTGAGCTTTTATCGCGGGGACCAAGAGTAAGCACACCTCGCACGGCCGTCCCTGCTCCAAAACACCTCCAAAACACCTCAAGCTCCCGAGTCTCTGACTCTTTTGAGAATGCTCTAACTCTTTTTGTCGACGCTGCTGATCCCTCCACCTTGCCTCAAGTGCGTTTTTCGACTTATGGCAGCGCCGCAGCCCAAGGAAAGCCAGAGTATGCCAACAATCCACTCACACCGCAGCAGCAGCAGCAGTGATCCACCCCACTCCGCTGCCACAAGTGTGCACACTCCTCCTCCTCCTCCTCCTCCGAAGTCGAGGAACTCCAACACCACCCCAATTGCTGCCCGTCAAACCGATGGTCACTGCTTCGCCAATATCCTCACTCTGACGCCATTCACGCTCCAGACCACAGAGAGGCACCCCCAGCTATCCGTGACCACCGGCAGCCTCAGGAAGCCTCAGGAAGCCTCTGGCGTCAGCAAGGAACCAAGGCACCGACAGCCTCTTGCGGCCGAACGACCACCGCGGCACTCTCCGCTACTGGGGGCTCTCGTGGCTCCTGCTGCCGCTGGAGGTCCCCTCGCCGCTCCTGCAGTTCCCGCCGCAGCAGAGCGACCCCCGCGGCTCCCGCCGCTGTGAGACAACTCCCGCGGCTCCTGCCGCCACGGGGTGACTCTCGCGGCTCCTACTGCTACTGCTACTGCTACGCCAATAACTCGAAACGGAGCTCATCCCACTGATGCATCAGGTTTTTTTTTGCACCTTGGGACCTTATGGCATACCGTAAATACCGTAAATACGGCGCATCCATGGCGTTTTGAACTGTTGCAGTGCAACTTTTTCTGACACAACTCTGCCTCGCCTCAGTGATGTGTAAGGTCTTATAAATGAGGGCCCTGGTTAGTAGTGTTGTTTTATATCATTAATTAACATTATACTAATTAAACATATGATACTTATTTTAATTTGTATTATTTTGGTAATATGTTCATTTCTTTGTTCCTTAAGTTATAAATTACTGTGATTTTCTTTTTTACGGGTTTTATGGGTTATTGGTGAATTGGGTTGGCACTTATTTAAAGGTATTTCAATATTTTACTAAATACTTTTAAATATGTTATTGATTTACATTCCTTATTGTTTAATTGAATAAATTAGAATGTTTTTAAATAGAAATGTAAACGTAGAGAGATGCAATAACATATATTTTTACTTTTTAATATAAAAATGGGAATTTTATTGAAAGAATTAGTTGGACCTTTATCATTATTAGGAAGATGAATTAGTCAACGTAAGGTGGGTTTTGGTGATAGTTTCTTTATTTTATTTTCATTTAGTAAGTTATATCAGCATTTATTAATTGTTTAAGTATTTGATTTAATCATTTAATTAAATGCACATGTATGTATAAATGTGTGCAATAAAATGCTGGGGTTAATAAATATCTCATTTTATTTGCCATTAAATTCAATAAGCTGATTTAGGAAAATACATAGCGTTAATAGAAGAGCCTTGTCATTGGCTTTTTGTAGGCTGAATGTAAAATAGTATCCCGTCATTTAAGTAGGGTTAGGTTGATATTAATCATTCAACAAATGATAATATAATTACAAGCTAGATACTGGACGTGCCAGTCAGTAACTGTGTGTGCTCAATCAGTATGTGTTTAGATTTGTATCATGAAATTACACCAACTTGCTGAAAATTGGTATCACAGGCAAGCAAAAGAGAAGTGAGCACAAGGCACAAAGCTTTGCAAATGAGAAGATGAGACCAATACTGATAAGGAGAAGTAATCTCATTATAAAATCATTAATTCCTGAGAGGGTAGGTTGGGCTATAACAAGGAAAGTGGAGGATGTAGGGGATGTGGAGAAAGGATAGCCAGAATAATGGCGTAATATCAGAAAAATGAGGTAGAGTACCACCTGTTTAAATGTTAACATTGCGAGCTGACATACATGAGTGATACTGGCAGAATCCCAGAAAATAATTGCTTGGGAGTGGCAGATACTCACAACAGGATAAAGAGTGAAAGGATCAGACATGGTTTGCATTAAACGTTTGATAACACCATCAAATTTATGAGTTTGTTGTCATTCACAAAAGACCTTTGGTTTACTCCAGCAAAGGCCCCGTGTAGCTCCTTCCAGTTTGGTCACAGGGGAAAGATCATCCCCAAACAGGGGTGGAGAGGCAGCATTCCTTCATGACTTAAAAGTTTTTTTCGTATGGAGAAAAACAAGAAAATAAAGAGTACAGTTTTACACCAAGCTGTATTTCCCCAGTATGTAATTGTACACACGGTACAATTCATCATTGTACAAATGGGAGGCCCGGAGGTGTACAACTGGGCATGATTGTGAATACCAAAAGTAGTATATCTGTACCAACTGGTAGGCAGTAGTAAGTGAATTTCAACCTTTTCAATTGAGCTGTGCAAAACCCTACCTCCAGGGGCCACTCAAAGAGTTGAAAGGGATGAACTGCTGATGCTTAAGGCATGGGCAAAGTGGGAGACTGCCAGGGGATCCACTTTCTAAGGGACTCCCTGGTAAATTTATCAGACCGATCCAAAGTTCCACTATAATTGTAACAATGGTGTGTAGAAAAAACACATTCTTTTTTAATTGACATGGGCATGCACCCTTCACAGCCTATCAACCTTATCTCTTCCACTCTCAGTAAGTTGGAAGCATTTAATTAGTAAATTACTCCTCATGTCTCCCACCTTACTTTGACTCATCTCTTCTACCTCAAACCTATTGCTTTATCTAGCTCTACATCTCTGTGTACCCCCACTCCAGCCCAACTCTCTGTCTTCCTCACACCCCCCTCACCTCTCTCTTCCCCACATTTCTCTTCCTCAATCTCTATTCTCTCTCTCTCTCTTTACCACTCCCTGGACCTCCCTCTATATCAGTACTTCTCTGTCCCCTCTTACTACATCAACTCCCTCTCTACCTCAACCCAGTCTCTGCACCTGACTATTACCCTCGGCTCTCTCTTTCTATTCTCCTTTTACTTCTCCTTACTCTCATCCTCATCTCTATACTTCACCTCTACCTTCCTATACCTCACCTCTGCTCTCGCTATACCTCACCACTTTCTACCTCACCTCTCTCTCTCTCTCACTTCTCGCTCACTATCTTATTTTTCTAACCCACCTCTGTCTCTCATACTACCTAGCTTACCAATTTACCTCACCATTCGTTCACCAGCTCACCTCATCTCATTTCGCCCCCTCCCTCTCTTTCTACCCTCATTTTTTCTGCTTTATCTCTCTCCTTTCCTGATTCTTGCCACCTCTTTTTCATTCTCTGCATCTATTGGCAGTGATTGTACTTTACGTTTTGCCTTACTAGAAAAATTTACGCTCAATACAGTCGATCTTAGTTATGCTGCCTAGTCGATGATCAAGGTATAGACCTGATTGGATCCCTGGGACAGTTTATCTCAGATACCACAGGTTTCAGGTGTTTATTAGAAAGTTACAACAAAGGCAGTAGGTCTGTGTAGTGATTGCACTTGTACATTAAGTACATTTTAGGTTAATATGCAGGTAGTCTTTTGTTTATGTTGTCAGTTAGTCCCATATTCCATGCTCTGCCTCGCACCATGTTTACTCTTGAACTATGTTTACTTTTAATGCTCACGTTCAGCATTCCCTCTCCATGGTATCCAACTACAGCTGAGTCAGCTGTGTTTTAGACTTGTGGTGGCTGGTCATGCAAGACGTGGGCTCCTGTACCTTGAGAATAAAACCACAACTTAATACGCTCAGATGCCTCCGAGCATCCCCTGAAGTACTACATTTGATGAAAGGAACGTCCGTATTCAAGAAATCTGTGAGGACATTTAAGGCCAGTATTGAGGTCTGCATAGGAGAGGTGCATGTGTATTTTATGGAAGAGTGTTTCGGCTTTACATCATGTTTGCTAGTTAAATCAAGTCAACTATGCACGTGACTAACCTTTGGTGGTATGTGTGCTATAATGACATAGTGCGACTGGATTTTGATGCACTTAGCCTTCAGACTTCACTTTCCGGTGTTCGATTCAAATTGCATCTGGAATTCAATACCGTCAGCAGTAGGGAGCTGCATGAGTTCCAGTTGGTTGCTATACCTCGGGATGTGTTTGACATCACCCGCAATGCTACGTATGTTTCCTGTACGTCTGATGGCCATGTTGCTGATGGGAAAACTCTCCATTCAACCGTGATTCGCACACATCACTATCTTTCTCTAGTGCACATCGCATCAGAGTTCGTGAAGAAACAGTGACACGCACACATGATGGAGCAGGGTTTGGAGAAAATAAACCTGCTCGGATTAAGTCCTCTGTAACATTTACTAATAGTGTGCTGTGAAAATAACGTGCAAAAACACGAAAACATGGGGAAAACGCTTTTGCGCATGCGTGCACTAATGCGTGGACTAATGCATGAAAACTAGGCTGCATTTGCGTTTTGCTTAAAAAATAAAAATAAAATAATAATAATGCCGCTTTTTGCACATTAATGCTCTTGCTAGAATTACCACGGGGATAGCGCAATGGTGGGTGGTGAACAGTGAGAATTTTATTTCGTGAAAATAATAATGTTTGTGTTTTATTCATCGTAGTGATGCACGCATGGGCCTACATCTTTGCATGTCATTCGTGGGTTAACGAAAAAATATAATATGAATAAATATGCTGAAAATCAAGCTCTGAGAGACAATGGAGAAGGCAACGGCTGATAACCTTCAAGGATTATTGTATGACTGCCAAGTAACGGAAGGATGGCCGTGGGATCAAGTGCAAATGTACAAACTCATTCCGCAGAAACTATTGAGGCAAACAATGAAAGTGTAGAGACTTGCAACATGTTATTTTTTGGAGGAAATGTGTATTCATGAGACGTGGTTGATGTAATGAGAAAATTGTAAAACAAAGAATGCTGTGAAAACATGGACGTGACTATGGTGGTATGATAGAACACCCCCTAAACTGACCAATGAGAGACTGAGTTTCTGAAACATTGCTACAATGATGGGTTGGACATGTAGGTTTTAGGGTATAACTGGGGTGCCTGGGGTGTGGTTGGGCGCGCGTCTTTGGAGAAGCTAGAGAGAGGGAGATTGTCGCTATCCGTTTGTTTGCTGTATCCAGATTGAGGCCTGTTTATTTCCTGTTCCTGTCCTACTCTTTGTTCCCTGAACCTTCTCGGGGAACCCCCATCTATTCCCATGGCCAGGGGGTAGAATTTCCACTGAAATATTTGGGTTAGTATAGCTAAATGATCCGTACTTGGCATAATCATTTGCAAATGTATATTTGTTTCTGAATCTTTTGTCTCTTTATCTATCCACTCCCTCATTTGCATAATTGTTCATTTGATATGAGTTTGACACTGTTTGCTCTAATTAATGTTCTCTCTCTGTGATTAAATCTTTGTTTGCTTTGTAAACCTGTACATGATGAGTATTTTACCTTCACATTATTTTGCGATAAACACTGTTAACCTTACACTGAGTTTGTGGTTTATTTAGTAATATAGATAGATAGTTAGTACTAATTATTACCATCAACTTCTCAACTTTAGGTCCATCAACCAGAGGAAAGAGAGTTGATATACAGGTACAGTTATGTATTTAGAGTGTTGGATATGATTCTGTATATATGAATAACTGATTTAACATTCAAACTTGAACAGCGCAACAGGGATTAGTTTGTTGGGTGTATGAGTATGGGCCAGTGATTGCGTTAATATTGATTATCGATCCCTGATTGGTGCTGGATCAGTTTCTGGTAGCAGAGGACGGTTAATTATTGATTAGTTTGGTAATAATTACTGATTATTGATTATTTGTCACCTAACGTGAAAAGTTAGTGTCTTGTTCTATGTTGTCTAGAAGTGCGGGTAAGGAGTCACCTGAGATCCTGGGATAATGTTTTAGCCGGAAGAGGCAGAAGAATAGTGTGGATATGGTATCACACTGCAGAAGTACTTTGTCCGTTGTCATAATACTGAACGGCGAGAGGCTGTTGGTATTATATTTAGGGATTATTCGTTTGAGAGTAGATTTTTGCTTGAAATAGTGAAGGGTCCACTTCCGAAACTCTGGCCTTACATCCCCAAAGGAGTACCAAGACCTCTTTCCATGTGAAAGTCCTCTTCCGAAACTTTGGCTAGTATCCCTAGAGGAGTACCAAGTCCTCCTGTAGCTTGTTTGGGTGTAGAATAGCGCTGGTCGTTATTTTACTTGAAGTGAGAGAATCTTTCTTTTTGAAGTGAAGACTATCTCTTTATTTAGTGGAACAGACAAGGTAGCATTGTTTTAATGTTTGTTTTCTAACAAGTTTAGTTGAGAAAAGAATAGAAAAACATTGCCGTATTATTTTGTAAAGGGAGGGTCAGTAGTTGGAGTAATACTGACGTCACAAAAAGCCGCGCTGGCATTGGTCAGACAGCGAGCGCTCAGAGAGCTGTAATTGGTTGATTGCTGTAAGTTGCGCTGGTATTGGTTGAAGAGTTTACTACGTAGTGTGCTCAGATTGGCCTGTTGGTGTGAGTCGCGCTAGTATTGGACGAGTGCTAGCCAATAGAATAAGCTGAAGTACGAAGACATTGTTTGTTTGTTTACTGAACTATATTTTAGCGTGAAGAGTCGGGAAAAATGAAGATGATAAATAGAATAAAGGGTTTCTTTAAAAAGGACAAACCAATAGTTTCTAGAGAGGGAATTCCTATTCCACCTCCAAGAACGGCTGCTTTTTTCATGATGTTAGAATATGGTTATCATACATGTACTTGGTTAGAGAATTGGGAGAGATACACGGAAGATGATGGTGTCTTAGCTTTCCCGAAACATGGTACATTTAATGTAAGGGTTTTGGAGAATTTGAGAGAACGAATGAACTCACTAGAACCAAATCCTAGACCTACTCAGTATGAAGCGCTTGAGGAATGGGAACATGAGGCATATAAACGAGAGAAATTCAGGAATGGAAATAGATATAGGAATATGATATCGAGGTTTGCTGAGGCAAGATGGGATGATCAAATGAAAAGATGGAGGAGAGCTGTAAAAGTAGATGGTTTGTACCCAGTTTTAGTGGCTGAGGAATCGACTGGAGGCAAATGTAAAGAGAAAAAGAAAAATGTAGAGACATCGGGATTGAACTTTGACCCGAGTGATTCTGATGATGAGTTGTGAGATGACATTTTGACTAAAAGACCTCCACCTTGTCAGGAAAATTCAAATTAAACAGTCCCAAATGCACCATTAATGGGAACCCCACTAATTCCGCAGGTTCCACACGTCCCGGTAGTTACTAGAATAATTCAAGAAAGTGAAATGGACATGTTGAATAAGGCGAGAGACGAGTTAACTCAGAAAATTAATCAATTGAATCTGTATGCGGAAACATTAACAGTGCCAGTAACGATTGGTCCTGTAGTTCCATTGTATGGAGAAAAACAGAATATATCGAGAGTACATGCGTTGACAGTCCCAATGAATAGTGACAGGAATAAGGTGTTAACGATAGTTGATCAGGCTGGACAAGCTGAAACAAGTACTTCATTAATTGATCTACCAGTTTGTGAGATGATAAATGAAACCCCTAAGAGAAGTGCGCAAATGGATCCGAGAAGAATAGTGCAGAATGTCACTCCAGTGTCAGGAAGTTCGATGGGACCATCACCAGATGAGTTAGATGATTGGATAAGGGGAATGGAAAAGCGAAAACCTCAACCACAGAGTATAGATGTGAGTAAATTGAGAGTGGATTTGGAAGAAATGATTATTGGTACAATAAGTCCAGACAGATTGAGTACTTACCGAGACGAAGAGTTATTATTCTTGTGTAAAAATATTACATGGAAAACAAGAAATCTTCATGAGAAATTGACAGAGGCTGCTAATGAATATGGAGTAGACATAGAGAAGTCCAAGGTGTTACAGAAAACGTATAGACTGGATTTTACTGAAAAGGATTTGGAGAGTTTGAATGCGTCTGGCAAAAGGTTGCAAATAAAAGAATTGATGAATATCTTGAAGAAGTGGGGAGATGTAGAACGGTGGAAAGGTAGATGGGCGAAAAAGAAAGAAGAAATGAATGCCAACAAAAATGCGTCTTTATTTCCATTAAGAGAGTCAGGACAAGTTGAAATGGTGTGTCCGATGAGAGAAGTTCCAGGTGGTGGATATGTTCACGTTCCTTGGTCAAGACAGGATATATTATCCTTTACTAATGACTTTCCTAGATTGAGGGAAAAACTGGTCGAGTGGTACAAACAAGTAGAGAGGTTTGTAAAGGTTTCAAAGGTTTTGTTAAAAGATTTAGATGGATTGTTTGAAATTGTGGTCCCAGCTGATTTATGGACTGAGTGTAAGATTGCTGTTGATTGGCCTAAAGAAGAATATCCTAGAGATGCGAAAACAGGTGCACCTTCAGATGAGGTGATGAAGAAATACAATCAGGTAATCACTTACCTGAAAGGGAAAATTTCTCCAAAAGAAACAGATTGGGTTAAAATTGACAGAACAACCCAAGAACCAAAAGAGTTGGTACATGCTTACTATGAAAGGTTGTTACAGGTGTTCAAACAGTATAGTGGGTTTGAGAATATTGGAGATAAAGATATGGGACATTTTGTGTATCGTTTTGTGTTTGGACTTAAACCAGAAATTAGCAACATGATTCAGCAACATTTGATTTGTTGGCAGAGTAAAACGGTCGATGAGATACTGAGGTATGCAAAATATTGTAGTGATGATATTGAGTCAAGACACAAGAAGCTAAAAGAGAAAATGATGTGGGCACAAGTGAAAGTAGCAGAACAGCAAGACGGAAACAGTGGTTCCCAAACAGATTATCAAATGAAAGGTCAGAATCAGAATGGTCAAGTATCGAGTGGTGGTAGAGGTAGAGGTAAAATGAATAAAGATGAATTGAAAAGGAAATTTCCTTGTCATGCGTGCGGAAAGTTTGGACATTGGAAGAACGAGTGTAGATCTGTTCTGAAGAATAATGGGATAAATCAAAATTTAAATTCACAGATGCAGAATGAGGTGGTTGTGAATCAACAACAGCAACAACAGCAGCAGGTAGTTACTCCACAGTTACAGGTACCACAAGCTCCTATGCCAAATAATGTGAATGCTCAAGTGCAGAGGTACAGTGCGAACACTGGATTTCACGCAGGTGAACAAGTTGGTAAGAATCAAAATGTGCAAATGGTTTCGCAATACTTGTTGCAGTGCAATGAGAGTGATTCAGACTCATCTCAATGACGGTGCCTGAGGGGGAGGAAGAGTGCGTGCTTGGCGCATCTCTAGAGGTAGATCAGTCAGGTCCATTTGTTGATGGAAAAGTGGAAGGTAATGATATTACATTCCTCGTGGACACTGGTGCTACCCGTTCTACTGTTAGAGCAGCAGAAATTCCAAACCTACCCCTCTCGGGAGAAACTATCCAAGTTGTAGGAGTCTCAAATAAGCATATCAAAACCCCAATAACAAGGCCAATAGAAGTTCATATCGGAAGATTCAGAGACATGCATCGGTTCGTGGTATGTGATACGAGCCCGGTGAATCTTTTAGGAAGAGATTTGCTTTGCAAGATGAACTGCACCATCTATTGTACACCGGATGGTATTGCTTTCCAAACACCAGATGAGGATGTTGCGTTTAAAATGATGTTAGCGAAGCAAGGGACAGAAGTGGATGAGTTATTTTCACTTCTCACTGAAGAAGATTTGCCTGCAGAGTTGAAAAATACAGTAAGATCTGATGTATGGGATTTTACAGGAAAAGAAATTGGTCTGATGAAAGGTGTGGATCCTATTCAGGTCATGGTGAAACCAAGTGCAACTTTCCCAAACACACCTCAGTACAAAATGAGTCCTGAGATAATAGCAGGAGTTATTCCTGTGATTGACCAAATGATTGAGCAGGGTATTTTAAGAGAAATACTAAGCAGTCCATGTAATTCGCCTATTATGGGAATTAAAAAGCCAAGTGGAAAGTATAGAATAGTGCAAGATTTACGTAAAATAAATAAAATAGTGGTATCCTGTTGTCCAATAGTGCCAAATCCAGCAGTGATTCTTTATCAAATCCCCTGTGACGCAGAATGGTACACAGTAATTGATCTGTGTCAAGCATTTTTCTCGATTCCTTTACATCCGGATAGCCAGTATTTGTTTGCTTTCCGGTTCGGAGACCGTGTTTTGGCATGGTGCCGAGTTCCTCAAGGGTACACAGAGAGTCCTTCGATTTTTAATCAGATTTTGGAAAAAGTGTTTGGAAACTTTGATATTGCCAGGAAAATCGGTTTTGGTTCAGTACATTGATGACCTATTGGTGGCATCAAGAACACGAGAGGCATGTGTGACAGATACGATTGCCTTACTGAACCATTTGGCAGAAGGTGGACACAAAGTATCACCAGCAAAATTACAATTTTGCAAACAGGAGGTCTAATATTTGGGATACAAAATAGAGAAGGGAATCAGAAAGGTGACACCAGAGCGAATCAGTGTGATTCAGAAAATGAGCCCTCCTAAGACTCAGAAGGAAGTTTGAATGTTTTTGGGAATGGTTGGATACTGCAGACAGTGGATCAGTGGTTTTTCACTGATTGCAAAACCTTTGCAGAGGTTGACACACAAAGATGTGACTGATCCGATTGAGTTGGACGATGAAAGCATGAAAGCATTTATTGAGTTACGAGACAGTCTTTGTCGAGCACCTGCACTAGGAATGCCAGATTATACAAAGGATTTTGCATTGTACTGCTGTGAGAGAGATGGGTGTGCACTTTCAGTTTTGACTCAAAGACATGGAATGGCACGACGTCCAGTAGCATATTTTTCTGCTACTTTGGATTCAGTGGCAGCAGCGTTACCAGGCTGTTTAAAAGCAGTAGCTGCTACTTGTGTGAGTCTGGAACAGAGTGAAGCAATCGTGATGGGACATCCAGTAAAAGTATATGTGCCACACTCAGTTGAGATTCTATTAACAAGAACTCGAACGCAGCACATGGCCTATAGTCGGCTGGCAAGGTATGAAAGGGTAATTTTGGGTGCTGAGAATGTGACTGTGGTGAGATGCACGACAATAAATCCGGCAACATTGTTACCTAGTCCATTTTGTGAAGAAGTGAAAGATGAAGCAGATCATGATTGTCTGGATGTGACAGAGTTGTGCACGAAACCGAGGCCAGACATTAAGGATACACCGCTAGAGGAGTCAGATAGTGTGATGTTTGTTGATGGATCATGTCTGAGGAATGAAAAAGGTGTATTGAGTTCTGCTTATGCAGTATGCACAGTGGCTGCAGTTCTAGAAGCATCCTGTCTAAAAGGGGTAAACTCTGCACAAATTGCTGAACTCATAGCTCTGACTAGAGCATGTAAAATTGGCAAAAATTTGAGAGTAACCATATTTACTGACAGTCAATATGGTTTTGGGGTGGTTCACGATTTCGGACAGTTATGGATGCAAAGGGGATTTCTGACTTCTTCAGGTTCTCCGATCAGAAATAGTAAAAATGTGAAAGATTTATTGGATGCTTTGCAATTGCCCAAGAAGATTGCGGTGGTCAAATGTTCTGCACATAAGTCAGGAAATGATTATGTGACGAACGGTAACAGATACGCCGATCAAGTAGCGCGTTTCTGTGCACAAAATTCAATTGCAATCAACAGAGGGGTGGAAAAGAAAGATACTAATTGCCACTTGATGTTTTCCTCTTTGGAAACTTGGGATGAAATCAGGCAGTTGCAGGAAGAGTCAGGAGACGAGGAGAAAGAACTTTGGATAAAATCAGGCTGCAGGAAGAGAGCAGAGGATGAGGTCTGGGTGTATACAGATGAAAGACCAGTTATGCCAGATTGTTTACTTTCCCAAATGGCAAGGGTGTACCATGGAATTGCACATGTTGGAAGAGATGCAATGATCAGGCTCTTCAAGCAGTAAAGGTACAACCATAAATTCGGGGTCATTGCAGAGAGTCTATGCTAGAGGTGTGTTACATGTCAGCAGCAAAATCCAGGCAGAAAGACAGTTGTTAGTTGGGGGCAAATTGGGAAGGCAGCAGGACCATTTACGAGGCTCCAACTTGATTTTATTGAGCTTCACCCATGTAACGGACTAAAATATGTGTTAGTTGTCGTTTGTTTGTTTTCTCATTGGGTGGAAGCCTATCCAACAAGAAGAAATGATAGCCTGAACTTTGCAAAATTGCTTTTGAGAGAATTAATACCAAGATTTGGTTTTCCAGTCACTTTAGAAACAGATAGGGGATCTCACTTTAATAATGAGATAATTCGGATGATCTGTGCAGCATTACAAATTGAGCAAAAGCTGCATTGTGCCTATCGACCAGAAGCATCTGGAGTGGTCGAGCAAATCAATGGCACTATAAAATCTAGACTGGGAAAAGTATGTGCATCTACAACACTGAAATGGCCTGACGCTTTACCCCTGGTATTGATGAGTCTTCAGAAGCATTCCAGATAAAAAGACTGGATTGAGTCCTCATGAAGTCCTAATGGGAAGAGCAATGAGACAAGCAATTGTACCAGCAAACAAACTGATGAATATTTCTGATGATCTAGTGCTTGATTATTGCAAAGGATTGGCTGATCTGGTGCGTTCTGTGTCTCATCAGGTTGGAGAAATTGCAACCACAACACAGCCGGATCAAGCACATGATCTGAGTCCAGGAGAGTGGGTTCTTGTCAAGAAACACGTGAGGAAGTCGTGTTTAGAACCCAGGTGGCATGGACTATACCAGATTAATTTGGTGACAACAACAGCAGTGAAGTGTGGTGGCTTGCCCAACTGGATACACGCAAGTCATACAAGAAGAGTCCCAAGTCCACTTGAAAAAGAAGGTGAGCAGCAACTGGTCGATGGAAATAAGAAACCAGAAGCTGAAGGTTGTGAAACCAAAGAATCTAGAGTGACAGATTCTGACAAGTCTGTGGGTGATGAACAACCAAGCACAAGTCAAGTAGAGTGGGCACCAGCTACTGGGTCTCATAAGACTGCTGTTGAGCAAAAAGAAGAGGAAGGTACTGAAAATAAGGAGCAAGTACGTCAAAGAAAAGGGCTAAATAAAAGAACTTGTGAACCCGAAAAAGAAGGTGAAGAAGTGGTTCAAGCCAAGAGAGCGAAAAAGGGTGACATTTGGCCAAGTGGAGTGAAAAGACTGAAATACACTCTTGAGAAAAGAAAACCAGAGCAAATAAATGAAGTTTCAAGCCAAACTGAACAAGAAGAATCAGAGGAAGATCTAGTACGAAGAACAAAGAGAATAAGACTTCCGAGCAAGAAATACTCAGCTCCAGAATGGACATATGTAATATTGGAAGAAATTGAAAGCACAGATCCAATAAAAGGAGAAGATGGTACTGGTACTGAGCAAGTTGATGAAAGCAAATTGAAACCGCCTTAAAAGAACTGTGAAAGTTAAGGTGCAACAACTTCAGTCAATAACAAATCAAAGGATCCAGACCATTTAAAGAAGACTCATAAAAAAAAATATTTTAAAAAAAGGGGGTAAAGAAGAAAGCTTTGAAGTGTGAGATACACTATTTCTCCGGTGGTTTTTGGACAAGTTTGTCAACAATTTTAGAGAGTTGTTAGAAATTTAAGTTTTCCACTATTTTTATAGTGTACAAAAATGGCAGAAGACACAGTGACTGGACATCAAAAACCTAGTTTAAAAAGTAGATGTATTAAAGCTTGCTTCTGTAGTGTCTTACTGCTAATGATAATCTGGCTAATTTTGACTGTCATCGTACCTGTTCTAACGGTGACTAATAATAAAAATAATACTAATAATGGGATAAGTGAGAGAGTGACTTCAGTTACTAAGGAAACACCTAATACTAATATAGAAGAGATAGATGAAAGTATTTATCATCATGATAAATCGATTAATGATTTCTCGTTAAATGTTTTTACAAAATTATTATATGAGTATGTTGAGACAATGGATGTGAGAGATTGTTACGTGTGCATGCAATTACCTTCGTCTGTCTCAGAGGGGGTGACCTACCATCACCTTCCTTTAACATATGGTGTGTCGTGCAGTACATTAACAAGCTTGTTTTACATGACGGGGAAGTAACAATATTATTATTCAAACCTAGATTTAGTGTTTCCAGAAATTCCAATTAGAAAGGATATGTATAAGGTGTACAGTTATAGAAATGCGGGATACATGGGAGAACTTTTTCATATTACTCAGACATTAGATATAGTATATGCTCATAGACATAATCTTACCTGTAGTTTGAGGGCTGAAGAAAAAGAATTTATCAATATGGTAGAAGATAGAAGACAGGATTTTCAAATAAAAGCTGCTGAACAGAAGTCACATGTACCACCATGGGCTTTCAGAGAGGGAAATTATAAAAAGGGGGAGACTTATGCTGCAATGTCTCTGGATTTGTATCATAAAGGGAAACTTTGCTTGCTTAGATTAAAAACTGACTATAATAATTATTTCATTGGTACTAGTGAATGTGAACATACTTTTCTAATAACTGGTGGATGGGGGTTGAAAGGTGGAACTGATCCTGTTTTTCCAGGAGTTTATTATGTGTGCGGTAAGAATGCTTATTATAGGTTGCCAGCACATTGGTATGGTAGTTGTTATTTTGGAATTATATTCCAATGTGTATCATGTAGATAGAAATAATAAAATCAATGAAATAAAACATGGACTAACACGCAAAAAGAGAGCCAGTTTTTCAGAAATAGTTGGTGATATTTTTGGTGCACTGATACCCTCAGTTGGAGTCGTTCTAAATTCGCATAAAATTCGAAAATTGTCCACAGTGGTTGATCGTTTATCAACAGATACTGCTGGTGGGTTCCTGATGATTGATACTGAAATGGTTGCAATTTGATCATTGGTTTTGCAAAATCGACTTGCCCTGGATATTTTATTGGCAAAAGAGGGCGGAGTCTGTGGCATGTTGAAAATACAACACTGCTGTACTTATATCCCTGATAAAAGTAAAAGTCTTGAGGGGTATATTAAGAATATTACAAAATTGCATGAAGATTTGACCCAACTGGAGGTTGATGGTGTTTGGGAGAAACTTGGTAAGAGTTTTTCCTCTGTAGGTAAATGGTTTTCTATATTTGGGAGTAGCTTGTAAGGGAAAATACTAATACCAATTTTTTCAATAGCTGTAGTGACAATGTCAATAATAATGGCATATAAATGTTGCAAGTGTAGATGTGGAAGGAAGGAGATGATAGAGTCAGACAATAAACGTAAAGCAAGAAAAAGAAAAAGAGAAGAGATAGAACTAGAAGATATGAGAGGAAACTATTATGAAATGATGAAAGATCTAGATGAGAAAATGGCAAAACGGGAAAGAAATACAGACCTTTAGATGAAGATAAAGGTGGCAATTGGTATGATGGTTATTTTGAGATGGCTCAAAAATGCCATCAAAGGGGGGAATTGATGGAGCAGGGTTTGGACAAAATAAACCTGCTTGGATTAAGTCCTCTGTAACATTTACTAATAGTGTGCTGTGAAAATAATGTGCAAAAACACGAAAACATGGCGAAATGCTTTTGCGCATGCGTGCACTAATGCGTGGACTAATGCATGAAAACTAGGCCGCATTTGCGTTCTTAAAAAATAAAAATAAAATAATAATAATGCCGCTTTTTGCACATTAATGCTCTTGCTAGATTTACCACGAGGGATAGTGCAATGGTGGCTGGTGAACAGTGAGAATTTTATTTCATGAAAATAATAATGTTTGTGTTTTATATTTATCGTAGTGATGCACGCATGGGCCTACATCTTTGCATGTCATTCGAGGGTTAATGAGAAAATAAAAAATGAATAAATATTCAGAAAATCGAGCTCTGAGAGAGAATGGAGAAGGCAACGGCTGATAACCTTCATGGATGATTGTATGACTGCCAAGTAACGGAAGGATGGCCGTGGGATCAAGTGCAAATGTACAAACTAATTCCGCAGAAACTATCGAGGCGAACAATGAAAGTGTAGAGACTTGCAACATGTTATTTTTTTGAGGAAATGTGTATTCATGAGACGTGGTTGATGTAATGAGAAAGTTGTAAAACAAAGAATGCTGTGAAAACATGGACGTGACTATGGTGGTATGATAGAACACCCCCTAAACTGGCCAATGATAGACTGAGTTTCTGAAATGCTGCTACAATGATGGGTTGGACATGTAGGTTTTAGGGTATAACTGGGGTGCCTGGGGTGTGGTTGGGTGCGCGTCTTTGGAGAAGCTAGAGAGAGGGAGATCGTCGCTGTCCGTCGGTTTGCTGTATCCAGATTGAGGCCTGTTTATTTCCTGTTCCTGTCCTACTCTTTGTTCCCTGAACCTTCTCGGGGAACCCCCATCTATTCCCATGGCCAGGGGGTAGAATTTCCACTGAAATATTTGGGTTAGTATAGCTAAATGATCCGTACTTTGCATAATCATTTGCAAATGTATATTTGTTTCTGAATCTTTTGTCTCTTCATCTATCCACTCCCTCATTTGCATAATTGTTCATTTGATATGAGTTTGACACTGTTTGCTCTAATTAATGTTCTCTCTCTGTGATTAAATCTTTGTTTGCTTTGTAAACCTGAACATGATGAGTATTTTACCTTCACATTATTTTGCGATAAACACTGTTAACCTTACACTGAGTTTGTGGTTTATTTAGTAATATAGATAGTTAGTACTAATTATTACCATCAAGTTCTCAACTTTAGGTCCATCGACCAGAGGAAAGAGAGTTGATATACAGGTACAGTTATGTATTTAGAGTGTTGGATATGATCCTGTATATATGAATAACTGATTTAACATTCAAACTTGAACAGCGCAGCAGGGTTTAGTTTGTTGGGTGTATGAGTATGGGCCAGTGATTGCGTTAATATCGATTATCGGTCCCTGATTGGCGCTGGATCAAACTTGTCTCTTATATTCATCTTTAGTGTGAATCTCATATTGGTGTGCATCAAGTCAGAGGCCCTGAGCCAGCCAATGTGATATGCACACATTCGTTTTGTGTAGTCTGTTGAGGGCGCATCACACAGAATGCACGCAAACAGGGTGTCTGTTGTACATCGTTTCAAACACAGATACAACAGCAGCAGTCATTTACCCATTTCACTTTCTAGCAACAGTATTGATTGATCAAACTGCTACACCAAATGCTGTTGCACTTATAAGGTACTTTCCAGGCATTGTTTCAAACAGTAGCACCATTTATAATCTCTTCTCACGTTCTATGTTTTCTGGTAATAGTATTGTTCATTGAAGCTACTGAACCACAAGCTATTGCGCAGGTACTGTTTAGGCGGTGTTTAAGTCTCATTTTTGTTTTCGTACTTTACAATTTTGATTTGTTTTGCATTTACTGCAAGTGTTAGTGTGGCCAAATCATGCAACCACTTCTATTTTTAGCTCAACCTGGCAAACCAACTATAAAATGGATCCAGTGGTTTAGATTATTCGAGAACCATGTGTTTGCCATAGATTCAACGACAGTCTACCATCCATACCTGCACCATCTGGAGATGGCCCATGGAATATCTATCTTGAGGGAATTTGTAGGCTGTGCAAACAGTTCTCTGATGAATCTAAGACATTTCTTGTGCGTCATAGTTTCTGGAAGCGTAAAGAACAGCCAGAGGAGAATGTGGAGAAGTATGCGTCAGCTCTTACAGTGCTGGCTACAACTTGCAAGTTTGGCTTCAACCTTGACAATTACATTTGTGATCAGTTCTTGTTCAGCTGTTTTTCAAGGAAGGTTGAAGAGAGACTCTTAAGTTGTAGGAATCCAATGTTGAGTGAAGTTGTTGACCTAGCCAAGAGCATAGAGAGATTGTGGATTTCCTCTAAACTTCTTCACACTGAACCTGTATCAATGCAGTACTGTCCAATGAGGATTGCTTGGAAACCTTATCTTACTTTAACACTAAAGAGAAAGTGTTCAGAAACACTGGCAAGAAATATATTGCTACAGATGTGGTTTTAAAAGTCATCTCAGCAATTTTTACAGCTATCCAGCTGTTGGAAAAAGGTGTCTCTTGTGTAAAAGGTTTGGACACTTTCAGGCTGTTTGCAAGAGTGCTAATAAGCAAGTGAATGCTAGTGACGTGGATGTGGACGTGGTTTTGTATCACTATTGGTTATGACTGACTCCGGTTCACCCATAACCATTTTGAGAAATACCACATTTTATGAGTTCTGGGGTAATAACTGTACTTTGTTTCCCACGGTTGCTATTCACAAGGAGCTTGGGGAGAAGGACATTGAAATGTTAGGTTATTTCAATTGTGAAGTCACTTGTCTTAGCAGAGTGACATACACCAAAGTTTATGTTGCTCTTAAGGGCAGAAATATTATAGGGAGGCAGGAACTGGCTAAAATGGGTTTAAACCTTGTCCCAGGTTCTAACAACCCTGTAATGCTTAGTAAAGTTCCAGCATCATTGGTAGGTGATGTACAGGAAACTGTTGAACAAATCCCAGCTGAACAGTATTGCCATGCTGGTGGTTTGTCCAGCACAGTTTCAGTTAATAATGTTGATCTCGTACTGAATGGTACAGAACGTGTGGCGATGTTTGATGCTATGGGCGAACATCAGTGGGCTATGAGTGAGCAGGTATGGTTAAATACTTATGCTGAAGATTGCATTTTGGAAAAGGTGAAAGAGTACGCAGTGCATGGTTGGCCTCTGGAGAAGTATTTAGATGGGGAGTTGAAAACTCCTTTTCAGGTCGCACACAATGTGTCTGTGGTTAATGGAGTTTTCCACAAAGGACCCATAAAACTGCTCAACAAAATAATATCTCTGGTGCATTTAGGCCTTGTGGATACCACAAAGACACTCATGAAGTTTGAGCAAAACTTTAGGTGGCCTGGTTTGGCCAGGCAAGTTAATCTCAAGATTGACAGGTGCCCAGAGTGACTACAAAAGCACTAGCACAGTACCCCTTTACACTCGAACTCTGCTTCTGGGTGTTTGGAAAAAAATAGGGTTACATTTTCAGGGTCTTACCCCACCTTGCCAGTCCATATGAGATGCACTGTGCTTCTTGTTGATTAAGTCTCGAAATGAATATTTCATTCTTCCATAAAGTCGATTGACACTGAGACAATTATCGAATTCTTGAAAGATATTTTTGTCTGGAAGGCACTTCTCAAATTATGGTTACAGATTGCGGTACGCACTTCATGTCCGACCGAATGAAGAGATTTTTGTCCAGTATGGGCATTAAACAACTGAAAGTGTCTCAGTTTTTGTCCTACTCTGATGGGTTGATTGAGCATTGTAAATGAATCATTAAAGAAGGCTTACAGACTGCCTTGAGTTCAGGATTAGATGTGGGCATGGTTGTTACTCAGAAAGTTAAGTGATCCCTTTTTCAGTACTACAAGCTAGAGAGATGCACACTTCATTATGTCCCTCATGGTGGCCTGGAAAAAAACACAAGAGTGTGAGTGTTGGCCTGTCGAAAGTTA